>OY856412.1:658483914-659083914 GCA_963693085.1 Alisma plantago-aquatica | reverse complement strand
CTATTGAGTTGTGCAAGGATGTTAGTGATGTCGTCCAAACGCGTGTTGAAAGAGGTTTGTTACTGCTTAATCTCGCGAAGGTTCTCTGGCAGAGGTTGAGTCTATGTAGAGATCCTATCGACTTGTTGAGCCAATGTTGCTTGCTGGCTTTTCACTTCAAGCACCAACTATGGCAATTGTTGTAGGCGGACGTCGATGCGTTCGACTTGTGTGGCCGCTGCTTCCTGCCATTGGTTGATGCTTGAGAGGATGCCAGGTAAGGCGCGATTTTGCTCGTCGATCTTGGCGAACTATTTATTAAAATCCTGCACATAAGAAAAAATAGATTGCATTATGTTAGAAGGGTCGGTGAGGAGGTTTCGGATTGCGTCAAATTGGCGTCTGAATTCCTCACTGACATTTGTAAAAGGCACCCCAGAAAAAGATGGGTGGGATGGCTGGGGTCGGGGTGGAAGGGTGGTAGTGTCTTGTGAAAGAGACACTAATGATGGTCCCGCAAACTACGTGGTGACTGTAGATGTAGTCACCAGCAGTGTCGGGGTGGTGGCAGATGCGAAGGGTGGCGACATTCTGGGAGAAAAGGGTTGATTCGTAAATGTCAATGGGAAAGCGGTGGAGGTGGAGGCGAACGAGGTGAAAGCGAGGTCGGGCGTTGATGTGAATGGAATGCCGGATGAGAAGGGGATTGAGGCGGAGGATGCAGGTGGAGGTGCAAATGTGGGGAAGGGATTTGTTGGTGGAATTATTGTGGAGAATGATGGGAGGGTGGTGGATTATGGAATGGTGGAGGATGGTAGCGTGGTGGGGGTGGTGGTGGAGGTAAGCTCAACATTTAGACTCATGATGAAGGAGTCTAGTGATGAGGTGGTGATGTGTTATTCAGGGAGAGGAGGTTCTGCTTCTGGATTTGGTCGTGATGTCGGCATCCCCGACAGTTGTTGTGTTTGAAAACGCCCGTTTTGATGGTCGTTTCACCGGGATTTTTGTTATTCTAGCTTCCGGGGCGGTAATGCTATGCTCTGTCTAATCTGCCTTTACTTTCTTTTCTGCTACTTGGACCGACGCGAGGATGTTAGTAAGCTCCGCTTCAGTGAAGAGAAGCTTATCCTTGTCATAATCTACGAGCTCCAGTAGAGGAAGAAGCATCCTAGAAGATTTTACTATGGGACAGAAGATGTAGTGTAGCTTAGCATCTTTTTCCTTAATGATGTATGAATTCTTTAAAATCTGCTCGTTGGTAAGGATGTCGCCCTTGATCTTTGTGCATCTAGGCAGTAGTCTGTCCATCTTGAGATAATTCAGAATTGAGGTTATGTGTCCTCTGAAACATACTTCTTTCCCGAGGGCGTAAGTTGTGTGCTTGTGTATCAATTGCCATCCTATGTTGATCGGCAGCCCATTAAGGATGGACCAGAGGATGAAAAGATTATAAATGCTAACATTTCTGCCCTCTGTCCTGGGGAAGAGTGTGCCTGTGAGGATTTTGTGTAGTGTGTGCACCAACCCATAATGAATATTAGAGGCCTTGTGGGTCTTTGCCTCAGAGGTTGGGATCCCTGTCAGGGATTTCTAGAAGATATGCTTATTGAACTGGGAGCTTTCAACGCCTACAACTTTGACTTTTTCCAACTACTCCTTGTTGTCTATAAAGATTTCATTGAGTAGGTTTTCTGTTATGACAACTTTGCTGCCAAAGAGTTTGGTGACCAGCCTGCGGTCGCCACTGTCTCTTGATCTGTCCATTATGTCCACTGCTTCTTTGTTGAGGAAGGTGAAAAATTCAATTGTTGGCTCAACATAAGAATTCTCTATGAAAAAATAGAGTCTTGTGAGGTTGGCATTGTTAAGAAAAGTGAGTATTCTATCATAAATCTCCATCTTCTTCAGTACGTTGGAACAGATGTACTTTTTCGGCTTCAGCATTTTGCCGAAAGATGGGAGGGTGTGGAGGAATAGGTTTGCTGGTGGTGGTGTTGTAGAGGTGATGGTGGAGAAAACATGAATAGTGGTGGTAGTGGTTAATGGAATGTATCCCACCAGGATTTGTTCCCTTGTAGTGGCAGGATGGACCTACTTCCTTTCCTGTTTCTTTGTTGGTTGCTCTGTGGAATCTTCCTGGGCCTTCCTCTTCCCCTTGGACTTTGTGGTCGGGGATTCATCCTTAGAATTTGGCTCATATTCTGAGATTTTGTCACTTGAAGAAGTTTCTTCTATATCTTGGACAAGCTCCTCAGTTAAACTCATGTTGATGCGGTCAATTTCATTCATGACCGTGAGCAGGTTAACTTTTAGTGGGACTTTTCCAATATTGTCATAGATGTCTACAATCTTCTAGAGTTTGACACGGTCTTCCATCAGTTGCTCCCTTGTTCAAAATGGAGTGTCGGCGGTTCCGGTGGCTTCTTTTGCAGGGGAAGCCATTCTGAAAAATTAGCAAAAAATCATGTGTTAAAAGGATTTGAATTTGCAAAGATAACAACTTTATTAAAATAAAAAGTTACATTATGTATGTGTTAATGTTTTTAGTATTTAGTGGAACCCAAACGGTTTGTAAAACCATGTGGGTCCAAACGCTTTGTAAAACTGTTTGAGTCCAAATAGTTTTGAGACCGTTTGGTTTCAAACGGTCTCGAGCTCAAATGATTTCAAGACCGTTTGGCACCAAACGGTTTTAGGACTGTTTGGGTCCAAACGATCTCGAGCTCAAACAGTTTTAAGACCATTTGGCACCAAACGATTTTAGGACCGTTTGGGTCCAAATGGTCTCGAGCTCAAACGGTTTGGAAGACCGTTTGGCTCCAAACGGTTTTAGTACCATTTGGATCGAGACCGTGAGTAAGGTGAAGCATTTGGAAGCACGATTGATTGTTGAAAAGGAGGCGAAAGTAGCAAATGACAGCGGCAATGTGCGTGTCGGTGGCTAACGAGAATCCCTTCGGCGACGCAGTGTTGGCGACAGTGAAAACAAGGTGGATGTGAAGCGTGGTGTGGTGACGGAGAAAATGGCGGTGGTGATGGTGTTGAACTGTTGGTGCACTTTGTTGTGTGACGGCGATGCTGACGGCAAAAAACTTCGTAAAATACACGAGGAAGACGGTGGTGTCGTCATAGATAGCGGCAGAGAGAGCAGGCATCACGAGTTACGCGAGAGCGAGAAACGGAGGGAATGAAACAATGCTCGTGTGAGGGTTTAGGCAGTTCAAGATTTTAGAAGAGGAAAAGGGGATGGGTTGGGGTTATATTTATAAGATTTGGGGGGCGTTACAAATTCCTAAGGGTAAACGGTCTTGAGACCGTTTGGGGCCCAAATGGTTTAAGGACCGAGAGGACCAAACGGTTTCGAGACCGAGAGGATCAAATGATTTCGAGACCGAGAGGATCAAACGGTTTCGAGACCGAGAGGACCAAATGGTTTCGAGACCGTTTGGTCAAGATTTATTTATGTTTTTGGATTTTATATTTTTATGTTTGTTTTGTTATTTATGTAAATTTTTATATTTTCGGATTAAAGATGATAAGTCTAAATCAAACGAAGGGATACAAAAATTAGTAAAACTAGGCAAAATAAAACAGTGGTACACAGATCTTGGGTTGCCTCCCAAGTAGCGTCTGGGTTTTACGTCGCTGGCTCGACGAAAATCTGATTTGGTTATGTCGATGCTGAGGGATCGTGGATCTCGATAGTCTGTCTTGGAATTTTGTCTGCTGGTGTGTAGTATCTCGTCAATCTGTGGATATTAACAGTCAGTTCTCCCCCATTATTGTCAAGGATGATGACTGCTCCAGTGGGGTAGATGTGTTTAATTGTGAATCGTCCAGACCACTTTGTGCGGAGCTTTCCAGGGAACATCTTAAGTCTGGAATTGAAGAGGAGGACCTTATCTCTGATAGCAATGTCTTTTCTTTTGAGGTGGCCATCATGCCACATTTTGGTTTGTTCTTTATAGATTCTGGCACTATGGTAGGTTGTCATTCTAAGCTACTCAAGTTCTTGTAACTGGAGTTGTCTGTATTCACCAGTGCTTTTAAAATCAAAATTCAGTTATTTAATGGCCCACTAAGCCTTATGTTCCAGTTCAACTGGAAGATGGCATGATTTCCCATATACCAGTCAGAACGGGGTTGTTCCAATCAATGTCTTATAAGTTGTGCGGTAAGCCCAAAGGGCGTCGGGAAACTTGGTGGACCAGTCGGTACGATGTCTATTGACTATTTTCTTTAAAATTACTTTCAGTTGTCTATTCGAAACTTCGACTTGGCCACTAGTTTGTAGATGGTAAGGTGTGGCAACCTTATGGTTGACTCCATATTTTTTTAAGAGGGCTACAAAGCTTCTTTCCAGAAAATGGGTCCCTCCATCGGATATGATAGTTCGGGGGACTCCGAATCTGGGGAAAATGATATATTTGAACATCTTGATGACATGCTTTGAATCGCTGGAAACGGTGGGTATAGCTTCTACCCGTTTTGAGACATAATCCACAACAATCAGTATGTAAGAAAATCTATAGGATGAGGGTAAGGGACCCATGTAGTCTATTCCCCAAACATCAAAAAGTTCGATTTCTTGCCACAAAGTGAGAGGCATTTCATTCATTTTAGTTATACCGCCAGAAAGATGACATTTATTGCACGATCTTACGAAATCATAGGAATCTCTTCCTATTGTTGACCAAAAGAAACCTGATTGTAGAACTTTTAGAGCGGCCTTTTTTGAACTCATGTGTCCCCCAGTGGGGCCAGAATGACACTGCTCTAAGACAGGAGTAATTTCCTCTTTTGGTATGCAGTGACGGAAAAGTCTGTCTGCACATAGACGAAAAAGATAGGGTTCGTCCCAGTAGTATTGTTTAACATCATGGAGAAATTTCTTTTTATCATGGTGAGAGGCGGAAGGGTGGATGATTCCTATGGCCAGATAGTTTACAATGTCAACGTACCAGGGAAATCTAGTGGTAATTTTCATAATCTGGTCGTCAGGGAGGGAGTCTCGGATAGGTACATTGTCATCGTCTTGATATTCAATGTGACTTAGGTGGCCAGCGACGACATTTTCCACTCCACTCTTATCTTTTATTTCGAGATCAAATTCTTGCAGCATTAATACCCAGCGGATGAGTCTTGGTTTTGCATCCTATTTCTAAATAAGATATTTGATGGCGGAGTGGTATGTATATACTACAACCTTTGATCCAATTAGATAAGAATGAAATTTTTCGAAAGCGTAGATGATGACTGAGAATTCCTTTTTAGTAGTAGTATAATTCTTTTACGCCTCATCTAATGTCTTGGATGCATAGTATATTACATATGGCTTTTTATCTATTCTCTGCCCCAACACAGCCCTTATGGCATAGTCGCTAGCATCACACATTATTTCAAAGATTGTGACCAGTCAGATGCTCTTAGAATGGGTGCTGAGATTAGAGCATTCTTCAAAGTTGTAAAGCTACGCAGGAATTCCTGGTCAAATTTGAAATCAACATCCTTGGTCAATAGGTATGTCATAGGTTTTGCTATTTTTGAGAAGTCTTTGATAAATCTTCGGTAGAACCCGGCGTGACCCAAGAAGGATAGAACCCCCTTATGTCTTTGGGTGGTGATAACTTTGAGATGACATCGATTTTTACCTTGTCTACTTTGATTCCTCTTTTGCTTACTCAATGTCCGAGGACAACACCTTCGGTCACCATAAAGTATCATTTTTCCCAGTTTAGGATAAGGTTTGTTTCCTCACATCTCTATAAGACTTTACTTAGGTTGAGCAGATAGTTATTAAAAGAGTCTCCGTATACTGAAAAATCATCCATGAACACCTTCATAATGGTTTTGGTTAATCCCGCGAAGATAGCAGTCATGCACCTTTGGAAGGTTGTGGGTGCGTTGCATAGCCCGAAGGGCATCCTTCTGAAGGCGTATGTTCTAAAAGGGCAAGTAAATGTCATTTTTCTTGGTCTTCAGAGTGAATTGGGATTTGGTAAAACCCAGAATATCTGTTGAGGTAGTAGAAATTTTTTTTGTGGGCTAACCGCTCAAGGACTTCGTCAAGGAAGGGTAAGGGAAAATGGTCTTTCCTTGTTGATTTGTTCAGTTTTTTATAATCTATGCACATTCTCCAACCAGTAACGGTCCTTGTAGGTACTAGTTCATTCTTATCATTTAAGACAACAGTGGTTCCCCCTTTTTAGGGACCACTTGGACAAGACTAACACACTTAGAGTCAGAAATTGGATAGATAATACCCGCTTTTAAGAGTTTAAGAACTTCGAGGCGAACTACCTCTTTCAGATTTGGGTTTAGTTTTCTCTGGTGCTCCCTCAAGGGTTTGAACTCTTCTATCATAGGTAGTTTATGCATGCACAAAGCTGGGTTAATGCCTATTAGGTCAGTCATTTTGTACCCAATTGTTTTCTTGTGCTTCCTTAATTTAGTGAGAAGCCTTTCTTCCTGGTTTCCAACCAGAGAGGAGCTAATGATAACTGGAAATAATTTATCTTCATCTAGGAAGTTTGAGCCCGGTTGGTAGATTTTTCATTTCCGGGACCTTGGGTACTTCTGTTGTCTCTAATATGGTGACGGATTTTAGTTCTTCAAAAGTAGCTTCAGAGGCTTTTTCAGCCCGCTCCAAGTATTGCAGGCATTGCTGAACTAACTCGTTGGTTGAAAATTCAGCTTTTGGATTTTTTAGAGTGTCCACTAGGGCATCTGCTGGTTCTAGATTTGCTTTCTTGAGTTGAGACATTTTATCAATATATTCAAGCAGAAAAATATCTTCATGGATATTAGGGCTCTTTAAGCTGTTGAAAACCCTGAATTGAACTGTTTCTTTACCCAACCTCAAGGTAATTGTGCCGGCCTCAAAATCAATTAATGCTCTAGCTGTGGCGAGGAAGGGTCTACCTAATATTATCGGGTACCTTAGGTCCTCTTTTATATCCATAATGACGAAATCACAAGGGACATAAGAGTCCCTCCCCACTCTTACTGGAATATCTTCAATGATTCCCAGGGGTGCAGTAATGGTGGAATCGGTGAGCTGGATGGTCATTGTCGTAGGCAACAAGTCAGTAAACCCCAATCTTTTGCACATGGAAAATGGAATAATTGATATCCTGGCTCCCAAGTCGGCCAATCCCTTTTTACAAGAAGTGTTCCCAATAGAGCATTGTATGCCAAAGGAGCCAGGATCCTTCTGTTTTTTTGGAATTTTATTCAAAATGATATCAGAAGTGGTTTGGGCTAGCTTGACAGTTTCATGCTCCTCTGTCATATATTTCTTTGACAACAAGGTCTTCATGTATTTGGACCAAGCTGGGATTTCAAATAAGGCGTCGAGAAAGGGAATATCAACATAAAGTTTCTTCATTGCCTCTTTGAATTTCTGGAATCTAGAGTCTAGTTTGGTTTCCTTTAGCCTGTCAGGATAGGGTATCCTTGGCTTATATTGTGGAACCTCTGGTTCTTTGGGACCTTGTTCCTTTTCTTTCCTTTCTTCAGCTTCTTGACCTGATTCTTCTGTTGGGATGATTTCAGTTACATCCCTGTCTTCTTGATTAACCGAGATGGCTTCAGTAAGAGCATGACCAGACCTTGTTGTAATAACATTTAATTGTTCTGGTCTATGTTGATCGTGTCTTGGATTTGCTTCTGGCTGGCCAGCGAAAGTGCCCACTGGAGGTTTTAGCTGAGCTGCTATCTGTGCTAACTGAGTTTCCACAGCTTTTTGCTGAGCTTGCTGGTTAACCAACATGGTTTGCTGTGATTGCAGCATTTGCCTTATCGAGGACAGTTCATCAGTCTGCTGTGGTGGGGCATTCTTATGTTGGAACTGAGTGAGTTGTTGCTGCCCTTGGGGTTTTTGTTGTTGAGGTGCTGGCAATTAAGGTTTTTGCAGCTGTTGCAACTGAGTTTGTTGTAATTGCGGGTGCAGAGAAGGATGAGTATATTAGTAGTATGTAGAGGGATTTCTTGGGTAGTTGGATCTCTGGAAATTGTTTCTAAAATTCCCTTGATTTTGGTTGTAGTTGCTTTGAAATCCAGGTGGTAGTCTGTTGGAGGATCCACCTTGTGTTTGATGTTGTGGGTTAGCAGTCCCCGTAGGATTTCAATATTGAAAACCAGAATGATTTCTCGATTGATTTGGATTATAGTAAGCTTGTCATGGTATGGAATGAATGGAATTTACTTGTTCTGGCATCTGATCCTCAGGGAGTTCAATGATCGGCTCATACTGTGGTTGAGGTGGTTGCAAATTCATCATTACATTGTATAGGAGACCACATGACAAAGTGGGATGATCTGATGCATGACATGCCTCGCAAGTTCCTGTGGCTGCTTTAGCTTGTTGGGGGTTCTTTTTTCTATCATACTCTCCAAATGATGCTTCGAGGGCTTGTTGTTTGTTGGCTATGGTTTTCAAAGCTTCGGCTATGGCTTTCATTTCCGTAGATTCTTCGGCTTTACAAACCTTTAGAACTCCTCCTGTGGTCGCCCTCCCCCAATTGGATTGATTTTCCGCTCTGAGAGTGACGATTCTCCAGGCGTCTTCGTAGTTTTGTGTAATAAAGTTTCCTCCAGATGAGGAGTCTAATAACTGTTTAATTTCATCACTTACTCCCCTGTAAAAAGTTTCTATGTGTTGATTTTGCAAGATTCAATGGTGAGGGCATTTCCTCAAGAGTTCTTTGAACCTTTTCCATGAGTTAGCTAGTGACTCTCCCGGTAGTTGAAGGAATTAGTTGATTTGTCCTCTGATTTGGTAGGTTAGTGAAGGGGGGAAGAATTTCTCCAAGAACTTCTCTTCTAAGGGAGCCCAGGTGGTGATTGGCTCCCCGTCCAAAGAATTGTACCAGCTTAGTACTCTTCCAGACAAGGTGAAATTGAAGAGTCTAAGCATGACTGCGTCCATGTTTGTTCCAGCTTGTGGTACCAACCTGCAAAGAGCTTTGAACCTCTTCAAATAGTCTATGTAGTCATTTCCGGCACTTCCAGAGAATGAGATGCCCTGCATTATTTGGATCCATTGTGTCCTAATCTCAAAATTAGGCGTGTCGATGAGTGGTGGTTGGACTGGATGGTTGTGTTCGTAGTTCTTGGGAATAGCGTAGTCCTTTAGTTGCTTGCTCCTTATCAACAGTTGTGCAACAACCTTGGCTGCTTCATTCTCGGCACGGATGTGGGCATGCTCTTCAGCCTGTACTTCAGCCTGAACTTGGGCGCACGTATCGGCGATGAGTTGTGCTCACTGGGCTGCTATGGCAGCGTTGACCCTTTCCATCACTAGTGCAGCTTGGTGTTGATCTTCGGGCATTTGTCTGGCTCTTTGATGATTAAGTCTAATGCGGCGGTGGAAACTTCTCTCTACCTCAGAGTCGTACTCTGGATCAGGAGAGAATCTGAGATTATGCAATGGTTGCATACACGTCTTCTACCTGAGTAGAGGAAGAAACACACTTTTTAGATGATGCAGGAGATATGATGAAATCAAGAGAATATGGAGTAATGTTTAAAGGAAAAGTGTAAAACCCTAACCAACTAGCAAGATGATAAATGAAATTAAAATGTTTTGTTGTCCCCGGCAACGACGCCAATTTTTGATGGAGCTTCCACTTACGTGGAGTTGCATGCACTACTAAAAATCATAAAGATAGTAAGCCTTTAGGTTTAGCCTTGCTTATACTAGATTAAAAACTCCACCCACGTATGCTATGATATGTGGAAGTTTTATCGTAGTATAGTTAAGGGTCGAATCCACAGGACAACGGTCTTGTTAAGATCAACAAGATAGAAAATGTTAGAATTTTATTTAACTACTTAATAGTTGGTATTTAGATCAAAGAGTTGGTTTGGTTGTTTAAACTAAGTATGAGTAAAGTAAAATTAAGAAAGTAAATTTAGGGTCATAAACAATGTTAAGAAACCACTAGGATGTGATCGACTTTCACCACCACTACACATAGATCAAAACATGCAACATAGTAACATAACCTGCAATAAGAGTCTAAACAGTTAGTATCTTTGTAGATTTAGTTTCCTTTCGGATAACTAACTACGAGAAGTGTGGGAATGTTGCAAAGCCAACCATCTCCAAACACATGGTCACTTACTTTACAACATTCTCATCGCAAAGTGTGTTCCTCGACTTATCAAGGTTGTACTTTCATACGTCAACTGATTCCATTTCGTAGTATGAAAGTACAACGATGGAAGTGAGTTTACTCTACTTCTTGAAAAACACTCCTAGATACCGAAACAGATGCATGGTGACTACATGCATCAAGAACCAACATTCAATCGAGATTCAAATCTAATAGTACAAACGTAGACAATTCATACTAATAGATAATAAGTAACACAAGTTGGTGATCAAGCAACAAGTATTCATTAAACGATTGATGTTGAACTGAAAAGAAAGTATACCTCTATTGCAAACTTATGAATTACATTGCATGCAATGAAAATATGAGTAGCGGGGCTACTCCCCGCACCCTAGTGTAAGAGACTAATCGCTCATGGCAAGAATAAAAAAGGGGACGAGAAAAGATAGAGAGATCATCATCTCCATGAAAGAGGGAGGAAGATCGACCCCTTAGAGAGAGAGAGCAACGATCTTCACACTTCACAGCTTGCTTGATGATGAATCCTCCTCTTCCCACCTTCTTTGTCGATGAGAGAGAAAGTAGATTGGAGATGGAGTATGGATCTTAAACCGGCAGCCTCGGGGCAGTGGGTGAAGGATGAAAATGGCTCTGGGATAATAGAGGCAGCCTTTGGACGTCTGAAAGCTTCCTACTTTGTGAGGACCCCTTGTGTCTTATTTATAGGCTTTGAGTGAAACTCAAACGGTTTGGGAGATTTGGGCCCAAACGGTCGTGAAGACCGTTTGGACTCTCTCTCGGTTTGGAGACCGTTTGGACTCTCTCGGTTTGGAAACCGTTTGAGTCCTCATAGTTTGGAACCGTTTGTCTTTATTCGGTCTTGGGACCGTGTAGCTTCATACGGTCTTAGGACCGGTTGATCTCCATTCGGTTTCGGGACCGTTTGACTTCATACGGTTTCGGGACCGTTTAACTTCAAACGGTCTCGGGACCGTTTGACTTTACACGGTCTCGGGACCGTTTGGCTTCATTCGGTCTTGGGACCGTTTGATGTCTATTCGGTCTTGGAATCGTTTGGTGTCCATTCGGTAATTTTTTTGTTTTTTTCTGTAAGAAATAAAAGGAAAAAAATTAGTGTGATGATATATTTACAATAAATAGAAAATTAAAGATTGTGTCTAATTTATTTAAAAAAGAGTATGAAAAATTGAAAAAAAACTAATAAGATAACATTGCAACCAATTATCGGCACTTCCAACAAGGCCACCATCCTCCCCTCACTAGGCAACTTGTTTCTTGTCCTCTCTCCCTCAACCCCACCGACTGAGACTTCCCAACCACCAGGTCCTCCACTTGGCTTTCCCCTCCATTCTAAGTAGCATAAGACCTTCTTCACCGGTCTCATTTCTCCCCCAAACCCCAATCAACTCACAGGGGAGTAGAACAATAATACTAAGAAGAAGAAGTAAGGAGCACCTAGCAGCACTCCATCCCTAAAGGACCAATCATTCAGCCCAAATTCTCTTCCTCCACTTCCCAATCCCGACCTATGGGTTCTACAAACCGCGATCCAGGCTTCATGACGACGGCGAGTACCTCTCCAGCCACCTGGTTCCTAGACAGCGACGATGACTGCCTAGCCTCGGCGTCTTCCGGCCACCACTCCCTCGACGACTGCAGTTTGTGCGGCAGGTACCTCCAAAAGAACCGTGACTTATACATGTACAAGGGCGACACCGCCTTCTGCTCCGAGGACTGCCGCGACGAGAAGATTCGGATCGACGAGCTCCAGGAGAGGGCCAACCGGAGGAGGAGGGCAAAGGTTGCCGCCGCGTCTGGGTCGGCCTCGGTGTCGGCGCAGGTCGAGACTCGGGCGGATGTCGTGGCGGTCGAAGCCTTGTAGTAGAGATGCAGGCGATGGCGAGCCGTTGTATGCAAAACTCTGCCGCCTAGCCTCTCAAAGGTTGCCCCTGGGAATCAATTCCGGAAGAACGAACAAGAAAAAACCGCCGTCTATCAAATCTGATTGGCTCCTCCGGGCGAGTTCTGCTAGCAAAGGAAACGTCGATTGATATAAGATATTAGTCTGACACTCGATTTTGTTCTGTTGCCCCAAAGGGGCTGCTTGTGAGTTTCTTGTCGCAGACGATTTGCCTTGTGAAAAGTACGTAATTGGAGCGGATGGATGGAATAACGGGAAGCTGTAAATTGCTATTTCATACATGATTCATGCTTGCAGTACAAACTGACTTTTGAATTGAACTAGTCGGCTAAGCGTGTAGCAGATCATATCATTTCAGAATCAATTCTGCATCTCATGCGCAAGCGAACTTGACGCAAATTCTCGCAACGAGATGCATCGTCTTAATCCTCTTGGATTCCTATATTCCTTCAACTGTTGAAGCGATTTGCTACTTTCATTTCACGTTCATCACTCATCCATCGCAATTTCTAACATTTGCAATAGTAAAGTTGATATAGATTTCGTTTACCAGTAGGCTCTGACATTTGACCAACTCCGGACATTAAGTAAGCGGTTATGAGTGGTTTTCCACAGAGAGACATCAACGTTTTAATTTTGCCGTCCTTATTATAAAGGGGACCAGCAGGGAGAAACATCTTCTTCTCGCTTTTAGCTTCGACTTGCTATGCATTCTCGAGTTCGGACTATTATTGTTGCGCCCAAATCTGATGCTGTTGCATAACATTCTAATTTTACATCTACTCTAAAATTCTACCCTAAAAAAATAAAAAGGCATTTTATAACAATGCCTCCAAATCTTCTGTATCCAGCTTGTTATTCCGATCATGCGTCAGAAAATCCTTACTATTCATTAGTGAGATGTGTGCACAGTAAACCCCAGACATCAGTTTTGAACTCTATGACAGAGATTATTTGTAACATCCAAGAACAACATGTTCGGAACTGCAGAATTGGACTAATTATTGTTACCGTGCAAGATTAATTTCCAAGTCCTTTGTTTGAGTTTAAGAGGATCAATGCAAGCGGTTCTACAATCAGTAAACTCAGAATACAGATTAGAAGTCTAACAAAATTTTGTTGAAGTAAATTTAGTTCTATTCACTTCCCCATTGGAACATATAGATCTAGGGTTGTCAATGGGGAGGGTATGGGGAGGGTAAGGTCTTACCCTTACCCTTACCCACCAAGAGTGGCGGGTAAGGGTATGGGTAATTCCCCACTCAACCAATATCCTTACCCTCCCCTTACCCTTACCCTCTTACCCACAGGGTAAATGGGGAGGGTAAGGGTGAGGCGGGGAATTTATATGTTTTCCCAAAATATATGCTAATACTAAAAATAACATGCTTCTCAATATATTTATATACTTAAGTGAGATATCAAGATGCTCAAGAATGACTAAATAATGTCAAATGGTACATAAACTAGAAAATATTTCATACATGTCAGTCTTACACCTTCAAAATGGTGATGTATACATGACCAAATTATCTACTTAAAAAGTAAATAAAAAAAACTCAGTATTATATTAAATGATGACCACATAATATTGAATATTTAGTAGACTTAAACAACAATATGACAATATCTTTAATATATTATGTATAAATATTGACGGGGTAGTGGGTTGGAGGGTATGGGTAATGCCTTACCCTTACCCTTACCCACTAAGGTAGCGGGTAGGCGGGTAAAGGGTAAGAAAATACTTTACCCTTACCCTTCCCCTACAAGGTATGGGTAAAGGATAAACGGGTTAACCCTTACCTATTGACATCCCTATATAGATCTAACAATTTTTCTCTATCACGTATCTAACACTACCTAAAAAAGCTAGGTTTATCTTGTTGTTTTCCGTACTTCCTTGTAAGTTGTAAATAATTTAATGGGCGTTTTTTTTTTAGTTTGGAAAACGTCAAATAGAGAATCAGAAACATAAACAAACATATCATAACTATTGCAAGTGCCAAGAAAAAATTCGAATACCACGTGCCTCTTTCTTCAATTTATATTTTTCTTCCTGATTTTATTCGTCCGAACAAGAAGACAACTTCCAAAGAACCCTTTAGGCGTTTATAAAAAAAAGTCCACTAATTATTTTAACCCAAAATTGGAATCAGCTATAAATAGATCTAACAATTTCTTACCCCACCGCGTATCTAACACTACCTAAAAGGCTAGGATACCAAACACGAGCACCGATTCATCTTGTGACTTTCCGTACTTCTTTGTAAGTTGCAAATAACTTACGCTATGTTTTGTATGCATTGAATGAAGGGGAGGGGAAAGAAGGGGAGAGAAGGGGATACTTATCTTAATCTATTTGATTAGCATGGAGAGGAGAAGGGGAGAGAATATAAAAAAATATAAAACTATATCTTTTTTTAACAAGTCATATTATTTCAAAAGGTTGCATACACCACACACATATTAGTACATAAACAATCAAGATAAATTAAACTCACATGTCTCATGATCAAAATAAAATTATTCGTATAATTATTTAGTTAAAGAAAAGATACATTTCTTATGTCTAACATGATGTTAAATATTGTTGACGCAAATAGGAATATCACTTCTCTTTTTATTGACATTGTGGTTATACATGTACTTTTCTCCATATTTGTAACTTTCCCTCCATTTATTTATGTTCTCTCCATAACTTAGAGTTCCCTCCACTTTCCCTCACTTTTTCTCTTTTTCCTTGTGTTATTATGTTTCCCTCCACAACTTTTTGTATTCTCTTCCAACATTTTTTCTAGACATTCTAAGATGTCTTATTAACTTGTGCGCTACATTTATTCTAGTTTCCTGTTATTTTTAATTTTTCACCATAATGTTTCCCCAACTCCCCCGCAACATTTTGTATTCCCTCAAAGTGAAGTGAGAGACTATTACTCTTTTTTTCTCATTAGTTGTGAGCTATACAAGTATTTCCCTCCATATTATTTATGATTTCCCTCCACATTCCATATTTTCTTCCAAGCTTTATAATAAATTTTCTGCCAGGTCTTTTCGTTCTCCTTGTCTCCGCTCAATTTGGTGGGGAGAAAAGTGACTGAAAATACACTTGATCTTTTTCCCTTCATTTCCCTCCATTCCCTTCTGTTCCCCTTCACCATGTGCAACCAAACAACTTAAGCTTTCCCCCATCCTTTCCCCTCCACTCCATTCACCGCGTACCAAATAGGTCGTTAAGGGCATCACTTTTTTATTTGGACAATGTCCAAAAAAATATGAACGAAAGATAATTAAGAAAACAAAAATAAACATATCATAACTATTGCAGGGCCGAGAAAACAAAAATATTCCACGTTTTATTCTTCCAAACAAGAAAGGAACTTGCAAAGAATCCGTCAGACGTCTTATAAAATAAAAAAGTTCACTAATTAATTTAACTAAAAAATTGGAATCAATTGAAAGAATCTGGCATTGCACATACTCTCTGTTGACTCAAGGTCAATTAGGTCAATGTTGACTCACGTCTAAATTGACTAAACCCGTGTTTTGATGATGACTAACCATTCCACATATTGGTGTCTAATGCTTCTACTTGAGTAATTTTAGATTAGGTATAGACACACTCCAATTGCCCTAACTTGCGCATCTCAAATTGGAGAAAAGACAAGTCAAAGTCATACAAGTGCACGTTTTTGTAATATGATGTATGTCCATTAGAATCATGTTGTAAATCACTTGTAATGATTGTATGACTTGTAATTAAGGTTAGAAAAATATCAGGAACACTTAGATCGAATATTAGAGCACTTTAGATGCAACTTTGAAAATCATTTACAGGCACTTGATCGGTCCAGTTTCCCACCCTGAAACTCGACCGATCCACCTGGACTGATTTTCTGAAGATTGAATCGGTCCAGTTTCCCACCCTGAAACTCGACCGATCCACCTTGGCTGATTTTCTAAAGATAGCATCGGTCGAGTTGTGCACTCACAGAACTCGACCGATTGGGTAGTGGACTACTTGATCGGTCCAGTTACACCCATTGAAACTCGACCGAATGCACTATACGGAAAAGTACAGAAAAGTGTTTCTAGCCGTTGTGGAGTTGCAACAAGTGAAAATAGATCTGTTGCAAGCCACAAAACGGCTAGTTTTCGTTCACAAGTGTTCCCAAAGGCTAAGAGGCATCCCCAACTATAAATAGGACCCCTTGGGCTTCATTCCAAGGTTGAGCAGTCATTGCAAACTCTTTATGAGGTTCCTATTCTATAGTTGAGTGCTTCCTACAGCCTCCTCTCTCTGTCTAAGCTTAATCACTTGCTACATCCATTAGAGTGAGTAGGAAATCTGTAAGAGAGCTAATCCTACATGTATATCTTGCGAGGCTCTCACTTCCACCACCTCCGCTTCTCTCATTTACAATCATGAAGATGAAGGTTCTCTCTCTTGTCCAAGAGAGGTGAAGAAGAACAAGGGAAGGCGTCCCTTGGTGAAGATCAAGGCTAAAGACTTGGAGCTAGAGTGGGTAAGCCCTTGGAGAAGGCAGAAGACTCAAGCTCAAGTGGGTAAGACCTTGGTGAAAGCTTCTCCGAGTGAAGGTGAAGTCAAAGGCGGAAGATCCAAGAAGAGTGGGTAATTCCTGCAAGGCCGAAGACTTTTGCAAGAGTGGGTAAGTCCTTTGAGAAGGCCAAAGACTCTTGCAAAGTGGGTAAGTCCTTGGTAAGGTTGAAGACTCTTTGTATTGGATAGGTAAGTCCTTTGTTGGTCATGTATTGTAAGTCTTATAAGTGAATATAAGAGTGCAATTGTTGGAAGTCCTAGAGGTTGACCTCTCTAGGCAAGTGGACTGACACACTTCTAGTTTGAAGTGTGGAACCACTCTAAATAGCTTGTCTAATTGGTGCATGTTCAATCTCTCTTATCCTTGCTATGCATGATTTAGTTGCACTCAAATTACCTATTTAACAACCTTATCTTGTCATATATTTTGAAGATTTAATGAGTTTTGCTTAAGTGCTTTCAGCTCTATTCACCCCCCCTCTAGAGCATCTAATCACCCATCTAGGATCCAACAATCTCGTCGCAAGTTGCAACAGACCTGGCCAACAACTTATAAATCTATACTGTATAAAACAAGCCATTTTTTATTAGCGGTACAATTTTTTTTCATTTTTTGTTATAAATTACAAACGGGTTCTTTGTATCTAAGAAAGTCTGTCAATAGAGGGGTTGAATACAATTTTCTCTGTTATTTTTAAAATTATATACTGGTCCCTTTGTGTGTACACCGTATTTTTGTCTTTAATTTTTTAAAATTATATAATATATTAGAAGACTCATCTATACTATCTAAAAAAGATGGTGTAGGGGGTTGGATACAATTTTCTTTATTATTTTTAAAATTACATATTGATCCCTGTGTGTACACCACACTTTTGTCTTTAATTTTAAAATTATATATTATATTAAAGTCGGGATGTGTGGAATGATTTCAAGTCCTGTGTAGTGGCAGAACTAGGTTTCGGAAGTGGGTGAGGCCCATGTATAAGGACAAATCTTGTCAAATCCGAAGGCAAAATCCCTGACCAATGTATGTGAATCCTTGACCAATAAGGCTTGGTCATGGCCAATACCTGACCAACGTACCCTCGCCAAAAACTTGGTGAACAATAGTGGTTGGCTAGGACTTATCCCTGACCAATAGGGAAGAAATCTCCGGGCAACCATTATAGGAATAAAAAAGAATCTCCTGGAACAATTCTTTGTATCCAAGGCATATCCTCGACCAATAGGAATGTATGTCATAACTTTCATATGTCCATATATGAACATATATAACAACCAAAATATTACACATGAGAAGTAAATCATCACACATCAGATGACAACACCTTGAATATAACAAAAAGAACATTGTATTAAATTTGTAATTGTAATGTTTACATCCAAAAAGTATGATTGAAGCATCATACATTTTTTCATAAAGATAACTCATATCCTCAAATATCACATCCATATAGCATTCATATGCATCGCATGACACATTACATTGTTTCAAATAAAAATAATCTTGCATATTGCCACTCGGGTTTGATTACTTCATTAATTTTCCCTAGCATTACTTCCACCATGCATGCTTTCTCTAGGATTTTCTTCAATCATTCTACTTTGTCGAGTGTTTTTGATATCCTGCATTACATATATATCAACTTTTCATAACAATATACAAGCTCATAAGCGATACTAACACAATTCATAAAATATATGTAATAAAAGTAATCAAATATAATTCTCATTTATGTATGCATGACACACAACACATGCTTTTATCATCATATATAGTAGTCATGTATATTCTTTTGAACGTGCCCATATAGACTGCATAAAAAGTATATATAGCAGCCATGTTTTGTTCTAGATAGATGTTTCTTTCTACAGAAAATATATAGTCTCTTGTTGTTGAGGGTGGGTACATCATGCCGACATCTTGTGCTGCAGCCGCCCAGAAATTTGTTCATTATATCATTTTGATACCATGTACATGTCGTAATATTATAAATATATTTTACTGCAACATATGTCTGCAATATGATGTTACCATATCCAATTTAAAGGAGGTATGTATCCCGCTTGTGAGAATAGATCCATTGTATGAATATGGAAATGGAACTTGAGCACTTTGTATATTATTTCCATTCTAAATAATGATAATGCATTAAGAAAACTAGTATATAATTGATTTATTTCAAAAACTCAGAATTGATGCTATATATATTTCTTACCTGTTGATGTGTGGGTGGTTGTCATGGTCTTAGAAATTGATATCTAGGAAAGAAAATAGTACCATATGACTGTTGACCCTGTGTAAGTATGCAATTATGTTTCAAAAATTATTTATTTGAAGATAATCATAAAAATATCTATTAGTATAACAAAATATATAATACATTGTATAAATACATGTACTAGAGAAGCCAAAGAAGATATTCCACTCAATGTATTTTTTACTTCAGCCATATTTTTGTTATATTCATCCATTTTGCTTTGTAATACTTCAACGGTTTCCTATAAATACACAATATTAAAATTTACACACTTTAAGTTACTATTTAACTATTATAATAAAAAAATATGATGATAAGTTAATCACCTTGTATTTCTTATTTTCATCCAGTAAAATAATATTGGTTACTTGTAAAGAAGCTACACGTGTACCAATCTTATCATTACCACTAACAACTAATCTTTGTTGGTTAGATTTTATAGGCTTAATGATTTGACAGATGACTTTATCTTCTTAATCTTCGTTACTTTGATTAGAATTATCATATGATAATACACTTTGTTGGGACTTGTGGTGTTCCACAATTGTTTTCTAAAAAATAATATATGAATTTATGACATGATCTAATTTAATGAGGAAATAAAGAGATAACATTAAATGTTCACCACTATATCCTTATCTTTTGTGTAAATAACTTTTAACAAATCTATTTTACTTGGAGCATGCCCAAGTTTCTTTTCCTATATAGAATAAAATTTATTATTGCATACCACACATAGACTTCAAAGTATTATACTTAGATCACATATCATTATATAACAACAATACAAAGTTTGGATGTTCTTACCAGCTCATGATGTTTTCTTGCAAACGTTATAGCCCCAGTACAATGGTTCATCTGCTTCTTGGATCTATTAATCTTATTCTTCTCTGCAATTGCCTAAATTGACATAGACAAATGATACACAATAAAATTCAATTACATAGTAGTAATCTCTATGAAATGTGTATATGTTTCCTTCATTTTTTATATTTAACAACTGCACATAAGTTGCAACAACGAATACAAAATATAATTTTATACTTCAAATAAAGGTTTCTACCCATCAAAAATAAGAAGGTCGTTTGTTGTGAGAGTGAAGGAGGGTATTTCAAGACTGTAGCATTTCAAGAAAATAGTTATGACATTATTGCGATACCATGTATTGACTTTAATTACATAATATCAATGCATATAAAATACTAACGTTGTCTTACCTGTGTTTTAGGCGTTTTTCATTTTTCAACCAATCTTAAAAATTGCTCACGATAAGTTCTAGAATCATTTGAAATTACTTCCAACATTGCATCCATGTCATCTTGATACTTCAACTAATATTTAACTTTTAGTTCAGCCCTCCAATCAGTTAGACTAGAACTTATATGCATCCATACCTCTCCCAATCACTTGGATGATCATCCAAGTCAAAACAAGCCTACTTCATATAAAATAGTATATGAATTAAAATAAATATATATAGCATGCCAAAGTAACCATGAAAATGTATTATTACCTTTACAATGTCTCTTGTGTCGTTCAATGATGATATTGGCATTTGTGGCCAATACTTATCAACAAGCCACAAAGATGGCCTTCTAGCTAAAATCTCACACAATAGGCTTAATTGTTTTCTGACTTCTCCAATTTCAAAACCATTGTCATCAAAAATTATATGGTCCTCTCACCAGGGGGTGGCTTAAGCTTTGAGATGATTGTAGGGTCCCTTCCAAGCTTTTCAATTGGCTAGAGTTCAATGTTTCTTCTTTGATCATTTTCTTCTTCAACATATGTCCTTATAGTTGGAGGTGAGGCTGCAGGATTAATAGTGGTATCCTCTTCTTCAACTTCAATTCTTTGTGCCGACCTTGCTGATTTCCTCGACATCTAATTATTATATAGAATATAAAAAATCATGCAAGACAATTTTAATAAAGAAATATGATTCAAGTAGAAATAAGTAGATATATTTTGGAATAACACATAAAACAACAACATAGATGCTATAGGAAACCTATGTGACACACCTTGATATGTCTTTTTTTTTGTTTGTATGTACCTTAAGTAGACGACAAGGTATACACATCTATATTTACTATAAAAAGAGCGAGTTTGATGCTGCGCTCTCCTTGATTCACTCTCTTCTCTCCTTTTTTCAAGGAATTTTGCTCCTACAAATATTTATTGTCACACTCTACTATTAACTTTTATTATCTTTAATTCTGTATTTCTCTCTCCATCCCACAGAAATGGCTCCTTGATTCTCTCCTTTCAAACAACCAACACAAATATCTTTTACCGTAGGGACCCTTTCACGGACGAGTCCTCTCCCCACACATTTCCAACAAATTTTATATGTCACGTACATGTGCACGTGTGCGTTCACTAGTTTTAAAAAAAGAGCAACCTAATGTCCATCCTTCAATAAATTCAACATGAGATACAAATATATAATATTAGATAATGTCATCACTAGATACATGAATAAAGAATGAAATAAGTTAATACTCCAACTAATCTATCTTAGATACATGAAACAATGCTTGGAAAATTTAAGGCGTGCATAAAAACATCATATATTTATCTGAACACAAGATAGATTTAAACATCATTTCCACATCTCCCATGTCAAGAGTAACCAGTCGTGAGAAATTAAAAGTAAATCTTATCAAGGAAAAAGTATGACGTATATATTCATTCAATAATGTAAACAATCGAGAAGGAACTTGTTTGGGATACAAGTATGTTCACCAAGATTGTATATTTTCTAATATAGTGATCGTGTATCAGAAAAATAGATGCTACATTCCTAATAAAAATGATAAAAAATTGTTCTGCCTTGGTAGTGCAAGAGTAATGCCGAGATGCACTTGTAGATGTAGTTCTTTCCTTAGAATAGCAAATAAAAAAAGAAATAAATTTTTCTTTACACTTATACCACGATCCAGACTCAAACCACCGAACAGAAGCAAATGATACCAGCAATTTCTAGATGGAAACCGTTCAATATGCTATTTGCAGCAGTAGTTCACCACTTTTACGCCTGACAATGCACAACGAGAGCAATGGCCAGTGTTAGGTGACGTGGGCGATTGCAGAAGAGGAAATAAGGGTGAAAGAAGAAGAAAGAAAACCTGAAACAACAAAAATAGAATGGCCAAGAACTTTTTTACGGTTGATGGTTGAAAGTCGGAAGCAGACGTAGCCGTGTTGGCAGTGACCGCAGGCAGTAGACGTAGTCGTTTGTGCTCAAGAACAGTCGATGGACGACGAGAAGCCGGAACCATATGTAGCCGTGGTAGTGATGGCGGGCAGCAGACATAGCCGTCCGTGCTACAAGAATGGCCGATGAGCGACGAGAGGCTGATGAGCGATGAGAAGCAGTGTTGGCGGCACACAGAGCGGCGTGGGCGCAAGGAGCGGCGTTTCCGCACGCAACATCCACGAAAGAATGGGGGAACGAGGGTTCGGGAGAGCGGACGCCAGGCAGCGTATACCAACCGTCGTGTTGGTTTGTTGTGTTAAATAGGCCTCTAGGTCATAGAGTGGTAGAGAAATATTAGGAAAAAAAGAATATGTTTGGTTAGGGATTAAGATTCCATTGGCCAGGGACAAGTCTTGAGGACCAGTCCTAATTTGGTCAGGACTGCTATTCCTGACCAGTTAGCCCTAACCTATAGTAGATTTTGTTGTAGTGACAAATCTTTTTAGAGGGAGTATGGTGGTGGGTGGGTGTTACCACTATAGGGCCTCACGCAAGTGTGTTCTTGCTTGGTGCCACAATGTCAATGAGTGTCAAACCATGGCTTTGCATCTAAGGTCAATAAAACCGTTTAAATAGTCCAATCCTTGGTGTTAATGAGGCCTTGATCTTGATGAAGGTTGGAACACTACATTAAAAAATACACATTCCAATACAGAGATATACCAAGTTGGCGTGATCTTAGATGAATATTCTGATTAATTTAAACATGTAAGTAATGGACTCTTGATTATGATTGCCAATATCTCAAAGCTACAACTAGTGTCAATGTTGCTTGTTTACCGTCAATTGACTAGGGTGGTGTTGCGTGAAATATAACACATGTGAAGAAAGGCTTTACATGTAGAAACTGACTCCAACGTTGTTGTTCGTGATGCAACTAATCCATACAAAACCTTGAGGCATGAAATCTGGATGGTGGTCATCGCTATTAGTAGATTTCTAGGTCGGAATAAGGTTTCCAAACTATAACAATAATTAGAAATAAAAATAAAGTGACAAACAAGCTCTCATCCCAAAACGATAACAATAGTTGCTAGTTCCGGCCAATCCCCTAGTCAGGTCTCTCGTCACATAACACTGGCGTTGGGCACCCGTATGAAATGGCAAATGCTTTATCATAAATTAGAATTCGTTTGAGTACTTTTTGGGCCTCCAGTAAACTTTCATCCAACTAGCCGAACTACTCTCATCCCAAAACGAGGGTGAGGCCCGTGCCTTACATGGCCTTTGAGTGGCTCCGCCACTGGGCACTGGTCCTGTGGTAGTGGAGGCATAGTCAGATCCAATGCATGGCGCGTTGGATTCCTTCTCTGGTTCCCAGTTACTACCCTCTGCAGTCCTTGTCCACTGTTCAGTAGGACCGCAAGCTGCAGAACCCAAGTGTTGGGATGGTGCCAGCCATCACCACTCCTCTAGGCCATTTTTTTCTTCATGTCCCGATCATCGATGCCAGCAGGCTGAAGCAGACACTGGGACTGAGGTTGACGAGCTTTACCACTGAGAGGGAGGGAACCATCACCGGGCCATGGAGGATTCTAGACTTCCCAGTCGGACGAACGCTGATGTTCCTGGAGTGGCCTGGAGTGTAGATTTTCCTCGATTGTAACTGCTAAAAATGTCTATACAACAATAGTTACAATACCCTAACAGCTGAGGATCAAAACAACAGTGTTTTCAAGTCAAGTAGGCATGAGCGACTGCGAGTCAGTCAGCTTGGACAGGAAGTCACGTGAATTACAACAGATAGTAATCGATTAAGTTTCAGTTAGGGGCGTTTGACTACTGTC
Organism: Alisma plantago-aquatica; assembly: GCA_963693085.1. Classification (NCBI taxonomy): domain Eukaryota; kingdom Viridiplantae; phylum Streptophyta; class Magnoliopsida; order Alismatales; family Alismataceae; genus Alisma; species Alisma plantago-aquatica. The sequence goes on along the minus strand of OY856412.1, from coordinate 659,060,001 downwards.
ATCTAAAGTACCATCGGTTATATCTATATTAATATATAAAAAAGCGAGTTGATGTTGCACTCTCCTTTATTCTCTTTTCTCACAATTTTTCTCAACTTTTTTATATTTATTATATTTTTTTTCATGATAAAACCAGTTGCCGCAAACCTCTCAACTTTTCTGGCACATTCCTTCCTTCAAACATGCGTTTCGGAGTCAATAAATAATATGTTTCCAAATTTTCTACAAAACAGTTACGAGAATTAACATTATCTTTATTTTAACAAATTTAATTTTTCAAATATTTAATATAAAATAAACACATTCAATGAGGCATGTGCACGTGCACGTGTGTGTTAACTAGTATATGTAAATGAATGAGTGGACTAACACTGTGTTCGGGTACTGACTTTTTAAGTTATGGGATTTTATACATGAATGACATGTATGCGGTAATTCAGTTTGTCGCTCAATCAGGACTCGCTGTACCAGGTACTAGTTTGAATGAATGGCGGGGAAATGCAGTCAAATCATGTTGTATTTTCAAATTCTGTTGATACCGCGTGATTTTGGATTACAATTTTTATTGCTGAGAAAGCGTGATTTTGGATTGCCATTTTTATTGCTGAGCAAGACAGACTCCGGTACTTGTAACGTCCACGTGTATTAATAAAATATGAAAATTACTATATAGGAATGCTGCATTTGAAAGGTTGCTACCCAGACTAGGCCTAAGGGTTAGAAAATCGTTTTTTTGGGGATGTCGTACCGATACAGTCCCGGATGTGACGAAAAATTGTCACGGAAGCGCTACCAACAAGCGTATAAAACCCAAAGAAGAAAAACACCAGATTTAACGTGGAAAACTCTCCCCTCAATAAGGAAGGAGAGAAAAACCACGGGGCAATCCCGCTAATAAGCACTATGTAATATCAATTACAACTCACACCTCCCAGATTTAATTACCCTAAATCCGGGTAGCAACCGCCAACCGCTACTTTGCTTCAAGGCAAAGTCGCTGGCCCTCTCTTATAAACCAAGAGAGCTTCTCTACCAGTTGTTCTTGTTCTCTGGCACCCTCTACCACAGAAGGCACCAACAAGCAACTGGAGAACTCACACCTCAACCGGTGGATAATCCAAAGGCCTCCCCAGGGGCCTCTATTTATAGGCCTCCATGCATGTGATTGCAACCAGGAATTCTAGTCCTAGTTCGAATCCTAGTCCAACTGCATGTTGCACATAGGAAGTCATATTCCTACTATTCAAGATTTGACTCCTATTAGGATTGGTAGCACAAACCAACCCTCCCAAGTCTAAATCCCACTAAGACATGGGATGGATTATATTCCTAATCCCAACAATCTCCCCCTCCAGTCCATGAGGGAGATGTGGTCTCCAGCGATCATCATTGGGAATGTACACCGCAGAGCTTCTTACAAAGCTCTAGCTTGTCTCGTGTCACCACCTTGGTCATCATATCAGAAGCATTCTTCTCAGTATGGATCTTTTTCAGAGTCAACAACTTCTTCTCTATAACATCACGAAGCCAGTGATATCTCACATCAATGTGTTTTGTCCATGCATGATGCATTGTGCTCTTGCTAAAGTCAATGGCACTCTGACTATCACAGAAAATAATCTGGTCAATCTTAATCATCCCCAGCTCCCTTAGAAATCTCACCACCCAGAGAATTTCTTTTCCTGCTTCCGCTGCTGCAATGTATTCTACCTCTGTAGTTGAAAGTGCAACACACTTCTGCAACCTGGACTGCCAAGATATGGCTCCCCCTGCAAAAGTGAAGATATACCCAGAAGTAGATTTCCTGTGATCTATATCACCTGCCATGTCAGCATCAACGAAGCCCTTTAGAACTGGTTCCGAACCACCAAACATCAAACACGTGTTGCTCGTGCCTCGTAAGTATCTGAAGATCCACTTGACCGCCTCCCAGTGATCTTTTCCAGGATTTGAGAGAAACCTGCTCACAACGCCAACTACATGAGCAATATCAGGACGGGTACACACCATTGTGTACATCAAACTCCCTACAGCAGAAGAATAGGGAATCCTTGCCATCTCCTCCTTTTCCTCATCAGTAGATGGGCATGACTTCTTACTCAGCTTGAAGTGACCTGAAAGTGGAGTCCCCACGACTTTGTCTTTGCCCATGTTAAACCGCTCAAGTACCCGTTCAACATAACTCTGTTGTGACAACCACAACTTGCGCTGTGTCCTGTCACGTGTGATCTGCATCCCCAAAATCTGTCGTGATGGTCCCAAATCCTTCATCTCAAAGGCTTTGGAAAGCTCTGTCTTCAATTTTCTGATCAAATTGAGATCCTGACCCACTATCAACATGTCATCTACATAGAGTAGTAGAATAATGAACCTGTCATTGGGAAACCTCCTGATGTAGACACATGGATCTGCACTTGTCTTCTGGTACTCGTGACTCTGCATGAAAGAATCAAACTTCTTGTACCACTGTCTAGGAGCCTGTTTCAACCCGTACAAACTCTTCTTTAATTTGCAGACTAAGTGGTCTTTCCCCTTGACTTTAAAACCTTCTGGCTGCTCCATGTAGATCTCCTCTGTAAGGTCACCGTGAAGGAAAGGTGTCTTCACATCCATCTGCTCAAGCTCCAGATCTAGACTAGCAACCAAGCCTAGAACCAATCTGATAGAACTCATCTTTACAACTGGAGAAAATATCTCATCAAAATCCACTCCTGGTCTTTGACCAAAGCCCTTGACAACAAGTCTGGCTTTGTATCTAATATCACTACCAGTGCCGTCATTCTTCATCCTATAGACCCACTTGTTCTTTAGTGCTCTCCGACCATTGGGAAGTGCCACAATCTCATAGGTGTCATTATTCTGCAAAGAATTCATCTCCTCCTGCATCGCCTGATGCCACTGTACTCTGTCTCTATGAGTTTGTGCCTCCTGAAAAGTCTCTGGCTCCCCCTGATCAGTAAGCAAGATATACTGAGATGCCGGATATCTGGATGAAGGATGACGTACTCTGTCAGACCTCCTCAGCTGCTGCTCTGAGGACTCTGCCTGGTCCTGATCCTGCTCCCCCTGCCCAGAAGTCTCTTCCTGTGAAGTTGAATCACTCGTCTGTGCGTCTGGAACTGGACCACTTGATGTGTTATCACTCTACTGCTCATGGTGATTATGTTGCTCTTCTTCATCATCAGAAGACTGCACCTGTGAAGAAGCTGAATCATCCTCATACTCATCATCTGAAGAACTGTCACCTTATCCCGCAACCTCTGCATCATCAAACTCAGGCTCTGTCACTGTCTGACTCTCACAGAAAGTCACATCTTTGTGTCTGGTCATGGTCTTTTTCACTGGATCCTATAACCTATACCCAAACTGTTGATCTCCATAGCCAAGAAAGATACATGGCACCGCTTTATCATCCAACTTTTGCCTCTTTTCCTTGGGAACATGAGCATATGCCTTGCATCCAAATACTCAGAGATGTGAGTAGGATGCATCCTTACCTGTCCATACATGCTCAGGTATATCAAACCCCAAAGGAACTGATGGAGATCGATTTATCAGATAGCAGGCAGTTCTCACTGCCTCACCCCAAAATGTCTTTGGCAACTTTGCAGTCTTCAACATGCATCTGACTTTCTCGACAATAGTACGGTTCATCCTTTCAGCTGTACCATTGTGTTGTGGTGTGCCGGGCTCTGTCCTCTCATGCCGTAGGCCATGCTGCGTGCAGTACGCCTGGAACTCCCTGGAGGTGTACTCTCCTCCATTGTCCATTCAGAGACACTTTAATTTTTCACCGGTCTCCCGCTCTACCATGGCATGGAACTTTTGGAAACATTGAAAAACCTGATCCTTGGTCTTCAGCAAGTAGACCCACACCTTCCTAGATGCATCATCAATGAATGTGACAAAATACTTATTGCCTCCCAGTGAAGCCATCTCAAATGGACCGCAGACATCCGAATGAACCAACTGTAGAAGCTTTGACTTCACCGCATACCTTGTCTTGAAAGAAACTCGTCGTTTCTTTCCTGTCTGGCATGCATCACATGAACTGAGACCACTATCCTTGCCACAAGGAATCAACCTCTTCTTGGATAGAAGATTCAAGCCCTTCTCACTCATGTGTCCTAACCGTTTGTGCCATAGATCTGTCTGGTTATCCTCAACTGCATGTATACTACCGTCTCTAAGTACTTTGAGCTTGGTCTTGTATAATGTGCGAGACAGTTTGCCACGTACAATAACCAAAGCCCCCTTGGTGATCTTGCATTTGCCGCCACCAAAATCAAGATGAAAACATTCTCTATCAAAGAAAGAACCAGAGATCATACTCAGCCGCAAATCTGGAACGTGACGAACATCCTTCAGCGTGAGCGTGCAACCAACACTTGTCTGAACACAAATGTCACCAATCCCAACAATTCTAGAGAAGCTGGAATTTCCCATGTTCACCCTCCCAAAGTCTCCCCTCCTGTATGAAGTGAAGAACTCCTTACTTGGTGAAGCATGATAAGAAGCTGCAGTATCCACCACCCACTCTGAATCATCCTCATCAGCATGCAAACAATGTTTTGGACTGTTAAGACCACATCGTCATCATCGCACCTATCATCTGAGATCGTCGCTGTAGTATTCTTGTCGTCATCTTGCTTGTCTTTGGCTTCAGACCCATGTTTCTTTTTTCCAAATCTTGCAATCTCTTTTAAAGTGACCTGGCTTGCCGCAATGGAAGCACCCTCTACCATTCTTTGACTTGGATCTACCACGAGACTTCTCGCGGTCTTGGGATTCACCGCGGCTCTTAGATCTACCACGGTCTCTCGCTCTATCAACACATCTGCCCTCTGTGAAGTGCACCTCTGATCCACTGTCGCCTGAGGCTCGTCGTCGAGTCTCTTCATTCAGTACACTGCTCTTCACCTGGTCAAGTGTCAACTTGCCCTCCTGTGCAGAATTGCTGAGTGTCACTACGAGTGTCTCCCAACTGTCCGGTAGTGATCCTAGAAGAAGTAGAGCCTGAAGTTCATCATCAAGAACCATCTTCATGGACCCCAACTGATTTACAAGGCTTTGGAATTCATTCATATGCTCGGCGATGTTTGTACCATCCCGGTACTTGAGGTTCACCAACTTTCGGATCAAGAAAGCTTTATTTGTGGCAGTCTTCCGCTCATATAACTTCTTGAGATTTTCCCACAGATCTTTGGCATTGGTCTCTTCTGAGACGTGATGGAATACGGAGATGTCGAGCCACTTCCGCACTGTTCCGACGGTTTTCCTGTTTAGCTTCTTCCAATCTGCATCAGATGTAGTCTCTGGCTTTTGTCCCTCTATCGGATCGTATAGATCTTTGCAATAGAGAATATCCTCCATCTTGGGTTTCCAAATCTGCCAATTTGTGCTTGTCAACTTTATCATCGTCGCATATTCATCTTTCCCCATATGGACTTGTATCTGCAACCTCGCTCTGATACCACTTGTTGGGGATGTTGTACCGATACAGTCCCGGATGTGATGAAAAGTTGTCACGGAAGCGCTACCAACAAGTGTATAAAACCCAAAGAAGAAAAACACCAGATTTAACGTGGAAAACTCTCCCCTCAATAAGGAGAGAAAAACCACGGGGCAATCCCGCTAATAAGCACTATGTAATATCAATTACAACTCACACCTCCCAGATTTAATTACCCTAAATCCGGGTAGCAACCGCCAAGCGCTACTTTGCTTCAAGGCAAAGTCGCTGGCCCTCTCTTATAAACCAAGAGAGCTTCTTTACCAGTTGTTCTTGTTCTCTGGCACCCTCTATCACAGAAGGAACCAACAAGCAACTGGAAAACTCACACCTCAACCGGTGGATAATCCAAAGGCCTCCCCAGGGGCCTCTATTTATAGGCCTCCATGCATGTGATTGCAACTAGGAATTCTAGTCCTAGTTTGAATCCTAGTCCAACTGCATGTTGCACATAAGAAGTCATATTCCTACTATTCAAGATTTGACTCCTATTAGGATTGGTAGCACAAACCAACCCTCCCAAGTCTAAATCCCACTAAGACATGGGCTGAATTATATTCCTAATCCCAACACGTTTAGTATTTGATTTGGTATGTGTTTCTAATTAACACATGAGTCTTGCGATCACGCCATGCACGGAGGTTGTGAGAACTGCTGCACTGTGAGGTGTTTGAAAAGGAATCATCCAGACTTAGAGTGAACATATTTTATAGAAATTATACTAACAATACAGTTTTCGTTCTCAAATTAAGGATGCCTTGCGTGTCTTGAGCTATTACTACAAAGAGGAGGGATGGGGGTGTTATTGAGGATACAGAGTACACGGATTAGAATCTGGTTTTGCCCTTTTTTTGCAAGTTGAAACAAACCAGATGAACCATTTTTCATTAAAATAACGTACATAAAAGAAGAGTAAAAAGAAACACGATCAACTTGTAAAATGTCCCCACCCCAGCAACACTACACAATCAATCAGCTTTCTTTCACCACAGAAAGGGTAGCAGACCAATCGAGGAGTTTCTACCACTTGCAACTTGCACACCCAATCATTCTAAAGCGGCTTGATTGGCTCGCCTCCAAGTAGGTACAACCATATTAAACCAATCAAGGAGTTTCTACCACTTGCAACTTGCACACCCAATCATTCTAAAGCGGCTTGATTGGCTCTCCTCCAAGTAGGTACAACCATATTAAACCACCAGTTGCGGCCGCGTTAGCAGTATTGGATACTTAAGGCTAGCTTGGTTGGATGTAGTGAAGTGTAGTTGTGTGAGTTTGTAATGTAAAAATGTACATCAAACATGTACTTTGTCATCCGGTTACACCCTACCAAACATGTCCTAGTCAAATCGTGATCCGCTCCTCCAGTTCGTTCCGGCGGGTCAGACACATTCGTTGTCTCCTATTTAGCAAGACCGCTAGCTAGAGTCAAGTGGTATGGCCCGTAGCCGACAGACATCATCCTTCAAATTGAATCACTTCCAACCGTCTGTGACAATTTATCTCCCAGAACAATTTATCGTGTGTGGGTAGCTTACTTTTTTGTTTTCTTGTTTTGTATTTCTTAGAACAGTAGATCTTGATATGAATAATTGCACACAGTGTGGGAACCTTTATACAACAACTAAATGGATAGGGTACATTTTAGAGAATTAAATGTTTTTCCCCCAGAATCTATGGTAAATATATAAATATTAGTGTATATCATGACAAGCATAGGTAGGACATGTGCCCACCCGTACCTACATGTGGTTACGCCACTGACTGTACATGGGTACGATTGTGTCAAATCTGCTCAATCTTGGAATTAATTGTCCTACAGGATGTTTCAACCCAATCTTTATTAAATTGAGTTGAATTTAAAGACCTTTGATGAATGCATTCACATTACCACTTCATTACTGTTACATGATCTCAAGTTTTGAAACTATACATGCTTTCCACTCTTCTTGTGAAATAATGGACTGATTGGTGGAAATGATATTATAGAAAACCATAGACGTTTAAGGTTTCTCAAATCTTACAAAAAAGAATATGGGTTTACCATAATTTCACATTCATCTTTATTTGTTCATTGCTTGTGAAAAAATGTTTGGAATAGCGTAGATGCAGGATATTTTATATAGACATTCAACCATGTGATACCTCTTTTTATCACATAATTACACAACTTATTGCCTCTAAACCTCAAGAAAGATGCCAAAAAGAGAATACAAATATAGCAAGCCTTGGCCAACATCTAAAATCTTGCGGTGGCCAACCCATAATCCCCTTCACTTCTTCTTGCCACACTCTAGCCCTAGCTACACCAAGGGTAGTAAGAAAGAAGAAAAAAATATGCAAAATGAAAATAAAAGGTTCTCATATATAATGGTACTTAAATAAATAAAATAAAATTTGAGTGATCTATGTAATAGAACTTCAACCTACTTCCACTATCCCACCCTTTTATTTGCATGCCCATTAGTCTAGGAAGAATCAAACCTAGCCCCTCAAGCCTCCACTAATATCCAAGTGGACCATTTTGGATTGTATGACAAATAAAGTTTAATGCATGCGAATAAAACAACATTCCTAGTTACTTTGATCAATTCCAAATATGAAACAGTTTACCTAAAGTTTTGTGAACGCTACATTACTTGCTTAATTTTCTGGTGCCTATATGGGAAGTCTATGTGCTTTGGTCATTGATTGCATTTGGTTTGTGATATGGGAGAGAAAAGAAGTGGATCATGTTCATAGTTTCACACTTGAGCTTATTTAGTCAATAATCTTCTTTGTGCAGTTGTCACTTGCCTAATGGATTAGATTGAAAAGAGAGATTTGTTGGACAATACTTGATAACAATTATGTTTTATGCATGGGGGTGACAAAGCCCTTATTAGGTCTTCACCTTGTGTCATTGCTCTTTTTTTACATTTAGATACTTAGAATGTATGTTAGTCACCAAAATTCACTTATAGATACTTTTTGAATATTTTATAGGTACTTTGACCACTACTTAATGGAAGGAAGAGATGGAGGTCGATCATAGGATCTTCCTATGCTTGAGGAGTCTAAATTAAGACCAAGATCACCCCAATCTACCTCAAGTGATCAACGAATGCATTACAAAAAATAGATCCATTGATGATCAAGTGAAGACTCAAGTGCACACAAAATCCCTAAAAAATGGATGTGGTACGTCATCATGACCGTGTTGCACAATCTCTAAATTACATAAAATCATAGGAGAATCATGGTAGAAAGCACTGCAACAACACATGCATTCTGAGAAGAACAATTGTGGTCACTGGATGCCACCACATAAAGTTCCACTTACCATGATCACGACATCCAAGATCACCATTGTAGTTTCATCAAGCACAAGTTCCCCCATTCCTCATCACTACGATCATTTTATCTGGTACCATCATTCTATCTCCTCCACACCACATCCATTCCACTCACAATGATCTTGCTACCAACAATCAGTTTCTTCCCAATTTTCCCTTAATCTACCCATTCCACTACAACCATTCTCACCTACCATGTTCATCCTCTACTTACCCACCATGTCTGTTCTGCCCAGAACAACCATGCTACCCCCCAAACCATAGTGCTTCCCAGTATTAGTTTTCCACTCTACCCCACTTAACCCTAGACCCTCTAATTCCCTATAAGCCTTAATGGAGGATGCGAGTAGAGGGTAGCACTTAATCCCCTGATTTCATCTCCTTGTCCGCCACCCTACCTACTCCCTAATACTACTCCACCACCTATCACATAGAACCCTAGGATTTCTCCCATTTTCTTGCATACATCCATGCTTTCTACCTTTGGAGAAGTGAAGAGTATGATCTTGCTACTGTTGGAGAAGAAGAAGAAGTCATCTTCCTTGATGTTCTTGCCTTGTTCCTCTACTTTATTCTCCCCTTTTTCTTTCTCTTGAACCAATAGTATCTTAGTCCCTTTGGTGGGCTTTCTTGGGAAGAAAAGGTAATTTTGATACCATATTGGAGAATATTACAATAAAATACTTTGATTTCATTATGATACGTTATATTCATTCTTATTCTCACTTCTTACTTCCTTATATGGTGATTGATGTATGAAAACACCTAATGTATAGAGAAAAGATGGAATAAGAGTCTATGGGAGGAAAAACTCCTACCTCCAATTAGTGGATCTATGTCCTCTCTTCCCACCTATACATCTCCACCAACCATAGGTAAGAGATCTAAGTAGCTAGGTGTTCGTATTTTGATTCACTTGGAAAAGATGGTGTTTAAAGGGTGGATTGGGTGTAATGAGAGGTGAAGCATCCTTCTCCTACGCTCCATACTACCTCTTGCCACCAACTACAATAGGAGAGTCATTCCTAGAAACCTAGAAAAGTGCAATCTTGATTGGTGTATACCTATTTTCTAGTCAATTGAGCCCTCTAACGATTGATACGAGATGATATGGACTAGTTCTCTTATACACACCTTATGGCATCAATGGCCAACTACTAGGATAAGAATTTCCATCCTCATAGCTTTTAGTTGTTTGGTTTAGTAGCATACTTGTTAGAAGTTCTTGCATGAGTATGACCCTAGCATGATTGATGGTTACATTACCCCAAAATAGCCCACTACCTTAATCAGTGTCTTAAAACCCTAATTTTTTTTGGTAACTAGAAATTAATTATTATTCACACTGCTCTCTAGTGTAGTCAAAACATTGTTCAAGTGAACATGGATATCCTGGCATATCCAGGGGGCTTAACAGAATTGAAATTACAGCTACTAAACGTGGAAAGAGAGTGTTTTTCTACTACATCCGTGACTTTGTTCAGCTCCCGAGGGACATACTGTAAGGCGAACTGACAATGTGCTTGGATGAGTTGAAATTTCCTCTAGTAGGGCTAGAGCTTTGGGGCAGGCGTCTTATCATTGGTGAGCAATTTGGTTGTTGTAATAGAATCAGAGACGATGACTGCATGTATAAGGCCCTTCTCCTGGCATAACTTGCTTGCGAGTAGAATAGCATGTACCTCAGCCTCTAGTACAGAACGTGCGAAGAAAGGGGAACCCATACCCTCCATGCAACGTCCTATGTTGTCAACAATATCGACACATGCACTCTCCTACTTGGAGTTACGGTTAAATGCCACATCAGCAAAGGCAACAACAGAGTATGCTGTGGGTGTTTGGGCTTTCTGTGTTGGTTGGTGACCTGGACACTGGCGGCCTTTAGGAGGAAGGTGCTCAATTGAGTGGGTTCTCTCTTTTATGAAGCTGACACTGCGTTGAGTGTTAAAGGGGGTATTACAATGAATTCTGTCATTGCGCGCTTGCCACAGATGCCACGCTGCAATGATGGTTTAGATTACTCCTGGGTCTGATGCATTTCTTGAAAGGATGCTAGAGATCCACTCGTTCTCATCTGTGTTGAAGAAGTTATCTATTTTGACCAGGCATATCCACACATGTCTACTGGCCTGACAGTCACTCAGGCAGTGTAGGATAGTTTTGGGGGCATTATTACATATCGTGCAGGTAATGTCGATGTCAATATGGCACCTTTGCTTTTCAACATTCGTCAAGAGAGCTCGATGCTGAAGCAGCCAGGCAAACGTCTTTAGACGTTCCAGGATATTTAGGCTCCAAATAGCATTCCAGTTGCCTGGGATATTAACGTTCTTCTCAGATCTGGTCCAGGTGTAGGCCGTTGATGTTGAGAAGAGTCCTGAGTCTTCAAAGGTCCAAGCCCAAACATCATCCACCTGTTCACAGACGGGTGGCATGATGGATTTGATTCTATTTCCAATATCCTGGGGAAGGAGTTATTTTATGAAGGATAGATCCCATTCACCGTTATCCAGGCGCATGGATTGGACAAGAAGATCTTCAAGGTCATTGGGGATGCTCCAATTGGGGTGGAGTGATTTAATGGACTCACCTTGGATCCAGTTATCGGACCAGACATTGGTAGACTTGCCGGAGATGACCACCTTGTGGCTGACACTTTGAAGAGCAGGAACATTCTTTTTGATAAAAGCCCAGGCAGAGGAGCAAGGCTTCTTGCTCATGACAGAATTCTTCATGTACTTTTATTTCATGATGCGAACCCAGGGGGCAGGATGGTTGTTGAGGAAGAGCCATGCATTCTTAAGCATGAGAGAAATGTTTTGGTCCCTGGCATCTTTTATACCAATACCGCCCATGTTCTTAGGAGAGGTAATTTTCTTCCATGAGACTAGAGACAATTTCCTTTGGTCTCGGCCACCTGACCAGATAAAGTCCTTGACTTATCTATTGATGTCCTCACACAGTCTAGGCAAAAGCCTGACCGTTTGCATGGCATAGGCTGGAATAACTTGAAGAGTAGATTTAGCAAGCGAAATGCGGCCAGCAAGGGGAAGGCACTTTGTAGACCAACTAGTCATGTGTTCTTTGATAGTGTTGGTCAGCTGCTGATGGGTTGTGCGATTGATTCTGTGATGCAAGATGGGGAATCCAAGGTAGCGACCCATGTCATCCGTCTGCTCAATGCCAATACGCCTACAAAAGGTGCGCTTCTTAACTCGACTAGTCTTCACCGAGAAGAAACATCTAGATTTAGCTTGGGATATTTCTTGACCTGACAATTCAGAGAAATTTTGTAAGATCTTCATGATGTTGTCAGCTTGGGACAGACTCACTTCTGACATAAGTAAGATGTCATCAGCAAAGGGGACATGGGAAAGAGGCGATCCATGTCTAGTGAGCTTTATAGGTTGCCATTGGCCATCTACTACCACCTGGGTGATGCATTGTGATAGCTTCTCCATACATAGAACAAAGAGGTAGGGACTTAACGGGTCACCATGTCTTACCCCTTAGGACGAATGGAAGGGTTCCATCGGCACCCCATCCCAAAGGATAGAAGTTCTGCCCGAAGAGATAATACTCATGATGATCTTGATTGTTAAATCAGGAAGCCCGATCTTTATTTAGGTGTCTTTAATGAAGGACCATTTCATTTTATCAAGGCTATTGACAGATCTAACTTGATAGCAACCCATTGTTTTCGCCCTTTTTTCTGTCTCATAGAGTGGATAACCTCTTGCACCAGGAGGATATTATCGTTGATTCTTCTGCCTGGAATGAAGCTGGACTGTGTTTCTGAAATCTAGGCATTTAGATGAGGCTTGAGTCTTTCCAAAAGAATCTTAGAGATGAGTTTGAAGTAGCTATTGTTTAAGGAGATGGGACAGAGGTGCGAACATTTAATAGGCTGGCATTTCTTGGGGATAAGCACCATGCAGGAGTTTGTGATGCGGTGATCAATGTGTCCAGTGTTGAAAGAATTTTGCACTGTGGATACAATAAAATCTTCAAGGGTATTCCAATTGGATTGTATGAACTTAGTATAGACGCCATCAGGCCCGGGAGCCTTTGAGGGAGACATCAGGAATGATGTGGCTTTGATTTCATCCAGACTAGGGGTGCGGGTGATGAAGTTGAGTTATTGTGGAGATAGGGTGATGAACCAACTCGAAAATCTGGACACAGCTCCTGGGTTTTCAGCACAAGCACTATCAGTCATGAGCCTAAAAAAGAATCTACGATGCATGTGTTTGAGGGCAGCCGGGTCCTCCACCCAGGTACCAGATTCGTCTTGCATTCGACTGATCTTTGTGAAGTGTCTACGTGCCTTAACATAATTGTGAAAATTTTTGGTGTTTCCATATCCAGCCTGGAGCCAGTGAATGTGTGATTTTTTTTGCCAATCTATCTCTTCTTGGAGAAGTATCTTGATGTACTGCTCTTCAAGGGAGATAGAACATATGTCATTAGCAGTAGAAGGATGCGTGTTGTTAAGTACCTAACAATGGTCGATTTTGGTGAGGATGCTTCATTTTTGTTTGTGCTTCGCACATCGTTGATTATTCTCCCACTTAAGGGCTGCCTTTTGGAAGGGTTCAGGAGCCTCCAGGAAGGTCAATTGTGAGTTCCAGTGAGGAAGCAAATTGTCGTGGAACTCAGGCATAGTAGCCCAACTTGCTTTCATTTTGAAGACTTGCTTGCGAGGTGCTTGCTGTCCAACTTTGGAGATGAGAATAAGGTTATGGTCGGAGTGAAGGCGGGGAAGGACAGTGGATTTATACCCCCCATCAAAAGATAACCAAACATCATTGGAGATTACTCGATCAAGTTTTTCCAGCAGCTTCAAGCACTTGAACGTGAAAAAGTGTCCATTCATTCAAACTTCAGACAACCCGGTCTGTAGAAGTACTTCATGGAAGAGTCGGCAGTTGCGATGGTCAAAGTGTTTCCCACCTTTCTTCTCTATCATGTTCAACATTAGCAGTACTGTTCTCCATTCAGTATGGTGTCTGGGAGTAGAGGGAGGGCGGTGTCAACCTCGACAGCGAGGCGGGCAAACTTTCCACGATCCCCAGAAGTGGTAGTAGTGTCAATTTTGATGGTCTTCCCAACTAGGTTGCCAATGCTAGATAGCAGTTGGTTCTGGTATAGGAATATGGGTAGGTCGACAACCCGGAGCCAGACAATCACTTTGTGTGGGATTGGATCAGAAGGCCGGAAGTTTGGATCCCAGGATTGCACAGACAAGTAGTTCTCAAAGATTACCCAGGGGCTGTCTATCATGGCCTTTATGAAGTCAATGTTGTTCCTGAGTTGGATGATGTAATATCCTTTCTCTAGATCGATAGCCCTGAAGGAGTCCATTGTAGCCCACATCACCGCCAGTATGTTGACAAGGGCATGAAACACTATGTTTCCGCCAACAAGTTTAATGATGACTACGTGCTTGTACGGTTCTACAAGCTGAGGCAGTGAATTAGGATTGATTGAGATGGATGGAAGAGCACCGCTAGTGTCGATTCAGATGTCTACCAACGTGAGGGTATCCGGGGATACAACCTTCACTTGATCGGAGACCTTGTGCCCAGTCATGGCATCACGATAGGAACGTCTAGTCTGCATTGCTTCATCGTTGAGAGTTTTGGAATCATCAATCGAGGCATCAATGTCTTTCCCTAAGTCGTTGTGGTTGCCATCCCCTTTATGATCCAGGATGCGCCCCCTCTGCCTCCTGATCGTCCTCCTCGGCCGCGGCGGCCGCCACCCCATCGCGGTTGCCCTAGTGGTGGCTCCATTTTCTGTTATCTAGTTAAAAGTGTATTATTAAAAAAAACCTAATTTCTTAGTGATAGTTACTTAGTGCTAATTGTCAGTGCATGGTGAATCATTCTTGTTAGGGTCACTACTCCTAACAGTAGTTGTTGTAGTTGGTTACTTTTTTTTCACTTAATGTAGTCCTATTTGATTCTCATAGTCAATTAATTTGTTTAGTTGACAATTAGGATTACTCTTTCTAGTCTAGTGTAGTTCGTTATTCCCTCTTACTAGTATCGTGTAATTACACAATATTGATCAATGAAGTGCTAGTTTCTCTCTTAGTTAGTTTTTTAGACTTAATTTCTAGAAGTAATTTGAATTTTAGTCTTTATTTTTCTAATCATTTGACCCTAAGTGTAAAAGAAAAACCAAAGTTAAACCATTAAAACTCTAACATCAGCACTAGAAACTTAAAGAAACTGCCTATCTCTAGTGCCTTTCCCCTCCTTATGGATTGATCTCTTACTTGAATGCTCTACTACATTCAAAGCATGTTCTCTTGCATATATGTATGATAGAGTGTGGTAAAGTAAGATTGCAATTAGTAAGATTTGTGTGAACACATCATTCATTCGATTATATCAATCGGTGTGACACATTTGGCAATACAATAGAGCAATCAGTAGTGGGATTTGATTGGTAGGTTTGGAGGGTTGTACCAATCGATGTTGTATATTGGTCCAAGTAGTGCATTGAACAATGAATTATCTAGACTGATGCAACGTATGTCAGAGAAGTACATGATGCAGGGTGTCAGTGAGTGTGTTACATTGGTTGATGCTATGCATAGATCGATATGGTGATTCTATCTTTACCTATCTTGATCAAAATTTTCTTTGGATCAGTGGGAGGCGACCTCCTCTTATCTCTGACCCATTGATTCGTAAGTAGGACCACCTTTCTATGCTGATGTGCAAATGTCAAACTCAATCCTACCTAAAAGTCAAGAAATTACTTCAAACCCAAGAAAAGGAATAAAAAACTAAAGAGTTGTAATTAAGGCTAGTTCTAAAGTGAAATGTGTAATGTAAATGCAAAACTAAGTTAAAAGTGAAATTAAAACTAGATGGATATGCATTCATTAGTCAATTGTATAATTAAAAAAATGCATAATGTAACATATCAAATCTTGGACCCTACCCAAGAGCTTTGATCTTTTGGGATTAGCCAAGCAAGGTTGAGGTTAAACCTAAAATATGTTCAGTATAACCATAACGAGCTAATGCCTATAACCTAATGTTCTCACATTAGTCTTAGGCCAATTATGGACACATAAAACATGTCACATCAATGATTTTTTTACAATAAAGGTGAGGTTCGAAGGCATCGAAAGCAACCGTCCTGAGGAGACCTAGGACCACGAACCTTCCTGGCCGCCAACCGAGCACCACGAGACTCTCTTTTAGACGGGGCATCAGGCGCTTAGGGAGATGAAATCGGGCCACCTCCTGACACCGAGGTCGCCGACCAAGGTACACGCATAGTTCCCACCCAGAAGCAATTCAGATGGCAACACGCAGAATAAAAATCAGCCTCTTAGACCCCACCAACAACGACAATTCCCAAACTATGCCATTGAGACACATCGTTGAACACCTCTTCGGCATCCACGACCTTCCTATTCTCCTCCTTGTCGGTCTATCCACCTCCATCCCTTGCAAGAGTAGGAGTGCCGGTGCTGTACATAACTCCACTCTGACCTGCAACAAATACCACTCCATCGACCATCCTGACCACAACAAACCCCCCTTCGCAGACCACCTTCGGACGCCACAACACCTGAGCTGCCTTGGTAGGGGTCTCTGTAAACACCCCATTTTCCGCTCATGTCTCCTTGACCTCCTTCAATAGGGCCCTGACAGCCGAGATGGACAAGGAATCATCCACGTCGCCTCTGGCCAAAAGACCACTAGTCGCCACCACCCCGACATCCTCGTCAACATCACCATCCCAATCCCCACCTATAAGAGAAAGGGATTCTCTAAACTCCAGAGCCTCCGAGACCTCCATTTCCGTGACCTTTGGCGCCGTGTATAGAGGCCCGAAATGCTCCCAGGCCACCTGAGCCGCCTTCAGATGGGCCCAGAAGTCTGAGATCGATTCCTTCGAGTTGGAAGGCGAGAGTAGGCAGAGCAGCATGGAGGTCATGGTGGAGTCTTTGGAGGGGCAAGCCCGCACAACCTTCACTAGTGTGCGGCGAGGGGGGAACCCCCTCACTAACAGCCGCCCCTAGGGAAGAATCACCCTTGCGATCGCCACAGAGAAGTGACCCTTCGGCTCCCCCGAACCTCTTTAATCACATCAATGATTAATTCATATAAATATTTAATTTCGTGCAAGATAACCATAACTAAGCCTTTTGATAGAGATATTAAGCTATGAAACATAATTGGATGAGCAATAGTGATAATAATGCAATAATAATAGCCACAAATATTAACTGTGACATAACTCATTAAAATAAATTTCAAAACTAAAATTTAAGTTAAGAATCATGTTCCTTGGGTCCCAATTTCCTTGGGAGTCAAGTTTCACATTATTTACATTATAATGATTAGTTTAATTCAATTTGGAAAACAAGATATGAGTTTTCCCCAAAATATTAAATAAATTAATAAATGACTCCAAAACTGGAAACTAATCTTATATTCATAATCTACATATTAAAATATGCCTTTGAATTTTCACTCAATTTGGAGAATATTTGATTAAAAGTTGAAATCAAAAGAGAGAAAGTGTGTAGAACCTTAAAAAAATTAAATAAATGTGCAAACAACCCCAAAATTGATGGCAAATTCGTATCCTAGGTTCTTAATGTGACTTGTGGGTGAAGTTTCATCATATTTGGATAATATTGATGTCATTAATGCATGAGGAAACAAAAACTAAAATTTTATTAATTAATACATCAAAAGTTTCCAAACATAAAATCTCATTTCATAATTGGAATATAGATGCGTTAATTGGCCTTTGTGCAAAATTTCACTTAATTTGGATAAGGTTTGGACCTTCAATTGAAGAAAGAGAAAAAGCTAAATAATTCAATGTATCACTTTATTCTGATTTTGATTTTTTTAAGGTTTGGTTTTATTTAGATGTCATGTTGTTTGCAAAATCTCGATCTTTTTCTGGCTGTTGGATTGTCCATCGTGTGGTTACCATACTTTCTTCTTCCTTGCCTTCCTTTCTCGTCTGCGTGCTACAGTAGCGGGGCTCATCCTTGATTCTTTTCCAATTCTTTCTCTCTTTCCTTTCCCTATTCTTCTTCAATTTCATCACCTCTATATTCCCCTTGCCTTTCCACACTGATGGACCCTATAAGTATTACAATTTTGTTTCATGGTCCTAAATCCACACCCACCGCCCATGTTCATCTGTTTCTCCCTTGTCCTTCTTTCCCTTCTCATCTCCTTGCCTCTTTGGTTCATCGAACCATCACCCTATGGTCCCAAAACCTCTGCCAAGATCCCTAGTATGGTTTCCCTCATCGGATCGACCTCAGATGATGTCGAGCATGGTCTCTGTACTCTGACCACGGGCGTCAGAAAACCAATTTTGGGGGCGAGGCTTCTGACCCCCAGCTAGAGTTTGGAGATGGCTTGGATGGGTAAACCTTGATCGTCCACAACTCCTTGGCACTATAATTTCATTAATGTAGGTGAGGTTCGTATTTCCCCAATTTTCAACCTTCTTCACCAATGTTGTTACAGTCGAGTTCTGCTTTGTGAATTGGGTGCTTTCGAGATCTAATTTCTTCATTTATGTTTGTGGTTGAACATCATGAACACAACGAATACTATAGATCTCCTTCTTGGCCATATTTCTATGTTTTCGTGTTGCTCCCTTCCTTCCTATAATGGTAGAAAGTGTCTTTGGTCCTTCAGGTCACCACACCAACCTAGCCTTAGCTCGTCGAGTTTGATGGGAGTTAAGGAAGGTGATGGGCGTCGCCATTGCCATTATCTCAACCTATTTCATGAGTTTGAATCTAGTTTTTAGATGGTGGTGTCCTATGTATTTCCATGGTTTCAATTTCTTTGATCTGATGAAGAAGATGACAATTCGTTGAATGTTGTTTAAGCCCCTATTTTTCCCTTTCATGTTTTGTTTTTCAATAGGGGAAGAATCATCTTTTAGCCGTCTCATTATACTCATAGATGTGGAGAGTTTTTGTGTTAACCTGGGTGCTGAGTTGGCAGTGCACAGTTGGGCCAACTCGGTTTGGGCGCTATCTCTCTCTTTTCCTCTCTCAATGGTTTGTGCTGATGTGGATTTTGCTTTTTGGCTGATTTTCAAAAATCCATAAGTAATTATTCGTAGGTCAGAAAAATAAAATAAAATATGTTTTGAAATTAGAAAAGTATGATATTTCTAATGATATTGGTTTTTTTGTCAAAATCTAATGTTGAAAATATGTGATTTTTATGGATTTTCTTAAATAAGCAATAACTTGCAAGATTCATAACTAAATATTTGAAAATTTAGAAAAATATAATAAAATATGTTTTGAATTCAAAAGATAATATAAAACATGGCATGGTTTTTATAAAATAATTCACTAATATTAAAAAGGTAATTTTTAGGGTTTTGGATAATTAATGTAAGCCTAACCCTAATTCTACATATATGCATCATAGGTGTTTTGAAGGCCTAGGCTTGGATCTAGGATTGACTTTGGACTGTTTATATTCTTGAGTAAGGTATATTTACATCTCCTATTCTTCTATATTGAGAAATAACCTATCTTTATATTTCTCTTGGTCCGATGGACATTAGCCTTTACAATAACTTGTTCTTTTAGAAATTATGTTTCATGTGAAGTATCTTATTTGTTACTGATCTTGCGATCATATTTGGATATTCTCTTGCTTCTTTATTATACTTTGTTCATGTTGGAACTCTATATGATGACATGTGATGTATTTTGCCAATTGTGAGGTGGATGTATATGTTGGTCACTTTTATGGTGACTAGTTTGTTTATTCTGACTATACTTTCGACTTGCCTCTACATTTAACATGCTATGTGATTTAGTAGCACTAGAGTAGTGTAATTGTATTGGTTTTTGGGTAGATGTGTAATTCCTACTCGGGACAATATGCTCCTTCTATTTTTGGGATGGAGGTGGCCCTATACCCATGTTTCAAATTTGTGAGGTTTGGCCCACTTTTATATATATTGGGAGTTTGGTAATACGTCATTCTCTATCAAGTTTCAAGTTTGTGATACTTGTTTGACTTTTTTGATATGTTGTTCTAGGGCTATGTTTATCTCACATGCATGTAGGATGATGATGATTATGGGTTATGTGCCCTAGTTTCATGATATGTGCTTATGTGGCACAACCTTATTATTTTATTAATGACAATAATTATTTTGTTATCATATGTTGACAATTCATTCCTATTGATGCCCATTTGGGTAGTCCTTATCTTTTCTATGGGAAGCGTTTTACATTTGATGTCCTTTATTTCATAACATTGCTCAATTTTATTTTTAGTATGCACATACCATCCTTTGCTGATTTCTTCTATTATTTCTCTTCTTGCTGGGGTATGCTTTCAACCCCAGGTGAAGAAAGGGGAGGACATGGCATAAAGATATGGACCTATCTTAAGGAGTTAAAGCTTGGAGACAAAGTTGTTATGGTTTAGATTTCCCTGTACTTAGATCCATCTGTTGTATCTTACTTGTAAATCCTTTATGGGAGATTAAGATGTTCTTTTGTAACCTTGTGGTAAATTTCATATAGTCGATATTTCTATTCCGCTGCTATACTTTGGTAGTTTTGAATACCAATAATAAGATTTGAAAATTTTACACCCACTTCAACATATCTTTTGGGTGTGTTTGGACTGGATATTTTATTGTTCAAAATTTTAGTAGGGAGTGGATCCCCTCTGGGTCCCACTCTTTATAGCATGGTATTAGATCCCATGGTATTTGGAATCTGACTATTTTAATTTTGTATCCCTAGTTAGAACCTTTGCCATGCATAGTCATCCTTTAGATGAGATGTTTTCCCTAGAATTGCCTAAGTGCACCCTTTTGAGACAAGGTTTTAGATGATATTACCCTACCATATAGATTGATTATAATTAGTACCTCTTGATGATATGAGGTTTGATTTGAGGATGCATTTAGGTTATGAGGAGGTAGTAGGATGAAGAGGACTTGTTATAGAAATATTGTAACTTAGTTTTTGCATTGAATTTTTGGTCAACTTATTTGTTTTTCATCGCAATTTTGCTTATCTCCAAAAAATATTTTCATTATACTACTATATGTACAAAAAAAAATTCTGATTTTCTCAATGATTTCTTGAACTAAGTCACAATGAAGAGATATGTGAATTTTTAGTGGAGAAACCCTAGAATTAGTTGGCATAGAATCCTAACCCTAGTTTTGAAGAAGTGACTAGGAATATGTGTGATAATTTTAAGGTGTAGTGTACCTACCCTTTGTATCATATGACTTTTTGGATCTTGGGTTGTTAGGTTAGTGACACATGTACCTAAAAACTCAATCCTAGTTGGTTCTTATTTATTAGTTGGATACATGAACAACATAAATTTCTAAAACATTTGCAACTAAAAGATATGTGGGTAACCCTAAATGTTGTTAGTTTGACTTGTTAGGTTAAACCTTTTAAGGGGTGGAGAGTAGTTGGATTGTTGATGTTTGGATCAATAGATTATGAGGACAAAATCCTTTTTTAGGGGTAGAGTGCTATAACATAACGGATCTTGGACCCTACCCTAGAACTTTGATCTTTTAGGATTAGCCAAACAAGGTTGAGGTTAAACCTAAAAGATGTTCAATATAACTATAATGAGCTAATGCTTGTAGCCTAATGTTCTCACATTAGTGTTAGGCCAATAATGGACACATAAAACATGTCACATTGATTAATTCATATAAATATTTAATTTCATGTAAGATAATCATAACTAAACCTTTTGATAGAGATATCAAGCTATGAAACATAATTGGATGAGCAATAGTGATAATAATGTAATAATGTGATAATAATGGCCAAAAGTATTAATTGTGATATAACTCATTCAAAGAAATTTCAAAAGTGGAATTAAAGTTAAGAATCGTGTTCCTTGGGTCCTGATTGCCTTGGGAGTCAAGTTTCACATTATTTACATAATAATAATTAGTGTAATTTCAATTTGGAAAACAAGATATGAGTTTTTCCCCAAAATATCAAATAAATTAATAAATGACTCCAAAAGTGGAAAAAAATATTAGATTCATAATATGCATATTAAAATATGCCTTTGGGTGAATTTTCACTCAATTTGGAGAATATTTGATTAAAAGGTGAAATCAGGAGAGAGAAAGTGTGTAGAACCTTCAAAATATTAAATAAATGTGCAAACAACCCCAACATGTAAAATTGATGACAAATTTGTATCTTAGGTTCTTAATGTGACTTATGGGTGAAGTTTCATCATATTTGGATAATCATAATGTCATTAATGCATGATGAAAGAGAAACCAAGATTTGATTAATTAATACATCAAAAGTTTCCAAACATAACATCTAATTTCATAATTGGAATCTACATGCCTTAATTGGCCTATGTGCAAAATTTCACTTAATTTGGATAAGGTTTGGACTCTCAATTGAAGAAAGAGAAAAAGCTAAATAATTCAATGTATCATTTTATTCTGATTTCAATTTGTTTAAGGTTTGGTTTTATTTAGATGTCACATTGTTTGCAAAATCTAGATCTTTTTTGGCCTTTGGATTGGCCATCGTGTGGTCACCGTGCTTTCCTCTTCGTTGGCTTCCTTTCTCACCTGCGTGCTACAGTAGCGGGGTTCATCCCCGATTCTTTTTTATTCTTCCCTCTTTCCTTTCCCTATTCTTCTCTGATTTCTTCACCTCTGTATTCCCCTTACCTTTCTACACTGATGTACCCTATAAGTATTACAATTTTGTGGCACGACCCCAAATCCAGACTCATCGCCCATGTTCCTCTATTTCTACCCTATCCTTCTTTCCCTTCTCATCTCCTCACCTCTTTGGTTCATCGAACCATCACCCAATGGTCCCAAAACCTCCACCGAGATCTTTGGTATGGTTTCCCCCATCAGATCAGCCTCTGATGATGTCAGGCATGGTCCCTGTACTCTGACCACGGGCCTCAGAGAACCATTTTTGGGGGCAAGGCTTCTGACCCCCAGCTAGAGTCTGGAGATGGCTTGGACGAGTCAATCTTGATCGTTGACAACTCCCTGGGACTGCAATTTCATTAATGCAGGTGAGATTTTTATTTCCCCAATTTTTGACCTTCTTAACCAATGTTGTTACAGCTGTGTTCTTCTTTGCAAATTGGGTGCTTTCTAGATCTGATTTCTTTATTTATGTATATGGTTGAACATCATGAACACAACAAATACTCTGGATCTCCTTCTTGGCCATATTTCTATGTTTTCGTGTTGCTCCCTTCCTTCCTGTAATGGCGGCATGTGTCCTTGGCCCTTCAGGTCACCACACCAAATCTAACCTTAGCTCGCCAAGTTCGATGGGAGGCAAGGAAACTGATGGGTGCCACCGTTGCCATTATCTCAACTTGTTTCATGAGTTCAAATTCAGTTTTTAGATGTTGGTGTCCTATGTATTTTCATGGTTTCAATTTCTTTGATCTGGTGAAGAATATGACAATCTGTTGAAAATGACGTTTAAGCCCCTATTTTTTTCCTTTCTTATTTTGTTTTTGGTAGGAGAAAAATCGTCTTTTAGCTCTCTCATTATACTCATAGACGCGGTGAGTTTTTGCATTGACATGGGTGCTGAGTTGGCAGCGTGCGGTTGGACCAACTTGGCATGGGCACACTGTCTCTCTCTTTTCCTCTCTTAATGGTTTGTGCTGACATGGATTTTCCTTATTGACTAGTTTTCAAAAATCCAAAAATAATTATGCATAGCTTAGAAAAATAAAATAAAATATGTTTTGAAATAAAAAGTACGATCTTTCTAATGAAACTAATTTTTTTTGCCAAAATGTAATGTTGAAAATATGTGATTTTTATGGATTTTCTTAAATGAACAATAACTTGCAAAATTCATAACTAAATATTAAAGTCAGAAAAATATAATAAAATATGTTTTGAACTCATAAAAAGATAATCTAAAACATGGTGTGGTTTTCATAACCTTTCACTAATATTATAAATGTGATTTTTAGGGTTTCGGATAATTAATGTAAATTAACCCTAATTCTACATATATGCGTCATAGGTGTTTAAAAGGCCTAGGCTTGGATCTAGGATTGACTTTGAACTGTTTAGATTCTTGAGTAAGGTATGTTTGCATCTCCTATTATTCTATATTGAGCAATAACCAATTTTTATCAATCTCTTGGTCTGATGGACACTAGCCTTTACAATATCTTATTCTTTTGGAAATTATGCTTCATGTAAAGTATCTTATTTTTTACTGATCTTGTGATCATGTTTGGATATTCTCTTGCCTATTTATTATGCTTTGTTCATGTTGGAACTCTATATTATGACATGTGATGTATTTTTCCCACTTGTGAGGTGGATGTATATGTTGGTCACTTTTGTGGTGACTAGTTTGTTTATTCTGACTATACTTTCTACTTGCCTCTACATTTAACATGCTATGTGATTCAGTAGCACTAGAGTAGTGTAATTGCATTGGTTTTTGGGTAGATGTGTATTTCTTGCTCAGGGCAATATGCTCTTGTTAGTTTTGGGATGGAGGTGGCCCCATACATGGGTTTCAAATTTGTTAGGTTTGGCGCATTTTATATATATTGGGAGTTTGGTAGTACATCATTCTCTATCAGGTCTCAAGTTGCGAGACTTGGCCGACTTTGTTTTATATTTTTATAGGGGTATGTTTATCTCACATGCATGTAGGATGATGATGATTATGGGTTGTGTACCCTAATTTCATGATATGTGCTTATGTGGCACAACCTTATTGTTTTATTCATGGCAAGTATTCTTTTGTTATCATATGTTGGAAATTCATTCCTCTCGATGCCTATTTGGGTAGTCCTTATCTTTTGTATGGGAAACATTTTACATTTGATGTCCTTTATTTCATAATATTGCTCAATTTACTTTTTAGTATGCACATACCATCCTTTGTTGATGTCATCTATTGTTTTTCTTCTTGCTGGGGTATGCTTCCAACCCTAGGTGAAGGACGAGGAGGACATGGCATAAAGGTATGGACCTATCTTAAGGAGTTGAAGCTTGGAGACAACATTCTTATGATTTAGATTTCCCTCTACTTAGATTTACATGTTGTATCTTACATGTAAATCCTTTGTGGGAGATTAATATGTTCTTTTCTAACCTTGTGATAAATTCAATATAGTCAATATTTATATCATGTTGTTATACTTTGGTAGTTTTGAATACCATTAATAAGATTTGAAAATTTTACACCCACTTCAACATATCTTTTGGGTGTGTTTGGACTGGAGGTTCTATTCTTCAAATTTTTAGTAGGGAGTGGATCCCCTCTGGGTCTCACTCTTTACACATAATCTACATAATATAACATGACATTTAATTAACTTCAATGGATTCAACTCTATGTTAAAATTGAAAATACAAAAAAGTTAACAAAAGAAAACAACTAAATACAAATAAATTTATCGATCCATTTCTTCCTACAAATTTTCCTCATCAGTATACGTAACTTCTTATAACATTCCCATGATTTGAGGCCTTAGATAAAATGATCTAAAAAGGAATGATTGGACTATCCATATCACGAAGTTGCACCTCCTTTATAGGGAGCCCATCACTAAAGAACTATGTGGTTAAGCATACTCAACCCTATGTAGTACTAGGATGGGTGCCTAGTCTAGAACTTTATCCTAGCTTGTGCGTGAGTGAAAAAAATGCACAGTTAAGGCTACTACTAGTTTGTGGGGCCATCTGTCATTCCTAAAACTCTACTAGATACTTGACTAGTGGGCCTGAGTGTTACAACTGGTATTAGAGTCATAACACCTCCACTAGGTGGGAACCACATGGGCCTGTGGCATGCCAACCTTGAGACTTGTGGTTTAGGCATGTAGTAAAGGGTTGTCCATGGTGATGTACTCATCCTTGCATTTGTATTACATGATTAAGATTTGGGTTTCCATGGACCATTCTGGATCTATAGTGAAATGGGGAAGTGTTATGAGGCCATATAGTTGAGCCTTAATGAGGACGCCAAGATTCTAATGTGAGATATTGTAGAATCCCATGATTTGAAGCCTCTAATAAATGATCTTCAAAGGAATGATTGAACTACCTGTATCACCAAGTTGCACCTCCTTTACAGGGATCCCATCACTAAAGAACTATGTGGTTAAGCCTGCTTGGCCCAAAGTAGTATTAGGATGGTTGACCATTCATGAAGTTTATCTTGGCTTGCACATGAGTGAGGAAAAAACACATGGTTAAGGCTAGTGGTGGTCTGTGGGGTTAGTCATCATTCCTAAAACTCTACTAGAGCCTTGAGTAGTGGGCCCAAACATTACACATCCAAACATGGATATCTTGAATGGCACTAATTGTACTCTTCTACTATGACATAAATTTTTTGAAAGCATTCCACCACCATCATCACATGACAATTCTAAGGTCACTAAAGATCATATGACACAACAACTAACTGATGGGGATGTTCTCTTTTTATCTCATTGGTAGCTCATTCCAATTGACATAGTTAACTTATCACTTCCCAAACATCCTAAGGAGAATCACTAGGTAATAGGTAGCACAACACCTTAGCCCAAGAAACATGATGAGGTTGATGTACCTCTCCATCTCCAACACATGGTATCAAACATTCTCTCATGGTATTACCCAATGCAAATAGATTTCATGGTTATGCAAACTAGATAGTCTCCACACCATCCCACCTCAATCGCAAGGAATTCCAACTTTAGTGATCTTGAAAGAATTGCGGTAGAGACACACCACATTCACATATCTCTTCAATAGAAGTATGAACCCTATATAACTGTGGTACATCACCTTCTAGATCAACAATGGTCAAACAACTACGCCCTCTATATCGCAAATGTGCTTTACCTTCATCGTCCTCTGGGATAGCCCAGAGAGGAAAAAAGGGAGGATAGACTCTTCTGGGATGACATATTCCACTCTAGGTTTCATATGCGTAGACACCTACTCATAAGACTGATATAATAATGTTTTTCTAACTATTGTAATCAAATTTATTTCTTGATGGACCCATAAGTCACAATAGCTAGGTAGAACTTATTTATCTTGAAGGAGTCTGATAACAGATTTAGTTACATTTTTAATCTTTGAAAGTTGAGGAAAGAAGCAGTATATGTTTTCTTCACACTCAACAAAACAATCAATAGGTGCACTGGGAATCTCTAGCACATTGTGACAACCACACATCAATCAACAATACTCATTTGAGCACACCATTTCTTCCAGTGTTGGCATTAAGTAGACCTAACCAAACCTAAAGTTGTTGACCTTCAAGTCCAACTGCTCTCAACATCTCACTGCCCACCACACATGAGGAATGTTGAACAAATCTTACACAAGCAGTCCTACAAGGCTTCCTTCATCCTCGTCCATGAGACCCCTCTTGTAGTGTAGACATGAATTCACTTGAAACTAATAGTGATGGAGATGTCGTGACGTCAACAAGAAAATCATAGGTGGAGGCAAAGGCCATCTCAACGATTGGATGGAAGTTCATAGGTGTGCGCTTCAAGATTCATACAAAAGATTTAAGTTTCCTATCTGTCATCATGAAATGATGGTATGGAAACACTGGGGATGCCCCGTGAGATGATGAGGTGATTGCTACCCCTTAAGACCCAAATGATAAAGACTACAAAAGTGGGATACACACTTACCATGTGCCTCCATTGATGAATATTTTTAGAAAATTGCATGGATGCACCCACTTCCCCTAGATGAACCCTAGATCTTCTATGCATAGGGTGCAAATCGAATTCATGTCCCACATAGATCTGGATCCCTGACTGAGTCATGTGTATGATCTATGTCCGTGTATTCATCCCAGTCAATAGAGCTGAATTTTTAGGTCCAAAAAAACTAGTTCTTTGGCATACTAAGCTCCTTGGAAAGGGATTACATGTTAGGATTCAACTCCCTAATATACTTCAAAACCTCAAGATTTGGCCACTTGTCCCTTATGTCCACCTTAAGTAAGCTTCTTTGGAAAAATAAAATTTATTTAAACATTATCTCATAAGCAACATACTCTAGTCATTTCTCATGCCATCAATGTTGTTGAACAAATGAAGCCTTGCGACAAGAAACAAGAATCATATGAGCCTTGTGCCAACAAGCACATTTTACAAAGTCATAGTAATGTAAGAAACACACAAATACCTACAACTATCATACTACTTTCATAAATAATATTGTATTGTGACAAATTTTAAGAAACACACAACTACCTACAACTATCATACTACTTTCATAAACCCACATTCATGAGTTCTCCTCATATGGTTTTCAAATGAGTAGTGTGACAAATTTTGAGGAAATTGATAAGTAACAAAATGCATATATGTGAATACACTTTAAGATAAAAAACATTCACCAATGAACTACATACATAACCATACATCCAAATATGATTGAAACTAAAGGTTTCCATGTAATGAGATAAACAAACACTAGATATTTGGCCATTGAGGAATGTCCCAAGGTACACTAAGATACATAAATATGAGTCAATATTAAACTCAATAGATCTAAATGACCACCAAAATTCTAATTGGACCCCATTTTCAAACATCAAAATATGCTCGGATGATCAATATGGTTGATAACCACCAGATGAATTACTCAAAATGATCCCAAATCATCATGATTAAAATCCATATTAATATAATTCATGCATCATATTCCCACAGATGGGATGGTTGTCGATAGAAAGGAATTTCCAATTAAAGGATGTTCTACTGCATACTACTATGCTTGGTTGTTTTGACTAAGTCCTTGACTTGAGATCGTTCCATAACCTAGTCTTGATCACATGGGACAAGCTATTCAGATAGAACCTATGCAATGTATCCCACATATGCACCATTATGTGATCCCTAATCATATGTAGTCTCACATGCCACCATAGCCTAACTAAGATACTATGAGGACTGAGTTCAAGTAGAACGCCCAATAGATGCATCCACACTTTAGAATAATTAGATCCTATCTCACATTAGTATACGATCTGACCAATCAAACGAACCCGAATCCCGAAAGATGAGGCATGCATGGCCGGGAACACACCCCACTTATCAAGCTTTGACCTATCAACATAGCATCATTTAGATACATTCAAAATCTTTTGTAAGACAGCGAGAACGCTAGGCACACTCCCCTCTTTCCCCACTTTTATTGATCGCCGAAGTGTCTTTTAAACACATAGAAAAGATTCTATAAGGTAGGACATGAACTAGGCAGACACCCTACTTTTACTACTTTGACTAATCAATAAATTGTTGTTAAAACACATTTAGAAGCCTTTAGAAGGTAGGGAACCCTCTTGGTGTGTGTGCTACAACCTAACCACCTTCTCGCTTTAGAAAGGGTTCATTCAACCTAACTCTAGGTAACCCCGTCGGCTCTTTAAATATAGCTCCCAATGACCATTTATAGAAGCTAATATGTAGAGAATTTGGTGGAAAAACTATGTGGAGAAGCTAGATTTTAGGAACTTATAATGGAGGCTACTAGGACTTCCTCTGACCCAAGATGTCCTTTTGAATTCCAAGATCCTCATTCCCTACCTCAAATCTTTAGAAAGATCACCACCTTATCTAAGAGAGAAAAGAGAGGAAAGATTCATCTTCAACTCCTACAATGTTCAAGCAAAGTAGAAGGGGAATAGCTACAATTTAAGTCAATCCCTCGTTCCCATTTCCAATTCCATAGTGGTGCAATGAAATGGGAACCTATGATTAATGATCTCCAAAATCATATTAATTTTCTAATTTCTATCTTCCATGTCATTTTTATATAGTTTTTAACATATAGTCTGAATGTATAAAATCAAAACCTACTTTCCCTCATTGAGATTGAAAATAAGCCCGAAAGGGTGTCATGGGGGTCCCTAAAACCTTCCCAACGCATAACAAGACACCTTATCCTTTTCTTTGGTTTATCTTTTTCTTTATCCACCCACTTTTTGAAGCCTTTTCATGTTTTTCCTCATAAAAGTAATGGAAACTCCATCTTTTGACCCCGACCATTGGCTTCAACCAATGGTTTCTTAAACCCACCAAATCCACTTATAACGAAAATACTCACCCCACAATAGATACAACACCATTCCAATTTAACTATAAATGGTTACCAAAATAGTAATAACAAGGTTACCATCAATGACATAATCAAGAACTTGAAAATTCTCCTCAATCAATATGTACCAACCAATTATCACACTCCTTTCTACCTTTATGCTAACATTTTTGTCAAAATGGATTGCAACCAATCCAGAATCCCTAATGTTCCCTTTTTCCATTGATGATAGTTTCCAACCACACCATTTATCAATCAAGACATATATCTGACCGAGTTAGTTTCTCCAGCTCTTATATACCTCATGTAGGGACTCCACAAACTAAATCATTTCCATTATTTTCAATATGTTTTACTCCCATGCAAAGCCACACAACCATCTAACTAGACAAAATGCTACAAATCAAGTGTCACTAAAAAAATCCAAAACTCACATCTAACCATTACCCTTCTCAGTTGAAGATATAAGATTATTTCTAAAGTCCTTAGCTCTAGTATGACCCAAAATCTGAACTATATCATCTGAAAAAATCATGTTGGATTTGTAAAGACAAAAAGATCCATAATTACTTCCTTAGAATAAACAAATTATTCATTATCACTAGGAAAATGAGAACCCTATCTATTCTCAAATTAGATTTTTAAGGGGCCTTTAGTCACCTTAAATGGCCCTTTTTGTGGAAAATACTCCAAGGAGACAACTTTCCAGACACATGGGTCAAATTGATTAAAGGTTGTGTAACCATAATTTCTTTCTTTGTCCTCCTCAATGGCATGCTACTTTTTTAAAATCTCAAATGGTTTGAAACAAGGAAAACCTCTCTTCCCTCAACTCTTCATTATACTAGAAAATGCCTCATTATATTGCTCCAACTTGATACTTCCTCCAACATTATTAGCCTCCTACATTTCCAAAACATTGATATTGACCCATCCACACATTATTCTAAAAAATATAGTTCCCTTCATTAAACCCACTAGTCAAACCCTTATCAACATTAAAAGAATACTATGCTTTTTCTAAATCACATATATTCTCAAAATAAACTATGCAAAATCCTCCCTTCTTAGTTGTCCCATCCCACATAAAGATCAACCTACCTTTACCCATAGATCAATGTAATCTAGACATATTGGCCACAAAATACCTTGTCCTTACCCTTTCCCCAAACACACTTGAAACCATAGTTTGGAACCTTGCAATACTACTCCTTCAACAGTAACCTAACCCCTCTGGATGGTTTGATATCTCCCTTTCATATGGTTTTAATAAATGCAATTTGTAAAATATTTCCTTATATACCTTTTGATCCATACAAAAAATATATAAATTCTTGATAATATTCATAGGAACTCCAATGAAACAACCACATGATTGAAACCAATATCCCAAACACATTTGCGCTACAAAATCTATGAATGTGTATGGAGTGTCTATAATATTTCAACCTTGTCCCCATAATATGCCTAAAAAGATCTTCACTCTCATTAGAAATCTAAGCATCTGAAAGTACCCAATCCTTAGTAGACAATACTACAAAATATATCTTTTTGGGTTAGAGTCCCATCATATAAGTTCACCTTGATCTGGAAACATACTGCAAAATCTAAGAAACTTTAATTTGTTCCCACCAATTAGGCAAAAACATTTCTTTTGGTTTGATCCTTGGTTCTTTTTTTGTCGACTCTCTTTTAATAAAAAAGTACACATCCCCACTCCTTATGCCACCTTTTCCATCACAACAAAATCCTCCTTAGTCTAAGAACCAACAACTTTAAATGAGTTGTATCTACTATCATATAAAAGACACTCTTGATGTTGTCACGTAGATGCTGGTTTTTCCAAAAAAAAATCCAAATAGTACATGGCTTTGGTGTCTGACATTCTCTATCAAGAAATCCTACTACCTCCATTCCATTAGATGCTAATGTACACCTTTCACAAAAGGTTTTCTTCCTTCAACAAAAATCATAAAATCAAACGTTTAATGTGGCATTTGTGATCAAACATACTTCTCCTTGTCTGTAAGTTACATATAAGAAACATTCAAGGGCCATTCCTTTACATGCTATGTTGGGACAACCTAGAATCTATAAAGCACATCTTTATATCATGTGATTTTTTTCTACATATCTAAAAAATATTTAATCTAACCATCACCGATTATATTTTGGTACCTATCTCCTCATAAAATTTAAACACACAAAAGTTTGTCAAATATATCCTCAGCCTCACACCAGACATGAAAAATATCATGATCCTTAGTGTGTGGATCATACTGTTGAAAAGAAATTTATTTTTTAAAAATATTTTTAACACTTCATCACAAAAACATATATTATTAGAAAGTACTTACATATTGCATGTTTATAATGCTCTGTGTTGTTGCATGACCATCTAACAGGATCACCCATCTAGATGCAATAACTTAGTGTTCCTTGATAGCCCAATTACTAGAAGCAATAATAGACTCATGATAAATAATATGATCCTTCCAATAGACTTGAAAAGCAACCTGCCTACCTTACCTTACCATAAACTTTCCTGATAAGGAAATGTTGATATACAAAGTTATTGTCATAGTTCATTATTATATTTTTTCTCAACAAATGGGTATTTTACTTATTAGTGTATTATACTTTGTCCATAGGGAAACATGTTTAGTGGAGTCTACCTACCATTGTTTCATGTGTCTACCCGTTTGTTTATCTAAATGATATAGACATTAAGATCCCCACTAATATGCATTTACGCATATATATTTGGCCATATACCTCTCCCATGTACTCATCCATACATCAATAACATGTTTCTTTATAATTATAGAAGGCTCTTCATATTCCAATGATGTAAACGCCTTTGAATGACATAATATACTAAGAATATTCATAAAAAGAAAGAGAAAGATTGTTGAGGAAAAATGTATCTAACCCATCCTAAGCTTACAAAGGAGGACTAAGACTAAGATGGAAACATATTTAGACTATCAAAAGTAATTGGGTTAAAATCTATGAGCACCCATGGGCGGATCCGTGTAAGTCAGATTTGGATGCTCAATCTTCCACTGACTTGAACTCACCAAATTTTATATCCATTAATGTAACATACAAAAACCTAACCTCACAACTCTTGAAACCTTAGTTCCATGGTTTGGATGTTTTAGTGCCTAGTTTATGTGAGAAAACCCCAAACATTGTGTAAGTAATATCTTATATGACCTTAATTAGATGATGATAACATTAGTACTTGGGTGACAAGTATTAACGATTAGATAATTATTTGAATTTCTTACAAATAAAAACCTCACACGATGTAAATTACACAAATAACATACTAAAGTGTAATCCATAAATTGTTAATACTATATATGACATTTCATAAACCCGCCAACTTCTTATAACTAAAATCACGCATAAAAAAATATAAAAATATGCCTCTACCCCCAATAATATATCTAATCATAAAATGAGTTTGATATTAAGATGGAACGTCTCCATATCAAAACTAAATATGGGAACACCCTAATAGGTTTAAAAAGGATATATACATTAGTGAATAACTAGTTTGTTGTTAATGGAATGTGACTTTAGAAGTGATCTTAAATTAAATAATGGATATGAATGTATATAAGAATTAGGTAAAGTAATTATTGATAAGGAATCCCATAGACAGATCTCGTCATTAAATAAGTGAGAGATATGTCAACTAGGATGAAAATTGGGGTAATAATATCAATAAGACCTAATATATTAGATCACCTAATAGATAATCTAAAAAGTGCACACTTGAGTAAAATATTAATGAAGTATTGATATAGTTTTTAAAGAAATTTTTTTTAACGGATAGATAAATCTAAACAAACCAAATCTCAAATTATTAGTGTAAAACATTAATTAAAATAATATTTACAACCATAACAGATTTGCACACTAGAACACTAAGTAAATTAATGATCCATCTTAATAGAAGAAACTAATAATGAAATTAGATTCTACATGACATAACTAGTATAGGTGTAAAATTTCATATTGAGCGAACCTTGTTTAACCCCTCAAATAAGTTTTTAAAGAAGTTGTATAGTTTTTATCTAAAATTTTAGTTATTTAAATTTAATCTAATTCTTTTTTATTATTTTACAGACAAATACATACGATTTACATACATATATGTTACATATTTGTTTCTTTCTTTTCTATCATTTCCTGTCTCGGCTTGATTGGACAACCTCTCCTTTTTCCCCAATTTTCTCAGAGAATCAACAACCATGGCTCTATCACCTACCTCTCTTCAGCCTATTTGGGTGGCCATATATGTAGTTACTAAGTTTTCTCATTTTCTTTCTCTCTTATCCTTCTTGTCTCCTTTTTATTCTCCCATTACCTTCAATGCACCTTTTCTCATTAAACCAGACCTTATTTGGTGGTGTTCTGTACACCATAATGTTCTAATGGACCTCTGTTTCTTTTTTTGTCATTGAACCAATCTCCACCAAGAAACCTCAACTTCATAGACCTTCTTATCTATATAAAGGTATCCCAAAACCTTCAAAATCCTCCTTTGACCTTTTCCATCTACATGTTAGCCGACGTTGATCCTTGAATATGCCTCCATATTCCATCTTCTTGTTAGCGATAGACATTGATCACAATGAGGTCCTAAGAGATATAAAAATGGGATATACCCTAAACCAACTATGAAAGGTGGTTTAAAGTATCTTAGTTTCTCAATTTCATCTATGATGAGATACATCAAAAATATGCAATATATCCTCTAATTCAAGGGGATTCAAGCTGTTGTTATGATTCATAGTTGTTTTTGATGTTCTACAAATTTTATCTACATAGATGGTGTTGTGGGGACACCACAAGCCTACATGAGAATTTCCTTTGTCTCCATTGCCTTCTTATTATCTCTCTAGTTCCTTCTATTTGTCATCCATGATGGCATACCTCCTTGTTTCTCTTAGGCATCATGGATCTTCCTATTGTATTATATAGAGTCAACAAGGACCACAAGTAGTAAGGGAAACCACCACATCATGTACATGGTTGTCTTGTAGGGTTTTTGTTCCTTCAATATTGAGCTTCTAAAGAAATAGATTTGTTAATTGTGAAGAGATGAAGCAGAGAGTGTTTTACCAAGACTACCCATTGCCATAATTTTTCTTTGCCAGCAGGGCCATGGCAATCCAATGTTTTGGCACCCTATTTTAATCCAAGTGCAATAGTTTAAATTTGTTTATATTATACCAAAGTTTCTCAGTCAATCTAGATATTGATGCATGATACATGGGTAATGTTGACTTTTCATATAGAATTCAGATTTATAAATTATAAAAGTACATTAAAAATTCACATCTAATTATTATTAGCTTGGAAAATAGTAAAGATTATGTATTGAAATATAAAAATATGCTCCATATAATGGTGTGGGTTTCATGACCTAATTTTAATTTATATGTATATATATTTATGATATGTAATTTTTCTCTAGGTTTATTTACAGGTTGACGAGAACTTGTTAAATTCATAAAAAATAGATCCTATGTTAGAAAATATAAACAAGAATGTTTGGGAATCATAACATATTTAAAGGAACTGAACAATTTTTGTAACCTAATTCTATGGTTATAAAGAGGTAGTCTATAGGGTGTGGTTGTTTTGTGAACGTTTAACCCTAATTCTTCTATATATATGTGTGTGTGTGTATTATGACCCTGACTCAGGCCTGGGGTTTGACACCATTTTTGCTAGGTTTTCTAATGAGGTATATTGCATTTTTAGTCATATTAGACAATTAGATACTTCTCTCTCTCTTGTTCTATTTGATAACTTGAAACCCTAATCCTCGTAATGAGGATTATGTCATGAATTTATTCCCAACTGTATATCTTTTGATTTCTTTTATTGAAAGATCCCTTTTGTTATTTATTTCTCTCTCATGAAGCTCTTTGATTGTTGAATCTTTATATATAGTTCATTCGACCCCACTTTTTATGTCATGGATGTTCACATCCCTTTTTGGTATATGCATATTATTTGGAAATAATTGATCATTTGATCTTGCTTTCTCTATTGTGAACGTGTGATTTGATTAATCATAACTAGAAGTAGATACACCATACTTTTATTGACTAGGTTTTAATGACCTATTAGATATTGAGTTTTATTTCCTTTCCACATGCAATAATTTTAGGCACAATGTTTCCCCTTCTAGGAATTGAGGTTTTATTTCTCTTACCATGCACTTAGGTTTCATTCTTCCTACAACACAATATTTGTTTGACCAATGTTCAGTCCTTTTGCCCTTAATTTAAAGTAAATGGGTCCCGTACATGGTTTTAAGATTATACTAGTCATTGTTACAATCAATACATAGTTTTTAGATTTAATTTAGATTGTCAAATTATATAAAGGAAAGAACTTCATTCTTATTAGTTATCTTCTTTACATGAATTACTTTTCTGGTAATTATTTTTACATCTATTTGATTAAGAACCTTGATAAGTATATTGTTGTCTTTTTTCTTATTATTAAATGATTCTATATTTAAGAACATACCAACTTAAACTGACGTTTTCCACCCTTGCTTATTTTTTGGGGTTTTATTCCAACCCTATAGGTAAAGATGACTTTGGAAGGATGACCAAGATGAACAGGCCATACACATGTCCAATTGACATATCTTGCAAGATAGAGTTGAAGTAATTAGATTACCCTTTGTATATAGGATTAGTACTATAATTTATATTTCATGTTTTCAAATATATGATTGTTAGTCATTTAAGCTTGTTAAATTATATAGTAAGGAATATATTTTCCTCCTATTATCTTTTAATGCAATGAACATACTAGTTGAATACAATATATCATGTTTCTATGCATAATTTTTTAACTGATCTTTGGCATTGGGTGTAATTTTTGTCATATAATTGAGTAAGAGGTATAACCCATGTTGGTTGTCACTCCTTACTCACCATTTCATTAGTGGTTCTTTCAAGTAACCAAAATCAATATATTCATATAATTATAATATATGTATGACTGGTAATATAAATATGGCATCTAGTGTGATATTTTAATATGTTTATGTTCACTTGTGATAGTTATATTCTCTTTATTTTATATTATGGAATCGACAACCACAAGTAATTATTATGTTAAGAATTCTTAGTGTTAAAGTGATAAAATATACACCTATTTTTTGTAATCTTACATGCTAGTTACAGTAGCTATGTGAATTCTTTTTCCCATGTTAAATAAAAATAACATGTAGCTCACTTTTTTCCTAGTATAATGTAAAAGGTAATATACTACCAATCCATTGTGTTTTATGCCCCAGAATAGTAGTTTCCCGCTCTCTTCTTCCTATGCTTCACTTAAAAAAGTAGAGAATTGCTCTTTGTTATTTTTTAACTTTAGAGCAACATATATCAATGATTTTTTTGTGAAACACATTTTTGATAACCATGCAAGGGTCAACCCGCAGCCCACAAGGTTGTATCTGAGTGATTTTGTTCCACACATTTGAAACTTTCTCTTCTGAACCCACATCCACAAGACCCAACATACATAATGACCCAACTCATACAACACACCCACTAATTGACATGTCTAATAATATTACATACATATTTATTATAATCATATTTCCTAGTTAATTTGAACTCAGGATTGTGGTCGACTATTCATATGTTATATATGTTTTACATATAAGACCGATCGTACAAAGTTCAAAAACAACCTTATGTTCCATTCCCATCTTTGTAGGATGAGGACAATTTATGAAGGTTGCTGCATGTGTGATTTTTTTAATCACACTGTAATTTCCCTTAAATTCCACAAATTACCCATATTGCAAAGGAATTCTGAGAACCCCTTATAATTCTTAAATTGCTATTAAAACCTAATGGGTTCTCCTTCTCTCTCTTTATCATAGCGTACAATCATTTCTCTGTTTATATTACTTTTTTCTTAAAATTATTTCATCTCTTCCCCTAAAAAGCTATGACATAAATAACAATGTTTGGAAAAAAACTTTCAAGATTTGACCAATCATAGTTTGAACCCTGATATAAATCATTATGTAACAATTTAGGATCAAAATATATTCTAACATATAGTTTGACTTAGATCTATTTGTAATAAAAAATAACATATGTCAAATTTTTGATGTGAATGATACATACAAACTTGTAAATTTAGTCCCGTATGATGAAGAAAAAATATTTTCAGGTACTTTGACACTTTAAGTTAGTTTTAGGCTTAGAAAGACCAAGCAAAATTTGGGTCTAGTACGTTCTGGGGTTTTACAAATCTGGGCCTAGATTAATTTCATATTATACTAATAGAGAACATCAGTTATATCAAATTATAATCTTCATAATGCATCTTATGTATTTAAATTTTGATGAATCTGGGTAGGTTTTGAGTAGATCTTAATATTCTACTTAAATCATAACTTTAAAATAGTCCAGTGGACCATCAACCACAATTATTAGAACCACTTTATGGGAATATCACACCAGGTTTGGCGAGTAGAACCAACTCACAATGAACCTCACCATCCCACTATTTCAATAGGAACCTTCTTCATGACTTTTCTTTTCATGTATTCCATGCTATAAAACTTGTTCTCCCCTACTCAATTCTACCTTAATCACTAGCAAAACCACAAAAAACCCAAAGATAAGCAGAAGAACAATCTGAGCAACAACACTCCACTTTCCTCCCTCAGAATCAACTTATCAATTGGAATTTTCTTTTCCCCCGGTCGCTCATCTATGACTTGCCATCAGATGGGAGCTAGGCATCTTACCATCTATGGCATCAACTTGATGACAATGACAACCATAAGTACCCCACAACAGTGCAACACGTACGTCAGCCGCCACCTAGTTCCTAGAAGCTGATGACGGAGAGGCCAACACATCATCTAGTGACCACTCTCTCGACAAGTGCACTATGTACGAGAAGTAGCTTTCTAGGAATGACATATACATGTATAAGGGAACACACCCTTCTATTGTGAGGACTATCGAGATGAGTAAATTCAAATGGATGAACACCAAGAAAAAGCCAAATGGAGGAGGGACAAGGCAGCCATGTCCTAGTCAACATCAATTTTGACACAAGTGAAGTCCTGGGTGGACGCCGTGGCGGTATGGGCCAAATAGAGGTCCACTATACAGAGGACTTCTTCCTTCTATAATTCTACCCAAACACTTTATTGTATATATGGATAAAATCATAGATGTTGGTCATATGATGAATGATACACCTCAGTTTAGTGTTGCGGTTGTGACATCAAAACAAAGGAAAAAGCATTTCATGTTCTATTTGATTTGCTGCTTCCAATAATGTAAGAAGGAAACTCCTGTAGCAGAAAATTCCAGTTGAAACCACAATTTTGTCCAGTGGCCAACGGGCCTGCCAGTGGTTTTTCAATCAAAGATTTTTACTGTATCAAAGTGTTTGTAACATGAATGAATAAAAATAAAGGATTATGACATTGTTTAGGTCCCTATATATGAATTTCTGACCACAAAACAAAACCACAACTTTTTTAAGCTTATGATCTTTGTCTTATTAGTTAACAATTTTTCATTAGCACAAGAAATTATGCTGCAACACTGTGTTTCCTACCACCATTGACTTCTTAATTTTCTTTGGATTCCCTTAATGATCTTAAGTAATAAAGTGATTTTCTAGTCTTACTTATCAGTCCAATATTCAATAGGAAAGTAATATACACATGCCCAAAATACACATAAGTTATAGTAAAGTA
Organism: Alisma plantago-aquatica; assembly: GCA_963693085.1. Classification (NCBI taxonomy): domain Eukaryota; kingdom Viridiplantae; phylum Streptophyta; class Magnoliopsida; order Alismatales; family Alismataceae; genus Alisma; species Alisma plantago-aquatica. Next base: position 659,020,235 of record OY856412.1, on the reverse strand, counting down.
GAGAGTTAAGGGGAGGGGTGGAGAGAGAGTCAATTTTTTTGATGCTGAAAATGGTAGACATTATAAAAATGCTTTTATGGATAGTGGTACACATTTGTATTAATGTAAAACAATAACCATTAAGGGTCTGTTTGGTTGAGCATAAAAAAGGTTTGTAGTTCCTATTGCAAAATTTTTGAGCTGTCATTAGTTGGTTCCTTGGGGGTTGTTAGGGTGTAGTATTTCAATGAGGGATAGTATCTAAGGTAGGTATTCTAGATACCAGTATTGCTCAAGATGTGGTTTGGATAGTTAACCTAGTATTTGGTGATTGTTGATATTTTTGGAGTGGTATTATGTAGTTAAATGTTGTTAATTGTGGCAATCTAAATCCTGCCAGTAAGGACATGATGAAGAAAGTCCATCGTGAGGTCTATTCCTCGAGATACCCGCCCCACTCATCCGTTATCTCTCCACACCCCATATTAGTATTGGCCTTCCCACTCTGTCCCTCCATTTTTTATTGCTTCCTATATCACCTGCAGTCCTCCTTTCCCTCTTGTGGCCCATCCATTCCTATTCACATAGCTTCTTCCTCTGGCTCCAATCAATGGCTAAAAAATACTACTCAAACATATTAGTCTTCTTCCTACTATCAAGGGCCAACCATAACATATTTTTACTTCTCCCCCCTCAACGCCTTCCTTTTTTGATGAAATTTCCTATATATATAAGATAAGAAAAACGTACAACCGCATGTAATGCAAGGTACAATAAGATGATCAAACAAAGGATACATCAGAAGTTCTTCCTGGTCTAGTCATCTAAATCTAGATGGTAAGGATAGAGTGTTCAAGAGAATGAAGTAATTGTAGGATAGGAACCCCTTAGACAATAAGCCTCAATGATTGTGAATGAAAAACATAATGTATTAAAACTATAGATAAAGTAAGAAGAAGAAAAAAGCTAGAATCCATTGGTGTCGGTCAAGATCTCAATGTAACAACCCTACCTCCCAGTAACCCCCAATTAAGGGAGACCCAAAGGTCAGAGCCATTAAATATGTATAAAATAAGCTTTAATAAGTGATAACTTGCTTATGAAGAAAAGTCCCCCATACATTCAAGTTTGAGTCCCAAATTTGGTATACAAGTAGATTAAGTATTATGGACTTTCTCCTAAAATTTGGGATCAAACAGATAAGAAGTTTAGGAGATATGATTTTTATATGATTTCATAAAGTGGGAAGGAAAAGGAGAAGTACATTAATGTCACGATTTTAATCAAATTTGAATTTCTTTTTCCATCTGGGCGCGTGCGAAGTGGAACATTGGATCTGAGATCCAACGATGCATGGTTATCTCCTACCTTCAATCACATAAGAAAACAAGCCTACAGTAGACACAAATTTTCTTGGATCCCAATCTCGCTCTTCTTTTCCCCTTTGCCATTGATTCCTTTCCCAATGGATTGGGGAGGTGAAACTGAACAAATCAATCCCTATCTTGTGTCATTTCCGGTTGGGAATGGGATTTTCCTAATTTCCTTGCAGAATCCAACCTTAGTTAATAAATGACAAAACCTATAAAAGGGGATCTACCCCTCTTCGTGATGAGTATAGAGGTGTGAAACCATCTGTGTAGGTCCGAGGAAGCCTCCGCTACCCCTGGGTCACCTGAGGATCGGCGCACAATGGGAAATCTAGCTGACCTGTGCTACTCAATGGTGGCGTGATGGTTGGTCCTGACCCACCATCTCCTTGAGCCATCAAGGTCTCGAACGAATTTAGGAGCCTCGATCAAAGACCCCCACCAGGATAGATACCTCAAATCAACTCCAGACCACAGAGTTAAACCAAGGGTTGACCATCGTCAGGAGCTCGTTTGCGAGAAAAGGAGTCTCACGAGGTTGAAGAAGTATCACGCAAAAAGACATGTATGCCCCCCCTGAGCGCAAGACCTTCAGCCCAAAGGAAGAGGGAAGTAGTGTCCTTTCAATCTAAAGCCGATGCTCTATCCCTTGGAAGTAGATCGCTGACTGGGCCGAAGCCCATTGGCTGGCTGAGGGCCACAACAGTGACGTGGCACACTATCATTGGCCCTAAAGGTAAATTCTTTTGCAAAATCATAATTAATTGATGGTAACTCTGATTAGGATGACCAATATATGAAAATTGATTAGGAGAACGCGAGAAATTCAATAAAAATATAATTAGAGCCTAATTCTGCTTACAATTCAAAAGGTGCTTATAATTGTCACTTTTAATATTGTTATTAATGAAAAACCCTAGATTTTGGATGATTAATGATTTGGGAAGGGTGACATGGATGTTTAAAGTGTAAATTAACTTGTTGTTAATAAAGGGATGATTAGATCTAAAAAGAATGATCTTTGTACATAATTGGCTTGATTTAGGGTTCCACGTATATTTTTTTTTGAGGTTTAACGAGCCTTTGTATTAAGTAAATGTTGATACAGAAGGCTCTCCTGAATCATCAGGGTAGACACAACAGATTACACCATCACCATCGAAATCTAACCCACCTTTAGCCTGGTTGTGGGCCTCCCAGTTACCTTCACGAAGAGTATGCATAAAGATGACTGAAGGTAAGCTGCTTGACAGATGTTGAATATGTCTACAGATCTGCATTGACGGGCTGAACCCCTCTATGGGATGTGTGATCTTTAGATAGACACTTTTGTCATCCATTTCGATCTCCACCCAAATAAGCTTTTTTTCCTTCGCCATTTGGATTCCAAAGAGAACCCCCTCAGCTTCAACAGTAAAAGGATTCCATAAACAAGTTACTATTTTAGTTGCCTGCATAAAGGTGCAACCTCGCCTATCTCTAAAAACTACAACAAGACGTATCTTGCTGTTCTTGATGTAGGCGATATCGACATTTATTTTGATGTAACCTTCAGCTGGTGGTATCCATCTGCAATTCCGTCTTTCTTCTAAAGGGGTAGCCTGTAGTTTGTTGCTATGTTTGTAGTCTGTGAAGCCATGAGCCCAGTGGCCTATGCTGTGCGCTGTGATAGTAGGCTGCACTATGTTCTAGCTGAAGATGGACTCGTTTCTGCATAACCATGTTGCAAGACAATTAGCGGCAAAGGTGGTAAACAACTTTTGATCTCCCTTGGTGGTTAGCCAGCAGATAAGCGACTTAAAGTCATGGAGGGGGGTGCCACTAATAATGGCCATGTTCTCATTTGTATTCCAAATTTCTACTGCATGCTTGCACTGGATAAGTGCATGGATAGTTGTCTCCTCCTCATCCTTGCAAACATCACACTGATCTGTGACTTGAATATGTCTGTGAGATAGGTTCACCATTGTGGGAAGGGTGTTTGAGCAGCCTCGCCATAGGAAGTGTTTGATCTTCGGATGCATAGAGCATTTCCATATAGAGTTCCAGATTTCATCGTTGCTATTTTGGTTTGGCCTGCAGTCTGCCCTATGATCCAGAAATCCCATCCAGTAGGCAGATTTTACTAAAAAAATGCCATCCTGGGTGGGGTACCAATACATGCTAGCTTTACTCTGGAAAATGGGTATTGTTAGTATAGTTTTCTTCTGTTCCTCAGAAAACATGGTTGTAATAGCAAAGCTATCCCATTCATTATAGTTGTTCATCAACTCCTTCACCAGAGTGGGATGGTAGCTTGTGTCATTTGTTGTTCTGTGCCCTGTTGCAGCTTTATCAGGAATCCAATTATCTTCCCATATGCGTATGTTTGAGTCATTTGTGACGGTCCACCTCAGCCCTTCGAGAAGAAGGAATTTTGCCCCCCAAATGCTTCTCCAACAGTATCTAGGATCGTAACCTCTATTAGCCTATATAATGTTTGTGCCATTATAATACCTCTCCTTAATGATCACAGCAGTATTAGATAGGGGGTTTTTGAGGAGCCTCCAAGCTTTCTTAGCTAGGAAAGCTAAGTTGAAAGTTTTTAAATCTCTAAACCCCAGCCCCCTGGTTTTTTGGTTCGCACAACTTGCTCCAAGATTTCCAGTGCATCTTCCTTTTCCCATTATGGCTTCCCCACCAAAAATTTGCCAACATAATGTTAATATCAGCGATAATGTTGTCTGGTATTAGAAAGGTACTCATCATATAAGAGGGAATGGCTTGAGCGATAGACTATATCAGAACTTCCTTCTCTGTCTGACTAAGCATTTTCTCTTTCCACCCATTAATCTTTTTCCCTATTCTATCTTTCATCCCACTAAAAATCTTTTTCTTTGATCTCCCAATGATGGTTGGTAATTTGAGGTATTTGTCATGGAACTCCACCTGTGTGACCTGCAATTTCTCAGCAATACATTTCCTCATAGACTCGGGGACGTTTCTGCTAAAGGAGAGCTCTGTCTTGGTGAAGTTAATTTTCTACCCAGAAGCTTGCCCGTAGTAGCTCAACAGGGAGGCTATTTTCTCAGCTTCTTGGAGGTTCGCTTTAGCGAAGAATATACTATCGTCCGCGAAAAACAAATGGGTTGTTCTTGGCCCGCGTCTGTAGATTCTAGCACTAGTGATAGTACCTTCATCAGCATCTCTATTAAGCAGGTTAGAAAGTGCATCTGCACAAAAGAGGAAAATGTAAGGAGAAATGGGGTCGCCTTGGCGTAACCCTCTTTTAGGGGAGATAAGACCCCTTTTGCTTCCATTGATAAGAAAGGAGTAGGTTACACTGCTCATACATTCATAAATCTTCCTACACCACAGAGGACCAAAGCCGAGTTTCTCCATAACTTTTATAACAAAGTTCCATTCCACTCTGTCGTAGGCTTTACTCATATCCAGCTTGATGGACATCTGCCCCTTCTTCCCTTTAATCTTTCTCTTCATGTAGTGGAAGGTTTCAAAAGCAATAAGAGCGTTGTCTATTATTAAATGACCAAGGATGAAGGCACTTTGGTTGGTAGAGATGATATCATTGAGGATGGGCTTTACTCTATTCGCCATAATTTTAGAGATTATTTTGTAGACCGTATTACAGAGACTAATAGGTCTAAAGTCATTCATGCTTTCTGGCTCTTTGCATTTTGGGATAAGAACGATGTTGGTAGAGTTTATGCTTTTTATCTCCTTTTCTCCTTTCCACCACCCTTTGATGTACGAAGAAACATCCTTGCCAACTGTAGTCCAGAAAGTTTGAAAAAAGATGGCATGGAAACCATCAGGGCCCGGAGCTTTGTGGTGGTGTATATCAAACACAGCCTTCTTGATTTCATCATTGTCTGGCTCATTCTCCAACTTAGTGTTCATAGTCGGGCTGATAACTTTCTCCATACCCTCAATGATCCTTTCAACATTAAGAGTCCCAGCCGAGGTGAAGAGGTTGTTGTAGTAGGAGGTCACTATGCTGGTAATATCCTCCTCATTGTTTTTCCAAACTCCTTCATCATTCATGATTCCTTTGATATGGTTTCTTCTTCTACGTTGGGATGCTTTGTTATGGAAATATGTTGTGTTTTGGTCGCCATCCACCATTTCTTTTTCTCTAGCCCGGGTGAACCAATGAGTTTCTTTCTGTTTTTGTAGATCATTAATCTCTTCACACAACTCTTTGTAACAAAGGATATTATCAGCTGTCATAGCTAGATATTGTTTTTGTAGCAGCCTTTTTTCATCCTTTTTCAGTCTTTTGTCAATATCACCGAATTTTTGCTCAGCCCACTTTATCAGCTCAATCGAGACCCTGTTGATCTGCTGTTGAAGCAAGTCACACATTTTCCAGTTATCTTTTATTATTTTTTCACATTAGGGATCTTTCATCCAGTAGTGTTCAAACCGTGCTCCTTTCACAGTAGGTTTCTTAGGATGATCCACTAAACATTTTAGGAGGATAGGGGCGTGATCAGAGTTAAGGCTAAGAAGGTGAATGACTTTTGCAGTAGGAAACAACTCACTCCAATGGTGGCAAACAAAGGCCCTGTCAAGCCTCTCCATCACAGTAGTCTCTGGTTTTTTGCCCCTGACCCACGTGTATTTGTTGCCTCTATAGTTGATGTCAATAAGCTCGCAAATATCAATAGCTTCCTTGAAGTTATCCATATATTTTCTTCTCTGATGGCCCCACCATATTTTTCTTCATGACTTTTGATCTCGTTAAAATCACCGATGAAGGCTATGGGCAGGTTGCTTTTGATTTTGATGTTCGACATCAGCTCCCAAGATTTATGTTTGAGCTGTGTTTCAGGCCAGATATACATCCCCACACACTGCCAATCCTTGTTTCTGTCTTTACCATAGATAATAGCACTAAAATGGTGATTAGAATACGAATCTACAGCCACGTCAATGCCATTCCACCAGAACCCCATTCCACCCGATCTCCCTCTACTGCTAAGGCACACACCGTTATCAAAGCCGCATTTTTCCCGAATCTCATTCATGTCTTTTTCTTTCATTTTTGTCTCCATGAGGAAAACCACCTCCGGGCATTGTCTCCAACAGAGGCGTCAGAGAGTGTGGAATGTGCCACGGTTGCCCAGACCCTGGCAATTCCAACTTAATATTTTCATTGATTTTCAAAGGTCTGACCATTGTCAGATCCCGCTACTTTGTTCGGGTAATTCTCCCAAACCATACTGTCTGTTGTTCCTCTTTGTATCTTTTGGTGTCTTGCTATCACAGTTTCGTGTCTTGGTCCTTGGTCCCCCTGGTTTCTTCTTTTTTTACTTTCATTTCTAGCTTCTCTGCTTCCGTCCTGGCTTCTCGTTATTGCCCCTTTCTTTTGTTCTTTAAACTTTCTAACAGCTCTGCGCCCAGCACTTTCACTCAGAATTGGTTTGTCTTTTCTTCTCTATGGCTCTGTGTCGAGCACGTTCTGTGCATTCTATTCCACCTCCCCCGTTGTAGTTAATGCAGCTTTGGTTGGTAGCTCCTTTATTGTCGTGGCCTTGCCTTGAAGATATGAGAGGATGCCCTCAAAGATAGGACTGATATTCAGGTTTTCATTTAACTTATTACCTTCCTTTGTTGATAAGCTTCCCTGGTTGTGATGGTTTTGTTCCCTACTTGTGGTCCCGTGAGGAATCTCAGCCTCGTTTGCTCCTCCCTGTCCTGTATTAGAATCTTTTCTGCTTTGGCTTTGGCTCTTCCCCTTTACAGCCTTGTTGTTTCTTTCCGTTTCTTTCTCCACCTCGGCAAAGGCATTGGCTTTATAATTGTCTCTTCTTTCTTTTTGCTATATTACTTTTCCTTCAACTCTATCCTCTCTTTTCTTCTCTGTGCTGCTGTCACCTTTTTTTCCTTGCCAGCTTAGTTTTTTCTTACACGTTTCATAGTCTGTGCCTATGTGTGATGCTCTTGCTTGTTTTCTTGGGGAAGCCTGGAGCCAGTGTCCCCAACTACCATTCTCCACCATCTCTTTCTCTTTGTAGTCTCTTTGCACATGTCCCAGTCTTCCACATACATAGCAGAAGTTTGGTAGCCTTTCGTAGCAGATGTCAACTTCTAGTATCTTCCCTTTTGCGTCTTTCATCTTTTGTTTCATTTTGAGAGGTTTTTCTATGTCAATCACCACTCTCACCCACCTTGCTCTGTCCCAGGAGGACTCGGCTTCATCAACCTCAAGAAACTTGCCTATCTTGTTAGCTATGAACTCCACTGCCTTGTTTGACCTGTACCCCATCGGCAAGTTGTAGAGTCTTAACCAGATCGGGGATTCATTAATCACTATCTCGGAGGGTTGCATTGATCCATGAATTTCTTTTATAAGCACAAGGCTATTGTCGAAGCTCCAGGGTGCTCTGTTCAAAACTCTCTTTACGTCTTCCCTTTCCCCAAACTAGATAGTTATGGCTCCATGTTCTATCATCTTGAAGGTTGGTTGCTGCTTAGTCCCCAGATGAGTTCCATCGTTCTTTTGAAAGCATTGAAGTTCAAAGGCCGATCTGTTTTCAGCCTAGCCGCCAGCACCCGGTCAAGTTGGTCGTCATGGATGGCTTCCTCTTCTTCCGGAAATATTGCAATGTCCTCCTCTTCGATTGTTAGCGCATCACATTGTCGAGTTATTTCATCCGCCATTGCGTTCTTCTAAGCCCCACTACGGAAGTGGACTTCCAGCTAGAGAACCAAGACTCACCAATCTCAGTCGCCGACGGCAAGATGCGCAAACCTAGACACCCTGCCCTGTCACCAGACAGAGAAACGGAGCTCGGACCTAATGAGTGATTAGGGTTCCACGTATATGAATATGCAGTAATGGGCCTGAAAACCCTAATTTTGGTAACTATATCTTTTAATGGTTTTAATTGTGCAAATCCTTGAATAAGACAGAGATATGATGTTCTAAACCCAATTTGAGCATAAAAGATCCTTAATGTGGATAATTTGAGTAATTAGGGTTTTTATGAGTAGAAAAGCTATTTTAGGGTTTGTTGACCTAAAAAGGATAAAGTTTGAGAAATTGATCTAAGGAACCCTAATGCATCCTAATGAGACTTAGAAACCCTAGAAATGTGTCCCAAGTCAATAAAGAGTTGTTTGGGATGAGATGGTAACAACTAGGTGTTATACATGTTCTCGGGATCAAATGTTTGTTTGATTGGTTGATTGGCTTGCTTGATTGGACACCTAGTTGGATTTGGATATCTTATTTATGTTTGATGCTTCAAATCAAGTATGTGGTTACACTTATGGATAAATCACTTTAGTTTCACGGCGATTCTCGAAGTTTTTTCGGTTGCTTGGAAATAACTATTTGGATGACTTTTATTTCATGCAACTATAAAGTGATTATGTCTATCACCATAAGTATATATATGCATGACTAGCACAGATCTTGGTCCTCCTCTGTAGCTTTGATGATGATGAGATGACCTAGTATATGGTCTACATGCAAGGTAGGATCATTAGGTTATCATGAGACGATGCCTTGGTTTACCCGTGGTTAGGGCCATGCGACTCTTCGACCCTATGTATTGATCTACCTGTTAGGTAGGATCATGGGGGTTAGTTGCGATCTACCATATGATAGGTAGTATCCATGTCCATTTTAGAGACAACACATAGGCTAGGGTATGTAAGGATTGAGTAGTCATGTTTAAAATGTAAAGTTTGTTTTGTTAAATCATAATTGCTTGCAATATGTTGTTATAATTAAATGAATGATTATTGGTTCCCCCACATACCGGTATAATTCATTATACTGACCGCCGTTTTATTTTTTCGACATTTTAGGTTTATCAAGAAAATGGATATTCCTTTAAAGTGACAATGATGCAATAAAGCTTAATAAAGATTGGAGGATTTTAGATAGATAGATGTTATATGGGGTAAAGTCCCTCAGCTCCTATATTTTGCAAGGTATGAGAAAAGAAAAAAATTATTCCATTTTAAAGTTTCATTGTTGTAGAATCTATTAATTACTGTTGACTATTTTTAAAACCACTGATCCTATTTTGGGATAACGCCTCTGAACTCTTGGTCTCCCTTAATTGGGTGTTACCGACAGACAGATTCGTTACATTTGGTATCAGATCCATGGTTTTCCATTTAATCTCTAATAATTATTAAATTTTACAAACTCTTTACAACCCAAGGGAGTTATTAGAGGATTTTCCAATGATGGAGGTGTCTAGAAAAGGATCACGATTCGGGGGCTGGAAATATTTTCCTCCAACCCACTAGTCATTATACGAGGACTCCGAGATTTGTATGACTGCCTAGTCAAAATCAACGGATTTGACTCAAAATAAGATACCTCTAGGTCTTCTCTCATCTATCTTCATCCCTTATCTACCCCGTTCATTGAAAAAAACTTAAGAGATTATGGTTTCTCTCTCCACACCCCTCCTGTGTTGCAATAAGGGTAATAAGGATTACGAAGTCCTCCACCAAATAATGAAAAGCATGTAAACAAGATGTCATGGACATAATTTTTAATAGTTTAAGCGCAAACTAAAGATTTGTTACATGCTTAGGTTGCATGGCATGTGTGTCATGCCCTCAGGAGAGTTCTGAGGTTAGACCTTCTTGTGGGGGGGATGAGGAAGAGAAGACACGATGGGTTGGATACCTCATTTGTCCATGCATGTGAGTATGTGAGTTGGTCAGGCATGCTTTACATAAAAGTTTTGAGTATCCATGAGAAACATGAACCATGGGTAGTTTGACCCTAGTGACTTGTGGTGACCCGACCTTGGGAGGGTTGTGCTTGTTAGGGTGAGGGATAGTACCCTCATTGAGGAGGTGAAATGTAACCATATAGGGACCCTAACAGTTGTATATGAGTAAAGAAGAGGTATGCACCTACATAGAAGAGAACAGAAGCAAGGCTGGTAGTAGGTTTTAGACCTAGACCCGAAGAGTTATACCTAATGTTCATGAGATGAGCATGCATAGAGTTGGATAATCTTGGTCGAACATAGATTTTGGATAATGCTTTTCACCCAGGTAGGTGTAGACATGTAACCTTAAGACCTTGACCCATCTTTGGTGAAAGAACCTCCAGTGGTAGGACCAGTTGTAGGGTTATCTCTATAGAGAAAGAGCGTGACCCGATGAAGAAGTTTGGTGACCTTGACTCTGAGACATGCAGGAGAAGTGGGGTATTATATGACCCGAAATGGGCGACCCTTAGTGGGTGTATGAGGTTGCCTCATGCATGATCATTGGATGCTTGTTGTACCTTGGATACCTTTAGAGGGACCAAACCCTAGAATGAGAAAGAGGCTTCATGAACAAATGTACAAACTATAAGAGTACTTACCTTTAGGAGCATGAAGAAGAGTTCCTTAGACCCTGAAAAGGGTATGGTAACAAGCTGTGAGGTTTCATACCCAGTTGATTGTCCGCGTGTAGGACTCTAAAGGTTGTTCACATGGAAGAGTGTTATGAAGTGACATAGGTTCGGTTCATGTTGGAATAGCTGAGCATACAACTAGATAGCCGATGCATAAGAAGTGAATCTAGGGTTCCTAGACCTAAGAGGGGAAGTAGTACCTGGTGCACATGATGCTCACGAGGCTGTTTGAGTTCATAATATTTGAATATGGCACCCCTCATGTTTTAGTGCAAAGGGAAACCCCACATGAAGAAAGATATATGTTTGATGAACCACTATCTCAGGTTGGTGACATATGCATGTATGATATTGGTTTGACCTTGAGGAATGATCAATATGTATGTCATACCAAGCAACTTAGAATAGTTTAGTAGGTTGTATTCTTTCTAGATACATGCACAAGTAAAATGTTAGGAGCTAAGCTTATATATGATGATGTAAACCTTGGAGGTAAGAACATTTTGTGACCTTTGTTACTATCAAGTGATAGTTTTCTCCCATCCTGGGAAGGGACCCTTCAGGTAGGATGAGTACCAGCTTTTGGTTAAGTTTGAGGTAACCTAAAGAGGTCACTTATAAGAGCTTGATGAGCTAAGTGTAAGAGCGCATAGTATGACCATGAATCTATAGACCCATGTGTGACCATCTCTAAGGGGCATGAGGATATGTTGCCATAGAGGTAACTTATATAGGGCTAGACCAAGGTAGGTAGGTCGCCATGATTTCTTTGAGGGATGCAAAGTTAGCCCTGTATGCCCAGAGAGATGATGAAGATTAGGGTAGGATTCAAGGATAAGATGTGCTTGAGTATCAACATAGAAACCATGAGCTGTTGTAGAATCCTCAGTCAAAACTAAAGTCAAGTAGGGATAAGACCGATGGGAGTAGGAGTTGTATGTTCCCTACATGCACAAGACCATAGGGTCAGGAGGTAACAACTACCTTTACCCAAGGACCATGGGTTAGGAGGTTGGCCACCTTCATGAGTTCATGGGGCCTAAGGGGTAAAAGTGAGAGGCACTCCTTAGATGCTTAAGGGTCGGATCACCCCAAAAGTGTCAACACCCTAGAGACCTGGAGGTAATTACTAAGGATTGTACATAATGGAGATGTTCATGGTGTGGAGACATGTGATGTATGTTTCAACTTAGATTGTAAAGTGTGATGGTGATGTGTGATGCACCATCTCTACTCCTGGAACATGATGAACTCTGTATTTGGACTACAACCAAATGCTTATTTCCTTTCGTTATGGGTGTGAGAGATAGGGAAAAATGCATGCCATACACTAAGGATAAAGGTGATATGAGTTGAAACATTTCTATGATGCTTGAGGATAGAGAAAATACCACACCCTTTTTGAAGTACTTTGGATGGATGGTATGAAAGCATATATGAACTAAGGTAATCCTCATATGAGAACGTACTTGTCAAGAGCAGTTTGGAATCTATGAGTTATAAGTTTGGGTTTGGTAATCGAGATGATGAGCTCAAAGTTTTCTTGACTCAGTTAGACTTAAACTCGAGATGAGGATGATGAGTGGAGTATATGAAGGTTTATGTTTTCACCATCACCTAGCACATAAAGAATTAATGTGGTAACATATGCTCTTAGTTGTAACACAACCATCTTGTTTAGTTGGTAGAGAGGCTAGAAGAGGTTGTTAGGTGAACCCTAAGTTTGTGACACATGTAGGGCTAACACTCAGATACAACCAGACTCGTTGATCAAGTTAGTGGTTGCTTGGTTAGCCAGCCTAGAGTTTGATGATATAGAAGGATGGTTGTAAGAACATCAAACATCCCTCTTAGGAAAAGAAGGTGGTGAAACCCACTAATAAGAGTGTTTTAGGGTTTTGAGAAGTCACCTTGAGGAACCATGACTAGTAGAGGCTCATGATTTCAAGTACACCGTAGTACTACCAAGATGGTTAAAGTTATAGTAGTACTTTGAATACCTGAGGTGAGGAGTACAAAGAGTTGCAAAATGTGGCTTGCCGCCATGCATGTCAGAGGTGAAGGCCAAACACTAGTAACCCAATGAGTTACTAAAGGTAATTAAGAGTCCCTGAGAGGGAATGGGAATAGATCACCATAGACATGATGGTAAGTCTCCCGTGGACCAAGAGAGGTCATGATGCAATATGGGTTATGGTAGATCGCCTTACCAAGGTGACCTAATCCCTTGCCTAAGAGAGAGCACAGTCACTGTGACAAATCTGGTTGAACTATATATGAGAGAGAGATAGTTCAACTACACCATGATTCAGGTTCAATATCTGAGGCATGACCTCAAGTTCACTTCCATGCGGTAGAAGTAGGTACATGAAGAACTTGACACCAGTTTGAAGTTTAGCATAGTGTATCACCCCTAACTGATAGAGTATGATCCAGACTAGAGGGTCTGATGAGAGCGTGTCTGCTCATTCAGGGTGATTTGTGGGAGTAGTACATATCCCTAGTAGAGTTTGCTTGACATGATAGCCACCATAGCCAGTATCAGGATGTATGAAGCTCTATAAGGGAGGTTGTGTAGGTCACTGCTTCACTTGGATGATGTCGGTGAGAGGACCTTGTGAAGGTCAGAGAGACCACAGTGTATGTAGATGATGTCTCTTTGAGAGGAAGCCCAGGAATGATAGGAGTCGTAAGCCGATACAAAGCAGACTGACATGCAGTTCACTGTGGGTGGGAATGTGTTATGAGAGTCCGACCCCTCTGAGCTATAGTTGAGAAAGCTGAGTCCCTGATAAATAGGTCCATTTGAGATGGATTGGTGGAGTTTCTTATGTTTAGCCTTACCCCCACATGATAATATGATGTATGATGTGTTCCATGTGTCTGATCTAGAGCACTATGTGAGGTACCTGAGCCATGTGTGAGCATTGAACCTATTGAACTCCAAGGGAGGCTAACTTACCCTGAGTCACCTATGAGGGTACAAGATACTGAGGTGAGAGAGAGAGCTCATGAGTAAAGATTAGAGGATGATAAAGGTTCTTTGGAAGCACCATGGAGAGGATGAAGCCACATGGGAGCCAATGATGGACATGTAAAGGTCTTATCCTGAATTGTTTGTATGCTTGATGGAATTTTGAGGGAAAAATTCTTATAAGAGGGGAAGGATGTTACAACCCCAATTTTGGGTTCATATGGTTGGAAATGTAATTTCCCCAATAAATGTATGATTATGGGAATTTGTATGAATTATATGTATTGGATGGATTCCCTTTGCAATATTTTATTTGACCATGTGATTTCGTGGACCATAATATTTTAATGAGTCCAATATGATTAAAAGAAGAAGAATAAATAACATTTTTTTAAGGAATTTAGGAGGCCCTTCTATTCATCCTACCCTCCTCGTGTAGGCAAAAAATGGTGAAAAGAGGCTGTACATCTCTGCACCAAAGTAGGTATAACCCTCCCCCATAAAAAGGCAAAACCAACAAAAAAAACTATTAGTCAAGCTAACAAGAAACCACTAAGTATCTATCCACTCATCACATATTTCTTTAATAAGAAGGAAATTTGAGATAATGATGAAATATGTGGAAATAAAAATAATGGAATCATCATGGATGGGATTTCGAGTCCACATAGTTTACAATGGTAAAAGGAATCCAAATAAAGGAAAATAAAAGAATAGGAGAGAGAAAATATGTTTAAAATATGCTTTAATAGGTGATAACTTGATTATGAATAAAAGTTCCCCATACATTCGATTTTGAGTCCCAAACATAGTAGACAAGTAGATTAAGTCCTTATGGACTTTCCCCTAAAATTTGGGATCAAACGGATAAGCGGTTTAGGAGATATGATTTTTATATGATTTCATAAAGTGGGAAGGAAAAGGAGAAATACATTAATGTCATGATTTTAATCAAATTTGAATTTCTTTTTCCATATGGGCACATGCGATGTGCAACATTGGATCTGAGATCCAACGGTTCACGGTCATCTCCTACCTTCAGTCACATAAGGAAACAAGCCTACAATAGACACGAATTTTCTTGGATCCCAATCTCGCTCTTCTTTTCCCCTTTGCCATTGATTCCTTTCCCAATGGATTGGGGAGGTGAAACTGAACAAATAGATCCCTATCTGGTGTCATTTCTGGTTGGGAATGGGATTTGCCCAATTTCCCTATGGAGTCCAACCTCCGTTAACAAACGACCAAACCTATAAAAGGGGCTCTGCCCCTCTTCGTGATGAGTATACAGGTGTGAAACCATCCGTGCAGATCCAAGGAAGCCTTCACTACCCCTGGGTCGCCCGAGGATCGACGCACCATGGGAGATCTGGATGACCTGTGCTACTCAATGACGGGGTGATGGTTGGTCCCGACCTGCCATCTCCTTGAGCCATAAAGGCCTCAAACAACTTTAGGAGCCTTGGCCGAAGACCCCCTCGAGGATAGCTGACTCAAATCAACTCCAGACCGTAGAGTCAAACCAAGGGTTGACCGTCGTCGGGAGCTTGTTTGCGAGAAAAGGAGTCTCGCGAGGTTGAAGAAGGATCATGCGAAAAGACCTATATGCCCCCGTGTGCAATACCTTAAGACCAAAGGTAGAGGGCAACAGTGTCCTTTCAATCTAAACCGGTGCTCTATCCCTTGGAAGCAGATCGTTGACTGGGCCGAAGCCCATTGGATGGCCGGGTGCCACAACACTGACGTGGTGCACTATCATTGGCCCTAAAGGTAAATTCTTTTGCAAAATCATAATTAATTGATGGAAACTCCGATTAGGATGACCAATATATGAAAATTGATCAAGAGAACGTGAGGAATTCAATAAAAATATAATTAGAGCCTAATTCTACTTGCAATTCAAAAGGTGCTTAAAATTGTCACCTTTAATATTCTTATTAATGGAAAACCCTAGATTTTGGATGATTAATGATTTGGGAAGGGTGACATGGATGTTTAAAGTGGAAATTAACTTGTTGTTAATAAAGGGATGATGAGATCTTAAAAGAATGATCTTTGTACATAATTGGCTTGATTTAGGGTTCCATGTATATGAATATGCATTAATAGGCCTGAAAACCCTTATTTTGGTAACTATATCTTTTAGTAGTTTTAATTGTGCAAATCCATGAATAAGATAGAGATATGGTATTCTAAAGCCAATTTGAGCATAAAAGATCCTTAATGTGGATAATTTGAGTAATTAGGGTTTTTATGAGTAGAAAAGCTATTTTTAGGGTTTGTTGATCTAAAAAGGCTAAAGTTTGAGAAATTGATCTAAGGAACCCTAATGCATCCTAATGAGACTTAGAAACCCTAGAAATGTGTCCCAAGTCAATAAAGAGTTGTTTGGGATGAAATGGTAACAACTAGGTGTTATACATGTTTTTAGGATCAATGTTTGCTTGATTGGTTGATTGGCTTACTTGATTGGACATCTAGTTGGATTTGGATATCTTGTTTATGTTTGAGG
Source organism: Alisma plantago-aquatica (assembly GCA_963693085.1). NCBI lineage: Eukaryota > Viridiplantae > Streptophyta > Magnoliopsida > Alismatales > Alismataceae > Alisma > Alisma plantago-aquatica. The sequence continues at coordinate 659,004,015 of OY856412.1, read as the reverse complement.
ATTTAAATCAGGTATGTGGTTACACTTATGTATAAATCGCTTTAGTTTCACGAAAATTCGCGAAGTTTTGTCGATTGCTTGGGAATAACTGTTTGGATGACTTTTATTTCATGCAACTATAAAGTGACTATGGCTATCACCATAAGTATATATGCATGACTAGCTCAGATCCTGGTCATTCTCTATAGCTATGATGATGATGAGATGACCTAGTATATGGTCTACCCACGAGGTAGGATCATCAGGTTATCATGAGTCGATGCCTTGGTCTACTCGTCGGTAGGGCCATGTGACTCTTTGACCCTATGTATTGATCTACCTGTTCGGTAGGATCATGGGGGTTAGTTGAGATCTACCATATGAGAGGTAGTATCCATGTCCACTGCAAGGACAACACAAAGGAAAGGGTATGTAAGGATTGAATAGTCATGTTTAAAACGTAAAGTTTGTTTTGATAAATCATAACTGCTTGCAATATGTTGTTACAATTAAATGCATGATTATTGGTTCCCCCGCATACCAGTATAATTCATTATACTGACCGCCGTTTTGTTTTGTCGACATTTTTGGTTTATCAAGAAAATGGATATTCCTTTAAAGTGACAATGATGCAATAAAGCTTAATAAAGATTAGAGGATTTTAGATAGATAGATGTTATAAGGGGTAAAGTCCCTCATCTCCTATATTTTGCAAGGTATGAGAAAAGAAAATGTTTATTCCATTTTAAAGTTTAGTTGTTGTAAAAATTTATTAATTATTGTTGATTATTTGCAAAACCACTGATTCTGTTTTGGGATAACGCCTCTGACCTCTTGGTCTCCCTTAATTGGGGGTTACCGGTAGGTGGAGTTGTTACAGTGATCATGTAGAAAGCTCAACCACACACGACATGTTCAGTTTTTGACACAACGTGTACGATCACAAATGACACCCACTGAAATCAAATGTTTCGTGTCCTCTAGATCTTTCAAATGCATTAAGTTTTTCTAGAAGAACATACGACACATCTTTGTTTGACACACTGTGTTGTTATCAGGTAGAGAGTGTACAATTTTCATCTATAATGTTACACAACATGTTTTAACTTAAGCATGACGTGAACAATGCTTATTCTAGAATGGCTCTATTTTTCTGGAGAAATACATGTCGTGTCTTTATTTGAACATGGAGTGTCAATATCCATTTGGCGATTCCTTTCTACTTTGCTGGAAACTGACACGATGTGTTCTAAATCAAACGCGTCGTGTTCTCTTCTGTCAACATGAATTTCAAAAAGAGCAGGTGACCTATGCACTGAGACACGATGTGTCCATAGAAAGACACAACATGTCTCAAGTTGAGAAGTCGGGTTTAAAACCCTTTTCGACAACTGCCTCTCTCACTTCCACCCTAAATCATCAGTGTGCGACCCCTCACTATAGTGTGCAATGATTCCAGCCACTGATTGATAGACAAGGTGCTTCATCAACTACAAAGTGACCTCTGCAAGCTTTTCCACTGCCCCTCGTTGTTCCAATGCTCCGCAGTTCCACCATCTGTCCACCCGATCAAGATCAAGCTCTACCGTGACACTACTGCCATGAATCTGCAACCCTCCTGGCCTCTTCTCTACCTCTATAAGTAAAGAACCTCCTCTGCCTTCTCCATCATTGAGATCTACATCTTCACTGACTCCAAAACACACACTGTGAGGAGTCAAGGCAACGCGGTGTGAAAATCGCTATCATCCCCAACCTCCAAATGCCACCAAGCTCTATGTACACGACGTGACCTCCAAATGACACGTCGTGTTCTTCGCCTAGTTTGCAAGCCTTTTTGTCTAAAGACACACTCTGTCTTATTTGGTCACACTTTGTTCAAGGCTTTTTGAGTAACTTTTTCAGCCACAATGACCCTAGTCAAGCAGACGTCAAACCGCAAGCATGGAGAAATCTCATCTTCAGCCCCGACCTACGTCTCCATGACCCAGTTTAGGGTCACCGCAGAGGAAGACCCCACATACCAGTTCCTCATATCCCATAGGGTTCTCCCTACATGATTCACTTGCGACCAGACAATGGAAGCCCTAGGGTTAAAGATGAAGTCAAACTCCACCTCAACGAGCTGGGTCTCAAGTTTATCTGTTGCACAGTAAGAAACACTTACCGTCACCTCGTGTATGAATTTCTTACTATCTTTAAGGTCAAGGAGGACTTGAGGAATAGGATAGAACCATATTCTTTTATTCATTTCCGTCTACTGGGCCAAGGCTACATAATCACATTCAAGCAATTATTGAGCTCTTAGAATGCTACTATGAGGGTGGTCTCAACTTCCCTCTAAATTTCAATAGCAATATCTTCTAGAATGAGATAATTGATGAAGAGAGACATGAAACTAAGAAGGTCAGGACATCTTCCATCCATAACCTCATATTTAGATACATCCACTGCCTTCTCAGCATAGGGGTCTTCGCCAAGAAGGAAACTCAAGGAGTGTGCGGGATGCATGATTTATTTTTCTTGTGTAGTATGGTTTATGATTTTGAGATCAATGCAAGTTATTTCATCCTCACAAGGTTCCTTGACATTAATAAGATGAAGAAGAGAGAATCTAGGGACATCATGTGTGGAGGATTGATTGCTCTTCTGGCCAAAAAGATTGAGGTAGAACTGACAGGTCTAGACGCTACACTAGATAGGAACTTGGTGGATATCCAATATCTGATTTCTATAGGGATAATGTTATAACCCCAATTTTGGGTTTTTTTTGGTGAGAAATGCGATTTCTATTAATATAGATATATGAAGAAATAATGGTGTAGTTTGACTTAAATGAATGAATTTCATTTACAATAACCTTGTTAGTTGCTTTGTGGGCCTTATTGGCTATTGGGCCCAATAACAAGAAAAAGAAAATAAAAGAGAAAAAGAAATTCAGTTAATAAAAGAATATATATTAAGAAAGGGAGAAGAGAAAAAGGTAGAATCCTCTAAAAGGCTAAGTAATATCCTCCAAAGGTAGATTTCGTGCCTTTAGGGTTCATTGGGTTCCAAGGAGTCCAAGTTGCAAAGATAATGCAACACGATCAATTAAATATTGCTTTATTAGGAAGGAAATATGAGATAACAATGATATTACAAGAAATATGTGGATATATGGATAATGGATCCATCTTGGATAAGGTTTCATGTCCACATGGTTTCTAATGGAAAAAGGAATCAAAATCAAGAAAATAAAAGATTAAGAAAGAGGAAATACCAATTAATTTGGTTTTATTAAAGAATAACTTGCTTATGAAGGGAATACCCTTTTCCTTTGGAATTTGGGTTTCAAATTTAAAAAACGAGTAGATAATGCAAAGACAGAGTTTCCTCTAAAATTTGAGTGAAACATGTTAAAAAAGGAGAGAGAGATGAATTTTTCAAGTTTCCTTTGAATTGAATTAACTATTACACTAATTTCTTGTTTTAAAAGAAAAGGAAACCCCAGAAGCGATGACATCCATCGGATCCCCGCATGGTCTAGGGGACCACATATCCAACAATGGATGTGCATATACTAGATGAGTTACAGAAGGAAAGGGAGAGGGGAAAGAATCAGAATTTGATCACATTTTATGCAATAAACAGAGATGTGGACGAGTCCATCACCTTTGGGAGTCTATTCCGAAGCCATCCAACCCAATTTGTCGATGGTTTTTTCGACAAATGAGAGAGTCCCCAAATCACCCGAACACTGCAGCTGACCCTATATATAGGGGGGATGGACCGTGGCACTCGCACACCCAAAATCTACCCTCGCGAGTTTGGAGAGTGACAACGAGCGTGTTCGTGTGGTGAATTGGATAGTTGGAGGAACAAACCCCCAGACGAGTACGCGAGGAGCAGGCGGAGCTCCTGGACCGATCAGTTTGATCGCAGATGCACAGACGGCCGGAGTCAACGCCTACGTTGACTCGGCTGGGCTGCTCGCGAGCCAACCTGAGGTTGAAGAAGACTAGGGGTAAAAGAACCCTTTGCCCTCATGCTTTCTTTTACCAGGTAAGGGCATAGCTGCCTTTTTCTTCTTTTCAATCACGGGTGGGGCGCGCGATCACGGATCGTTGGATCCAGCGTGGTCTAGTGGATCATCAATCAAATGGGTGGCGTATTTCTAAAAAATACATATAATCCAAGATAATGTCTTTTTCTTGCAAAATTTGTAGAATTTGCTAGGGAGCTATGATGGATAAACTTAATATATGGAATTTGATCAAAAAAATATGAGGAACATGATAAAAATAGTTTAAAGGCCTGAATCCATATCTTTTTTGCAAAAGTCTATTATTTTGATGAAAAAGGTATTAAAATTAGGTTAGAAACCCTAATTGATGGTAATGGATAATTTATGAGTAATAATAGGTTAATTCGAGTATTATTAACCTGTTATATGAAAGTGTTGAATCTTAACCTAATTTAGATGATTAATTGCATGATTTAGGGTTTTAAACCTAATTCTGTGGATAATATATGTAGAAACCCTAAAAGTGGATAAAAGAAGAGAAAATCCAAAAATATGAGGATATTTGGTTAAAAGATGATCTTAGGATCTATTATGAGAAGATGAGAAAATTAGGGTTTGTGAGTAATTTTGTATAATTAGGGTTTAAGGGTGTTAAAAGTACGGCAAAACCCTAATTGCATACGAAACCCTAAAAGAGGTAGAAAACCTAAAAAGGGATAGAAACCCTAAGAAGCAAGAAGGCTTGGGTAAATATTAATAAAAAGGAAATTGTATGTTATTTCAAGAATATTGCTTGCTTGCTTGGATTGGATTTCTTTTCTTATTGGTTGATTCTATATGAAAGATCTGCAAAATAGGTATGTGGTTATTTATGGTTAACCACTTTAGTTTTACGAAGGTTTTCTGGATGTTTGATCGCATTGAATGCAACCTATCTGTTTGGATGTTCATATGTGAAAATTTTAAAGACACTATGATTATCACAATTATGATATAGTGTGTATTCTCACACCTACATGCCACCCTGATGTAAGATGCAATGAGTTCAAGCCCAAGAGGGAAGGCCCATGGGCACCATGAGAGGTGACCTCAGGCACCAAGCTCAGGATAGATAAGGTGGCCTTTATTGCATGACTATTGGGCACCATGAGAGGTGACCCCAGACACCAAGCTCAGGATGGAGAAGGTAGCCTTAAGTCAATGGCAATAGAGAAACCCAAAGGGGGTATTCCAAGGTTAGGGCGAAAGCGGTGGAGTTTGACACAATGAAATCGTAAATTGAATTGCTAATTAACTTGATTGTGATAATTAGGTTGTTAGCCTTATGTGTGATATTTTGGTTGTCCCCACATACCGACATATTCATTTATGCCGACCGACATTTTTTTTATCGACGTTTTAGGTACGAAATTGAAAAGGACAAATAGTAAAGTGGCATATTGTGAAATTAAAAAATAAAGTGCGAGGGGGATTAGTTAGAATAGAGTCCAGTTGTGGATAGAAGTTAGATATCCAAAGTTTTTAGAAAAGGTATGCAAAGTTTTATTTTATTCCAACTTTCAGTATAGTTTGGTAGAATTTTATAATTATTATTGATTATTTGTCGAACCTTTGATCCGGGAAATTGGGATAATGGCTCTGACCACTTGGTCTCCCTTAATTGGGGGTTACCGGGAGGCGGGGACGTTACATTTGGTATCAGAGCATTGGTTCCTCATTTAATCTCTAATAATTATTAAATTTTACTAACTCTTTAGAACCCAATGTAGTTATTAGAGGATTTTCCAAAAGACAGAGGTGTCTAGAAAAGGATCATGGTCCGGGGGCTGGGAATATTTTCCTCTGCCCCACTAGTTAGTCACGAGGACTCCCTGATGTAGTGTGACTACCTGGATAATGTATGTGGTTGTGAATTGAAATAAGATACCTATTAGGACTCTCATCTATTTTGTCCCTTCTCAACCCTAATTCAATTAAGGATTATAGGGTTTAGGGTCTTTCTCTTCCTCAACCTCTTGAGGCCAGGGTATGTAAGATAAGATTAAGGAATCCTCCACCAAATCAATGAAAAACATGTAAATAAGATGTCATGGACATAATATAATAGTTTATGCATAAAATAAATAATACTTGCATGCTTAGGTCACATGACATGTGTTGTCATGCCTACAGGAGAGACCTGAGGTTAGACCTTCTTGTCAGGAGGATGAAGTAGAGTTGGTCTTGGAGGAAGAGACCTCCATTAAAGGTAGAGATCTGACACATCCTCTGAGGATGATGCTAACCCTAACCCTATGTGGTGGTTAGAGAGAGAGATGGCATGATGAGATGGAAGTCATGGTCGACCTTGTGTGTGGGTTGACATGTTGCTGGTTTTGAATCCCTATGATAGTGTGAGCCATGTGAGGTTGACTGACCTGGTACCTTTGGTGAACCAACCCTAGGAAGGGTCGTGCATGTTAGGGAGAAGGATAAATCCTTCCTTGATGAGGTTAGTGAAGAACCTATAGAAACCCTATGGGCTTATATGAGCATGGTAGTATATGCACCTAGAGTACGTCATAGAGATGGAAGTAGGTTAAAACCCAGGCCAGAAGGGCATGTTGGATAGCTTATGAGATAAGCATAAAGAGCTATGGATGATCTTGAGCAAACGTAGGTTTTACCCATGTAGGGGTATACATGTGAGCTTGATCCACCTTTTTAGAGAGATAACCTCTAGTAGTAAGGTTGTGTGTAGGGTTAGCTCTAGAGAGAGAGAGAGCAAGACCAAAGCAAGAAGGTTATAAGCTTAGACTCTGAGATATAAGGAACCCTTATAAGTTGGGTATGTTACGACCTAAGTGGATGGTTGTGGTTGCCTCGTGCATGATCCTTGGAGGCTTGTGGCATCTTGGTTGCCTTTAGAGGAACCAAACCCTAGAAGAAAGATGAGGCTGCTGGTACCTATGTGCAGATGATATAGGTGCTTGCCTTCTAGGGATAGGAAGAGGAGTTCCTTAGACCTTGAGAAGGTATAGTATCAAGTTGGAAGGCCTCATACCTAGTTGGTTGTCCTTGAGGAGGACTCAACTCTGAGGTGTTGCCTGAGTATAAGGATAATAGGAAGTGCACGCCATACCTTGTTCATGCTTGGTTCAACGTTAAAAGGCTGAGTATGCAGTGAGATATCAGTAAGGTGAACCTAGACCTAAGAGGGGAAGTAGTAGTACTTGCTGTACCTGATGCTCATGATGAGATTTGAGTTTCCATAGATTTGAGCATGGCACCCCTCATGTTTAGAGGAAAGGGAAACCCCTTGGATTAAGGTGTATGTTTGATGAACCCCTCACATATAAGTTGGTGACATGGGTAGGTATGATCTTGGTCCAATATTGAGGATTGGGAACAAGTATGACCTACCATGGAGACCTAGTATGGTTTAGAAGGTGGTATGTTTGTTATCTATGTGCCTTAGTATCTTGCTAGGGCTAAGCATGCTCATGTGGATATAAACCTGAGACATAGAGAAGTTTGGGACCTTTGTTTCAATCAAGATGTAGTTTCCTCCCATCTTGAGAGAGGGACCCTTCTGTAGGGTATGTACAACTTTTGTTGGATTTGAGGTAACCTAAAGAGGTCTCATAGGATCTTGAGAAGCTAAGTGGAGAGTACATAGTATAAGAATGAACCTGTAGACCCATAGATAATTATTTCTAAGTGCATGTGGATGTGTTATCATGGAGGTAACCAATATGGGGCCTAACTGAGGTAGGTAGGTCGCCATGATACCTATGAAAGGATGTAAGTCATACCACAAATGCTGAGAGAGATGATGGAGACTTGGGTAAAGTTTCAAGTTGGATATGTTCTATGTTTGGATCCCAACTCTATACTAAGGTCAGGTAGGGATAAGACTGATGGGAGTAGGAGTTGCCTGATTCCCTAGTTGCATATGACCATAGGGTCGGGAGGTGACAACTGTCATTGTCTGAGGGCCATGGGTTAGGAGATTGATCACCTTCATGAACCCATGGGACCCAAAGGGAAAATGAGGAGAGCACTCTCTGATGCATAAGGGAAGAGGGATGACCCCACAAGTGCTGACACCCTACATGCCTAGAGGATATGACTACGGAGCGTATGATGTCCCAAGTGTGTTTGAGACCAGTTCTCCATGAAAGAAAAACCTTCAAAATCGAGATGTTCATGATGTAGAGACATGTGATGCACGTTTCATTTTAGATTGTAGGTGTACTAGCAATGTGGGATGTACCATCTCTACTCTTGGAATGAGAAAAACTTTGTATTTGGACTGCAACCAAATGCTTATTTCCTCTTGTTATGGGAGTGAGAGGTAGGACAATACACATGCCATACACCAAGGGTAATGATGATGTGACTTGGAACGTTGCTATGAGGTATTAGGAAAGAGATGATAACGTACCCTTGTAGAGTGTATGATGTGTGGATGGTTTACAAACACCAAGAGAACTAAGGTAGTCATCTTATAAGGACATTCTTATCATGAGTTGTATGGAATTTATGAGTTATATAAGTTTGAGTTCGATAACGAAGAAGATGAGCTCTGAAGAAGATAGACCTAAAGTCCAATATGAGATGATAAGTGGAATACATGGAGATCTAGGTCTTCACTGTTACCTAGCATATAAAGATTAAAGGTGGTAATGGATGCTCTTGTTGTGACACAACTGCCTAGTTTAGCTAGTGGAAAGGGTGGAAGAGGTGGCTAGGTGAACCCTAAGTTGTGAGATATGTTTGGCTAACACTTGGACGTAACGAGATCCATTGATCGACTTAGTGGTTGCTTGGTTAGCCAACCAAGGGCTTGATGTGATAGAAGGTTGGTTGTAGAACCTCAGATGCACTTCTCTAGAAAAGAAGGTGATGAAACCCATGACTCGAGTACTTTAGGGTTTCTGAGGAACCAACCTTGAGGAATCATGACATACAGGAGATCATGATTTTAAGTCCACCATACATTGTGATACTATTAAGATAGTAAGTTGCAGTAGTACTTTGGATGCCTAAGATGAAGAAGTATACATAGTTGCATGTGGCTTGTCACCATGCATGCTGGGAGGTGAAGGATGAATACCAGTAACCCAGTGAGTTGATATAGAGGATAAAGAGTCCCCAAGAGGGAATGGGAGTTGATCACCATGGACGTTGTGGTGAGTTTCCTATGAACTGAGGAATGTCAAGATGCAATATGGGTTATGGTAGATCGCCTTACCTAGATGACATAATCTAAGAGAAAGAGAGAGTATTGTCAGGGGATTGATTTGATTGAATTACATATAAGAAAGAGAGATGGTTCAACTACACCATGATGTAAGTTCAAAGGTTCTTGAATATAACCTAAAGATTCACTTCCATGAGGTGGAAGTAGGTATACGAAGAACTCGATGCTAGTACAACTTATCACCCCTAACTGATGGTTATTATGATCCAGAGTAGAGGGTCTAATGAGAGCGTGTGTGCTCGTTCATGGTGATACATGGAGACAGTTCTTATCCTATGAGAGTTGTGATGATAGCCACCATAACCACTATTGGGATGTAAGAAGCTTGGTAGGGGAGGCCGTGTCAGTCACCGCTTCATGAAGATGATGTCGGTGGAAAGACCTTGGGAAGGTCAGAGAGATCACAATGTGTGCAGATGAAGTCGCTTTGATCATGCAATGGCTGAGAAAGCCCAGGGGCGATAAGAGTCATGAGCTGGTGCGAAGAAGACTGATATGCAGTTCACTATGGGAGAACATGTAATATGAAAATCCAACCCCCCTCTGAGTTATAGCTGAGAAAGTTGAGTCCCCGATACATAGGTCCATTTGAGATGGATTGGTGGAGATGCTTATGTTTATCCTTACCCCTCAGGATAATGTGATGAATGATGTATTCCACGAGTCTGATATAGAGCACTATGTGAGGTACCCAAGCCATGTGCTGAGCCATGAACCTATTTAGCCTTGAGAGAAGCTGAAATGTCCCGAGTCACCTATGAGGGTATGAGATAACAAGGTGATAGAGAGCTCATATGTAAGAATATGAGATGATGAACGTTCTTGCAAAGAACCATGGAGTGGGTGAAGCTACATGGGAGCCATGATGGATATGAGAAGGTCTTATCTTGTTTGTTTGTATGCTTGGTGGATTTTTGAGGGCAAAATTCCTATAAGAGGGGAAGGATGTTATAACCCCAATTTTGGGTTTTTTTTGGTGATAAATGCAATTTCTCTTAATATAGATATATGAAGAAATAATGGTGTGGTTTGATTTAAATGAATGAATTTTTTTTACAATAGCCTTATTAGTTGCTTTGTGGGCTTTATTGGCTATTGGGCCAAATAACAAGAAAAAGAAAATAAAAGAGAAAAAGAAATTCAGTTAATAAAAGAATATATATTAAGAAAGGGAGAAGAGAAAAAGGTAGAAGCCTCTAGAAGGATAAGTAATATCCTCCAAAGGTGGATTTTGTGCCTTTAGGGTTCCTTGGGTTCCAAGGAGTCCAAGTTGCAAAGATAATGTCACAAGATCAATTAAATATTTCTTTATTAGGAAGGAAATATGAGATAACAATGATATTACAAGAAATATGTGGATATATGGATAATGGATCCATCTTGGATAAGATTTCATGTCCACATGGTTTCTAATGGAAAAAGGAATCAAAATCAAGAAAATAAAAGATTAAGAAAGAGGAAATACCAATTAATTTGGTTTTGTTAAAGAATAAATTGCTTATGAAGGGAATACCATTTTCCTTTGGAATTCGGGTTTCAAATTTAAAACACGAGTAAAAAAATGCCAAGATAGACTTTCCTCTACAATTTGTGTGAAAATGTTAAACGAGGAGAGAGAGATGAATTTTTCAAGTTTCCTTTGAATTGAATTAACTATTACATTAATTTATTGTTTTAAAAGAAAAGGAAACATAGGAAGCGATGATAGCCATCAGATCCCCATGTGGTCTAGGGAACCACATATCCAATGATGGTTGTGCATCGTCTAGACGAGTTATAGAAGGAAAGGGAGAGGGGAAAGAATCAGAATTTGATCGCGTTTTATGCAATAAACCGAGGTGTGGATGAGTCCATAACCTTTGGGAGTCTATTCCGAAGCCATCCAACCCGATTTGTCGGTGGTTTCGTCGACGAGCGAGAGAGTCCCTAAATCACCTAAACACTGCAACCGACCCTATATATAGGGGGGATGAACTGTGGAACCCACACACACAAAATCTACCCTCACGAGTTTGGAGACAACGAGCATGTTCGTGTGGTCAATTGGATTGTTGGCCATGTTCTTCCTCCTCTACGACAAGTAGCCTCACCGGAGTATCAGAGACTCGTCGACGGTGAAGGAGCGGTGCAAAGGAGGAATAGACCCCCATGCAAGTTTTCAAGGTGCAGGCGAAGCTCCTGGACCAATCAGTTTGATCATAGATGCACGGATGGCCGGAGTCAACCCCTGAGTTGACTCTGTTGGGCTGCTTGCGAGCCAACCTGAGGTTGAAGAAGACTAGGGGTAAAAGACCCCTTTGCCCTCGTTCTTGCTTTTACCAGATAAGGGCATAACTACATTTTTCTTAATTTCAATCGTGGGTGGGGCACGCGATCACGGATCATTGGATCCAGCGTGGTCTAGCGGATCATCAATCAAACGGCCGACGTATTTCTAAAAAGAAATAGATAATCTAAGATAATGTCTTTTTGTTGCAAAATTAGTGAAATTGGCTAGGGAGCTCTGATGGATAAACTTAATATGTGAAATTTGATCAGAAAAATATGAGGAACATGATAAAAATAGTTTGAAGGCCTGAATCTATATCTTTTTGCAAAAGTATATTATTTTAATGAAAAAGGTATTAAAATTAGGTTAGAAACCCTAATTAATGGTAATGGATAATTTTATGAGTAATAATAGGTTAATTCGAGTATTAATAACCCGTTATATGATAATGTTGAATCTTAACCTGATTTAGATGATTTATTGCACGATTTAGGGTTTTAAACCTAATTCAGTGGATAATATATGTAGAAACCCTAAAAGTGGATAAAAGAAGAGAAAATATGAAAATATGAGAATATTTGGTTAAAAGATGATCTTAGGATCTATTATGAGAAGTAGATGAGAAAATTAGGGTTTGTGAGTAATTTTGTATAATTAGGGTTTAAGTGTGTTAAAAGTACGACAAAACCCTGATTGCATACAAAACCCTAAAAGAGGTAGAAAACCTAAAAAGGGATAGAAACCCTAAGAAGAAAGAAGGTTTGGGTAAGTATTAATAAAAAGGAAATTGTATGTTATATCGGGAATCTTGCTTGCTTTCTTGGATTGGATTTCTTTTATTATTGGTTGATTCTATCTCAAAGATCTACAAAATAGGTATGTGGTTATTTATGGTTAACCTCTTTAGTTTCACGAAGGTTTTCTGAATGTTTGATCGAATTGAATGCAACCTATCTGTTTGGATTTTCATATATACAAATTATAAAGACACTATGATTATCACAATAATGATATAGTCTGTATTCTCACACCTACTTGCCACCCTGATGTAAGATGCAATGAGGTCAAGCCCAAGAGGGAAGGCCCATGGGAACCATGAGAGGTGACCTCAGGCACCAAGCTCAGGATAGAGAAGGTGGCCTTTATTGCATGACTGTTGGGCACCATGAGAGGTGACCCCAGGCACCAAGCGCAGGATGGAGAAGGTGGCCTTAAGTCAATGGCAAAAGAGAAACCCAAAAGGGGGTATTCCAGGGTTAGGGTGAAAGCAGTCGAGTTTGACACATTGAAATCATAAATTGAATGGCTAATTAAGTTGATTGTGATAATTAGGTTGTTAGCCGTATGTGTGATATTTTGGTTGTCCCTACATTCCGACATATTCATTTATGCTGACCAACGTTCTGTTTGTTGGTGTTTTAGGTACGGAATCGAAAAGGACAAACAGTAAAGTGGCATATTGTGAAATTAAGAAATAAAGTGCAAGGAGGATTGGTTAGAATAGAGTCCAACTGTGGATGGAAGTTATATATCCAAAGTTTTTATAAAAGGTATGCAAAGTTTTATTTTATTCCAGCTTTCAGCATAGTTTGGTAGAAGTTTATAATTATTATTGATTATTTGTCAAAACTTTGATCTGGGAAATTGGATAACGACTCTGACCTCATGGTCTCCCTTAATTGGGGGTTACCAAGAGGTAGGGACATTATAGCTAATTTCTAGGGTTCCCAATGATGATGCCAAGTTCAGACAATATTTTGATAATGATCAATACATTGACATGCCTGACTTGGAGAATGTAACCCTGAAAAATAAAGACAATTGAAAAGTAGGCCTTACTGGCAAAGATGATGATGTAGTTGCCCCTAAAGACCATGCTGGTCCCAATCCACCTCCTACTATGAGGCACACTGCACCACCGTCATCCATAAGAACTCAGATCGAGTACTCTTAGGCTATGCATGATGTTAGGCATCTTTATGGCTATGTTCAGCAACACTTTGACCATCTAGATGACCATCTTAATCTGATGGGTTAACAGTACTCGGTGATGCACGACATGGTCTAGTGCATAGATATGTGGCATATCTCTCAAAACCACTATCCAATTCCCCAGCCTTACTAGCCTCAACAGAAGCACCCAGAGCCAACTCCACAGCTCGTGCCAGTCGACATTCCTGATGATGATGATTTGGCCAAATAGTATTTCCCTATTGGTTACAAGGGCGCTGACCCTTCTTGCTGATATCTTCCATGGTTGGTAACATATTGCTACTTTCTTAGGTTTGATTGATGCAGTGAGGACACTATAAAGTTCAAGCTTTGGGGGGGGGGTTGCAACCGGTCGGTAATGTAGTTGTAGTTGTTTTAATTCTTTAGTTCTCTAGTTCTTGTCTTTAGTTTCTATTTTTAGTTTCTGCTTTTTCATGGTAGGTTTAGTATGATATGAGACCTATCCTATGTAATGAACTATTTTTCTTCCCAGTTGAACGATCTTGTCCTCCATCATAAGAATTATCATTTGAAGAAATTGAAAAGAGCATGCATGAATCAAAAGAAACTTTATGGCCATCAACATGTGCTTAATTTTAGATTTATGCTTGTAGCCTAAATTTTCATCTTTTTCATCCTGGATTGCACAATACATGTAATTGGTAATGAATTTTGTGAATATGTCAACTTTGCAACACTACTTAGAACATATGATAATTTTTCCAAACCTTTAGTTAATTTACAACCACCCTTTTCAATGAAATTTTTTCCAATCAAATGTATGGAATCCAACTGATGTTGCAATTTAGTTAACTCTCTTTGTTCAGGGAAAAATGAGTGAAACCCATGACCAATTCAAATCCATTTTGGTTCACTTCACCTTAATACCACATAAAATATGGTTAAACCCACCCACATGTCAAACTAACCTAGTGTAAGTCTGATCTAGGCACGACTGTTAGGTCATATGTCTTAAAAGAGGGTAAAATACCCCAAACGACACTTCTTGTGTGAATAAGACCACATTAGAAGCTGAGTGTCAGAACCCTTAATCTAAAATCATACCATTTGGGAAAACAAGGAGAGATAGATAAAATTTCTAACATTAACTAATATTCCATCTTTTGCATCCATAATACCCGCAAGTTTTGTTACAAACTCAATGATTGTTTGGCTTGGTCATCTAAGTTCCATTTATTTTTGCCTTGTTGACTATTTCATTTAATGTTTTACCACCCTTGTTGAACTTAATTTTCTTTCTTGGATGTCTGAGTTGAAATCAAGACTATGAATGTGAACCTGATGATTATGGTTGATTGGCCTCATTTACATCTTCCATTTCATTTGATCTATGTATGAGATTGGAAATTCCTTCATTTGTGTTTCTATGCTCTTTTTGCTTGAGGACAAGCAATAGTTCAAGCTTAGGTGGAGTTGATGTGTACATTTCATATCTACTTTTTGCACACATTTGCACACAATTTCAGTTCATTTTGCCTCCCATTTAGCCTCCAATCATATTAAACTTGCCACCTTTTACTTATTTTACATCTTGCATGATGTTGATCACATGCACATGTTGAAAATGACAATTTGAAGATAGTCCAACCCAAATCTGATCTCAGTTGGACCTCCCTTTGATTTGTAGTAGATTCAAAGTTCATCCTGAAGAAACAACACCGAACATGACGTGTCTTTATCAAGACATGATATGTATCTTTCCAGAAAAAGCTCACATAACAAAGAACATGCTGTTTGTTATTTAACATACGAGCATGTGTGTTTCCAGCAACTTTGGTTCCCAAACTATAGAGCATAAGACATGATGTGTCCTTATTAAGACACAACGTGTCCTCACAATCTAGAGGCTGACTTTAGCTTGCTTCAAACATACACGACCGTGTGTATAATAGTACGCAACATGTGCTATCTTCTGAGATTGACTCCAGTAGCAGCTACACAATGTGTCCCTAGTGGGGACATGTTGTGTACTTATCGTGAGGTTGTAGTTCAACAACCAGTTACATGACAACACATGACATGTCTCCACAAAGACATGTCGTGTCTCCATTAGTTTTCTGCATATTTCAGCAGCAACTTCCCCTCATTTTAAAAGTGAGTCTAGCCACTTGAGGTAGTTATCACTTGACGACATTTGAGATGTATTTCATCAAAGAGAAGTTGCAGAGTAAGAGGAGGGATAATTTGGGGAGGAAGAAGATGATTCTTGGAAAAGAACCTCCATTCTTCACCATTTCTTCTTCAAGAGGTACAGTAGAGCTTTTCTTCTCACTCAAGTTTCTTGGGAGGGGGGATTTCTGAGTTGAAGTAGGTCCAAGAGTATAATTTCATCCTCTATCTGGAGTTATACTCCCCCTTGACTTCACCTTTGGTTCCTTTAGCTTTTTCTTCTCTTTAACTATGAAAAACTATAAAAATTCTGCAATGTGCATACGTCTCTCCATTATGTACGAGTAGAACCTTCCTATTGGGCATTGGAGAGTAACTCCCATGCCATCAATTATGTGAACTCGAAATTTATATCGAATGATAGTTAATTTTCTTCTCAATGGATTCCTATGGTACTTTATTTCTTGTATGCTAGGCTAGCCACCTTTTATACATGTTTTATGCTTCCTTGTGCTTTTCGAGAGGATGTATGAGGGAGTAAGGAGTAGGATTCATGGCAATGTACTCTTGACCACGGGAGTGGATAGAGGATATTGAGGGTTCAAGGTTGTGTTCAAATCTAAGCATAAACATGGAAATGATATGCAAATATGAGAACTATCTCATGCTACCCGGAGGCACACATGATGATGACAACCTCCTTGCAAGTTAATGGCATGTGTTAATTTCATAGTTGCATATGATATGATGGTGTGGTAGTGAAATATAATGTCCAAGACTATCTAAAATTCTAAATTCAACCTTTAATTTGAGCTCTTTTGTTGTTTACTCGTCTTTAACTTTGCAATAACTCAACCTTTATTACTTGACTTAGATTAATGAAAGTTAACAATTTTGTGTCTAGCTAACCTAGCTCCTTGTATTCGACACTCGACTACAATTGACCCCATACACTTGTGCATGATTAATGAGTTGGGACTTTCTTTTAAAACTCCAACATGTATGTGACCTTTGCTCCGTAAAAGTCGACCTCAGCTGCACTGTGGGGCTTCTTAAAGCCTCCAGAAGACTTCCCTTAGAACTGAGCCGGTCTTTTCTTTGTGTTGGCTTCATGCTTTTCTATAGCAAACCTATCAATCCTCCTTACCAACTCCACAATGGCGGAAAACCTCTCTCTATTATCCAAAGATGAGGTTTTTGTAGTCAACTTAATACTCATGCCCTTCTCAAACCTACAAAACCTTTCCTTATCTATTACTTCCATGTGAGGGAAGAACCTCAAAAGTTCCACAAACTTTGACTCATACTCATTGATGGTTATGGATCCCTGAGGAATCTTCTTAAATTGAGAGATCTTCTCATCTAGATATGTCTTTGGGAAGTATTGACTGACAAACTCCCCCCAAAACACTTCCCATCCTATCACCACTCCTAGTCTCTTTTCTTCTTCTATGGCCTACCAGTGGCCAACACTACTCTTTAACAAGTATGTAACGTGCTTCACCTTATCCCCTTTAGAGATATTCATGATCTTAAGCACCTTTTCTAGCTTAGTCAACCACATATAAGCATCTGTTAGGTCATAGATAACTACATATTCAATCTCCCTGACACGTCTGATCCATTCAAACATTTTCCTAAGACCAAGGAGTTCCACATTAGGGACATCTATCCATGCTTGAGAAGCTGCCACTCTATCTGTTAGATGTGTGATTCTGGCCATCATCTATCAAAATATGGACTGAAACGTAGGACTGCCCATAATTGTTGGGTCAAACTGAGGCATTGCAAGCTGCTTCGGTCCTGTCTCTGGCACTCTCTCATTGTGTTCTTGGCTCCTATTACCACCTCCTGGTGCAACATAGCTTCCTTAGCATGTTCTTTGTGTCCTCTAGACATATATGCATAAGCATAAGCTATGATCAGATGTTGGATAACATAAGAATAGACTCAAACCTAAGTCCTATGTCCCTATAGACTCAGCAAACCTAGAAATCTGATACCAACTTAACTGTGACACCTCGTCACACAAAACAAGATTACTCAAAACATAAAACATGATCAACTACTAACTAATCACATAGCCAGAAAAGTGGAAGAATTAAAACTGATTTAAACAACATAAACATGTTCTAAAACATTTACATAAAGGTCCATCTTTTCCATTCTCATATACTATAATAGGTATTTACATCTGTTTCCAGTGGTCTCAAGCACAACTTATATACAAAAAAGATATTCCACATGTACAAGCCATATATTACAAACACTAGCATACTGTCAAAAACTCATGTCAATGCAAGTATAACATCTACAAAACTCTACCTATACCCGAACCTGAGAGTATAGGGATGACACTAGGACTCTACTACTAACAACAACATTTGTCCAACCTTCTATGTCTATTGACCACCAGGATGCTTGTTATGACCCATTTCAAAGTTTATCGGTAAGCATTATGTTTAGTGTATAATTAAAGTTAATTGAGCTAACTTAAGTGCTCATGTGATGGTTAGTGCATTATTAACTTGATTTAGTTGAATCAAGCACATAAGATCAATTAGTGAATAATTAATATGATTAAGTTGAGTAAAGTGATTTTTGGATGCAATTGAGATTTTGAACCAGTAAAACAGTATAATTAGCATGCTTTCATGCCTTGGGATTGTAGTGGGCCTCATTCTTGAAGTTTTGCAAAAAGAAATCATTCGAATCGGATATACGAGGAAATAGATACAAGGATTTCAAGTTGTGGGGTTGAAATTGTAATTTTTCCAAGTATTTGCTATTTATTTCTTTCCTTTCCTTTATCTTCTTCTTTAACCTATAGAACAGAAATCGATAAGCGGTGCCTACACCACCCATCCGGAGATCGCGATTGAAGAAGAATAGAGCGCAGGCAATTTTTCTTGGGTGCTTCTTGAGCTCCCCACCTCCGGCCAGCTAGGGTGCTACTCCCTATTCTTTCTTCTTCTTCTACCTTCCCCCCCCCCACCATCATCGACCTAACCTGCTTGAGCATCGATCGACCTGCAGCAACAGCTGCACGGCGCATGATCAAGGAGGGATCTTTTGGCTGATCTCGTTCTTCGGGAAGGTAACCTCAATTCCGATTTATGGTTTTGAATCCAAATCTGCAGTTGTAGATGCATCAAGCACTAAGCGTGACCTTCTTCTTCAACCTGTTTGTGAACGTAGAAGTGCCTGTAAGCAGCTGGTCTGAACCAGGGCTTAATGGTGTGGGATTTGTCAAGGGGATGATGCCCTTGAGCTCGGCCAAGTTGCAAGAAAGGAAATCCACAACTCTAGCCCAAGATCTAGCTATCATTTGAGCCAATTTCAGATTTTTGTTCGTGAGGAGTTGTTCTACTATTGGATTGCAGGAACAGTAAATCAATAAATTAAAGGTTGAAGACAACCAAATTTTGCCCGGAATCAGGCCTTGGATGCATTTCCGAATGAATTCGGACAGTCCAAATCACTGTGAGTAGGGTTACACTCAATTATCATGAATTAACTCTGGCGTTTAAAAAGTTTTGGTTTATTGCGCGATTTTCGCTGATAACAACAGTTCTTAGGCGTTGGGCAGTATTTGGCGTCGCCCGACTTTTATTTCATAAATTGCTTCGTTACACTTTTATATGACTTAATTTAGCATCTGATCAGTGTGGATTGAATTAGTGAATTTATATGGTTCATCAGAACCTATATTGCTCAGTGTGAACATTGAAATTAGAAATAGAAATGCACGTCCGAAAATGGTACGGTTTGGGTATGAACATATTTTAGTAAATTATTAGATGTACGATTTCAAAGAAAGTATGATAAAATGAAATAAGCAAATAAACCCTAATTGCATGTTTCCTTTTATGTTAATGTGTGTGAATTGATATTTACATGAAATGGAACATTTCTCTGAAATATTACTAGAAATTCTCAAGCATTGTTATTAAATTGTGTTGTGATATATAAATAACTCTTAATTGAGTTATGTGATGCACAAATCAGGATTAGGGTTAATGTGCACGTTTTTCGAGAAATTTCAGAGAATTGACAAATGTTATGTATGATTTCTCATATATGAAGTAAATTATTTTTATTAGTGTAAGAAGATGTTCAATTGCATGAATTCAGTACGTATGTGCCAAATTGATATGAGTTGGGTTATTTATGAATTGTTAATCTGCCTGAATGCATGATATGAGAATTACTTAGTATTTACAATGATTTTGAGTATGCTGCTCTGTCAAATTTTAGAAAGATATCGTATTATGATTTGAACTGAAATCAAGTAGACTCGGTACCATAGAGATACCAAAGTCAAGTATAAATGAGATAGAGATACCATATAGTAAGAGAGAGATACAATGTAGAAAGAGGTTTTTAGATTTAATAAAATATTAGAATAAGGGCCCTGGCACTGTAGAACCCCTTTGAGAGGTCTGTGCCTTAGGTCTGAAATGACCTAACCCTAGCGGTGCGTCCAGTAAGGTTGGAGACTCATGTCCAACAATAACCAGACGTCTCGGTGGTACGAGAGTACAATTTGTAGTGTCCAACACCTACCAGACGTCCTGGTGGCACTAGAGAGCAGTTTACAGTGTCCAACACTTACCAGACGTCGTGGTGGCACTGGAGTATAGAAAAGCGTGTCCAACACTTACCAGACGTCCTGGTGGCACGACTTGACTCTCTGCTTATGTACTCAGCTTAGAGGAGGAGTCCAATTTATGGCACCATAGGATGCCGAGGCCAGAGAGCCTGAGTTCCTGCAGCAGACCAGGACATCAGTCAGACTTAGCTATCTGGGGGTGTCGGCTAAGTCTTGTATGGTGGGACCGTAGTTCTCTACGAGTCTTCATATGTAGAGTACACTGCATATGATCAGGGCATAAGATAAAATATGTTCATATAGGTTCACAGAGTTGTTATAAATTAAAGAGCTAAGAAAGATATGAGTTAGCTTCACAACAGTTGTTCTTTAAGTGGAATTTTAGTATTTTCTGTTAATTTATTGTATTTACAGCTTTGCATCAATTATTATCATAATGAAATGTTGACATCTTCTATTATTTTAATTAAATTGCTTAGACCTGCTCAGTGTAGTATTTTATGCATATTAATTTAAATAATAAAAACAAATGAGTTTTTTTTTCTGTGATGGTTGGGTGAAATTCTATTCACTGAGCCAGTAGCTCACCAACCTACTGAAACATTTTTTAGGTCAACGTCAGCACGAGGAGGCTGAAGGATCGTATCACACGAGTACATAGAAGGTAGTTAATAGTTAGTTAGTGGTCTCTTAGTCCTTTCCCCTTAGTCCTTGGGCATGTGGTGGGTTAGAGAGAAAATGTGGTAAAATATGTAGTTAGTTTGCAATTATCTGCTATGTTTTATAGTCTTCATGAGAAATGTAATATGTCATGTAAACTTGTTTTTTTTTCTTAGTATGGTTAATGAAAAGTCGCTTCTGTAGTTTTATTTTAATTCAATGTTATTCAAGTTTTATGGTTTTCATTTAAGTTAATCTAAATGATCAAGAAAAGAAAAAGTTAAGAGCAGTTTACCGAGTGTGACTCCCCGGTCTTCGGGGTCATTAGAGATGGCACGGGGGTCGGGGCATCACAACAGCTTTGGTATCAGAGCATAGGTTGAGTACATAGATACTCTAAGTCAAGGTCAGGGGACGATAAGAGACCAATATGATTAGGATTTAGGTGCCTTTCTTCTAATTGCAGTTTTCTAACAGGAAATGTTCTGTTATACTATTGCAGATGGCAGAAAGAGGAATTGGTCATGATGACCAAGCTGAGAGCCACATTGGGCCTGATCTGTAGGAGATGGGTCCAGGTGGTGGAGATCATGTGGAAGAAGCATCCATGATGTACATTATGTTTCTTGAGACCAAAGAGAAATATAAGACAGATAAGCGAGCTTCTACCTCGAGCAGCAAGGACCTGATGAGATCCTATGAATTAGTTAAGAAGCTTGGAGGTACATAATTCAATGGAACTACGGACCCTGCAGTAGCTGATGAATGGCTAAGACAGTTAGAAAAGGTATTCCGCCTGATGGAGCTGTCTGAGGAGAGGCATATTAACCACGCAGTTTACTTGCTTAAGGGTGATGCAGAGCTTTGGTGGCGTGGAGTGGAAGAGAAAAGGAGGAACATAGTACTTACCTAGAGGGATTTTGTTGAGGAATTCCACCTTAAGTACTATCCGCCTACTTTCTTGAATGAGAAAATAAGACAGTTGCAGGATATTAAACAAGGGAGTATGACAGTTATAGAATACGAGACACTTTTCACAAGGCTGGCAAATTTCTGTCCACAACTTGTTCTTGATAATGTAGAAAGGTGCAGAAGATTTCAGGAAGGATTGAGATCAGAGATTCGACACATTGTTTCTTCTATTAGTAGAAGAAATAGAGAAAACTTTGCAGAGTTTTTAGAAGAGGCTAGACAAGTAGAAGAGTCGGTGAACGCTGATAAACCAACTGAAACTAAGAAAAGATCTGGAGATTTCTTCACAAGGGAACAAGGCAGTGGTAGTTACAGAGGAAGTGGTGGGTTCTTTTCAAAGATACGATGAGGATTCAATTGTTTTGGTAGAAAAGGATCCGATTTTTCTTCTAGTGGAGGAAGACCCAGTTCTGGAAGATGGAGTACACAGCCTACTTAGACACCTCCAACCAGGTCATCTGGGTCATCAGTTTCAGTGATAGGTCCGTCAAGAAAAGAGGTTCCAAGATGTGATAACTGTGGGAAGTCGCACACTGGTCAATGTTGGGGTGTGGATGTTCAGGGTTGTTATGTCTGCGGATAGGTGGGACACTTTAGAAGGAATTGCCCCCAGTTACAACATTCAGCATCACAGGGTTCCCAGTCGCAGTATCAGAATGTCC
This sequence comes from Alisma plantago-aquatica, assembly GCA_963693085.1. Classification (NCBI taxonomy): domain Eukaryota; kingdom Viridiplantae; phylum Streptophyta; class Magnoliopsida; order Alismatales; family Alismataceae; genus Alisma; species Alisma plantago-aquatica. The sequence continues at coordinate 658,981,488 of OY856412.1, read as the reverse complement.
CGAGGCAAGCTCCAGCTGGAAGAGCAGGTTCCTCTGTAGCTTCAGGTTCCCGAGGTGGTGCAGTACCCAGTGGTAGGGAAGGTCAGCGTGGGCATCGTGGGAGAGGAAGAGCTTCAGGACGCTTCTTCTCTCTGACACCACAAGAAGGTATCGTTTCTTCTCAAGTAATTATAGGAGAAATGATTTTCTTTAATAGCATGCCAGTTACTATTTTGATAGATCCTAGTGCGACTCATTCATTTATACAACGTTCCCTAGCTTGCGAGCTTAATCTGTTAACACAAGAATTACCAATTGTATTGTTGTTGAGGGTTCCATTAGGTGAACTGACAGTGTTGGTAGAGTGTTGTCCTAGATGTTTGTTGACTTTTGGTGGTTACACCATTGCGGCTAATCTAATACCCTTGGATATTAACTCTTTTCAAGTTATATTGGGTATGGATTGCTTAGAAACGTATCGAGTTAAACTCGGCTGTTGGAAGAAGGAGGCTATCTTTCAAAAGGGTGAATTTTCTTATGTCTTCTCTGGAGACAGGATAGTCTTACCTATGTGTATCATATCAGCTGCTGTAGCTGATAAGATGTTGCAGAAAGGGTGTGAGGCATTCTTGGCACATGTGGTAGACACTAGAGCAGAAAAGAGCACAGTCAGCCTATGGGATGTGCCAGTGGTTTGCGAGTTCCCAGATGTTTTTCCAGATGAGTTTCCAGGTCTACCTCCTGAAAGAGATATAGACTTTGAGATCCAGGTGTATCCAGGTAGTCAACCTATAGCACTTCCAGCTTACAGGATGGCACCTGTAGAGTTGAAGGAACTTAAGATCCAGTTACAGGAATTACTGGATAAGGGTTTCATTCGACCCAATTCTTCACCTTGGGGAGCTCGAGTCTTGTTTGTAAAGAAGAAAGATGGTACTATGAGATTATGTATAGACTATAGATAGTTGAATAAGATCACTATCAAGAATAAGTACCCGCTGCCAAGGATAGATGATCTATTTGATCAGTTGCGTGGAGCGACGATCTTCTCAAAGATAGACTTGAGATCTGGATATCATCAATTGAGAATAAAAGCTTCAGATATCCCTAAATCAGCTTTTAGAACAAGATATGGGCATTATGAGTTTCTAGTCATGTCATTTGGACTGACTAATGCCCCATCAGCTTTTATGGATATGATGAACCTGATCTTCAAACCATTCTTGGATCAGTTCATAGTGGTTTTCATAGATGATATATTGATCTATTCTAGAGATGATGAACAACATGAGCAACATCTGAAGATAACATTACAGTTGTTGAGACAACATCACTTATATGCTATGTTCAGTAAGTGTGAGTTTTGGTTAACTGAGGTATCTTTCCTTGGAAACGTCATCTCAGGAGATGGAGTAAGTGTTGACCCTAAGAAAGTCGAGTCTGTTCTACAGTGGGAGCAGCCTAAAACTCCTACTCAGATCAGAAGCTTCTTAGGATTGGCAGGTTATTACGGAAGGTTCATCCAGAACTTTAGTGTTATAGCGTCACCTCTGACATGCTTAACAAGAAAGAATGCACCGTTTATCTAGTCAGACAACTGTGAGAAGAGTTTTCAAATTTTGAAAAAGAAGTTGACTACAACACCAATGTTGATCTTACCTGAGGTAGATAAAGGCTACACAGTGTTTTATGATGCTTCTAGAAGAGGTTTAGGCTGTGTGTTGATGCAGGAAGGCAAAGTAGTAGCTTATGCATCTACACAGCTTAATAAGAATGATGAGAATTATCCGACACACGATTTGGAGTTAGCTGCTGTAATTCATGCTCTTAAGACATGGCGTCACTATCTTTATGGTGAGACATGTTAGGTGTTTACAGATCATAAGAGCTTGAAATATATCTTCACACAGAAGGATCTGAATCTTAGACAGCGCAGATGGTTAGAATTGATCAAAGAATATGATGTGACCATAGATTATCATCCTGGTAAGGCAAATGTGGTAGCATATGCTCTGAGCAGAAAGTCTAGTTCAACAGCTGATGCATTTTCTATGGCATGTTTCGAGAGAGACCTGCTAGTAGAAATGCGGATGTTGAACTTAGACTTAGGGGTGACAGAACAAAGTGGTTTGATTGCGCAAATGAAAGTCAAACCCACCTTTTATGATCAGATCAAGGAACTTCAGCAGAATGATAGTGAGTTACAACAGATCATGCAGGATATGACAAAGGGAACAAGACCAAAGTTCAGGTTTTCATATGACAGATTGCTATATCAGCATGATAGGTTGTGTGTACCTGGAGATGGTGATTTGAAAGAATAGATTCTTGAGGAGGCACATGCATCGATGTATGCCATGCATCCAGGTAACACTAAGATGTACATGAATCTTAAGGAATTGTACTGGTGGTCAGGTATGAAAAAGGATGTAGCTGAGTATGTGGCTAGATGTAGTGTGTGTCAGCAAGTTAAGGCCGAACATCAAAAACCTGCAGGTACCTTGCAATCCCTTCCTATACCATAATGGAAATGCGAACATATCACAATGGATTTTGTGATAGGGTTACCCAGGACACCTAGTGATTGTGACTCGATATGGGTGATTGTGGATAGATTGACTAAGTCTGCTCACTTTCTTCCTGTTAAGCCAACCTTTGATGTCCCAAAGCTGGCTAAGATATACGTGGATGAAATAGTCAGGTTGTACGGTATTCCAGTTTCAATTATATCATATAGAGATCCTAAGTTCACATCTAGGTTTTGGAATCAGTTGCATCGTGCTTTGGGCACAAAGTTGAGATTCAGTACAACTTTTCACCCGCAGATGGATGGTCAGTCAGAAAGGACCATTCAGACTCTTGAGGACATGCTGAGAGCATGTTTTTTGCATTTTAGTGGAAGTTGGGAAGAATACTTAAGTCTTATAGAGTTTGCATACAACAATAGTCACCATTCCAGTCTTGGTATGGCCCCGTATGAAGCTCTGTATGGTAGAAAGTGTACATCACCCATATGTTGGTATGAGGTAGGTGAAAAGCAGATTCTTGGACCCAAGATAGTGGATTTGACCACTGAAAAGATTACTGTGATCAAAGAACAGTTGAAAGTTGCACAGGACAAGCATAAAAGTTATGTTGAGAAGAGACGTAGACCTCTTGAGTTTGAGGTTGGTGATGAAGTGTACTTGAAAGTTTCACCATGGAAGGGAGTGCTGAGATTTGGTAAGATAGGCAAACTGACTCCTAGGTTTATGGGCCCTTATCCTATTATTGAGAGGATTGGACCTGTAGCCTATAGGTTGGAATTACCATTTGAGTTGTCTAATCTACATGATGTATTTCATGTATCTATGCTGAAGAAATGCTATCCTGGTACAGAGAAAATAGTAGATCCAGAACCTGCGCAGCTCAGATCAGATGTGTCCTATGTTGAGGGACCAATACAGATAGTTGATCGAAGGATCAAGAAACTCAAGAATCGTGAGATACCATTAGTGAAAGTTCTATGGAGGAATCATAACTTAGAGGAAGCTACGTGGGAGCTTGAATCTGAGATGCGTAACAAGTTTCCTTTTCCCTTTTAGGAATTTCGGGACGAAATTCTTATAAGGGAGGGAGATTGTTATGACCCGTTTGAAAGTTTATCGGTAAGCATTATGTTTAGTATATAATTAAAGTTAATTGAGCTAACTTAAGTGCTCATGTGATGTTTAGTGCATTATTAACTTGATTTAGTTGAATCAAGCACATAAGATCAATTAGTGCATAATTAAGATGATTAAGTTGAGTAAAGTGATTTTTGGATGCAATTGAGATTTTGAACCAGTAAAACAGTATAATTAGCATGCTTTCATGCCTTGGGATTGTATTCAGCCTCATTCTTGAAGTTTCACAAAAAGAAATCATTCGAATCAGATATACGAGGCAATATATACAAGGATTTCAAGTTGTGGGGTTGAAATTGTAAATTTTCCAAGTATTTGCTATTTATTTCCTTCCTTTCCTTTATCTTCTTCTTTAACCTATAGAACATAACTCGATAAGCGGCGCCTACACCGCCCATCTAGAGATCACGATTGAAGAAGAATAGAGCGCAGGTGATTTTTCTTGGGTGCTTCTTGTGCTCCCCACCTTCGGCCAGCTAGGGTGCTACTCCCTATTCTTTATTCTTCTTCTACCTCCCCCCCACCATCGTCGACCTAACCTGCTTGAGCGCTGGCTGACCTGCAGCAACAGCTGTGTGGTGCATGATCAAGGAGGGATCTTTTGGCTGATCTAGTTCTTCGGGAAGGTAACCCCAATTCCGATTTATGGTTTTGAATTCAAATCTGCAGTTGTAGATGCGTCTAGCACTAAGCGTGACCTTCTTCTTCAACCTGTTTGTGAACGTAGAAGTGCATGTAAGCAGCTGGTCTGAACCAGGGCTTAATGGCGTGGGATTTGTCAAGGGGATGATTCCCTTGAGCTCGGCCAAGATCCTAGAAAGGAAATCCACAACTCTAGCCCAAGATCTAGCTATCATTTGAGCCAATTTCAGATTTTTGTTCATGAGGAGTTGTTCTACTGTTGGATTGCAGGAATAGTAAATCAATAAATAAAAGGTTGAAGACAACCAAATTTTGCCCGAAATCAGGCCTTGGACGCATTTCCGGATGAATCCGGACTGTCCAAATCACTGTGAGTAGGGTTACACTCAATTATCATGAATTAACTCTGGCGTTTAAAAAGTTTTGGTTTATTGCACAATTTTCACTGATAACAACAATTATTAGGCGTTGGGCAGTATCTGGCGTCGCCCGACTTTTATTTCATAAATTGCTTCGTTACACTTTTATATGACTTAATTTAGCATCTGATCAGTGTGGATTGAATTAGTGAATTTATATGGTTCATCAGAACCTATATTGCTCAGTGTGAACATTGAAATTAGAAATAGAAATGCACGTCCGAAAATGGTACAGTTTGGGTTTGAATAGATTTTAGTAAATTATCAGATGTACGATTTCAAAGAAAGTATGATAAAATGAAATAAGCAAATAAACCCTAATTGCATGTTTCCTTTTATGTTAATGTGTATGAATTGATATTTACATGAAATGGCACATTTCTTTGAAATATTACTAGAAATTCTCAAGCATTGTTATTAAATTGTGTTGTGATATATAAATAACTCTTAATTGAGTTATGTGATGCACAAACTAGGATTAGGGTTTATGTGCACGTTTTTCGAGAAATTTCAGAGAATTGACAAATGTTATGTATGATTTCTCATATATGAAGTAAATTATTTTTATTAGTGCAATAAGATGTTCAATTGCATGAATTCAGTACACATGTGCCAAATTGATATGAGTTGGGTTATTTATGATTTGTTAATCTGCCTGAATGCATGATATGAGAATTACTCAGTATTTACAATGATTTTGAGTATGCTGCTCTGTCAAATTTTAGAAAGATATCATATTATGATTTGAACTGAAATCAAGTAGACTCGGTACCATAGAGATACCAAAGTCAAGTATAAATGAGACAGAGATACCATATAGTAAGAGAGAGATACAATGTAGAAAGAGGTTTTTAAATTTAATAAAATATTAGAATAAAGGCCCTAACACTATAGAACCCCTTTGTGAGGTCTGTGCCTCAGGGGTGAAATGACCTAACCCTGGTAGTGCGTCCAGTAAGGTCAAAGACTCGTGTCCAACAATAACTGGATGTCTCGGTGGCACGAGAGTACAATTTGTAGCATCCAACACTTACCAGACGTCCTGGTGGCACTAGAGAGCAGTTTACAGTGTCCAACACTTACCATACGTCCTGGTGGCACTGGAGTATAGAAAAGCATGTCCAACACTTACTAGACGTCCTGGTGGCATAGCTTGACTCTCCGCCTGTGTACTCAGCTTAGAGGAGGAGTCCAGTTTACGACACCATAGGATGCCGAGGCCAGAGAGCCTGAGTTCTTGCAGTAGACCAGGACATCAGTCAGACTTAGCTATCCCGGGGTGTCAGCTAAGTCTTGTACGGTGGGACCGTAGTTCGCTATGAGTCTTCATATGTAGAGTACACTGCATATGATCAGGGCATAAGATAAAATATGTTCATATAGGTTCATAGAGTTGTTATAAATTAAAGAGCTAAGAAAGATATGAGTTAGCTTCACAACAGTTGTTCTTTAAGTGGAATTTTAGTATTTTCTGTTAATTTATTGTATTTACAACTTTGCATCAATTAGTATCATAATGAAATGTTGACATCTTCTATTATTTGAATTAAATTGCTTAGACCTGCTCAGTGTAGTATTTTATGCATATTAATTTAAATAATAAAAACAATGAGTTTTTTTTTCTGTGATGGTTGGGTGAAATTCTATTCACTGAGGCAGTAGCTCACCAACCTATTAAAACATTTTTCAGGTCAACGTCAGCACGAGGAGGCTGAAGGATCGTATCACCTGAGTACATAGAAGGTAGTTAATAGTTAATTAGTGGTCTCTTAGTCCTTTCCCCTCGGTCCTTGGGCATGTGGTGGGTTAGAGAGAGAGAATGTGGTAAAATATGTAGTTAGTTTGCAATTATCTTCTATGTTTTAAAGTCTGCATGAGAAATGTAATATGTCATGTAAACTTGTTTTTTTTCTTAGTATGGTTAATGGAAAGTCGCTTCCACAGTTTTATTTTAATTCAATGTTATTCAAGTTTTATGGTTTTCATTTAAGTTAATCTAAATGATCAAGAAAAGAAAAAGTTAAGAGTGGTTTACCGAGTGTGACTCCCCGGTATTCGGGGTCATTAGAGATGGCACGGGGGTCGGGGCGTCACAATGCTCCTCTTCTAGAGCATGATCTCGACTACGTTTCCGTCAACCACCTAAAAAGATCTAGTGACCCAAGGGTGAGACACATGTCCCAATGAGAGATATAACTCTCCGTAATGCTTATTGATTACACCAGATTATTTAATAGTAAATAAACTGAGCATATTGAGTATATAATAACCAGTTCAACAAATTAGGAAATTCTAGCATATTGAGCAAGTTAATCAAATAAGCATAGAAATAAGTATAAATTACTCAGATTTCACAAGATTACATCATATAAGAACTGTGTAGCATAAAGATAAAGCAAGGGATAACATTCAATGTAAACGTATTTAACCCTAGAAAATATACTACACAACTTATATTACATCTATTATTTTGCCCTGGGGAATTGGACTCATATCACTTAAAGTCCAACTGACCACTACAAAGTTGAAACCGATTCCACACAGGATCTAGGAGAGACAAAATCCTAAGATCTCCACTATACTGAGTCAGTATAGGTGAAAATGCAATGATATAACAATCAAGATGCCTACATCGACATATAGTCAAGATGATAACAACTATCCACCCTTGGTATATGTCACAACACTAGACACTATGGTATGCAAATCAATTCCTTGCCACTTGAGATACAACCACAACATACTCAGTCACACCATATATACAAATATTTAAGGCATGACCACATCCATCTTCCGTAATATGTAATTATGGATGACAAGGATATACACTTAACTTGGCACCCCCACATACACAATAGTATGCACTCTAATTTTCCCTTAGGAATATTCATTTCACCATCCAACAAGTTCCGACACTAAAGATGGATCTACAACACATGGCAGTACATGACTAGGGTTGCACTTCATTAGTTATGCCAATTGGATGAATTAACACTTCATCATACAAATGGACATATAACCCTAATTCCTTTCTAACAAAGGTGTGAGTATAGAATATTCAAAAGATATAAAACATTTGAGTGTAAATATGAATCACATTACCACAAAACACTTATCTACTAAATTTTATGTGACTACGTTTATCCACATACCACCACAGGGTATAATTCTACATTTCAACAATCCGGGGTTCCAACCCTTATCATGTTTGTAAAGAGGATAACACCTCCAATAGGGATCAACCATGCCCAAAGGTCACTAAGATCATCACATTAATCCATGCAAGATTGCCATTATCTTTCTATGTATTAGAACAAGGCTCATCAGATCATCAGTATGCATGTGACACATACATATTAATATAGCAAGGAACTATGATGTTCAAATAACATCAATTTAGGGTCTCAACAATAATACAAGAATTATTATCTTGTCACATTTATCATGCAAGAGGGCTGATTACAATCAATCACCACCTCTTAGTTACAATCAGGTTAGGTGTAACAAACTAGATTTCTTCAAAGTTACACATTCACTTATTATGATGATTTATCAAATATATTCATACGAGGGCAAATGTAAGACTACAAGTTTGAGGGCATTGAACCATCGAATTCACATCATTAGAACCAATATATTATATTGTAGGATTCATTCCAAAATATTGAATGTTGATGCACTAAATCTCAACCATTGGATTTGGTTTGTTATTCAAAACCATCAATTGGATATAGGTCTAACCCTTGAATCAATTGACCCAAGAAACCATCAATTTAGGGCTTTACATGAAGAAAAATTTAAAACCTTGACTCACCATTGATTGTGGTAACTTGAACCACCATCAGTTGTGACACATTGTGTCACCATTGGCTGATAGGGTCAACACTACCATCATTTGTCTCCATCAGATGTTAAGATAATGTCACCATCGGCTCATGCTTTCTCTAAGGCACTAAACCATCAAATGATAAGCTTTCAAAGGAGTATAAAACTAACGTAAGGTGTGACCATCAGTTGACACCATCAGTTGTCACTATTGGTCATCACCATCGGTTTTCAAGAAGATAACTCCATCAGTTCTAGTGTAAGATCATCCATCATTTAATGTATAAAGTGGAAATCAGCCTAAAAACTCTAAGTGTAGGCCATTGTTTGATAGGTGGTAAGCACCATCGGTTTTCCATATAACTTGATATAAGTCTTCCTCTACCTTAGGATTATTGTACACCTTATTTCAAATTCATCTACATTAGAAACGAAGCAAGGAACACCATCAAAAATTGAAACCATGGGCAAGCATAGCTTCGCTAAGCTTATATCGTCATTTTAGAGAAAGAACTTAACCAAGAAAGCTTGTAGTAAGTATTAAAAGTGAAGAGGCTTATAAAAATCACCTCTAGGAAGAATATCAGACACCAATCAGCAAGAAAACTCGAGCAAATAAGGTAAATAACCCTAGTATAAACTCTAAACTAGGCCAACTAGTACCTTTCTTCACAAGAGAAGCAAACCCTAGGTAGAAGGAGAAACAAAGGTAGGCTCTTTGAGCTTTAGATCTAACTTTATCCTGTAACAACATGGTTCCATCCAGGATAAGGTAGGAGGAAGAAGAAAAAGAAAAGACATGGAGCAGAGAAGGAGAAACTTACTAGTTTAGGTCAAGATCACCTAAAGGGAACTTCATAAACCCTAGATAAGAGTAGATCTAAACCCTAGGAGCTCCAGTAAGAAGATCAGTTGCATTCTTCTACCTTGGGCACCATGTTTAACACCAAGCAGGGAGAGATGATGTTTTAGAGAGGATATAAGATATAAGGAACTAAAGGTTTCATTTGTGAGCTAAAGGAAATGTATATAAAGCTTATGGATAAGGAAATAGAGAAGCTTGTGGTGTCCAAGAAGCTCTTCATGTTTCCATGGTAAGAGATTCCACAATAATGCAATAGTAGGTTCATCGGTTGTGGAGACCTGATAGGCCATTATTTGTTGTCTCTCTAGGCCGACCATAAGCCTCTAAGCAAAGGAACCATCAGTTCATTGGAACCCTAGTCACTTAAGTGGTGAACCATCAATTTACCACCTCTTTTAAGTGAACAATCAGTCCAAGTGAACCAAAATTAGAAAACCATAAACCTACAACCTCTAGATGCGGCAATATGTTTTCACCACCTATTGGTGACAATTGGATGTCAAACAAATAGGGGGACCATAGAGTTATGGTCTCAAAGGTAGCTCATCCTTGAAGGGCTAAAACCCTAAGTCACAATTGAAGAGAAACACCACCAAACCAAGGTACAACTAGGTGCCCTATGACCCAAAAATCTAGAGAATGATAAGAAAGCATCTGAGGATCATAATGCATGTGACAAATTGCAAATAAAACATCATATTTGGTAAATTGCAGAAAAGTCCAAAATGCGTACAAAGTTGCATAACTTGCTCAAATAGTGTCCAAACTGGACCAGACTTCAAACTTAAGCTTGTCACATGATATCAAAGCACTTCATACAATTAGATTATGGTTTAAAGCACTCAATTAATATAATTCAGCATGTTTTCTTCTTGGAATAAATATATTTGTGTTGAAAATTGGTACATTGTGCATTGACGAATTAAAAACATATGCCGACAAATAGTAGCCCAGCTGGTCATAGCTCAGGGCCCCTCACGAACGGTGCCATGTTCGACTCTCGCTGGAAGTGCTGCTCAGAAATGAATTTTCTACAGTGTCAGCCAGCCTCTGATGCGACTTATTGAGATACTAGTGTGCGGGCACACATGTCTCCCAATTTTACCATTCCTGCTATCTCGGCCTCCGTCTAGGGGGGTGGGTTCCCCCGACAATAAAAAAAACATACACACGCACACGCGCCGAGCCCCAGTCCAATGCGAACAATTTCATATTTTGATTAACAAACATTTCTTTGTTTTTTTTTCTATAAGAACATTTTAATCTTTTCATTTTCAATTTGTGCTTTGATGAATTAAAAACATACACGCACATGCAACACGTCCCAATACCATCTGATGGTGTGACTTAACATTTTTGTTAAACGAAAATTCCTTTCTTATGTTTTCTGTTATGAAATTTTAATGAGGCCAATTGGTGCATTGTGTTTTGGAAAATAAAAAATATTCACGCCCGCACGGTGCGTCCCACTCTGGTCCAGTGTGTGCGATTTAATATATTTATTAAGTAAAAATGTATTTGTTTTGTTCTTGTTGATGACATTTTAGTTCTATTGTTTTGAATTTAAGGTTGATTGGGTTGATTAGTGCATTGTTCTTTGATGAATTAAAAAAATACACATACAAGCCATGCCCCAGTCCCATTCGGTACATGCGACTTAACATTCTTATTAAGCAAAAATTTCTTTATTTTATTTTTTATGACGTAGTTTTCATCCTATCATTTGAAAAATATAAAGATGCTTAATTTTCTATTCTCTACTTGCCTCAAAAAAGCAATTGTGTTATTAAATTCAAACTATAAATTCTTTTGAATTAAATCCACCCAAATTCATTATCCATTGTGTCTCGATGGTTTTGTTTTGGGTGCGCCCAACGAACAGATTGTTTGGGGACTTGTTGGCCTTTCTTTGGGCTTTTCAATTTAAGGCTGATTGGACTGATTGTTGCATTATACTTTGACAATTAAAAATACACACACTCACACATGCCGCACCACACCCCAGTTTGGTCGAGTTTGGTGCATGCGATTTAACATTTTTATTAAATGAAAATTTCTTTGTTTTGTTTTCTTTAACAACATTTTAATTCTGTCATTTTGAATTTAGGGCTGATCAGACTGATTGGTGCATTGTGATTTAACAAATTAAAAACACACACACACATGCCACACCTCGATCCTGTTTGGTGGGTGCGATTTAACATTTTTATTAAATAAAAATGTCTTTGTTTCATTTTCTTTAATGGTGTTTTAGTTATATCATTTGGAAAATATAAAGATGCACAATTTCCCATTGTTCAGTTGCCTTGAAAAAGTAATTGTGTTTAGCCATTCAAACTATATATTTTTTGAATTAAATCTACCTAAACTAATTAGGAGTTATGTCTCATTGGTTTTGTTTTGGATGCACCTAACGACCAAATTGTTGGTGACTTGCTATCCACTAATTGTCAAAGAGAATTTGACTATTTTTTTGCCAACTTGAGTGGACGCGTACTACTATAAAAGAGACAAGTTTGAGCCATTTTTAACACACCAAATATCATTAACAACATAATAAGAGTTGTTGTGTGTGACGAGTATTGGCGTTGTGTGCTACTCACTGCTGCTACGTGCAACCTTGTTCTTTCCCATTTTTCACCTTCCTCAAGCTCATTTTCCTTCTCTTTTTACGCCTACTACTACTCACCATTGTGCATCTAAGTGAGATTCTTGTGACATGGTTTTCCGATGACATTTGAGGGTCATAGGACTGTTTGACACTATCCTCTTACTAGCACCAGGAGGTAGTACCTGAGTTGGGAGTGACTGACACTGGGAGGCAAGTCACTGATAAAGCTTGTAAATAGAAGCAGTAGAATTTGTCTTCACGACAGTGATTTTCATCATGAGCCTTCACCCATAGGCTCATCTATACTCAATTGCTTTTGTTCTCTATTACTGATCAGATTTATTATTGTCGTGCATTGAAACATATTACTTAAACAATAACTAGAAACCAAAGTAATTCCAACATTAGTGAAGATGAATTCCCTTGCATTATGCTTTAATGAATTAAAAATACACACATGTGTCTGGACCTGTCCATGCCACGCCCTAGTCTGATCCGGTCCGGTTAGATGTGTGCAATTTAACATTTTATTAAATAATTTTTTTGGTGTAATTTCTTTGACGACATTTTAATTTTGTGGTTTGAAAAATCTAAAGATGAACAATTTCTAATTATTTATTTGTCTTGGAAAAGTAATCATGTAAATCCATTCAAACCATTATGTCTCATTCGTTCTATTTTGGATACGCCCAATAAACAAATTATTTAGGGACTCGCTGCCCAAAAATATTGAAGAAAATTTGTTTGTTTGTTTGCCAACTTAAGTGGATGCCATCTATTAAAGGGACATGTTTGAGAAATTTCTAGCACACCAAAAATTAGAAACAATACAACAAGAGTTGATGTGTGCAATAATTGCTGGTGTTATGTGCTACTTGTTGCTGCTGTGTATGACCTTGTTCTTGCCTATTTCTTCACCTTCCTCCAACTCATTTTTCTTTTCCTTCTCTACCTACTACTACCCAACATTGTGAATCTAAGTGAGATTCCTACGATGTGATTCTCTGATGACATCTGAGGGCCATATGATTGTTCAACAGTGTCCTCTTGCTAGCATCAGGAGGTGATACCTGAGCTGGGGGTGACTATTTATGGGAAGCAAGTCACTGGTAAAGCTCGTGCTTTGAAGCGATGAAATTTGTCTTAATGAAAGTGATCTTTGCGACGCACCTTCACCCACGTGCTCAACTAAACTCAAATTTTCTTTGTTCTCTATTATCGATCAAATTTCTTGCTACCATGTATTGAAACATATTGCTTAAATATTAACTAGAAATAGAAATAATTTCAATATTAGTGAAGACAAATTTCTTTCTAGTTACCGATCATTTTTTGTTACTCTAAGTAATAATATTTACATAAAATGGACCCTAGAACCGCGATGACTATGGAAAATATAACTAGCCTCAGGACAAAAAGATTTATGGTTTTATATTTCTATTCTTGGTAACAAAAGATTAAATTCTGGCTCACTTCCTTAGGTCTAGTCTCTACTATCAAACCACCTGAGGAATGTGAACCATCATTTAGTGTAGTTGATACCTTGATTGCAACATTAGTGATCCATCTTCTCCATACTCTTCTCCTACCAAAATATCCAAAGAATTAGATTACCTTTTCCATGGTAGGATCTTGTCCGCTCTCTCTGATGAGCTTTACGACATCTACCAGAAGCAACCTATTTCCCTTGAGATTTGGCAAGCTTTGGATGATATATCTAGAATGCAAGATGCTGGGCTAGAACAATATGCCTTCTTGAGATGGTATGAATGCAATAGGGTGGATAATAAGCCTATTCCATCCCAAGTCTTGAATACTAAAATCTCATCTCAAAGTCTATTGCTAGTGGTTATAAGCTTGAGGAAAATGTGCAAGTGGCAACCCTTATTGAAATGCTCCATGCATCCTGGAAGGACTTTGCCAAGTCTCTTCATCATAGACTGATAGGTTAACCATCTCTTACTTAGTGAAATCTCTTCAAACTGAATTCCATCATAGAGAAAAGGATGTCAAGGTTAATACATATGTCAATCTAGTATATTATGTCAAGTTCATGAAGAAACCAAATAAGTTCAATCCTAAGTCTAAGTAATCTTTCAAGAAAGGCAGGTAGCCCACTCATAATAAGAACTCTGATTCTGGGGACCAACACATTTGCATGCATGTGGCAAGTCTGATTATCTTGCAAATATTTTTAGGGACATTAAAGGTCAAAGGAAGAAAAAATATCAGGCTCCTAAGAATGCAAAAGTGAACATGATCAATGTTGTCTGTAAGGTTACATACTACTAATTCTCTTATTCTTAGTGTTAACTTTTCTTCTAGTGAAAATTGGTGAATGAACTTTGGTGCAGTTTCTCACATCTAGTATGACCATTCTACTTCTTCTACCTATTAGACAAATAAAAGTTGTGAGATCTCTTCAATGATGATATGTCTGTGAAGTAGATTGTAGGCTATGTGCATGTGGATCATAAGCACACATCTAGGAAAGTCCTTAGACTACAAAATGTTTTACATGTTCCTATTTTTAATAAAAACCTAATTAGTGAAGTCTTGACCATGTCACCTTATTATACTCTTTTGTGTCAAGGGAACAAAGTTGTAATCTCTATATTTGGTTCTTACATAGGTGTTACATACACCTAGGGGGTTTACTTAAGCTATTTGTCTCTTCTTGTAATGGTACTTTTCATATTAATGATAGTTGTTAGAGTACCCTTTCTACTTCAATATCTTGTGATATATGACCTACACATTTAGGACATGTGAATAAGAATACTATGAAACATATGGTTCACATGGACTTAATTCCTTAGACTATGATCTCTAATGATGTTAGATGCAAAATATGTGTGCAACACAAATAACCTAAAAAACCCTCTAGATCAATAGAAAGGAACACATCACTACTTGAGCTTGTTCATATTTATATATGTGATTAAATAGTATTCTTACTCGTGATGGCATGCGCTAGTTTGTGACATTTATTGATGATTTTTCCATATAATATTGCATTCACTTGTTGATGTAAAAACTTAAAATTCATAAGTCACAAGTAGAAAACCAAACTAAGAAGAATATTTAAAAGAATAGATCTGATTGAGGAGGTGAATATACTTCAATAAATTAAAACAAATTCAAGAATATATACCAAACTAGGGAAGGCTCTTTTATCTGCCAACTACGTGTTGAACTATATCCCTTTCAAACACATAAATCAAACACCTTATGGAGTTTGTTTTAATAGGAAACCTATTTTAAAATACCTTAATCCGTGGAGGTGCTTGATTAAAGTTAAAATCCCTGAAAATAAGAAGAGAAAACTTGGTCCCAAAACTATTTATACCATTTCAATAGGTTATGTTGAAAATAGCAATGCAAATAGAATTCTAGTAATAAAAAGTCAGACATCCCTGACATTAAAACAAACTCCATTCTAGAAATTAGACCTATAGATGTTGTTTACTATGAAAACATCTTTCCCTTCAAATGTAGTGTTCCCAAACAAGTTGGTGAAGGTCCTTCAAATGTTGAAACTTTAGAACCTTCAAAAACCAATCAAGATTCAACTCCTTTGACAACCATTCCCAAACCTGAACCTAAACTTTTGAATCTTGAAGTGGTTGAGCCTCCCAATGACTTTGTCGAGGTAAAAGGATTAAAGTAATAAAGAACTTTGGCTCCAACTTCTACACATTCCTAGTAGAAAATGACCCTAAGACATATGAAGATGCCATGAAATCCAAAAATGTTGGTTTCTAGAGAAAATCTGCTGATAATGAAATATAATCTATTATGAACAATCATACATGGATTCTAACTAATATTCCTCTAGGTTGCAAAACCATTAGTGCTAATATGTCTTTAGAAAGAAGTTAAAGGTAGATGGTAGCATAGATAAGTTTAAGGCCATGCTAGTAGCCAAAGGTTACAAGCAGCAAGAAGGAGTTGATTACATTGACACCTATGCTCCTGTAACAAAGATAACCTTCATCTGTGTCCTTTTTTCTTTGACCATAATTCATAATCTTGAAATCCATTAGATGGATGTAAAGACTGCTTTCATCAATGGGGATCTTGACAAAGTAATCTATATGGATCAACCTGAGGGTTATGTGGTCCAAGGAAAAAAATGTAAAGTTTGTAGACTTGTAAAATCTTTGTATTGTCTAAAACAAGCAGCTAAGCAATGGAATGAAAATTTTATCTTATGGCTTTGCTGCAAATGATTCTGATAGATGCATTTATTCTAAGACTGTTGATAATACAACTCTGATAATGTGCTTGTATGTAGACCATATATAAATTTTTAGATCTAATACTACAATTATTTTTGAACAATATCCTTTCTTTCCAAGAATTTTGATAGGAAATATTAAGGAATTATTGATGTTATTCTTGGTATAAAATTAAGTAGATCTACTACTGATTTTTCTTTAAATCAGTCACACTATTTAGAAAAGGTCTTACATAGATACGATACATACTCTTGTGTGCTCTTTAGTACTCCTTATGATCCTTCTTTACATCTTAAGGAACACAAACCCTATGGATCAAACTATATATGCCAAAGTTATAGGAATATTTATATACTTAGCCAATTGTTCAAGACCATATATTATTATGCTATCAGTAGTTTCAAAGTTGTTTCCTCTTAACTCAATACATTGTGATAGTAGGTCATCCATATAAAGCCAAACAATCTAAAGGCTACCACAGTAAGCACTTTATGAGATTGAGGTATGAAGAGGTGAGAGACTTCATTACCCATGGTGTTATTCTCTATAGTTTGTTTGATCAGTAGAGAATATGGACAATCCTCTCACAAAAGGTCAAACTAGAAAGCTAGCACTTAGTGCATTGAGGGGGATGGGTCTTCTGCCTATAAGTTGAATACCATAGTCGTAACCATACATCCCATGAGGAATGGTTTAAAGGTACAACTAAGTTGTGCATGAGTTTAGTATAAGCACACAATTTGAAGTTTTGCTCCAGACCGTTACCTATGTCGTTTTGTGCTTTAGGGCTATATTAGTAGAGAAAAGAGGTTTTATTCTGAATGGGGTCGAGGCCATATATTTGGTAGGGTGTAGTACTGGACTGTATTCCCTTAGGATATAGTGTAACCCTAGGTCATGTTTTACGTGAGTTGGGCATACTCACTATAACTCTCATGAAATAGATTCTTGCGAAGGCCATAATGCACATACTAATATGAACAAGTCGTTCTGTATGGTTTATTAAAATCCAAATAAGTGAGTTTCGTTCAAGACATAGTTCACCATGTCTCTCTATTTGTAGATGTATCATTGCTAAGAAATATTAAAAGTTACAAGATACCTATGCTAAAAGACATAGTTTTAGTTGCCTTTTCTTTTTGACATCTAAAATGTTTCAAGGTTTATATAATATGTGGGGTAATATTGTATTCCAGCTATGTTTCACCTGTATTTCAAACCTCTTAGCCATCTTTAGTCCCACACGGATCACTTCTAAAGTGAGAGGGAACTTATTAAATGGGAGAGGAGACCAATGGTTTGTGGACCTTACTTAGGGCTTTTGAATTTAAGGTTAATTGGGCTGATTGGTGCATTATTCTTTGATGAATTAAACACACACACACACACATGCACCTAGCCTCACCTCGCCAGACACACCCCACCTGGCCCTAGCCCACCCAGCCCGATCTGGTCCTGTTCAGTTCGATGCGTGCATGTGATTTAATATTTCTATTAAACAAAAATTTTCTTTTTTTATATTTTATTTAATGATATTTTATTTTCATCATTTGGAAAACGTAAACATACACAATTTCCTATTATTTAATTGACTAGTAAAAGAAATTGTGTTAAGCCATACAAATTATAAATTCTTTTGAATTAAATCCACCAAAATTTATTAGTCGTTATGTCTCATCAGTTCAATTTTGGGTGCGCCCAACAAACAAATTGTTTAGAGACTTGCGACCTAATAATTATTAAAAGAAATTTGGTTGTTTGTTTTCCAACTTGAGTGGATGCATCCAACTATAAGTGGGACGAGCTTAGCCATTTATAACACACTAAAAATAAAAAACAAAATAACAAGATTTGATGTGTGTGATCTGCTGGTGTTGTGTGCTACTCGCTACTACTGTGTGCGGCCTTGTTCTTGCCCATTTGTTCACCTTCCTCCAACCCATTTTCCTCCTCCTTCTCCACCTATCACTACCCACCTTTATGCATCTAAGTGATATTCCTGCGACCTGATTTTTCAACGACATTTGAGGGCCATCATACAATTCAACACTATCCTCTTGCTAGCATCTAGAGCGGTACCTGAGCTGGGGGTGACTGAATATGAGAGGCAAGCCATTGATAAAGCTCACACTTAGGAGCAACATAATTCATGTTCACGAGAGTGATCTTTGTGATGCACCTTCACCCATAGACTCATCTAAACTCATTTTTTCATTGTTCTCTATTACTGATCACATTTATTGCTGCCATATATTGAAAGATATTGCTTTAGTAGTAACTAGAAACTGAAATAATTTGAACTGTAACTACAACATTACATGATGGTAACACAAAAAGTGCTCTTGCAGTCTCATTTTTACTAAGTCAATCGATCATCCATTAATCATATTAAATGAGTTATTATGAATTTAATTCAAAGTTTTATAATCTCTAAGACATAATTCTAGACACTATGATAATTTAACAATGTGTCTAATTTTATTTAAAGAAAATTGTAAAAAATATTGATTCTTGAAAATGAAACTATAGTAAATTTTACTAGTCTGTCTCCATTAATTACCCACTCTACAAAATTATTATTTTTAAGTGATTCAAAAGGAAATGGTTTCTAAGATGTGATTAGTAGATAATTGTAAAGTTCAAATATAACAAAGATGCAAATTTCACATATAGAGATAGTGTCAATGTAATCAAAGAGAAACTAACTTTTTTTTAGAAAGAGAAACTAACTTTAACAAAACAGGAACCATAAGAAAACTAAAAATTCAAAGATGTAGAATGATAAATTTGTACCTTTAGGTCAAAAATTGAGTACGTGAAAACTCTATCCCCCTAAAAGAGTATTTCATCCCAAAGATCGACATCTCCTTGGTCAACATATACTAGTGTCAGCTAATGCTTGGTATCCTTCACTTTTTACTTAAAAAGCACCTTACACCAAAATTAAGTCTATGCAATGTTTCTTCACCAAGTCATTTTACTACCCTCTAGGTAGGGTTTTTCTCTTACATCCTTGATTGTAGCCTGGCTTAGGAAATAATTGATAAAATTCCCACTTTCAATATTGTCTTATAATGCAAAAAAAAGTTCTCAATGGAGAACACTTTTTGATGTAAAACTAAAAACGGGAAAAACCAATACTAGACGAAAGTCAGAATAATGTCATATTAATATTTGACTTACCACTACTCCATCAAAATAACCACTTGACTCTACTATAAATATAGACCTCCATAAAATAAATAGGGCTACTTGAGTACTTTAGATTATATCATAGGGGAGAAGGATGTAGTATCCTAATAAACAAGGATTCATAAATTTGATCTTGGTCACCTCATGTCACTTTAAAAATTCCATTAGTCCAAATGTGATCATATTTTACATAATGACTTTCATTCAATTTGTGTTTCTCTGATTGAACGGTACTAGAGGGCACTTACATAAGAGTCTTAGAGAGACAATTTTCTTTAACAAGATACATACCATCATATGTCCACATTTAACAACTAGTATTGATATATTTTTTTATTAGACCAAGAAGTATACAATATAGGTATTCCTCAAGTATAAGTCTTAATATTTACCATTCTTTGGATGGAGGTGAATATAACATATCTATTTTAGTTACTCATTTGAAGAAGGCATATCTATATGAGAGGTCATCAAGATATAACTTTTTTATTATATTTTCTTTACATTCTATGTTGCTTCATTTAAGGATAATTATTCTTTTCTACTAATCAATTAATTATGATGTCTATCGAGGAAGATGAGGAAACTACACGATTTATCATTTCAACTTTTTTGCAACTAATACGTTGTGTAGGGTTCTCTAATATGTCTTCTCATATTAACAATATCCTTCTCTTTAGGCATGGTAGTTATATCAATCAACTTACTATGATGTCAATTTGTGAGAGGTCAAGGGACTACAAGTTGTGAAGCTATTTGGAATTCCATGTCTAGGGTTTTGGAAGGATTCTATGAAGGTGTTTGATGTAGTTTTTTGTTAGCCCTGATACCATTTCATGCGATGACTAGATTCTACCAATCCACATGATTTGGAAACCATTGCATATTTGTTCAACAATTCTAACATTTTGCATCAACAAGTTCATAAAAAATAAATGTCTAAGTGAGACTACAATAAGGCAGCAGAAACTAATAAACTCTAAATAAGGGCACCTAGGCATCCTTAGACTTTTATCCTTCCTTCCTCTAGGGTTTTTCAAGTGATGCTTCTTTTCATCATGTCCATGAATTTCCAAAGGGGATGAAACCACACATGGGCCCCAAGAAGAGAAGCATAGGCCAGTCAAATGACCGATATAAAGTCAATATTTGGAAATTAAATAAGTATGAACGTAGCTACAAAGAATTTTGATGACAAAATGAAAAGAGTGAAATAATGAAGGAAAGTGTCAATTGGAAAAAGGGTTTTCAAAATGAATATGATTTAATATCAAATTTGAGACTAGTAAGTTCAAAATTTTCCAAATAGATAACACATGTCAATATCTATTTTGTTGTGGAAGCCATGTGTTCTCTCCTATGTAATATGACAAAATACCAACTAAGTTTTCTACTATACTGAGGACCCTATGTTCTTTAACTTTACATAGAGGCATGGAAGCATTATTCCACTAAACTAATAGGCTCTAGCCTACTCCTTTTCAAAGTTTAAACAATGTGCTGCTATTTTCAAGAAATGATTGTTCATGGCCTTTCAAAGAGGAAGTCTAATGTTTCAAAACAATTTTGGCCAACCAACCTATCTTGTATGAATGCTTTCAAGAGGGAATCAACTTTCCAAAAGTAATTTACACTTCATACCTTAAATCAAAGGCAATCAAATCTGAACTTTGCAAGTATATAGTTCCAAGAATCAATAGAAAAAGATATACAAGTGCATAGTAAAAATGAACTATTGATTTCGAATCATTTGATTACATAGTCTCATTTGTGTCATTTTTTCCATCTAGGAATATTAATCATATAATTTTTTCTAGTATTTCCTAAGGTTCAACTAAGTTATATATGATCAAATTCTTATAACTATGTGTTATTTGTCATGTAATGAGTCCTGATCTCATTATATTATTTTTTGTTGCCAACATATGAGCATGTTGTTGATCTAGGGTTTTAGATCTAGGCTACTTCCATTTATACATAAGTAATTAGTCTTGTGATTAGATCCCAAATATATAAGTACAGAAAGTATTTAACACTTATTTAGATGTATGAAAGAATATAACATCACACAATATATGATAAATAAAGTCCTTTCAATGTATCTGATTATTGAATTAAACAAACTCCTGATACAATTCCTTTACAATTACCATTTAAATCTATTAATCTCTAACTAGATTAATGTAATATTATAGCTTATTTTATTCTTCCAAATAATTCAGATTTCCACATTTATATTCTAATTTCTTAACATGTACAAAATCGATATACAGGAATGACCTATAAACATGTTTGAACTTGTAACATCCCTGCCTGGGTTATTCTTTAAACCTAGATGTTTTGTTTAAGAAAGACAATTATATGCTTTCTCTTATCTTTTGAAAAGTAATTAAGGCTCAAGAGGAACTTATGTTTCAATTTTAGTCCTTTTTGAATAATGTTGAAAACAATGTTTTGCCTATTTTGGACTAAAGTGCAAATTACCCAAGTTGAGGGGTTAACTTGCAAATGTTACATGATAAATGTTACTCAAAGTGTTGAACCATCATAAGAATGAGAATGATGCAGAGGTATGGCTTCCACAAGCCTAAGCACCAAGAAAGAGCATATTGAGCAATGTTTGTGCATTAAAACCTAGTTTTGGTGTAATGTGCAATTTACCCAAAACCTAGGGTTCAATATGAAAAATACCACTTCTAGAGAGTCCCTAATGTTTCTTGGTATCATTTAGAGACAATAAAATCAGAGGTGCATCTCATTTGAATCTCTTTGGAAGAGAGAGAATCTTGATATTAAAATAATCAAGATTTAAGCATAATTGAAACCCTAATTCAATTTAATGCAAAAATAAATATATTAATTGAATTGCCCTTCAAACAAAAATTTGATGGTTTAAATTAAATAAGTATGGACGTCCTTTTGCCTTGAAATGGCCACGAAATATCCAAAGTGAGTGGAGAGTCCACTCACATTAGTAAAAGAAAAAGTAATATCCACTCAATTTTGGATATTATTATTATATTGATTAAGGTGCTTAATTTTTTTCTTTAATTCATGGATAATGAAGAGGAATTACAAGGTGGGGGAGATGTATTCGTGTGCAAGGGATTGAGGGGAGTATGTGGCACCAATTTTTGGAGTTGAAGGAATTAATTATCACTTTCTCTCTCATGAAATTCCCTTACATATATCCCATTTTTAACCCACATGAAAGACTGTTTTCGACCCTTCTTTATTTCCTTGCTTTGGTTGAACACAAGGGAGCTTAGGAGAAATAGGAGGACGTGCTCCAACCTGTAGGGAATCTCCATAGTCATCTTCAACCTTGATTTCATGGTGGAAATCAAAATTCAATGCTTAATTTCTTCTTTTCTTCATTCAATCTTCAACCTTAGCCATTCATTTCACTCAAAGACTTGAGGACGAGCCTTTGGAAGTTGAGGAAGCTTCATTCACCATTGAGGACGTGAAGCTTGAAGCTTGGATTCAATTTTGAAGGCGGGTTATATTACTTGAACCCTTAAATGTCATTACTGCTTGAAATTTATTCATCATGTGTTGAACCTTTCTTCTTTCTCGATTTCCTTTTGATTAGTTGTTGAGATCACCATAAGAATCACAATTGATTTTGAAGGTTTGAAGCTTGAATATGATGATGTCATATTA
Source organism: Alisma plantago-aquatica (assembly GCA_963693085.1). Lineage (NCBI taxonomy): Eukaryota > Viridiplantae > Streptophyta > Magnoliopsida > Alismatales > Alismataceae > Alisma > Alisma plantago-aquatica. The sequence goes on along the minus strand of OY856412.1, from coordinate 658,958,383 downwards.
AGACACACCTCAACAAAGGAATTGGCAAATGATTTTCAAAACCGATTGAGCTAATTCAGTTTCAAAACCGATTGAGTTGATTCAGTTTCAAAACCAAATGGACAATTGAACCCAAGACCGAATGGACAATTGAACCCAAGACCGAATGGATAAATGAACACAATACCAAATGGGTAATTTACTTCAAAACTGAATGGGTAATTTACTTCAAAACCGAATGGATAGTTGAACTCAAGATCGAATGGGTAATTTACCTCAAAATTGAATGGGTGATTGAGTTCAAAACTGAATGGGTAATGGATCTCAAGACCATTTGAGGTCAAATAACCTCAAGACTATTTGTGGTCAGGAGATGTCATAAGCTGGATGATGATCCAATGGTTTCAATTTGATCTAATTCCAATAGGTTCAATGTTGGAGGGTCCATTGATTGCAAACCCTAGACCCAATAGATTGATTCGGTTTCAAATCCATGGTTGATGATTCAGTTTCAAGACCGAATGGATGGATTTGGTTTTAAGACCGAATGGGTAGATTCGGTTTCAAGATCGAATAGATTGATTCGGTTTAAAGACCGAATGGGTTGATTCAGTTTCATAATCAATTGATGATGATTCGGTTTCAAAATGGAATGGATTGATTCGATTTACAATTGGTGAAGACAGTTTGAAAGGTTAATCAAGACCATTTGGAAGTCTAAATGGTCTCATACCGTTTGAAGGTCCAAATGTTCTCAAACCGTTTGGAGGTGTTTGAAGGTTTATTAGTCAAAACTGTTCAAGGTTCAATTGATCTCAGAACTAAATGAGTACTATTAAAGTAACTCAAGATTGATTATAATGGAAGTACCTCTAAAGCACTTAGGTGAAAGAGTACACTTGGAGTGATTGTCATTTGATGCCTATGAATATGATGAATTTAATACACCATAATTATCATAGGTGTAGGTATCTTAGTGAAAGTTTGAGCCAACTAAAAGAAGTATGGATTAATCGACATCCTAGAGAGGATGAGAGAGAAGGAAGCTCATACTTGAATAATCAATATTTAATGTGCAACATTGACACCTTTAATAGGTGTAGGGTATGAATTAGGGTTTGATCCATGATGATGAGATCATGAAACCCTAATCGAGAATGTTGATGAACCCTAATCTCTAATTCAGGGTAATTTACCGAAAAACCCTAATTAAAGAGGATGCTTCATGAAAACCCTAATTTCAGGTAAAGTTACATGAATCCCTAATTTTGGGGAATTGTTATAAGAAAACCTTAATTCAAGGTAATGATGTAATGAGAAATCCTAATATTGGGTAATGTGATGTGAAACCCTAATCCAGGGTGATGCTATGTAATACTATGTGAAACACTAATATGAAATCCTAATCCTAATATAGGGTGAAGGTATGTGAAACCCAAATTTTAGGTTATAATGCATCAAACCCTAATCTTGGGCAATGAGATGATTAACCATAACCCTAATTTGTGTAAAGGGATGATTAACACCGATTGACATGAAATGGGAAACCCTAACCATAATAAAGGATTAGTGGTGTTACCCTTATATGGCAGGGTGCTGATATGAAATTGATATAATTGTTACTATGTGTACTAACCATGCAGGTATCATGAGATGACGAGCATAGCCAGGTATGAGCTATGTTGTTTCATTTATTTGAAAATTGTTAATGGGCCTTGTGAGCCTTGATAAACTGAGGGTTTGAATACCCATTTTCTATAATCATGATGATGAGTTTGTGAAAGGATGAGAATGCTCCTGATGAGATGAGGGATTGAGATCCCAATGCTTTATTAAAGATTTGAACAGTACTTGATGAAAGTACTACACATTCTTTGTAGCAATTGTTAAAATAATTGATGTTTGGAAACTTGTTTGATGCTAAAAGAATATGGTAATACACTTAATTAATCAAGTGATATCAAATAATGTAGTTGCCCTGACCACAGATCCATCAACGTCAGAATTTGCTGAATGGTGAAATGAGTTTAACTCAGAGTACATATTTTTGAATATGTGGGTGTAATTGGGGAATTATATCCTTATTCCCCATAGGAATGGCTACAGGCTATGTCCTATGTACGAGATTGGTTACAGACCATACCCCAGTTTGAGTATGGCTATGGGCCATGACTCCATGATATAATACCTACCAGACATTGGCTACGGGCCATAACCCTGAAGAGAGTATATGCTGCAGGTTATAACTCTATAGTGAAGATGCCAATATACCCTGGCAAGCTAATTGCAATTTGACATGTGATGTCTCTGCCATATAATCTTGTACTGACTAAGAAGGTTGAGGTCTTGGAGTCCAGCTCTTCCATTGACCTTGTGTGGTACCGATGCATTACGTAATCGGGGTCGGTTGGAGCATGAACGGTATACTTCATCTCTTCAGGGCATTAAGTATGACTGTAAAATGTAATCAGTCGTGTAGCATATTTGCTTAATGTTGAAATATGAGAATCACTGGTTGATGTTATCTTACTTAGTATATCAGATAAAAGTTATACATGTTCTTCATATTCCTTATTGGATAAGTGACATGCTGCTTTATCAAGTTATAACTAAAATGCTTTGAATAAGAATATTGCTCTAACCTGTTTAGACATTGATTTAACTACTGCTGAATATATATGATTCCTCTGCTCAGTTTTATTCTAATAAACTACAATAATAATGTTTTTGGCAGAGAGTTATATCTCTCGCTGGGACTGGGTCTCACTCTGTTGGTCGCCAACACTTTTAGGTAGACATGGAGGAAGAGGCAAAAACCCTACAGTAGGGGAAGAGCAGTAACAACAGCAGGGACAATAGTGAATTCTCAGGTGGAGACACTGGATGTCATGTCTTTTATATAGAGTCCTATGTGTCGTATCTGTACTCTCAGGTCCTCGGAGTCAGTAGTTAGTTTAATGAATCGATCTCAGATTTTGGCTTGATGTCTCAATGTTTTTATGCTGCCTATGTATAGTTTTAAACATGGCAGTTGATGCTTGTAATCCTCAAGAAGGAATGGTACAAGATATGTACTTGTGAACCATAATATAATTGAATTACTTTGCTTCTTTTTGAAAGAGTTTTCTAGAGTATGGATCTCTTTGTAAATGGTTTTAATTTTAGTGATTTTCAGTAATCCTCTGCTAATGATCACTTCCGCTTGGTGATTGACGTTCTGCACGAACACTTCACAACAGTTTAGTGGTATCAGAGCTCTAGGTTCGCTGAGTCTACAGAGGCATAGGATTAAGGTTGTTAAGTCTATTCTAGTGTCTTCCAATTTATCTGATAGTGACTTCTGCTCATATAGGAGGAGAAGAAGAACTTGAAGATGTCTGGATCACAAGAAGAACATGCTGCACTAGGAAGTGGTGCAAAGGACCATGCTAGTGATGAACCAGTCCCTGAATATCCTCAGTTTGACCCAGCCATGATAGAGAACCCAACTTTCCATTCTCTATTTGGGCAGTTTATGGCAACTATGATGCATATGGCGGATAGGATGCCACCACCTGCACCTAGGGCACCAACCCACAATGAGGGACATGGAGCTGGAAAGACTTTTGAGAGGCTTCGTTGGGTAGGAGCCACAGAGTATTCTGGTACAGTTGACCCAGCAGATGCTGACTTATGGTTGACTGAGCTGGAGAAGGCTTTCAGAATCCTCAATATCCCAGAAGCCAAAAAGGTGAGACATGTCGTGTACCTTTTAAAAGGGAGTGCTAGCCATTGGTGGACAATAGAAGAGGGAAAGAGGCCAGGTGTCGAGGTTGGATGGGAAGAATTCTGACGAGAATTCATCAAAAGATACTTCCCTAAGACTTACCTAGACAAAAAGATATCTCAATTTGAGAGAATAAGACAAGGATCGATGAACATTAGCGAGTATGAAGCTAAGTTCATGGAGCTTTTGCAGTTCTATCTGCATATGGTAGCTACTGATGAAGAGAGAATTTGGCATTTCGAGAAGGGGTTGAACACTGAATTAACCACTCCTGTGTCTGCTTTAGAGAATAGGGAGAGGTTTGCCATGTTTGTGGAGTCCGTCAGATGGATAGAGAGGTTTGTGATCGAGAAGTGACAGACCAGTGGTAAGAAGGTGTACACTCAGTTCCAAGGACAAAGGTCCAAGAGCTTTAAGAAGCCAAGATTTTCTGTGCCGGCAGCACCATCAAGACTCAATACCCAGGCGCAATGGACATCGAGTAGGGGTAGGGGCCGTAGTTTTGTTCCAAATAGAGCCCCCAACACAGCATCAAAATTGGTGATAGGACCTCATAGACCCTATCCTGAGGCCAGGATCTGTCATCAGTGTAGACAAGTGGGACATCTGGCAAGGGATTGTCCAGTCGGGAACACGATGGTGACTCAACCTCCGAGGCAGAGCCAGCAAGGCTCTCAGAGGTGAAAGTTTTTGAGTGGCACTTGAGGACGTAGGAAAGCATCCCAAGCTGGTTCGTCGGCACCCAACAACTGAGCACCGGGTCAACAACAATCAATAGCTAGATTCTATGCGATGAATCAACCTGACGTAGTAGTTAACCCATGTGTTGTGACAGGTCAGATGGAACTATTTCATTCTGATATGTCTTCATCCTATTTTGTATCTGTTTTAATTGATCCGGGTGCTACACATTCCTTTATCACTAAAAGAGTGATTCTTGACTGCAATATGTGTTAGTCATAGAGCATACAGTCTGCTGTTAGACACACCTTTGCTTGGATCTGTAGTGCTGCGGGAGGTATGTTCTTCCTGCACTCTTTTCTTTTCTAAACAATGCATTCAGGTGGATCTTATACCACTTGAGATACGTGGGTTTGATATAATCCTTGGGATGGACACCCTAGAAAACTATAATGTCATCTTGGATTGTGATTCCAAGCAAGCTGTGTTCACAAATGACAGTGACACATGGATCTTTCAGGGAGATAGAAAGATTCTTACAACCTATCTTGTGTCATCTATGGTAGCTGAGAAGCTGATGAGACAAGGATGCTTTACATTCCTGGAACATGTGGTAGACACCAGATTGGAGAACCCTAATATTTTTGAAGTTTTGATAGTTAGGGAGTTTGACGATGTGTTCCCTTAGGAACTTCCAGGTGTTCCTCCACCCCGAGAGATTGATTTTGAGATTAATCTAATCTCGGGCACACAACCAATAGAACAAACACCATATAGAATGGCACCTGCTGAAATGGTAGAGCTCAAGAAATAGTTGCAAGAGTTGCTTGAGAAAGGTTTTATCTGACCAAGTACTTCACCATGGGGTGCTCCAGTTCTCTTTGTTAAGAAGAAGGACAGATTGATGCGGTTATGCATTGATTACATACAGTTGAATAAAGTAACCATAAAGAACAAGTATCCTCTACCGAGGATCGATGACTTGTTTGATCAGTTACGTGGTGCAACTATCTTTTCTAAGATAGATCTGAGGTCGGGATATCATCATTTGTGTATCAAGGAGAGTGACATATCTAAGTCTGCCTTTAGGACAAGGTATGGTCACTATGAGTTCATAGTTATGTCGTTTGGACTAACTAATGCACCAACTGCATTCATGGAACTCATGAATAGAATCTTGTGACCTTTTCTTGATCAGTTAATAGTAGTCTTCATAGATGACATCTTGGTATATAGTAGAGATGCTCAACAACATGAGCAACACCTCCGTCAGGCTTTAACTTTGCTAAGAAAGCATAAGATGTATGCTAAGTTTAGCAAATGTGAGTTCTGGTTACCAGAAGTTTCTTTTCTAGGACATGTAATATCTGCCTTAGGTATCTATGTTGATCCTAAGAAGGTAGAATCTATCCTACAATGGGAACAACCAAAGACACCAATGGAGATTCATAGTTTTCTTGGACGGGCAGGCTATTACAGAAGGTTCTTTAAGAACTTCAGTTCTATAGCTTTACCCCTAACCAAGTTGACCAAGGAGGAGGTTCCTTTTGTCTGGAATGACAAGTGTCAACTTTCTTTCCAGCTATTGAAAGAGAGGTTAACAAGTGCACCTGTGCTGGTGTTACCTAAGCAAGGGAAGGGGTACATAGTTTTTTGTGATGCATATAAGAATGGTCTAGGATGTGTGTTGATGCAGGATAATCAAGTGATTTCTTTTGCCTCTCGATAGCTTAAGAAACATGAGGAGAATTATCCGACACATGATCTAGAGCTAGCTGTTGTGGTCCATTCCTTGAAGATCTAGAGACATTATCTCTATGGAGAAACATTTCAAATTTTCATAGACCATAAGAATCTAAAATATATCTTCTCACAACATGAGTTGAATATGAGACAATGCCACTGGATGGAGTTAATCAAGGACTATGATTGTACAATTGGTTATCATCCAGGAAAGGCTAATGTAGTGGCTGATGCACTAAGTAGGAAATCATCATCACCAGCCTTAGATAAATCACAATTGAACTCCTTAGTGTGCTTTAAAAGAGATATGCTCATCTCCTTGAGGTAAAACAATGTACAGCTTAAGGTATCATTGTTAGCCGAGCTGTTAGCTGAGATACAAGTGAAGCCTACTCTAAGACAGCAGATTAAAGAAGGACAACAAGTTGATGCTGTGGTTTACCAAATCATGTCAGAGTATGGTAGTGAGAAATGGGATGTCTTTCATGAGTCAGAGGATCATGTAGTATGTTACCATGGTAGGATGGTAGTACCTGATGCCAATGACTTAAGGAAGTTAGTTTTGGAGGAAGCTCATTCTTTGATGTATGCAATGCATCCAGGGAGCACCAAAATGTATCATAACTTGAAAGATATGTATTGGTGGCCAGGTCTGAAGAAGGACGTAGCTGAGTTTGTTATGCGGTGTCCAGTGTGTCAGTAGGATAAAGCTAAACATGAAAAGCCCACAGGAACAATGCAACCTTTGCCTATCCCGCAGTGGTAATGGGATCATGTGACCATGTACTTTGTGGTTGGTTTGTCCAGAACAACAAAAAGTCATGATTCCATTTGGGTGATAGTTGATAGGTTGACTAAGACAACATATTTCCTTCCTGTCAAAACAACCTATACTACTGAGAAGCTTGCACAGATATATACATATGAGATAGTGCGTTTACACGTGGTACCAGTTACAATTGTTTCTGATAGAGGTCCCCAGTTCACGAGTCATTTTTGAGAACGACTACATAAAGTTTTGGGTACGCAATTAAGGTTTAGTACTGCCTTTCACCCACAGATAGATGGGCAATCTGAGAGGACCATACAAACCTTGGAGGATTTGCTTAGGGCATGTGTCCTTCAGTTTGTAGGAAGTTGGGATCTAAACCTGAGCTTGAGAGAATTTGCTTACAATAATAGCTATCAGCACAGTATTGATATGGCACCATATGAAGAATTATATGGTAGACGTTGTAGATCTCCTTTATGTTGGTATGAAATAGGAGAGTATCAACTTTTGGGTCTTGAGCTTGTGTAGCAGACAACTGATAAGATTAAAGTAATACAACAATAATTAAAGACTGCATAGGATAAACAGAAGTCATATGCTGACAATCGGTGAAGACATTTAGAATTCCAAGTTGGACACAGAGTATATCTCAAGGTCTGACCTTGGAAAGGTGTCCTTAGATTTGGAAAGAAAGGAAAGTTAGCTCCTAGATTTATGGGGCCTTATCCAATCATTGAATGGATTGGAAAGGTAGCCTATAAGTTGGAGTTGCCCCCTGAGCTGCATAAGTTGCATCCAGTGTTCCATATCTCCATGCTGGGAAAATGTCATCTTGACAAAAAGTTATATTTGCAACCTATGGAGGTAGAATTAAATGATGATATATCATATGTTGAAGGACCTGTGATGATCCTTGATAAAAGAATTAAAAAGCTGAAAAAGACAGACATATGTCTTGTGAAAGTTCTCTGGCATCACTGTGGCATTGAAGAAGCTACATGGGAGCTAGAGGAGGAGATGAGGAGGAAGTACCCTTCTCTTTTCTCTTGATGATTTTGGGGACGAAATCCCTGTTAGGGGTGGATAATTTGTAACATCCCTGACCTGGGTTATGCTTTAACTCTAGATGTTTTGTTTAAGAAAGACAATTATATGCTTGCTCTTATCTTTTGAAAAGTAATTAAGGATCAATAGGAACTTATGTTTCAATTTTAGTCCTTTTTTTCTTTTCAAGAAACCGTAGAGATCAGATTATATTCATCCCACTCTCTACTGCCGGCCAAATGTTAGAGAAAACAACATCTAGCTTACTTGTGAGCCACGGGGGCGCCACATTTTGGAAGGTAAAAGTAGTACTAACAGAAATGGAAAAGCGAGCAATACAGTCAGCTACATTATTATGCACTCTAGGAACGTGGACAATGGAAGTGAGACTGACTTCATTGTGGAGCTATTGAAGACGACGCATGTGCGGTAGGGACATGGTTGTTGCGGATGCATCCTTGGTGGTAATGGATACCGCAGAGGTAGCATCAAATAGAATGGTGGGTGCACGCCATCCTGTAATTTTGCAAAGTTCCAAGGCCCAGATGATGCCTTGTATCTCTGCCTCCAATGCTGAGCTGGCATGGCTGGGCACTCCGTGGCCCATAAGGAAGACTCCATGGCTGTCTACAGCATGAATACCTATCCCAACGCAAGAGGATTCAGCATGATAAGAGGCATCAACAAAAATAACAACGTCACTGAGAGTAGGGGGAATTTTGGCTTGGCTGCATCCCGTCGTGTGTGTCAAGAACAGCGTCGGGGTTGCCAATATGGCTCGAACTCGGTCCTTGATGAAGGATACCCGCATTTGGAGAGGTTGTTGCTTCCTGTTGTACACAAACTCATTTCTCTGTGACCAGATTGCCCAACAAGCTACTAGAGGCAACATGGATGGAGGGTCAGTGCCTTTAGAAGAGATGATCGCTTCGATCCATTCATCCTCAGGAAGAAGGAAGAAGGATGGGTCCACCTGACAGGGATGGGTCCACCTGACAGGCAACCCACACTTCCCTGCTGAGGTTGCAGTCGTGGAGAGCATGCACCAGGGTGTCACTTGCATTAGCACAGACCGGGAACTTGTCGTCGACAGGGATATGGCGGCGGGACTTCTACACATTGGTGAGCAACACCTTGTGGACCAGAAGCCATATAAAAGTGCGAACACGGAGCGGAACCGACAATCTCCAAATAGTATCCCATTTCCCAGGCAGGGGCAACTCAATGTCTGTGCAGAGCCATTTGTATGCAGACTTGGTGGTAAGAAGACCAGTAGGTGACCCAGGCCAATGGCGAGTATCGTGGCCAGCTGACAGAGAGAGCGGGAAGGCATGCTGGATATGCATCCAGGAACTACTCAAAAGATAGTTATGGATGAAGTCCCAGTCCCAGCCATTGCCATACATGCCCATGGCTGAGACAGTAAGATCCGCGAGGTCGGGCGGCGACACAAGAGAGGGGTCAATGTCTTTAATAGATAGGCCGTGAAGCCATTTATCACTCCAAACATTAGCAGATTCGCCGTTATTGATAGTTACCGCCGAGTCCTGAAGGATGGCTGGCATGTGCTTCCTAATAAAAGCCCACACCGAGGAACATGATTTCTTTATAGGTGTGTCATTGCACATGTACTTGCTATGCATAACACGAACCCAAATGACATCTCTGTTGTTTATGAAGTGCCACACATTACCGAACATCAGAGCTTGATTCTGAGACCGTGCATCCTTGATGCCCAGACTTCCATCGGATTTAGCCATAGTAACCTTCTTCCACGAGACCAGAGAGAGACTGTGGTGGGATTGGCTGCCAGACCAGAGAAAGTTCTTCACATGTTTGTTAATATCATCACAAAGCGCTTGTGAGAGTTGCACCGATTACATAGTGTAGCTGGGAATGGCTTGGAGAGTGGATTTTACAAGAGTGATTCTTCCAGCTAGAGACAGTTGTCTTGCTGACCAACTCGTCATGCGGTCCTTCATAGTATCAACAATTACAGCATGAGTTGATTTGTCGACTCGGTGGTGTAGAATGGGGACACCAAGGTATCGACCCAAGTCACTGGTGTGTGGAATACCAAGGTGCCTGCAGAAAGCATCCCGGACTGGGCGTGGGGTATTAGGAGAGAAGAAGAAATGTGACTTGGCCTTAGACACCTATTGCCCAGATGCTCGCGCAAAGGCTTGGAGAAATTTGTTAATACTCTTAGCTTGCCCATCAGAAGCCTCTGCCAGTAAGAGTATGTCATCGGCAAAGAAGACATGCGATAACAGCAGGCCCTGCCTGGAAAGACAAATAGGCTTCCATGCTCCTTGATTTATGGATTGCAAGATGGCTTGACTGAGTCTCTCCATACATAGAACAAAGATGTAGGGGCTGATTGGGTCGCCTTGGCGGACTCCTTGTGAGGTTTTGAATGACTCAAGAGGGAAGCCTTCCCAGAGAATCAAGGTGCACCCTTTAGTAATGATTTGCATAATGAGATTAACCAAAACAGCCGAAATACCAGTCCTCTTGATGGTGTCGTGGATGAACGCCCAACTCATCTTATCAAAAGCTTTAGCAAGGTCTATCTTGATGCAAGCAAGCACCTTGCCATTAGTCCTCATACGCATGGTGTGGATAACCTCCTGGATAAGAATAATATTATCAGTGATGCGCCGGCCCGGTAGGAAGCTAGACTGAGTTTTAGAAATCCATCCTTGCAGAAGAGGCTTGATGCGTTCCACAATGATCTTGGATATCAGCTTGAAGCACGTGTTATTAAGCGACATAGGACGGAGGTCACTGCAAGTTTGGGGTTGTCTGGTCTTCAGAATCAGACACATAAAGGAGTCAGCAAGCCGGTCTTCAATGGTCCCCGATGTGAAGGTATCTTGCACAGTGTGAATAAAGGAAGAGCCAACGGTGTCCCAGTGCTTTTGGACGAATGAGTTACAGATGCCGTCGGGCCCGAGATCTTTGTTAGGCGCCATCATGAACATGGTGCACTTAATTTCAGTAGCAGAAGGGAGGGCACAAAGGTTGCGCATGGTGGCCTCACATGGCTGCTCGAAGGTGCCAACGAAGCTAGCAACAGCAGCAATGCTACGAGCACTTGGTGGTGGGGCAGTCATCAAATCAAGGAAGAAGTTGCGCAAATGCAACCTAAGGGAAGCTGGATCTTATACCCAATTGTCAGTGTTGTCCTTGAGCCTTGTAATCTTGTTGAAAAGGCGACACGCCTTGACGTAGGTATGAAAGAATTTTGTGTTGGCGCCGCCAAGATGAAGCCAACTAATGTTAGCTCGCTGCCGCCAATCAGCTTCCTCTTGAAGGAGAATATTGTTGTGTTCATCTTGCAAATATTCCAAAGTGGAGTCAGAGGAAGTATGAGACAAGTTGGTAGAGGATACCTGGATGTTGTTTATCTGACACATTATTTTATTTTTGCGTTTGCTGTTGGAATTTTGAAGCTTGGAGTCCCATACAGAAGCCGCCTCACGGAAGGCGGGAAGAGCATCGAGGAAGTTCTTTGTCGGATCCAAAGATTGAAGAATGTCTTCTTTAAACCCAAGGGTCAGCGACCAAGACTCTTTAGTTCGGAAAGACTTAGTGCGAGCCTGGCGTTGTGTGGAATCGTGGATGAGCAATGGGCTGTGGTCACTATAAAGCCTAGGAAGGAAAATCATCGATGTAGAGGATGCCATAGATATCCATTTGTTGTTGGCGATGACTCGATCCAGCCTCTCTAAGAGTTGGAGCCGCTTGAAGGTATAGAAGGGGCCATTGGCCTTGATGTCTGCTAAGCCAGTGTGCATGAGAAGAGAGTTGAACTTCCTACTCGAGCGAAGGTGAAATGAACACCCATTGTGTTTTTCAGAGATGTCCAACATGGTGTTGAAATCACCTATGACATCCCATCCACCGTCAATGGAGTTGGAGATGTCATGCAAGCGATTCCACAGAAGGTCTCTCCTACCCAGATTAGGAGCACCATAGACGAACGTTAGGTGCCAGGAGTCATTCATGCAGCAATGTATGAACTGTCTGTGGTTGAGGACGAACTTGATGGAGCAGCGAGCATCATCCCATAACACCCAGATGCCACCCAAAAAGCCAACAGCCTCAACCCAGTGAGAAGAAGGGAAACCCAATTGCTTAATGACACCATCAGCCTTGGACCCACTTATGCGCGGTTCAACAATAGCCATAATATGAAGCCTATGTCTTCTTCTGAGATCCTTGAGAAGATGGATCTTCTTCTTGAAACAAGCACCTTGAATATTCCAGCAGAGGATGTTCAGCATAAAAACACTGAGAGAGAGGGGGGTGGGAAACTCAAGCAATTTCCGCACAGAGGCCGACAGATTGATCATCATCGACGATAGTATCATCTGGAGGTTCTGTTTCATTGATGAAGTCAATGGCGCACTTAGCCGCTGAGCCTTGCTCATGGTTGCCGAATAATTGGGCAAGCTTTCCTTTCTTCCTTTCTCTACCAAGGCTGACCGTCTGATAGACGAATTTCCTATTTCTAAGTAAGACTCCGCTGCCTCCACCTTTGTCCCCCCATTGGAATGAACATTGGGAGACATCTTTGGTAGTGTCGATGGCTGTGAATTGGAACGGTGTGTTGTCTCCCGTCTCCTGTGTTCGACCCTCACATGTGTCATCGTTAAGAAGGATGACACTTGTGTTATTTGGGTTGGTTGCATTACTCCCAGCAGGCGGGCCCTTTGGCGGGAGATCTTACCCTACTCCGGAGTGTGCGTGCAACTTCGACTTAGTCTTCTTCTTGTGCTTCCTAGATTGGACAATTTGCCACTCCTCTTTGGTTGCTTCATGGACTTCAGTTGTGGGCTGGGGCTGCTGTTCCTTGGTTGCGTCCACACTTTCAGTAGTGGGCGACTTCTCCAGTATCTTGCTATCAGACTGTGATGATCCTCCCTTCTTTTGAGAGGTTGCACACTTCTCTAGCTTCTTAGCATGAATCTGAGGTGTGTACTGCACCTCCTTAAGGAGAGGGGGATCCGAGGATGAATGTGCTTCAGTAGGGGAGAAGGGCTTACTGAAGGTGCAAGCCGCATCATCATGTCCCACTCTACCGCACTTCATGCAAATAGTGGGTAGGTTCTCGTATTCCAGACGAAAGTACTCACCATTAAGGTAGACTGCCGGTAACAAGGGCTTGAGCGTATCGACTTCAACTGCTAGCCGTGCAAATTTACCACGGTGGCCTGACAGTGTGGTGGTGTTGACTTTAATCATTTTTCCAACAACATCACCGATGCTTGCTAGGAGCTGATATTGATAGAGGTATACTCGGAGTTCTGGGATGCGAAGACACACTACAAGTTTCTTGGGGATGTGATCGACAGGGAAGAACTATGCCGACCAAGACGGAACAACGAGATAGTTCCCAAAGATTGTCCATGGCCCTTCGGTCAAGGCCCGCTCAAACGCCGCCTTGCTACTGAGTTGGAAGATGAAGTACCCAGTCTCCAAGTTGATTACTCGAAACTGTTCAGTGAGTTGCCACAAGGCCATGACGCGGTTGAATAGCATTGTGAAACCAACGGTGATTCCTATGACTTTCACCACTACCGCGAACCTCCACGGTTCCAGCAACGACGGCAACGTGTTAGGGTTGATATGGATGTTAGGCAGGACTCCACTCTTGTCGATGTGTATATCCGACGCTTTTAGGGCATCGGGAGAAGTAGGCTTGATCCCAGGCATCTTTACAGCACCAGTGACGGCGTCGTGGAAGGAAACTCCATCTGAGCTTTGTCCCGCCGTCTAGTCTCCTTCATCCATGGCGCTCCCGTCTTCTTGGTTGCCTTCACCGCCCAGCAACGCCGACGTCTCAGAGACATCCGTATTAAGCCAGCCTTGATTCGCGCGGTGAGAATTATGGAACGATCCACGCCCAGTGCCGCAGCCTCCACAGCCGCCGGCAGCACCTCCATGCATGCGGAAACCAGTCGCCCGGAGCCCTAGATACGACGGGACGGTCAATTTTAGTCCTTTTTGAATAATATTGAAAATAATGTTTTGCCTATTTTGGACGAAAGTGCAAATTACCCAAGTTGAGGGGTTAACTTGCAAATGTTACATGATAAATGTTCCTCAAAGTGTTGAAGCATCATAAGAATGAGAATGATGCAGAGGTATGGCTTCCACAAGCCTGAGCACCAAGAAAGTGCTTATTAAGCAATGTTTGTGCATTAAAACCTAGTTTTGGTGCAATGTGCAATTTACCCAAAACCTAGGGTTCAATATGAAAAATACCACTTCTAGAGAGTCCCTAATGTTTTTGGTATCATTTAGAGACAATAAAATTAGAGGGGTGTCTCATTTGAATCTCTTTGGAAGAGAGAGAATCTTGATATTAAAATAATCAAGATTTAAGCATAATTGAAACCCTAATTCAATTTAATGCAAAAATAAATATATTAATTGAATTTCCCTTAAACCAAAAATGTGATGGTTTAAATTACATAAGTATGGAAGTCCTTGTGCCTTGCAATGGCCACGAAATATCCAAAGTGAGTGGAGAGTCCACTCACATTAGTAAAAGAAAAAGTAATATCCACTCAATTTTGGATATAATTATTATATTGATTAAGGTTCATAATTTGTTTTCTTTAATTCATGGATAATGAAGAGGAATTACAAGGTGGGGGATATGTCTTCGTATGCAAGGGATTGAGGGGAGTATGTGGCACCAATTTTGGGAGCTGAAGGAATTAATTATCACTTTCTCTCTCATGAAATTTCTTTACATATATCCCATTTTTCACCCACATTAAAGACTCTTTTCGACCCTTCTTTCTTTCCTTGCTTTGGTTGAACACAAGGGAGCTTAGGAGAAATAGGAGGACATACCCCAACCTGTAGGTGAGCTCCATAGTCATCTTCAACCTTCATTTCATGGTGGAAATCGAAATTCAATGCTTAATTTCTTCTTTTCTTCATTCAATCTTCAACCTTAGCCATTCATTTCACTCAATGTTTTGAGGACGAGCCTTTGGAAGTTGAGAAAGCTTCATTCACCATTGAGGACGTGAAGCTTGAAGCTTGGATTCAATTTTGAAGGCGGGTTATATAACTTGAACCCTTAAATGTCATTACTTCTTGCAATTTATTCATCATGTGTTGAACCTTTCTTCTTTCTCGATTTCCTTTTGATTAGTTGTTGAGATCACCATAAGAATCACAATTGATTTCGAAGGTTTGAAGCTTGAAGATGATGATGTCATCTTAAGAACACACCTCAACAAAGGAATGGGAAAACTATTTTCAAAACTGATTGAGATAATTTGGTTTCAAAACCGATTGAGTTGATTCAGTTTCAAAACTGAATGGACAATTGAACCCAAGATTGAATGGACAATTGAACCCAATATTGAATGGATAATTGAACACAAGACCGAATGGGTAATTTACTTCAAAACCGAATGGGTAATTTACTTCAAAACTGAATGGACAGTTGAACCTAAGATCAAATGGGTAATTTACCCCAAAACTGAATTGGTGATTGAGTTCAAAACCAAATGGGTAATGGATCTCAAGATCGTTTGAGGTCAAATAACCTCAAGACCATTTGAGGTCAGGATATGTCATAATTTGGATGATGATCTAATGGTTTCAATTTGATCTAATTCTAATAGGTTCAATGTTGGAGGGTCCATTGATTGCAAACCCTAGACCCAATAGATTGATTTGGTTTCAAATCAATGGTTGATGATTCAATTTCAAGACCGAATGTATATATTCGGTTTCAAGACCGAATGGATAGATTTGATTTCAAGACCGAATGGGTAGATTCGGTTTCAAGATCAAATAGATTGATTCGGTTTCAAGACTGAATGGGTTGATTCAGTTTCATAATCAATTGATGATGATTCAGTTTCAAAACTGAATGGATTGATTCGATTTACAATTGGTTAAGACCGTTTGAAAGGTTAATCAAGACCGTTTGGAGGTCTAAATGGTATCAGACCATTTGAAGGTCCAAACGTTCTCAAACTATTTGGATGTGTGGATCCAAACCGTTTGAAGGTTTATTAGTCAAAACTGTTGAAGGTTCAATTGATCTCAGAACTAAATGAGTACTATTAAAGTAACCCAAGATTGATTATAATGGAAGTACCTCTAAAGCACTTAGGTGAATGAGTACACTTGGAGTGATTGTCGTTTGATGCCTATGAATATGATGAATTTAATACACCATAATAATCATATGTGTAGGTATCTTAGTGAAAGATTGAGCCAACTAAAAAAGTATGGATTAATCGACATCCTAGAGAGGATGAGAGAGAGAGGGAAACTCATACTTGAATAATCAATATGTAATGTGCAACATTGACACCTTTAATAGGTGTAGGGTATGAATTAGGGTTTGATCCATGATGATGATATCATGAAACCCTAATCGAGAATGTTGATGAATCCTAAACCCTAATTCCGGGTAATTTTACGAAAAACCCTAATTTAAGAGGATGCTTCATGAAAACCCTAATTTCGGGTAAAGTTACATGAATCCCTAATTTTGGGGAAATGTTATAAGAAATCCTTAATTCAAGGTAATGATGTGATGAGAAACCCTAATATAGGGTAATGTGATGTGAAACCCTAATCCAGGGTGATGCTATGTAATACTATGTGAAACACTAATATGAAATCCTAATCCTAATATAGGGTGAAGGTATGTGAAACCCAAATTTTGAGTTATAGTGCATGAAACCCTAATCTTGGGCAATGAGATGATTAACCATAGCCCTAATTTGTGTAAATGGATGATTAATACCAATTGACATGAAATGGGAAATGCTAACCATAATAAAAGATTAGTGGTGTTACCCTTATATGGCAGGGTGTTGATATGAAATTGATATAATTGTTACTATGTGTACTAACCATGCAGGTATCATGAGATGACGAGCATAGCCAAGTATGAGCTATGTTGTTTCATTTATTTGAAAATTTTTAATGGGCCTTGTGAGCCATAACATGCTTTGATGCCTAGTGAGAGGTAAAAAGAGATGAAATGGGCCATGTGAGCCATGTGAGATGCTTGTGTAGCAAGTATCATGTTTACCTTGGTCAGATGACCTGAAGGTATTAGTTACCTGATAAGTGGTAACAAGTGTTCCTTGATAAACTGAGGGTTTGAATACCCATTTTCTATAATCATGATGATGAGTTTGTGAAAGGATGAGAATGCTCCTAATGAGATGAGGGATTGAGATTCCAATGCTTTATTAAAGATTTGAACAATACTTGATGACAGTACTACACATTCTTTATAGCAATTGTTAAACTAATTGATGTTTGGAAACTTGTTTGATGCTAAAAGAATATGGTAATACACTTAATTAATCAAGTGATATGATATAATGTAGTTGCCCTAACCACAGATCCATCAGCACCTGAATTTGCTGAATGGTGAAACGAGTTTAACTCGGAGTACATATTTTTTGAATATGTGGGGGTAATTGGGCAATTATATCCTTATGCCCCATTGGAATGTCTATGGGATATGTCCTATGTACGAGATTGGTTACGGACCATACCCCGGTTTGAGTATGGCTACAAGCCATGACTTCATGATATAATACCATGCATTGGCTACGAGCCATAACCCTGAAGAGAGTATATGTTGCGGGTTATAACTCTATAGTGAAGATGCCAATATACCCTGGCAAGCTAATTGTAGTTTGACACATGATGTCTCTACCATATAATCTCATACTGACCGAGAAGGTTGAGGTCTTGGAGTCTATCTCTTCCATTGACCTTATGTGGTACCGATGCTTTACGTAATCATGGTCGGTTGGAGCATGAACGGTATACTCCATCTCTTCAAGGCATTAAGTATGATTGTAAAATGTAATCAGCCGTGTAGCGTATTTGCTTAAGGTTGAAATATGAGAATCACTGGTTGATGTTATCTTGCTTAGTATATTGGATAAAAGTTATACATGTTCTTAATATTCCTTATTGGATAAGTGACATGCTGCTTTATCAAGTTATAGCTAAAACATTTTTGGCGGAGAGTTATATCTCTCACTGGGACTGGGTGTCACTCCGCACTTTTTAGGTAGATGTAGAGGAAGAGGCAGAAACCCTACAGTAGGGGAAGAGCAACAGCAACAGGGACATCAGTGAATTCTCAGGTGGAGACACTAGCTGTCATGTCTTATATATAGAGTCCTATGTGTCATCTCTATACTCTCAGGTCCTCGGAGTCAGTAGTTAGTTTAATGAATCGATCTGAGATTTTGTCTTGATGTCTCAATGTTTTTATGTTGCCTATGTATAGTTATAAACAAGGCAGTTGATGCTTGTAATCCTCGAGAAGGAATGGTACAAAATATGTACTTGTGAACCAGAATGTAATTGAATTACTTTGCTTCTTTTTGAAAGAGTTTTCTAGAGTATGGATCTCTTTATAAATGGTTTTAATTTTTAGTGATTTTTAGTAATCCACTGCTAATGATCACCTCCGCTTGGTGATTGACGTTTGTACGAATGCTTCACCACAGAACTATTCTATTGTCTCTAAAAATGTTGGTTACTAGTTATGGATATACCTATATGTATATTACTAGGATCAATATAAGAAACTCTATCATTAGTGTAGGTCCTCATTATAACCATGCATTGTATATTGAATACTCTACTTAATAACTAATATAAATAACTTCTAAAAATAGTAGATAATACTCAGACTAACATGAGACGATAGTTATCTATTTGTAATGATACATTAACATATATACACACACACACACTAATATGTATATCAGTATGGTCGGCCTCCAGGTAACAATGATCCAATTAACCTAAATACTATAAGTACATTTAAAATGTAGTAGGCCCCAATTAGTATCTAGTAATTTACCTATTATATATGGATTTTCTATATTCTGCCAGTAGGTAGGTAAAGTTGATTAAGTTACAAAACATTCTGATGTATATTTGTTCTTATTAACATCTATTAATTTTTATATGTGACAAATCCACTATTGATCAATATAGCTACTTATTATATGTGACAGGTCATGACATTATCCACCTGACAGTTTTGCATGATAGTATTCATAATACATATTTACAAGATTTTATTTGTCTAACTTAGTGTACTTATACATATACTAATATATGTAGATGTTTGATAGTATATACAATAGGTTTAGAAAAACATGAATTCTAAGTAACTAATAGGATCAGACATAGCATATGCATATTCTAAAAACATTATCTAAGTGATCCAATTTGTCTTCTTTACAGTGGGCCAGAGCACTAAGCTTCCATCTGCTATTTAATATGGTAACATGTATATTTGTTAACATCGTGTGCTTAGATGCTATTGATTAGTTGATACAACTAATACAAAAATAGTATGTTCACTGATTGTCATCTAATTCATAACTAATTGTTGTTCACCATTTTAGCTATCTTCTGTAATATCAGAATAACTTGTCTTACCTATAGATCAAAATCTATTCACTGGTCCCACAATCAATATTTAGATGGTTACCCAATGAGTGTACCACAGGTGGTTCAACATAGCTTGTCCTCCCCGAGGGATTTGGGTTCAAATTCCCTGTTGTGTACTTTAATTACCACCCTTACAGTCATCAGAGTTCTGGCACACTATTTGAGGGAGGGGGAGACTAATATCTTTCCTAACTCAAAAAAAATATTTAGATGGTTGATGTAAATGTTGATGCCTAGGTATGCTATCGATACAATAGTTCATCATCATTGACATGTACCTCCACTACCTGTTGTCTTGGATCCCAGGGTCTAAATCTACAATTTATGTTATAGGTCCAAGTTGCATCTGGTTAATTGGGGTCTATGTAAGGCTACGAGAAGGATATGTTAGGCTATGATGAAGCTTGGTATGGATGTGTTATATAGGTTGTTTAATGGTGAATTTGTGTATATCTTGATGTTTTGTATTACTAGAGGGTCTACAATTAATAGATGTAGGATTAGTGTTGATCGTAGAGGTATTAAAGAAAAGCGAGGGGGTATAGTGTGAAGGTAACAACAACATTGAACATAGCCTTACTAGTTGTCTTTTCCATTTCCTTTTTCTTAGTAGTTGGGGATGACACACACTTCTTTCTAGGGTTTATGATATTTGAGTTCTGCTATGTTCTATGGGAAAATTATTAATCCAACACCACTTTTATCAAAAATTACACCTATACCTTGGGAATACACAAAAAATATTATTAGCACAGTGCGTCTAGTAAGTGGATGGAGAGAGAGTCTACAATTAATAGAAAAAAGAAGATAATTGATGGAGAGAGAACGTGTAATAAATAAAAGAAGAGAGTAGTGGAGGGAGGATATTGGAGACCTTTCAACTTCTAGCATTGTATATAAAACTTCTTTGTACGGTGTCGAAAAGACGTTTTGTATTATGTGTTTATGTCAATCGAGGACGGGGTGTGAAATTATGTGGAATATGTTTAGTCTATATTAGTACTCTTCTATTGTATCATGTGTCATGAGGTCTGATGTTGGTGGACCAGTGAAATGTATATTTATCCTTTTTATTTATATCTTTTAGATATCTTATTAGGATTGTTTTGTTATTTATCTTCTTAGTTTTATAATTAAATATATTAGTTTAAATTTTTATCTTTATTGGAGTTTTAATTATATTTGTTTGTTTTTTTGTAGGAAAATGACTCAATGACTAATTTCTCTTGGAAGATATTTTGCACAAATTCCCGCAGTGCATGATTTTAATATATACCTCACACTAAAATTGTCATAGCTCTGACATCCCAAGGCAGAATTTAATGGGCAAGTATGTATTGGAAAGATAATTGAATTATCTACAAGAAAAATATATTTGCAAACCACTTTAGACTTATGACTTGTCTAAAAATACACTCAAAATCTCAATTGTGGGAATGTGTAACAAAAAGAATGTGAACGGTCAACATAATTAAAGACAATCAATCATTTTCTCTATTGATCAGATCTAAAAAGTTTTCAGCCGGCCATGAATTTTTTAGAGGGTCTTGTATCTAGGGTTTTCACCCCTCCTTCCCCTATAAAAGGAGGGGGGACTCCACAAGAAAAGGCATCTGATTTTTAATTATAGACTACATCTTGTATAATGTTGGATCTTATTTTAGTTTGTATTTGTTCTAGTCTCATTATGTGTGAGTAGATTCTTCTGGGGAAGGGGAAATAGCCCCTTAATCCGGTTCTATTCAATACAATCAGTTCTCTTTCTCCAACAAGAAAATGTCTTCTCTCTGTTTATATGTGGTTATTTGGATGATCATATATATTCTTATAGAGTGATATGACCGTGGATCTCTGTAAGAATGAAGCAATAGTCCCTTACTTACAATTATCATCTTTTCTTCTTTTTAATCTTATCCCATTATTATCCTTGGTGACGCGACCACCTTAGCCTTGGGTTTGAATGCCAATTTGAATTCACATGCTTCTTGATATGAACGTGGATAATGGCATGCTCGACGGTTGGGCAATGATCCGTGAACGTCAGGACCAACGAGTTCATAGGAAGTCCGACCCTTATGAGTTTGTCCATAAGAACATGCAACCACAATGTCCTGATTTGATCCTTGGAGTTTAGAATTTGATTAGTTGAATAGGAACATGGTTTTGGTGGTCATCCTCCAGACCCCCAGATCTTTATTTCTTGATTAGTTAAACTTTATTTCAACACTTTAATTTTTATTCTTACTTTTAACAACCCCCTCAAATTGAAATTTAATTCTTGTTCTTGCGTCGGATTTGGGTCTTGATTTTTTTCCATCATCCCTTGGATTGATACCTTTCTATACTAAGTTAAATTGTTATTCACAGTAAGTTGACAACCAGATTAGAAGGTTAAACTCTTAAGACTTTTCCTAGTGATTGTTGTGTGTACAACACCTGCATCAACCTGCAACAAAAGAAACTTGCTTCATTTTTGGGCTCACAATAGAGCATGTGAAGGCATGGTGTGGATATTCTAACATTTGTCACAGATAATTATATATATTTAATATGTTTCTTTATCTAAGTTTTCTTGAATTTATTTTCAAATGGATTTGTAATTTTTGAGAAGGAATGCAACCTGGCATCTTTTCTCAGAGTTATTTTTTTCTGTCTTTTATGATATGTTATATATTTTCTAGGAGGTGAGCAATCTATTACGAACCTGCAAAGAGGCCTCAGGCGTCTCTTATAGGCCTTCAAATCTATTGTATAAGATTTGTTGTCCCATATGTGTCTTAGAAAATTCTTGTCATTCATTTATCCAAAAATCCACTTTTAAAAAACTAATGGTGTATTGATTCAAAATTAATACGGACACATTGGGACAACAAACTTGGGACATAAAATTTGACTCAACAAGAATTGGGATTTGATCCAATATCGTGTGATATGACCACCATGTGCTTTACTCATTGAGCTACCGGTTAAGTTCTATCTATGTGTGTCTATTTTTCTACTTAGGAAAAGTTATGCCCAACTATAGTATAGAATGGATGTTAATTTATTGTACTTGCTATCTTACGAGTTCAACAAGAAATTTCATTCTACTATGTAAAGGAGAAACAATCCTTTCAAATTGCATGCGGCTTACTTAATTGCAATAATGAAATGGTACAACTACAAAAACACAAAACACAAAATCAATGCATGACCGTTGTTTCTATATGTATGTATCCCCAAGCATGTGAACAAGACAAACAAATTCATGCTCCATGCCAAATCGCCTAGTCACTACCCATTGTACTTGGGCATTGTAATCTCAAGGATGCTGTTTAAAAAATGGGTCTCGATCTGGTCCCTTTCAATTCCTGGGAGTTCGATGGTGAATATGTGGGAGTTGTACGTATCTCTCCATTGGACATTTCGAACAAAGACAAAGAACGGCTTAAGCAGCGAAATCATCAACATCACCAGAAGGATCACCGTAAGGACCAATAGAAGAACAACTCTGAGACTAGTATCCATCGTTAGCGGTGAACACAGTGACTTTTTATCGGATAGCCCTGCCTCCAATGGATTCCGCATCGTCATCGTCATTGACTTCGTTGTGGTTGACGTAAACGCATCCTTGTTGTGGTTGCCGTCACACTAAGGGTCTGTTTGGTTGGAACGAAATCCAAGGTGAGCAGTTCCAAGTCATCATGCATTTCAATTAAACAAGTTTGGTTTGAGGTAACTTCAACCCATGGTGAGAAATATAATGACAAGCTCGTTTTCCGCCATGCACAAAATGTATGAAGATGGACTGTGTCCAAAAAGGGCATGGTTCAGTTTCCTTGACCTCCTCGGCTATGGAGCACAACACCCCTTTGCTGCTGTGAAGGTGAGGCAGGCAAACTCCATCCAGATCCTTGGCCATTGCATGCCACATATGAGCATGATCCATGGAGACAACTTCTATAGTTTTGCTTTGCTCACTCACGAGCTGTCACGGGCCATCTTCCCCATGCAGTAGCTTGATGAACGTCGCTGCCACATTATCAGATGGTGCGACATCCTGTCAAAGTGACACCAGAGATGTGTCTGGTAAGAGACCGACCTCATCACCGTCAGCTTGCAAGTTGCAGAGTTGGGCGGAGTTGGAGATATCAACTTGAGTGTGTAGGTGAGTATGGTGAAGAGAATAACCACATGAATAAATGAAGAATCAACTTCTAGATGTACCCATGAACCTTCCACCATTCTTCCCATCTGCTCCTGTCAGGGAATAGTAGGTCATGCCTTGATTTTCTATATGGTCCTCAGTCCATGGTGATGCATGCAACTATTGTTGAATAAAATTTAGTATTTTACGTCATTACATGCAACAACGACAGGTGAAATGAATTAACAATTACATGCCAGATCCAGATAAGAAGCAGAAGAATAAATAATGTATAAAAAAATAAACTGAGTTAGGAACCTGATCGTTCAACATTGTTGAGAAAGAAATGGCTTTTCCTGGATGAAATTGAAAAACAAACACATTTTACTTAAAGAAATCAACATCGTGCAGTCCTCCAGGACAGTCGCCCTTCTCCCAGTGTACCTGGTCTTGACCATGAAGAGAAGTGTCATGTTTGCACATTGCAGATGAACAGATGCACTACCACCGGTACAGCCTAGCAACCGCAGGAAGTACCGCCTAACATGTTGCATCATAAAGGAAGAGGATGAACGACTTTGTATCTTCTAGGAGAGAGATATTCAAGTGACAAGAAGGAGCGACAACGGAAAACTTCAGGATTAGGGCTTGCTAAACACTCGCACAGACGACTGACGGTTGTGTTCGAAAGAGATGTGTTTAACCCTAATGACTGGAAGTCTATTTATAGCCTTACACGTCCCACTAATCCTATTCCCGTTAAGACACGACCACTCAGTCACTCTCGTACATATTGCGGAAAATTCCGCAAAAGAGACACTTTCGAGTTAGGATTAATAAATCTGAATAGGAAAGAAACAATTAATCAAACGAGTAATTAATTACGTAGTTGTATCCTAGTGCAAAAAGAAGACGGAAGACGTTCTCCACAAGCCACAAGCCCGAGCCCATGCTCGGCTAGGCGAGGCGTGGCGTGGCGCGCGCGCGTGCGTACATGTGTGTAATGATAACCCCACCCACCAAAGGAGGTCAGCATACCCTCCTTGTAGGACCCTTTAGACACTAGTGTCCCATGTGACCCTACATATAAGGACTACAAAAGTTCTAGGAGTGAGCAATATGAGATAAAACTTCTTTGTCATTTACACTAGATACAAAATTACTTTTCTAAAATGTATTAGCTGCACTACATTGGGCTTAACCCATGCTATATACATGGATGCTACATCTACCATAGATTTAACAATCCCTCACAAAGTCCAATGTGTAGTGTGCTCTACCATTCAGTCCTCCATATTGTACTTTCAGAAGATATCTTTCGGTTTGAATCTACCTAAGTTATCCAACTATGACTCCCGCAGGATCTAGGTGAACAAACGTCTTGAACTTGAACCTTGGGTACAAGAGTATATGTTGGTAACAATACAATAAAGATATGGTAGAAAAGAAAATAATGCATTAAGGACGTGCATACAAAAAATATATCATGATTGATATTAGAGAACAACCCAAATCTCCTGTTGCAGCCTACACAACATCAATCACTTAGTTGGAATCTCCAAGGATGTACTGCTAACATCCTGTCCTAAGACTTGACACCATTCAGAGACTAATCTCTTACTAACTTACAGTCATGACACTAACAAGTTTTTAGGAGATAGACACACAGATGCTAGAAGCATCAAACAAGAATATATAGTATCATCTAATTCACACAACAACTTGTTATCACCACATTGAACCCAATATGTAGGATCTCCACTCTTTTGGGTTGGGTTGCTACTACCTACAAATCTATAGGGGTTTCAGTCCCAACCCAACCTGGATTTTTCTACGAAAGCCAAGGTAAGACCTTTAGTGAAAGGATTAGCTGTATTAACTTTGATACCGACATAGTCCACAACCACGACCCCATTAGACACTAACTCCCTTACAAATTTCAATCTGACTTAGACGTGTATACACTATTTTTGATTGTTCTTTGAACTCCTTATCTTAGCAATAGTTGTAGTGCTATCATAGGGAACTGAAATTGTAGGAAGCGGCTTCATTACCATAGGTAAACTAGACATAAGTTCATGTAGCCATTCATCTTCCAATCCAGTTTCATCTAAAGCACATAACTCTGCTTCAAAAGTGGATCGAGACAATATGATATGTTTCTTAGACCTCCAGGAAACAACTCCTCCTCCCAATAGGAATACATATCCTGAGACAGCATTACTCCCACAGTTCATGGCAATCCAGCTTGCATCACTATATCCTTCGACTATAAAAGAATGTTTACCATAATGTAGCCCAAGGGAACAAGTTCCCTTGATATACCTCAGAACTCTGTCAAGATCTTCCCAATGGGTCTTTTCTAGACAACTGGTGTATCTACTTAACTTGCTCACGACAAACACAATGTCTGGACGTGTGCAGTTCATAAGAGACATCAAACTTCCAATAATCTGAGTATCGTAATTGAGACATTGGAACCCCAATCTCATTCTTGAAGAAGGCCTTGGGTGAATCATATGGAGTCTTAACAGGTTTACGTGATGTATACTCAAACCTCTCCAGTATCTTCTCAACATAGTGGGAGTGTGAGAGAGTTATACCATCAGTAGAACTAATGATTTTAAGCCCTAAAATCACATCAACGACAACCATGTCCTTCATCTCAAACTTGCTATACAAGAATGACTTTGTCTCATTTACTAATTTCATATCAGAACCAAAAAGTAGGATATCATCTACGTATAAGCATAAAAAAATGAATCCAACATTGACTATTTTACAGTAGAGACACTTATCAAATTCATTAGATACAAAGCCGAATTATGATATCACAAAATCAAATTTCTCATGCCATTTCTTAGGGGCTTGTTTCAAGCAATATAATAACTTAACAAGTTTACACACTTTGGACTCATTCCCATGACCCAAAAATCCCTCAGGTTGTTCCATATATATCTCTTCCTGAAGATCACCGTGTAAGAATGTGGTCTTCACATCCATCTGATGGATATAGAGATTATAAATAGAAGACAATGCTATAAGCACTCATATTGTGGTCATACGGGAAACACGTGAATATGTATCAAAATAATATATTCCTTTCCTTTGTGTGTAACCCTTAGCAACTAACCTAGCCTTATACTTATTGATTGTCTCGTCTGCATTCAGTTTCTTCTTAAAGATCCATTTGCAACCAAGTGCAGAACAACCAGGAGGCAAATCCACCAATTCCCAATTTCCATTCGAGAGAATTGATTGGATTTCATCATTAACGACTTCTTTCTAAAACAAACTTCTGGAGATTCCATAGCTTGTTTGAAAGTGATTATCCTCAACATTCTAGGTGAGAAACTCACTTACAAAGTCCTTGGATGTCCTAGGACGTTTACTTCTCCTTGGTTCAACTATTTCTTCTGAATCATCAGATTTAGAAATAGCTTTTTCTGAGTCGCCCCCACATGTGTCATCCTTTCCACGTGCTCGGGAATAGAACCTATGGTGAATGAATCTTCTTGAGATACTTCATTACGCACACCAGTTTTCATGGGAAACACATCCTCAAAGAATGTAGCATCACGTAATTTCACAATTGTTTTGACCTCAATGCCAGGGATATCATATTTTACAATCAAGAATCTGTAGGCATAACTTGTCTCTACATACCCCAAGAATATGGCATCAACCATTTTCGGTCCCAATTTCTTCCTTTTGTGTTCAGGGACAAGTACCTTAGCAAGGCACCCCCACACTCGAAGATATTCAATACTTAGTTTTCTTCCTCTCCATAACTCAAATAGACTACTCTCTACATGTTTAATTATGAGGAACTCTATTCAGAATATGGCAAGCCTTATTCAAAGCTTCCCCCACATGAAGTTGGGTAGACCTGAGGTGTGGATTAATAATTAACCATATCTATTAGGGTTTAGTTTTTACGTTCAACTATCCCTTTAGACTGTGGTGAATAAGGAGCGGTAACCTCATGAACTATACCATGTAATTGGTAAAATTCCAAAAATAAGTTCGAGGTGCATTCTCCTCCCCTATCATATCTTAATTGTTGAAGTATTTTGCCAGTTTGAGTTTTAGCTTCTTTCTTATAAATTTTAAATTTATCCAATGCCTCATCTTTGCTTTTAAGTAAAAAGACATAATAGTATCTACTCACATTGTCAATAAAAGTTATAAAATATCATTTTTGATCCCTAGTAGCAATTCCATTAAATTCATAGATATCCGTATGCACTAAATCCAAAATTTTCGAATTCGTATTCACAAAATGAAAAGACTTCCGAGGCAGTTTAGCTTGCACACAAATTTCACATTTATTATTGATAATTTCAGATTTGGGAATAAATTTAGATTCATCGTACACTTCATTGAGGCAACATTAGCCTGTCCCAAATGTGAATGCCAAATGTTGGATGATACAAGATTCATGCAAACATAACTATAATCATTCAA
Organism: Alisma plantago-aquatica; assembly: GCA_963693085.1. Classification (NCBI taxonomy): domain Eukaryota; kingdom Viridiplantae; phylum Streptophyta; class Magnoliopsida; order Alismatales; family Alismataceae; genus Alisma; species Alisma plantago-aquatica. Next base: position 658,930,315 of record OY856412.1, on the reverse strand, counting down.
ATTTAAAATAGAATTTGAAATAGGTTCAACATGAATATTAAATAAGTTCTCCACATCACATAAATACCCCTTTCCAAAAATTAAAGAATCATGAAGGCGTGTAATAATAGCCTTATTACATTTACAGTCTACTATATAATCTTCCCTAACTAAAATTATGCCACTAAGGATATTGCGTTGAATGGTTGGAACATGTATGACCCAGTGAAGAGTCAACACCTTCCTCGAAGGGAACTTCAAGTCCACCTGTCCTTCACCTTTAACTTCTGTAGAGCTAGAATTGCCCAAAGTCACAGACCGACCTCGAGAGGCCTGGTAAGACACAAACAGGGACTTATCAACACACACATGCACATTAGCCCTAGTGTCAATTATCCAATAAAGTGGTTCAAAAATAGAAAGGATTTCAGGTTTAATAGACACATACCCACCATTGAGGTTCAAGGATGTAGTCATCATGTTGACCACAACCTCCTCAGTTGCATATGTAATAACTTTTTTTGTCTTCTTAGAAGGACAATCCTTGTTCCAGTGGCCAACATGTCCACAAGTCCAACAAGGATTTTTCTGTGGTTTCTTGTAGATCTTGGCCTTATGTTTATGTGCATTCTTAGTTTTCTTATCTTTGGTGGTTTTAGTAGAAGTAAAATTAACAGTTGTGTTTGCATCAATAGGCACCTTGACCATCTTTTCCTTTAAGTGTTCTTCTTGTATGTTTATATCCATCATTAGTTCTTCCATTGTATGTGTCCCTTTGCAGTGCTTCAGAGACATACCAAACGATTCTCATGACTTAGGAAACTTTTCTATGATAGACATAACAATGAACTTCTTAGGCAATACCATCTTGGCATCTGAGAGTTCATGAACTAGGAGTTGAAGATCATGTGTTTGATTAGAAATAGACTTATCCTCTACCATCTGAAACTTAAGAAATTTAGACACGCATTATTTTTCAACACCTTGTTTTTTAGTATTAAAATTCTTAATTAACGATTCCCAAAAAACTTTGGATGTAGTGACAGACGACTTTGAGTAAGAGTCATATAGTTTGTTATTTAAACCAAACAAAATCAAATCGTGGCACATTTTGTCAGCCTTCCTCCAATTAGCAATTATATTTGCATTATCAGGAATAGTATCATCAGATTTAAGTTCAGTCTCTTCTAAGTACTGATCAAAACTCACAATATTTAGCCAAATTTGCATCTGACACTGCCAACGGGCAAAGTTGGTATCAATAAATTTTTCAGACATATTGCTGGTATCAATTTTATTTTCCGAACCACCCTGACCAGCCATTGTTAATTAACGACATATATTGATTTCTTTAAAATTATTGAATAAAATTTAGTATTTTACGTCATTACATGCAACAGTGACAGGTGCAATGAATTAACAATTACATACCAGATCCAGATAAGAAGAAGAAGAATAAACAATGCATGAGAAAATAAACTGAGTTAGGAACCTGACCAGATCGTTCGTTGAAAAACAAACATGTTTTACATAAAGAAATCAATGTCGTGTAGTCCTCCAAGATAGGTGTCGTTCTTCCAGTCTACCTAGTCACAAACCTGAAGAGAAGCATCACGTTTGCACATTGCAGACGAACAAATGCACTACCACCAGTACAACCCAGCAACCGCAGGAACCACCGCCTGATAGGTTACGTCTTGAAAGAAGAGGATGAATGACTTTGTCACTTCTAGGAGAGAGATCTCCAATCGAAAAGAAGAAGCGACGACAACAGACTTCGAGATTAGGACTCACTAAACACTTGCACGAACGACTGACGTCTATGTTTGAAAGAGATGTGTTTAATCCTAATGATCGGATGTCTATTTATAGCCTTACACGCCCCACTAATCATATTCCCTTTAAGATGCGACTGCTCGGTCACTCTTGTACACATTGCAGAAAATTCCACAAAAGAGACACTTTCTAGTTAGGATTAATAAATTCGAATAGGAAAGAAACAATTAATTAAATAAGTAATTAATTACGTAGTTGTATCCTAGTGCAAAAAGAAGACGAAAGACATTCTCCACATGCCACAAGCCCAAGCCCGTGCTCGGTCCGGCCCGACCAGGCAAGGCGTAGCGCGCGTGTGTGCGTGTGTGTTGTGGTAACCCCACCCAACAAGGAGGTAATCATACCCTCCTCTTAGGACCCCTTGGACACTAGTGCCCCATGTGATCCTACATATAAAGACCACAAACGTTCTAGGAGTGAGCAATATGGGATAAAACTTCTTTGCCATTTGTACTAGTGACAAAACTACTTTTCTCACATGTACTAGCTGGCTTAATCCATGTAATATCTAACAGCTAAGGGTCGTGGCCTGCCTTCTGTAGGTTATAGCAATGTCTTGTTATCTAGATGACAATGGTTCGTCTTGACATATTTGTCTATTCTGTAGAAAGAGAACAACATTGAAGAAGTAGATAGAACAGGTGGTTAGTGTTCTATTTGTAGGTATGTGTCTATCTTCATGCACGAACCACGTCCAACCAAACATAAAAAGACCAAATCAATGAAATTGCTATAGTTCAAACTCATCCAGTTGGATTTCCTGCTTCCAAAATCTCAGTGTGTGTTGATTTTACACACAACCAAATTAGCCCTAATTCATGCACCTTGGTCACAGGGATTCTTGGGATGCCATCCTCGACTAGGACGTCCATGGAGCTAGTGTTTACACGCACCGATAGGTCGATGCTCCTCGAGACCTTCTAGAGAATGTGGTTCATGTGACTAACATGCCACGGTGTGACCTGAGAGGTTTTCATCTCAGGGAGTAGTACCCTGGTTTCATTCATCTCGATCTCTGAATCGTACGTGTCAGCTACTGGGAGGTTGATGTAGGGTTGGAGATTTTGCTCCGCTATGCTTCTTCTAAAGAGGAGGAGTACGCCGTGGAGCCTCAACAGATCATGCGCGCTGAAGCCTTTGAGGCCGCCAGAGACAATAGCACCGCGGACGCAAGGAACACAAAGAGTTGCAGACGAAGAGCCGAAGTTTTCATTGCAATAACCTCTTGCTGGAAGATTTGTGTAAGGAAAAGGAACAAGTGAAATTACTTGGTGTATTTGTTGGAAGTGAGTGATACTGATACGACATATGTGTATATATACAATAGTTGTTAATGTAGTTCACACGTAAATAGGAGCACCAAGGTTTGACGTGGTGATGCAGGTGATGTATCCGTAGGAGGTGGAGTCGAACGTTGAGAACTGCCACTGTTGGGGTTACAGAGCGCATCTACTTCCGGAAGTTGGGTTATGAAGTGCATCTTCTTCCAACAACGATGCTTGCGTGATCATCATATAGCCACATAGAGAGTAGGGTGGGGAACATGCCCAACTCCCAATTCTAAATTTACTAAATTCTATACAAATACATGGGAGGAAACAACCCCCACCACCACCACACATGCTCATACGGGCATAAATCTTTTGTATCCAACTTCTGTCCCACATATGTCTCACAAGACCTAATCTCTTGATTTGTTGACTTCATTACAAAGTATACGACCGGTATGTGTTACACATATTGTCCCGGACATAGAAGATGTGAACTCCCCTAAAAATTGTTTCTCATCAGAGTTTAAGTAATTTATTCCATAAAGGACTTCATAAAACATGGATGCCCTTAGCACTAAGTGCTTATACAAAGTTTGTTTACAAAAATGAAACATAACCAAACAAGCCTTTAGGCCATCATTTACCTACTAGACCCCACCCTATGTTGTCAAAAATCCATTTGTTCAAGAGTAGAACGTTGTGTAGATAGGTAGACCAAGTACAAAGTACCAAACACCTATTGCAAAAAAATTTCTAGTTCCAAGGCTGAATGCCAACAGGAATCCCTTCACCCAATAGAGCTCGGGTGGCCAGTATCAAAAATCAAGACTTAGAAGCGTGCAAGGGATAACAGTCATAAGATCCTTGTACGTCCCACGTCCATAACATGTCATACGGTAGGATCTCCATTCATGGGCCGGTTGTGAATAAGAGATTGCGCACCGCCCGCTTGATCGTGCAAGCCAGGTCTTGCACCGTCTGTCCAGTGGCTATCGCTTGGAGATCTCTTTAACCTATAGGAAACCAACGGAAGCATACCACGGACAAGCCATAGATGCCACTCGAAATCCCTTCTACCTACTTAGTCACGGGCGTGTACAAATTAACATGATAATGTAGTATGAAATCACGATCATCATTTTAATGATATTTGCAAAACGAAGAAATGTTTGGCATAACACCTTCTACAATCCTGATTGTAACACATAAAGGTCCATACAGAAAACAACGGGCTCGCATACTGAAGTTCTCGGCAGTGTGCTAAAGTAGGTGGCCCTCTATTTTAATCCAGTTGCTCACTGGGCTGGTGCCTGGGCTACCCAGTAGGCATCGGTGATGCTCGGTTTTAATCACCTCGAAAATGATCTGGTCACGTGCAGCACCCTCACCCGCGGGTGCTTCACGTGGCCAGCTGGGTGGGTGAGTGGTTTTGTGGGGTGGAGGGTGACGTGGCGGGTTTTGATTGGATGGGTAGGTAGAGATTGTGTAATTGATAAATAATTTATTTTGTTTATAACTTTTGAACCGTGATGATTTTTTTGACAAAACAAACATCATTAGATTCGTTATAAAAAATGCATTCCAACAAGACTAATATTGATATATTTTTAACAAAACTAATAAAACAATGATATAAATAGGTGATTTTGGATGCCAATGAACCATTTTAGATGTCAATTAACCATCTTTGGGTGTCATTAGCCATTTATGGACGTCAATAAGTTATTATTGGGCGTGAAGTACCTTTATACCCTATTTAATGCGTACAACCATATTTGGGCACCATTAAGTTATTCTTAGGTTTCAAACAAATCTATTTGGGCAACATTTTTATACTTTTGAGTGTCAATAAACTCTTTTGGCGTCAATTAACTAATTTTAGGTGTCAATAGTCATTTATGGGTGTTGTTATACTTATGAGTGTCAATGAACCATTTTGGGCGTCATTTAGTGGTTCTTAGGTGTCAAACTGACCTATTTGTGTGTCGTTATGTTGTTTTGATTGTCAATATCATATCTGGGCGTCATCTTTATACTTATGGGTGTCAATGAACCATTTTAGATGTCAATTAGCCATTTATGAGCGTGGTTATATTTCTGGGTGTCAATGAACCATTTTGGTTGTCGTTTAAGTGGTTATTAGGTGTCAAACAGACATATTTGAGTGTTGTTATGTTGTTTTGATTGTCAATACCTTATTTGGGCACCATCTTTATACTTCTGGGTGTCAATGAACCATTTTTTACATCCATTAACCATTTTTGGGATGGCATCCAAAAATGACATCTTTGGGTGTCAATTAACCTATCTATATCATTTTTTTCTCAAAAATATGTCAATATTAGTCTTGTTGGATTGCATTTTTCATAACAAATCCAATGGTTTTTGTTTCATTAGAAAATTCATTAGGGTTCAAAAGTTATAAGCAAAACAAATTTATTTTCCTGTTGCATAATCTTAAAAAATCAACCAATCACAATATGCCACGTGGAGACGGTTTGGGAGTTGGTTTGGGGTTGGTTTCATCCACGTGTGACGTCGCACATGAGATGCATGAGCGTCACCAAAGTTTAACTCTTAATCACCTAGTATCCTCCCCTCAGACGCAACACCTAAGGACAACGGTCGCCACCAGTACTACTACCATTTGTTCCTCCAAAGGAAGGGTTGCAGTAGGCGTTGTACCCCTTGTACTAAGGAAGAAGAACGGATTCAAGGACATGCTCCTGAGATGTCCCTCGGTAACGTTTTCTTGACTGAGGTTATGGGATAGACAAAGAGGGGAGAGAACAAGAGTGAGTTAAAGGATTCTATTGTGAGCACAAGATTATGAGGGTGTGATAACCCTTATAATCTTTCTTGAGGTTGCTTAATAAAATTCTACGATCTTCTTTGTCAGTCATGTTCTCTACTTAATTATTTATTTGATAGTTATTGACTTTGTCCACATGAGACGTCGTAGTTTTTATTGTGCACGCTAGGATTGTATCTCATATGCTCATCCTCGTGTCTATGCGCGCGTGGTGTCGAATTGGATTGCCAAAATCGAGCCACTCCCATCACAGCTACTCTAGTCACTACCAAAAGACACCGACCCTAGGGTCAGGGCCACCCTAGAGATCTGCTCTGAGATGCTCGACAGTGTTAGGATTTGGTTCTTATCTGAATTGGATTAGAATTAACTCTAGCAATATTAGGAAAGGGAAAATAATGTCCAACATGGAGTCCATATATTATTTCTGACTCCTATTTTATTGTCATTCTCCTAGTCCTTATAGAATAGATGTAACTCTCTAACTTCCTTACATGGGAATGTCCTATACCTATAAATAGTTGTAGAAACCATGGGTTATCAGTGTGCTAAATAGTGCAAAAAATAGTGTGTGCCAATACAGAGGAAGGCATAAGGACATCCAAGAAGAAAGAGAGAGAGTGGGGTATGAAATTCTGTTATAGGCACGGGATTGTGGGAGAGAGACAATCCTTGTAATATTTGTGAAGTTTCTTAATAGAATTTTGCGGTCTTCTTTGCCAACTTAGTTCTCTCATTGGTTCTTTGTTTATCATTTTGGCCAATCGACTGGGAGGTTGTTGTGCTTTTATCGTGCAAGCTAGGGATATATCTTGTGTGGTGTTTTCTTGGGCTTGGAGGGCTTCCGCACGAATCCCATCAAGTGGTATAAGAGCGAAGGTTGTTACGAGATGATCAACGAGCACCAGAGGCACATGAAGCATGGTGGCGTCGACTAGAAATGTGGGGGAGTCATCATATTGAAAAAATTGATGGCAGAAGCAACTTCAATGTGTGGAAAAGTACGATGAAGGACGTCTTAGTCCAACAAGGGCTAATCAAAGCTCTTGAAGGGGAAAAGCCAGACAAGATGTCTGAAGGTGACTGGAGGATGATGGAGCGTAAGATAGTCAGTACAATCCATTTGAGTCTTTTCATAGAGGTAAAGTATTCAGTGATCAATGAAGATTCACCAAAGAAATTATGGAAGGGCTTAGAAGAGTTGTATATGACAAAGTCTATGACGAACAGGCAGGTGCTGAAAAGGCAATTGTACAAATTGCGCATGGAAGAAGGCAAAAGGTTCATCAACCATCTCAACGTCTTCAACAAGCTTGTCAGACAACTGGTTAGCATGGAGGAGAAGATCGATGAGAGCAATAAGGTCGTTCTCTTAGTATCATCTCTACCACATTCATGGGAACAACCGGTGATGAGCATCCTTTTCGGGAAGACTACACTCGACTTCAACGAGGCGATTGTATATTTATTGGAGGTAGAATCTTTGAAGAATCCATATGAATCTTCCTCCTCAGGTGGTAATATTATGGCTGTTATAGACGACAGCTACAAAAGCAAGGGTCACATGAAGAAGAATCAAAAGGGCAAGGCAAACATGTATGATATATATGTGATGAGTAGTGCCACATATTTTAAAGATTGTCCAACGCTGAAGTAGTTGAAGAGTGGAACTTGCTCATTGGTGGAAGGATATTTAGAAGCACTGGATGTCATGAAATCAAGTATCAATTATGGGTGGATATTTGATTTAGGCTCTCGCTACATCATATGTCTAGAGAGAGATGTATTTGATGAAGTATCTCTCCATCGGGCACGTGGGACTATTCAATTGGCAGATGACAAACTCTACCAAATCGCCAGATTTGGAATAAATATGTTCATGATGCATGATGGAGCACATCGCACATTGTCAGGAGTCCGATATGTCCTCGGTCTCAAGAGAAAATTAATATCCGAGAGGGCACTTGAATCCATAAGTTGCAATATTTCAAAACAAGGTGGAGTCATACAAGTCACATGCAAGGGGCAAGTGATCATGAAGGGTACATGGTCCAAAGGAGCATATTGATTGGTTGGGGAGGTTCTAACTAAAAGACAAGTATTTAACAGGAGTTCTACCACTGGAGGAGTAGATGAAGCATTGACACATGAGGTGAGATCAAAATCTGCTACATGTCTTCAACTCTCAGAGGTAATCACATGTGAGGCTGCAAAATTAGCTATGAAATTTAACAGATGCAGAGGTGAAGCTATCAACTGTTGGAAGAAGGAAGATGTGGAAAGACCGACCACATAGTACCAGCGAGAAGGTGGAGCTCAGATAAGGTACAAACTTATGACATGGAGGCCCAAAGGAATGAAGGTTGTAGTTATTCCAGCTGTAGGTGGAGGCGCAGTTTCCCAAGTTGTACAAGTTGATGAGCTCTCATATGAAGGGTCCAGACAGCCATGTCTAGACACACACTCTACATAGGAGTGCAATGGTAGAGTGCTTCCAAGGGCAGAAGCAGCTTTCGAGGGTGGAAGCAAATAGAAGAAGAACGAGAGAAAAATTCTTGATGGAGAAGATACTTCAACGGATAAGATCCAAGGTGGAGATATTTAGGGTTTGGTTCTTATCCGAATTGGATTAGAATTAAAGATTAGGAAAGGAAAAATTATGTCCAATGTGGAGTCCATGTATTATATCCTACTCCTATTTTATTTTTTGTTCTCCTAGTCCTTATAGAATAAACGTAACTCTCTGACTTCCTTTCAAGGGGATGTCATGTACCTATAAATAGAGGTAGACACCATGGGTTATCAGTGTGCTGAATAGCGCCAAACATTGTGTGTGCCAATACAGAGGAAGACCTACAAACATTCAAGAAGGAAGAGAGCGAGAGTTGGGTATGGAATTCTATTGTGGGCACATGATTATGGGAGAACGACAATTCTTGTAATATTTGTGAAGTTACTTAATAGAATTTTACGGTCTTCTACACCAACTCAGTTCTCTCATTGGTTGTTTGTTTGTCATTTTGGCCTATCGACTGGGAGGCCATTGTTGTTTTTATCATGCAAGCTAGGACTGTATCTTGTGTGGTGTTTTCTTGGACTTGGAGGGCTTTCGCACCAATCCCTCGATAGCCTCAAGCATAGTCACATAATTTGCCGAATTTTTGAATATTCACGAATAATACACAAACTAAACACTGGATGAATGTAACAGCCGAATTGCGTAAGAAATCCGAACCATTCCCAAATAATACGTTTAATTCGCGTATAATTCAGCATACCCGTATAAAACACGCATTTAACGCAATATTGGGAATAATTCCCAATATTTTTCTGAAAGATTCGGCCCAATAGTTGGCATCCCACTTAGGGTTCTATATTCATTTTTCACGGAGACACGAACGAACGTTTCCGCCACGCTTCCCTTCCGCCCTTTTGCATTCCGTGTTCGGCTGTCGTCGACTTCACTTCCGGCCTTCTGCTTGGCCGTCTCCAGACTCCAGTCCCCAACGCCTGCCCCGGCCTCTGCTGTAGGACAGCAACGACGTCGGCCCCTGCAAGCTTGCAAACGACAACCCCAAGCCCCTCGCTTGCTGGTGTGCTGCCACCCCGCACCCTTACGCCTGCCGCCGCCACCTAGCCGCACACACATCCATCCTGCGCAACCACGCGGCCTACTTCCGTCTCTCCCTCAAAGTTGCACTGAAATGCACCCTCCGCGCCTGCTCCCGCGCCTATATGCACTCAATTTCCTCCGGACGCCGCCGCATTTCTACACCAAGTCTACTGATGCCTCCAGTGAAGATTGAGTAGTAGTGCCTTTGTTCCTTCCCTCGGATCAATCAGAGGTAATGGCATCACCTCTAGTCCCTATGCTTTCATTTCCCGTCTTCGGTTTGCATGTGTTGTCCACGACTCCTGGATCGACAAAGGACCCTACTTCTTCTATTAAGCACCTCGTCGGCAGGTTCTATGATGGGGTCCTAGATCCTCGATTATTGGCTTTTATCCCAATGTAGTGACATGGTGTGTTTCCGAACTCGTCGATGCTTGCTGTGCGTATCCTTCCATCCACGCTTTCATCCCTGAACTCCACATTCTACCTGGCACATCGCCGCCGGTGGTAGTGGCTTGTTTGAGCACCATGATTGGTTACTCTGAGTCTGGGTACGAATGAGGTCTCAATGAGGGAAGCTCTACTTGGAATCGCCCCTAGGATTCTAAATCTACATCATCTAGTGCATATTCCTGTCATGTTAGGTTGTTTTTTGCTTCTTTCATTTTTGCGTATGCTACGTCATTGCTTTTCGAATGGATTCTATCTAAGAATCTCTAAATCTCTAATCCTATCCTCGGCCACATCAGGTGGACTTCCTGCAACAAGAAGCTTGGGCTGCTCAACATCTACTGTGCCGACCATCGCTACGCCGAGCAGCACGATTGTGGGTTGGACTATAAGGCTGTCGGGCGCTCCTTCTTAGAGGAGAGGAATCCTTTGTTAATTCTATTTTAACAGTGTGAGGTTGGGATGTGACATTTGTGCTTGAACAATGCCACGTGGAAAGGATCCATTATGGGAACATACTGAACAAGTAGGGTCAAAGTAAAATGTAAATACTGTCAAATAGAATTTCATGCTGGGATCACACAAATTAGATATCATCTTGGGAAAATAACTGGGAAAGATATCAATCCTTGTGATTCAGTTCCTGATCATGTGCATGATTCTGCTTTAAAATCTATTGATGAGATCCAAAACAAGGCCAAGAAGCTAAAGCTCTCTGCATTTTGGACAATAGGCTCTTCTTCTAGCTCAAACACATCCTATGCTTGTCTTGCCACACAAAGAAATATGACTTATATTGATGTGGACAAATTATAGGGTGATATCCAAAAGCAACAAACGTTGCATGAACTGATGAAGAAGGAGGAGAGGAAGTTGGCTGATAAAGCTATAATGAAGTGTGTTGTTGCCAATAACCTTGCTTTCAATTTATTGAGGACTCCTGAATTTAAGGAGGCATGTGCAGCTATTGCTAGGTGCGGTGCTGGGTATGTGCCACCTAGCAGTGAGACAGCAAGGACTAGGCTATTGGAGGAACTGAGAGGTGATGTTGATGAGTATATCATGTCCATCAAGGAAAGTTGGTCATTTTCTGGTTGCACTTTGATGTCTGATGGATGGAAGGATGCTAGAAGTCATCCACATATAAATCTCATGGATGCTTCTCCAAAGGGTGTCATGTTCTTGAAATCAATTTGCACTGTTGGGAACAAAAAGGATGCACAATATATATGTGATTTTGTCTCCTCTACAATTGAAGAAATAGGCCCCTCTAATGTTGTCCAGTTTGTTTTAGATAATGCTCTTAACTTTCTTGGTGCAGCCACATTGTTGGAAATAAAGTACCCGACAATATTCAAAGTTAGTTGTGCATCACATTGTATTAATTTGATGTTTCAGGACTTTGATAAGTTGGAACAGGTCCACCCTATCATGGAGAATGCTAGGAGAATTGTGAAGTTCATGTATAAGTATCAACACATTCTTGATTTGATGAGGAAGCATACCGAGGGAAGAGAGTTGAAGAAACATGGTACCACACAGTTCGCCACTCATTTTTTATGCTTACAATCTTTGTTGGATGTGGAGCAGGGCTTGCGCTTTATGGTGGCATCTTCTGATTGGAGGGCTTTACCTCAATCAAAATTTGAGGATGGTATTGATGTACAGGAAATCATTCAAGACAATGACTTTTGGCATTCTGCTGCTGGTTTGACTCAAGTAATGGAGCCTCTTATGAAGGTTCTTAGGATGGTAGATGGTGATGGATCTACTAATGGATATATCTATGAGGCTATGGACAGAGTAAAAGAAACAATGAAAGATATGTTTAGTGGAGATCATGCTCAATATTCTCCTTTCTGGAAGATTATTGATGAAAGGTGGGCAAAGAACTTTCATAATAATATTCATGCCGTTGCTGGCTATCTCAACCCAAAATTCCATTATGAAAAGAGGTGAGGATGGATGCTGAGGTAAGAAGAGGGGTCTCAAAGGTGGTTCAAAGATTGGTCTCTAATGCTGATGATATTGTTCTAGTCACCCAAGAACTACGTGACTATCATGCTATAATTCCTGAGGTATTTGATTCACTAGCCATTGCAACTTTACAAGATACACATCCTAGTAAGTCTCAATTCTTGGTTAAAATTTGGTACTATATGTTTCTACTATATTAATGTATGATATTTTGAATTCACAGGGATGTGGTGGGACATGTATGGAGTTCATCTTAAGATTTTGCAGAAGGTCGCTATTCATATATTAAGCCAACCTTGTAGTGCATCTGGATGTGAAAGGAATTGGAGTGCCTTTGATGCAGCACATACAAAAAAGAGGAATAGGATTGATCCAAAAAGGTTGGAAAATTTGGTATTTATAAGGATGAACATGCATTTGATGAAAACTTCCAAGGCAAAGGAAGTTGCAGATACCAAACCCATTGATTTTGACAAAAGTGATGCATTTGTGGGCAACATCGAGGATGCCCATGGAGATGTTGAAGATGAAGAACTAGATGAAGATGATACTGATGCTGGTTTGGGTGATGATTTAGAGACAAATGATGATTCAAATGACCTTGATTTAGATTTAGATGACGAAGAATGACCTTGCATTCTAAATATTTTGGTGACATTTAGTTCCGCAGTTATTTTTGTGGCCAATTCCTATATGATCATGTGGCCAACTACTTTTATCATATTTAGACATCATATCATCATACTTAATATCTAATTCCTTTTTTAGATTTAGAGCATGTTATTTGACTTGGTTATTGGGACGCTATCATTGGATCCAAATGTGTATCATGTGTTATATATATATATATATATATATATATATATATATATATATATATATATATATATATATATATATATATATATATATATATATATATATATATATATATATACGCCCATTGATCTTGACAAAATTGATGCATTTGTGGGCAACATCGAGGATGCCCATGGAGATGTTGAAGATGAAGAACTAGATGAAGATGGTACTGATGCTGGTTTGGGTGATGATTTAGAGACAAATGATGATTCAAATGACCTTGATTTAGATTTAGATGACAAAGAATGACCTTGCATTCTAAATATTTTGGTGACATTTAGTTCCGTAGTTATTTTTGTGGCCAATTCCTATATGATCATGTGGCCAGCTACTTTTATCATATTTAGACATCATATCATCATACTTAATATCTAATTCCTTTTTTAGATTTAGAGCATGTTATTTGACTTGGTTATTGGGACGCTGTCATTGGATCAAAATGTGTATCATGTGTATATATATATATATATATATATATATATATATATATATATATATATATACTAATTTTTTCCGAATATTTCCCGAATAGTTGACCGAACTTTTACCAAATTCTTACTGATTTTTATCCGAATTTTCCGCATAATTCCCGAATGTAGAATTTTTTAGCCTCGCTGAATGATTGCCGAATACCGAACTTGTGACTATGGCCTCAAGGACTCATTGGCACTCGTGAAGGACTCCATGACAGCTCCTCCTTGTCTCTGCTGAGTAGGTGCCACATTGAGGACCTCCAGACATGGCTCACCGCCATGCTTGCCGACCAAGACACCTGCCTTGAAGCACTCAAGAAATGTCACGGACAGTGCCGGGTTCAGGGACCTCCTCCGGGGTGCGGTAGTCAATACCACTATCTTCTCCAGCAACTGCCTCGCCATTGCCACTGGCTTCTATATAGACTCTTGGCAAAGCTCGTCCTTGGAGGAAGCCAGACCCCTCCAGTAGCCTTCCCCGCCCCTCCACCGAAGATCGCAAGCTCCTTATAGATGAATTCAACTCTGAAGCCACCCTATCGTGGGTGACCTCTACAGCGCTGACTCCTGCACCCCGGCCCCTAGTCAGGGTCGTTGAACGTGATGATGGCACAGGATGGGTTAGGGAATTTCATGACCATCACAGACGCACTCAACATGGTACCCAAGAACAAACCCAAACACTAGTACCTTTTTTCATCCACGTCAAGGCCTAAAGGTACCTAGAGTATGCCACGGTGAACAAGTCAATGCAGAGCATATTCCTGATTAGTGATGGTATAGATAAGAAAATCATCGCCGGAAATAAGAACATTCATTCAGGGACACCCACTTTCAGGATGGCCACATTCACTAATGAAGGCATACGATTCATGGCACGAGACATGGCATTCGAGAACACCAGGACACATAAATGTAACCAACAACACACAAGAAATGTACACAATAATATACATAGATTACATAATAGTCAATATAGGTTTACACAACAATACACATAATTGTCATAATAGCACACAAAGATACAAAACAATATACTCGTTTTCAATGGCACTCACACTCCACCGATGATAAGCGCCCAGATGATAGCTACAAAAGTCAGGCATTCCCGACATACTTTCCAGACCCTGTCAAGACCGCACCAGAATCCGACAGCTGCCACTTGGTCACCAATACCTCAAAACACCATCAAGGTTAACATGGTTGGATCAGTGAGGAAAATATACAACTGAGCTGCTACAAGTTTTATTGCTAGAGATGAACATCACAGATGGATTAGAGCGGGTGCTAAAACAGGAAAGGACAACCATGTCTTGGAAGTCAAACTCATGGCTATCTGCAGAGGCATCGAAGCTATGATTGACAGACCAGAGGAGCTGATAATTGAATCTGACAACAAATTGGCCTGCGACATACTGAACTCCAAGCAGAACAGCTTGCCTAAATATAATATATTCCGACAAAGAGTTGCAACTTTAAAAGATATGAAGTCGACCATTCTTATTCGGTTCGTCAAACGTGACGCTAATGTACTAGAATACCTTCTTGTTAAATGGTCGATTAGGAATGTAACTGATTTCATAGATTGGGCCAAATGTCCAAAGTTCATTCCAGCAGAGCACTGGAGTGTACAAAGGACGGATCTTCCCGTAAATTATTCCTCTAGTTTACCTGCAACTCGAGAGAAGGATGAATAATATTTTCTTGGTGACCCAAAAAAAATATAGAAAAATATATATAATTGTACACAAGAGATGTAGACACGAACACACATGTTTACACACCAATAAACAAAGGCTTACAAAATAATACACATAGGTGTACACAATAATACACTCAGATGTACACAATAGTACACAAGAGATCTACACAACAATACACATAGTTTTACACAACAGTACACATAGGTGTACACGAGTATTCATGTGTACACTACTTACACATAGGTGTACACAAAAATACACAAAGATGCATATAATAGTACACAAGAGATGTAGACAACAATACACATAGGTTCAACACAATAGTACACATAGAGACCTATATAACAATACACATATGATTTATAAAACATTAAACATAGGTTTACACAAGGACATACATAGGTGTGTAAAACTATACACATAGATGTACACAACACTACATAATAGATCTACACAACAAAAAAAATTGTACTCAACAATAGACACTATGCTTATAGTACACATAGATGTACACAAAAATATACGATAGTACACAACATATTTTTACAATAGTACACAATTGTACGCAACAATACATAATACACATATAGTATACATAAATGTACTCAAGAATACAAAAAGATGCATATTATAGTACACAAGAGATGTAGACAACATTACACATAGGTTTACACAACAGTTACATAGGCTTACAGAACATTACACATAGGTGTATCCAATAATACACATAGATGTACACAACACTACTCAAGAGATCTACACAACTGTATGCAACAATACACAATACACATATTGTTACAACCCCAGTTTTGGGTTCATTTTGGCGGTAAATGTGATTTCTCATATTAAAGATATTTGAACAAATAAAGATATGATTTGTTTTGAATAAATGGATTTCATTTACAATAGCCTTGATGATTGTTTTGTGGGTTTTATTGGCTATTGGGCTCAATAACAAGGAAGAGACAAAAGGAACTTCGTTATTAATAAGAAATGGAGAAAATAAAAATGTAGAAACCTCTAGAAGGCATAAATATATAATCCAAAGGTAGATTTCATGCCTCTTGGGTTCCAAGGAGTCCAAAGTTGTAAAAAGAAAACAATAAGAAAAGATCAATTAAATATTTCTTTATTAAGAAAGAAATTGAAAATAATGATAAAAGGTGGAAAATAAGTGGAAGGATGCATAATTAAGTTATCCTTGGTGGATTTTTCGTATCCAAAGGATTCCTAAGGTTAAAAGGAATGCCAATGAGGAAAATAAAAGAAAGAAAAAGAGAAATCCTCAAAAAGAGATATTTTAATAAGAAATAAACAAGATAATGTGAAATAATAAATTTTGATGCATCTAGAAGGATAATAAGTATCCTTATGAAGGAATGTTGAAATCTTGGAGTTTCTTAGGGTCCAAGGAGCCCCAATGAAGAAAGAGGAAAGAGAAAATACCAATAATGTCAAATAAGAAGATAATATGATGCATAATGAATGATTTTGGGGTATTGTTAAAAAGGAAGTATTTGCTATTAAATGAAAATAGAATTTCGTGCCAATGGGTTAAAAGTCAAGCAATAAAGAGAATAAGTGAGAGGATTTTCAAATTCCTAATACATAAAGAGTAAAGAATATCTAAGAAGTAATGAAGAGAGAGAAGATTTCTTCTTAGTTAAGGAATGTGTTTTCCTTTTAGGAAAGAGACTTGTTTCCTCTTGGATGAGCGTCTTGGGGCATGGATACCCTCCCCTATATAAGGAGTAGAGCCCTTAGCCGAGTTTAAGTTAATTCCAAGCACCCTTTCTCTCTCCTTCTTCATCGTTTTTGTCCAAAACCCTAAACAACGGGTTATGTTTTCTCTGGAGCAATGGAGAGGTGTGGATTCATCTTGAGGAAGGCCTGATGTACCCCGATGACCAATGGATGATCGGCTAACGTCCTTAAGCGTCAGACTTCACCCAAACACCTGCGGCACACCTGCAACACGGCTGCAGCATGGCTGTGAGCCGCGGGCTTGCAGATCCTGATCCCAGCCGTTACGACCATACCCAAGGTAGCCTCACCTGCGCAAGGGCACAGTGAAGGTGGGGGATCTGTCCCCGACGGCCGTCGAGGTCCTAGGGAGGGAGGAGTAGTCATGCAAGACACGACTAGGGCGGCAACAACGCCATTGTGATGAAGAAGAAGGTGAATCGGTCATTGGACCGTTCTACCCCTCCAGGTATTGAAGAAGCGCTTAACTTACCAAGGGCAAATGTGACTTTTCGTTATGTTTTCAAAGCAACGAGCAACGTTGCATGCAAGACACCTACGTGGCAGCCCCCATTGGCCTAAAGTAAGTTAATTTTGCAAAATTGATATCTAATTAACCGTAGCTCGAATGGATATGCATAATATATGTATTTTGCTCAGAAAAATGAGAGGAATTCAATAAAAATAGTTTTAGAGGCTAATTCCTCTTGAAATGCGAAAAGTAGTGTAAGTTATTAATTTTAATGAATTAAAGATTAAGAAACCCTATTTTGAGATGATTACTGTATTTAATGGGTTTAATGGATGATTAAAATTTATATTAACATGTTAATTGTAAAAAGGTACATTAAGAACAAAAAGGATGAACTTTGCACATAATTAGTTTAATTTAGAGTTCCTGTACATAAATATACTTTAATGGGCCTTGAAACCCTAATATTAGTGAATGAGACTATTAATGGCTTTAATTGATCAATTTCATGATTAAGGTTGAGATATGATAATTCTAAGATATTTCGAGTATAAAAGTTCCTAATTGTGAATAAATACCCTTAATGTAGTAATTAGGGTTTTCTAATGAATAAAAGGTAGAATTAATGTCCGTACGTGAATTAGACCATAATGAACTATGAATTGACGATAAATGAGCATAATGATCTTACCATGGATTAAAAGGATACAAATGGTATCTTTAATGTAAAAGAGGCTTAATGGACTTATTTGATGGTTAATTGTGCTTTTTCTAATATCAGGGTTATATGTTGTTAAAGGTAACCTTAATATCTTGCGAGAAGAATGGATGAGATAATTAGGGTTTAAAATAGTAAAAGATGAATTGAAACCCTAAAAGTGGACTAGAAACCCTAGGAAGTGAGCTAGGTTTAATAGATCTTGATGATATGAGTAATAAAAGGGAATTGCATGATTATTTCAGGATCTTGTTATGTGTGCTTGCTTGTTTGGATTTCTTACTTGCATGGATTATTCTATCTCAAATCTGCAATCACAGGTATGTGGTTACGCTTATGAATATCTCAAATTAGTTTTTCGAGGTTTTCTAAAGTTTTCCTCGATGACTTGAATTAAACTATTGGATGAATTTAATTCATGCAAACTATAATGTGGATATGATTATCACATAAGATATGTGCCTACTAGATCAGATCCTGGTCCTCCTCTGTGGCTTTGCAAAGGCTGAAAAGGGTAACCTAGAGCAAGGTCTAGGCTATCATGAGTTAGAAATTGGGCTACCTACGTGTAGTGTCATGAGACTCTTCAGCACGCCATGAGTTAAGGAGTGGGCTACCTACGGGTAGTGTCGTGTTACTCAACACTAGAAACTGATTCACCTGTTAGGTGGGATCATGAGGGGTTTAATGGGGATCTACCATAAGGAAGGTAGCATCCAGGTCCACTGTAGGGACAACGCAAAGGCTAGGGTATGTAAGGATTGAGCAGTCATGTGAAAAATATAAAGTTGTTTGTTTAAAATCATAATTGGCTGCAATATGTTGTTATCATAGTTGCATGATTATTATTTCCCCCACATACCAGCTTTATGTTGACCGACATTTTGTTTATCGGCGTTTTAGGTACCACTGAAAAGAACAAACAGTAAAGTGGCATATGTGGAATTAAATATGATTTAAAGTTCAAAGGAGGATTATTTAGAATAGACTCCATGTGGATAGAAGTAAATATCCAAGTTTTTGAAAAAGGTATGAAAAGTTAAATTTTATTACAACTTTTTAATTAGTTAGTAGAATTTGATAATTATTATTGATTATTTGTCGAACCTTTGATCCAGAAAATTGGGATAATGGCTCTGACCTCTTTGTCTCCCTTAATTGGGGGTTACTGGGAGGCGGGGTCATTACATTTAATATCAGAGCCTAGGTTCCTCATTTAATCTTTAATAATGATTAAATTTTACAAACTCTGTAGAACCCAAGGGAGTTATTAGAGGAATTTCCGAAAGACAGAGGTGTCTAGAAAAGGATCACGCCTGGGGGTTGGCAAGATTTTCCTCCGCACCGCTAGTCGGAATATGAGGACTCCCGGATTAGTGTGACTGCCTGGCCAATGTCTCGGGATTTGACTCAAAATAAGATACCTTTAGGACTCTCTCATCTTGTTCATCTCTTCTCAACTCAAATGATGTTAAGGATTGATTATAAGGATTAGGGTTTTCTCTGTTTTCCTCACCCTCTTGAGGTATGGGTAAGGTTGATATGGTCTAAGGAATCCTCAACTAAATTTATAAAAAGCATGTAAATAAGATGTCATGGATATACGTTTAATAGATTAAGCATAAAGGAATAGATACATGCTTAGGTCATATGACATAAGTTGTCATGCCCTCAAGAGATACTTGAGGTTATACCTTCTTATCAAGAGGATAAGTAAACAGAGTTAGTCTTGGAGGTAGAGATCTCCATTACAAGTAGAGACGTGGCACATCCTTTGAGGATGATGCTAACCCTAACCCTAAGTGGTGAGATGACATGATGAGTTAGATGTCATGATAGACCAGGTGAGTGGACATGCTTTTGGATGACCATGACGTTATGAGCCATGTGAGGTTGGATGACGTAGTGCCTTTGGCGACCCAACCCTGGGAAGGGTCATGCATGTTAGAGTGAAGGATAGCTCCTTCATTGATGAGGTTAGAGAAGAACCTATGGAAACCCCATGATCTTATATGAGCATGGCATAGTAGAATACGTCAAGGAGAGTATGATGGATAGCTTATGAAATAAGCATAACGATAATCCTGAGGGAACATAAGTTTGAACATAGACTTCACCATGAAGAGGTATGCTTGTGAGCTTGATCCTGAAGATAGGACCTCTAGTAGTTAGGTTGTTTGTAGGGTTAGTTCTAGAGAGAGAGAGAGCAGGACCCCAAGCAAGAAGGTTGGAAGCCTAGACTCTGACATATGAGGAATAATAGGGAGCTAAGAATGATGCAACCTAAGTGGATAATAGTGTTTTCCCCATGCTTGATCCCAGAAGGCTGATGATATCTTAGTTGCCATTAGAGGAACAAAACCCTAGAGAGAGGATGAGGCTTCTGGAACCTATGAGCCTATGGTATAGGTGTTTACCTTCTGAGATAGGAAGAAGAGTTCCTTAGAACTTGAAGAGGTATAGTAATAGGTTGTGAGGCCTTATACCTAGTTATGATAGGAAGTGCATGTCATACCTTGTACATGTTTGGTTTGTGGTTAAGTGGTTGAGCAGACAA
The DNA here is from genome assembly GCA_963693085.1 of Alisma plantago-aquatica. Lineage (NCBI taxonomy): Eukaryota > Viridiplantae > Streptophyta > Magnoliopsida > Alismatales > Alismataceae > Alisma > Alisma plantago-aquatica. Next base: position 658,909,850 of record OY856412.1, on the reverse strand, counting down.
TTGGAAATCAGAGAAGTGAACCTAGGGTTCCTAGGCCTATAAGAGGGGAAGTGGTGTACTTGATGCTCATGACGAGATTTGAGTTTCTATAGATTCGAGCATGGTACCCCTCATGGTTAGAGGAGAGGGAAACCCCTTAAGTTGAAAGGTATGTTTGATGAACCCCCACAACTAAGTGATGACATGGGAAGGTATGATCTTGATCTAATGTTGAGGATGAGAGCAAGTATGACCTAGCATGGTTTAGTAGGTGGTCTGCTTGTGCCTTAGTGGCTGCTGGATTAAGCATGCTCATGTGAATATAAACCCTAAGGATGTTTGTGACCTTGTTGTCAAGAGTTGTAGTTACCTCCCATCCTGGGAGAGGAACCCTTTGGTAGGGTGTGTACCAGTTTGTGGGTTTTATGGAAACCTAAAGAGGTCTCATAAGATCATGCGAAGCTAAGTGAAAAGTGAAAACCTCTAGAGGGGGGGTGAATAGAGTTTTATAGAGATTTTAAAATAATTTAAAATCAAACAACCACAAAGAAAGATTGGACAAAGAGACACAAGGGTTTAGAGTGGTTCCTAGCCTTAGCAAATACTAAGGTAGTCAGTCCACTACCCGGTTGCTTACCCAACCGGGATTTGAAAAGAAATTATTTTATTAACTCGCAAGGACTTTACATAAAATACATTTCTTTTCCCTAAACCCTTCAAGCAGCCTTCACCTAGAAGTAATCGCCCAACTCGAAGCAGCCTTCCCTTGAAGTAGATGCACCAACACCCGTTGCACCAGCCTTCTGAAGTAGCTTCCCGTGCGATAGCCTTCTTGAAGTAGCTTGAAGTCCCCTTCTCCACCTGAGAAGTCCACCCTCTCCAATCCGCAGCCTCCAACCCTAGGAGTAGCAAGGAGAGTACAAGGAATGAATAGGAACAAGAAAGAAATACAGAAATTACAATACCGTTGTAAGCACAAGGCTTGATTTTCCTATATCAAGCGTTTGGATCTCCCAACCAAGATATATAGCAATGTGATTATTATGTGTAGGAGATCCTAGTCTATAGGACACGAAACGGTAGCAATATGAATGTATAACAAGTGTGGGAATTGCACTATTGCTCTAAACAGATTGCCAATGTAGTGTATGCTCAAAGATTGCACAATTGAGTATATAAGTATATTCTAGTGTCCTATGGCTTGTCCTATTTATAGGAATGGCCTAAGTATGCTTAAGGACGTTCTAGACAACTTCTAGGGGGTTCCTAGTGCTTAACTAGCCGTTAGGAATAAGTTAGGAGCATTAGCAACGGCTAGTTAATTAATTCTGCAGTTGCTGTCAGAGACCATCTCGGTCGAGGACTTGTCGACCGAGATGCCCGGTCGGTCGAGGATTTTTCGACCGATAGGCTCTCTGGATTAACGTTTATTTGCAACTGTCAACTGATGTGTCTAACGGCTACTTTTGGTCAATCTCGGTCGAGAAGTTTGTCGACCGAGAGTGTCTCGGTCGAGGAGTGTGGTCGACCGAGATTGACTCTGTTTTCAATCTTTCAATTAAGATACTAAGTGAGTGCATGAGTGTGCATTATGTGATCCTATTAGAAGGAGATGTCCTAACTAAGTGTAGTGTTTAGTTAGGGAGATCTAACGCTTGATTTACATGAAGTCTAAGTACTTGTACATTATATATTTGTACAAGTTTACATATGATTACATTGCATGACATTTATAAACATTCAAGCGTAAGGATTCCCTAGAACTTTGTCATCACCTTGTTCCTGCACACTTAAGTAGCTCGTTAGATTAATAAGAATGAAATGTTTGTCATCATCGAAACAAAGGGATTTATCATAATATCCAATTTATCCAACAATCTCCCCCTTTTTGAAGATGACAAACATTTCCTAAATATGAAATAAGGAAATATAAAGTATCTGAGTTTCATACCTGAAAATTTACCTTTTGTAGCCATTTATGTTTTTCAAGTAAGTGCTGGCCAAGATGTGATGAAACTCTTTTATATATATTTTTATATGCTTTCTCCCCCTTTGTCATTTCAAAAATATCCAAGTTGAAAGTTTTATTTTTCTTCTCCCCCTTAATATAATGCTCCCCCTTAATTAGATATCCTATTAGGAACATTGATTTTTATCTAATTTATCCACAATTTGTTTCTCAATCATTCGCAAAGGATGTTAAGCCTTGAAATGAAATGAGATACCTTTAAGCATATGATGAAATGTATATGGATTTCTCATATATCAAAGGATGTTAAGCCCTAGATTAATGAGAATCCTCTAAGCTTAGAGTACCTAAAAATGTCTCCATCCAAATGCAAGGGATGTTAAGCCCCATTTTGGGTAGAGAGTTCCTTCAAGTACAAGATACCAATTTCAATAAATTCATAACTTTCTTGAAAATATTCAGTTATACATAGTGATTTCAAAGTTTTTGTAAGCTTCTTTTAAACAATGATCAAAGTTTTAATGATCTCCCCCTTTTTCTTATGCTTTGCTCCCCCTTCGATAGATATCTCAAATGAAAGTTTGAATACTCAGCAAATATATAAAATGTCCAAGATTTTAACAAAGATGTATGCAATTATGTCAATCTGGAAAAACAGAAACCCAGTCGGTCGACAGTTGCTCGACCGACAATGTTCTCGGTCGACTAGTTGCTCGACCGAGAATGTTTCTAGAGAACTATTTTGTTATTTGAAAATTTAATTTTAATTTGTAATAGTTGCCTGTTTTAATTATTATTATTCCTTTATTTGTTATGCTCTACAATAATGAACTGATAACCCATATTTTGAAGATGTCATCATAAGCCAAACAAATAACCATGCAAATTTCATTCAATATCATGAAGAAGATTACAATCATATAGAATTTGACTAATCATTTGTATTACAACTATTACAACTCCAACACTTCACAGGAAAGATTTAAGAATTACATCGATGTCCGGATCTTTCCCAAGAAATGGCTCGGCTCCATAGTATTGGACCAGAGTTTTCCAATCCAAAGCACCAGTTGTAGTCAACGCATATGCTTCCAGGAAAGTGGGAACTCGGTCAAAACGGAAGTGAGCAGCTATGTCTTGCAATTGTATGGAAGAAAATTGAGTATGTGCAAGATCCATTGATGGTGAAGGTGGAGGTTGATAGTAGTTGTATGAGGGGTTAAATGGTTTGAGCATGCCAGGGTTTAAAGAATGCGGATATTCATCGGTTTGGTTAGGAGAAAGGTTTTGCATTCTTTGATTTAAGTATGTCATGGCATGGTGATTGTAGTTTAATTGTCTACTAAGATGGTATTGGGAGCCAGCAATATAAGTAAGGGTATTTTGGATGGGATCAATGGAAAGGTTAGTAGGAGGAGGGGGTGGTATATCCTGATGTGATGACTCTCCTTCTACTCTTGCCCTTTTATGGCCAAAGTCAATTCCCATCTTCTCTACGGTGTTCTTACTTATCTTTGGTGGTCTACGCTCCCATATGTATCCCATATCTTCAATGTTTGACTTAAGAAAATGTTGAGTAATCTGGCATACAAAATCGGCATATGGTGGATTGCCAGAAAACTCAAGCATATTTTTAAGTATTATGCGAATGAAGTTGATGGGAATTTCTTTTATGATAGCATAAATTAGACACATACGGAAGATAGGAACCTCGGATTTATTGGCTCGTGGATGTATGTTGGTGGAAACAATGAGGTTTACTATTCTACATGCCGGTTTTAGGTTTATTGCATAATAGGTTCCCCTATCTTCATGACAAGTGGTATTGGCTTGAAATATGGCTCTTTTTATATCACTAAGACTAGTGGTGTGGTCATCATGGGAAAATAAATTTATTGGATTGCCGGTGGAAAGGTCAAGGAAATCTTGATATTCATCTATATCAATTTCAAGCATGTCAAGAATATCCCCTTCGGAAAATTTAAAACTATGCCCATTGACCATGGTGTAGAAGAATGTGGTGTCATTTTCGGTGTGGGATAGAAGATTGGCATAGAATTCGTTGACTACCTTAATGGAGTAGGAAGGAAAGGATGGATTGATGAAGTCCTTCAGCTTTTGTACTCCAAAGAGATGCTCCAGGTCGGCTATGTTGATGAAGTCCATCACTTCGACCGGACGTCGGGGAAGAGGAGCTTTAGAGGAAAGCCGAAAGTATCTATCTCCAGCATCTCCGTCGACGAAGGCGATGTCATTGATGATCGTCAGTGGCAGAGTGGCTTCCCGATCTTCTCTTCTTTTTCTTCCGGCAACTTTCTTCTTCCCACGGACAGTTGATGATGAGGCCATTGTGTTTCTTGAGAGTGGAGAAGAAGCAAGGAAGATTTGAGGGTAAGAGTGCTGAAGGATTGCACGAAATTGCACTAGAGATGGACTATGGAAGCAAGGAAATGCAAGTGTGAGTAAGTGGCTCGTTTTTGCACTTATTTATAGAATTCCAGCGACCCGGTCGGTCGACGACTCGTCGACCGAGCGTCCGCAACGGTCGAGTTGCAGACGCGCCACTTGGTCCTCCAACGGTAAAGAAAACGGTCATAACGGTCGGGTCGTAACGGTCATATCCAACGGCTATTTCTCGGTCGAGCGCTTGTCGACCGACGTTGTCTCGGTCGAGCACTCGTCGACCGATAGTTCGTCCGATACTGAGTCTGTTTAGAATTTGTCGGTCGAGTGATATGGGCTGACCGAGTGATTCTCGGTCGAGCATTTGTCGACCGACTAACTTACTGAGTTCAAAATTTTTTTTTTTTTGCTGAATTTTAATGCAAATCATAGAACATTTTTGTAGAGCATATGTATATGTATATTCCAAGGGAGTAATAATATTTAAGGTTTCTAATTACCACAAATGATTTGACGTTTTGATTTAAAAAATATGCTAAGATTAAGTTCAATAAAATAATGTTCATATAAACAATTTTTATCAAAGTTTATTTTAGGTCGCCCTTGATTACGACCATAGCGCCCCTTGGTCAAATTTTATTTTAACCAAGAGGCATATTCTGCAGGTTTCCAGTATGAATCATTCAAATGCGAAGTATAAGTTCTGCAGATAGCTTGCAAATATCAATTTGAGACTCATTAAAGTGTACTAATTATGAGAGCTTAATAAGGATATCAAATATGATGAAGCATATTCAAGAATAATATCCATTCATGAATTTAAGAGTACTTTGGATAGACTAAAATAAGTGATGCTTAATATAAAAGCACACAAAAATTTATTTGAAACATTTTATTTATTGCAAGTATTTCTGAAAAATGTGCAATAAAGGAATGATTAAATAGAAATGTAAGCATGATCAGTTAAGAATAATTTTACATACAATGTAAAGATTTACAGCAGTCTGAGAACAGTGATATGCTCGGTCGACAATTTCTCGACCGAGGATTATTCGGTCGACAACTTCTCGACCGATCAAGTTTCTGGAAACTGTTTCAGAAATATATTTCAAGTGCAATATAGGCTGTATCTTATTCAGAGATCAGTTTGAGATAAACATATGTGTATCAAGGTGCTATTAACTCTTTTAATTTTTGATTTTGTTATCCCTAAATGTTAAGTTTAGATAGACATAAGGATATACAAATTAAGGTCTTTGGTCATATCTCAACTTAGTCGAACCTATTTAATTTGGGGTTTTTGGAACCCATACCATCTCGACATGCTTTTTCTTGTATGGGCATGAAAAAGAATAATGTCCAAGGCGTGAGCAATAATGACAACAAATTGAATCAACCTCAAGCCTTTTTCTATGGTTTTGATCTAGGTTATTCTTGGGTATATACATTTTTGTGCCTCTAGGTATATGAGCAGATTGACTCGCTTGTGTTCTTCTAGGTTGTTGATGGGATTTCTCATTAGGCTTATAACCTAGTCCTCTTCTCCCTATTTGATGATAGGAATTTTCTAATATTCTATCAAGGATTCCATTGTTGCTTAACTTACTAACTTCTTGTTGCAACTTAACGATCTCATCCATTCTTTTCTTGATATCTAATTTTGCTTGGTCTAGATTGGATGATAACATATTTCTTTCTTTCACTATATTGTCATAATCTACATGGGTGCACAATATAGGTTGTTTTTGAAAATCATTTAATTTTGTAAGCAATTCAGCTTTTTCTTGACATAGAAGATCATAGTTTGTTTCTAGAGTAAAGATCTTTACTTCACTGTTACTTAGAGATGATTTCAAGGTACGATTATCAGACATAATGTTGTCTTTTTCAAAACCGAGAGTATTCAATTTAGCATATAAATCGTCATTTTCGGATGTAAGAGCAAGAAGTCTAGCATTTAGATCATCATTTTCTTTACTGGATTTCTTTAAGTTCTTTTTGCATTCAACATATTTATTATGTGTTTCTTCAATAATAGCAACTAACTCCTCCTTGGGTAAATCAAGCAAGCTTACCTCTTCTTCTTCTTCCTCACTTATTGTAGCAACGAAACACTCTTTATGTGCATCTCCTTTCTTTGACCTCCATGGACATTTAGACGTAGAGTGCTTTGTTCCTAAGCACCAATTGCAACTTGTTGAACTTTGGTCCATGTTCCTTTTCTTGTGGTTGTAGTCACCTCCTCCCTTTATCTCTTCAAGACCTTGTTAGGGCTCCTTGAAGCCTGCTCTGATACCAATTGAAAACCTCTAGAGGGGGGTGAATAGAGTTTTATAGAGATTTTAAAATAATTTAAAATCAAACAACCACAAAGAAAGATTGGACAAAGAGACACAAGGGTTTAGAGTGGTTCCTAGCCTTAGCAAATACTAAGGTAGTCAGTCCACTACCCGGTTGCTTACCCAACCGGGATTTGAAAAGAAATTATTTTATTACCTCGCAAGGACTTTACATAAAATACATTTCTTTTCCCTAAACCCTTCAAGCAGCCTTCACCTAGAAGTAATCGCCCAACTCGAAGCAGCCTTCCCTTGAAGTAGATGCACCAACACCCGTTGCACTAGCCTTCTGAAGTAGCTTCCCGTGCGATAGCCTTCTTGAAGTAGCTTGAAGTCCCCTTCTCCACCTGAGAAGTCCACCCTCTCCAATCCGCAGCCTCCAACCCTAGGAGTAGCAAGGAGAGTACAAGGAATGAATAGGAACAAGAAAGAAATACAGAAATTACAATACCGTTGTAGGCACAAGGCTTGATTTTCCTATATCAAGCGTTTGGATCTCCCAACCAAGATATATAGCAATGTGATTATTATGTGTAGGAGATCCTAGTCTATAGGACACGAAACGGTAGCAATATGAATGTATAACAAGTGTGGGAATTGCACTATTGCTCTAAACAGATTGCCAATGTAGTGTATGCTCAAAGATTGCACAATTGAGTATATAAGTATATTCTAGTGTCCTATGGCTTGTCCTATTTATAGGAATGGCCTAAGTATGCTTAAGGACGTTCTAGACAACTTCTAGGGGGTTCCTAGTGCTTAACTAGCCGTTAGGAATAAGTTAGGAGCATTAGCAACGGCTAGTTAATTAATTCTGCAGTTGCTGTCAGAGACCATCTCGGTCGAGGACTTGTCGACCGAGATGCCCGGTCGGTCGAGGATTTTTCGACCGACAGGCTCTCTGGATTAACGTTTATTTGCAACTGTCAACTGCTGTGTCTAACGGCTACTTTTGGTCAATCTCGGTCGAGAAGTTTGTCGACCGAGAGTGTCTCGGTCGAGGAGTGTGGTCGACCGAGATTGACTCTGTTTTCAATCTTTCAATTAAGATACTAAGTGAGTGCATGAGTGTGCATTATGTGATCCTATTAGAAGGAGATGTCCTAACTAAGTGTAGTGTTTAGTTAGGGAGATCTAACGCTTGATTTACATGAAGTCTAAGTACTTGTACATTATATATTTGTACAAGTTTACATATGATTACATTGCATGACATTTATAAACATTCAAGCGTAAGGATTCCCTAGAACTTTGTCATCACCTTGTTCCTGCACACTTAAGTAGCTCGTTAGATTAATAAGAATGAAATGTTTGTCATCATCGAAACAAAGGGATTTATCATAATATCCAATTTATCCAACAAAAAGTACATGGTATGAGAATGAACTTGTAGATCCATAGATAACCATCTCTAAGTGCATATGGATGTGTTACTGTGGAGGTAAAACCGGTATGGGGCCTGACCAAGATAGGTAGGTTGTCATGACCCCTATGAAAGGATGGAAGTCATCCATGAATGCAGAGAGAGACAGAGATGATGAAGGCTTGGGTAAGGTTCTAAGTTGAACATGTACTATGTTAGAATCCTAAGTCTATCCTAGAGTCAGGTAGGGATAAGACCGATGGAAGTAGGAGTTGCCTAAATCCCTAGTTGCACATGACCATAGGGTCAGGAGGTAACATCGACCATTGTTTGAGGGCCATGGGTTAGGAGATTGATCACCTTCATGAACTCATGGGACCCAAAGGGTAGACGGGTAGGGCACTCTCTAGATGCATAAGGGAAGAGGAATGACCCCAAAAGTGTCGGCACCCTATAGACCAAGAGGAGATGACCAAGGATTGTGTGTGGACCCAAGTAGGTTCGAGACCAGTTTTCCATGGAAGTAACTTTGATATCGAGATGTTTGTGTTGTGGAGACATATGTGGCATGTTTCAACTTAAATTTAAAGGTGTACTGGCAAGGTGGGATGTACCATCTCTACTCTTGGAATAGGAAGAACTCTGTATTTAGACTACAACCAAATGCTAATTTCCCCTTGTTATGGGAATGAGAGATAGGACAATATGCATGCCATACACCAAGGATAAAAGGTGATGTGAGTTGGAACGTTGCCATGAGGTATGAGGACAGAGATGATATCATACCCTAGTGGAGTGAATGATACATGGATGGTTTACAAGGTAGTCATCTTATGAGGATGTTTTATCATGAGATATGAGTCATACAAGGTTGAGTATGAAACCCAAGGAAATAAGCTCAGAGTCTTCTTGATGAAGATAGACTTGGAGTTGAGATGAGATAATAAGTGGAATATCTGGAGGTGTATGTCTTCAGCGTTACCTAACACCTAAGGATATGAAGTGGTAACGAATGCCTTGGTTGAGATGTAGCTGCCTAGTATAGTTAGAGGCTAGATGAGGTTGTAAGGTTAACCCTAAGTTTGAAAAAGAAGATATGTTTGGCTAACATTCAGATGGAATAAGATCTGTTGAACAAGTTAGTGGTTGCTTGGTTAGCCAGCCTAGGCCTTGATGCAGTAAAAGGATGGTTGAAGAACCTCAGATGCACTTCTTTGGAAAAGAAGGAGATGAAACCCCAGCTAGAGTGGTTTAGGGTTTTTGAGGAATCAATCTGGAGGAATCATGACATGTAGGAGATCATGATACACCTTGGTACTACAAAGATAATAAGTGACAATAGTACTTTGGGATGAAGTTGCATGTAGTATGTTGCCATGCATGACATGAGGTGAAGGATGAATACCCGTAACATAGTGTATTGTTATAGTGGATAAAGAGTCCCCGAGAGGGAATGGGAGTTCATCACTATGGATGTGGTGGTAAGTCTCCCCTGGACCAAGGAAGGTCAAGATCCAATATGGGTTATGGTAGCTCGCCTTACCTAGATGACAAGAGAAAGAAAGAGTATTGTCAAGGGACAGATCGGGTTGAACTACACACGAGAAAGATGGTTCAACTACACCATGATGTGAGTTCAAAAGTTCTTGAGTATGACCTAAAGGTTCACGTCCATAAGGTGGAAGTAGGTACATGAAGAACTCGATGTTAGTACCGCTTATCACCCCTAACTAATGGTTAGTATGATCCCGACTAGAGGGTCTGATCAGAGCATGTGTGCTCATTCAGGGTGATATCTGGAGATAGTTTTTGTCCTTTGTAAGATGTGATGATAACCACCATAGCCAGTATCGGGATGTAAAGAAGCTCTACAATGGAGGTTGTGTCGGTCACCACTTCATTAAGATGATGTTGGTGAAGGGACCTCGTGAAGGTCAAGAAAGGACCACAGTGTGTGCATATGAAGTCGCTTGGTCATGCACTGGTTGAAAGGAGCCCAGTGACGACATGAGTTGTAAGATGATGCAAAGTAGACTGACATGCAGTTCACTGTGGGGGAATATGTGACATGAAAATCCGACCCCTCTAAGTTATAGCTAAGAGAGCTGAGTCCCCAATGCATGGGTTCCTTTGACATGGTTTGGTTGAGAAGGTTAAGTTGCCCTTATCCTTCAGGATAATGTGATGTGTGATGAGTTCTATGTGTCCAATTTAGAGCACCATGTGAGGTACCTGGACCATGTGCAGAGCAATGAACCTAGTGAGCCCCAAGGGAGGCTGAAATGACCTGAGTCACCTGTGAGGTTTATAGATGCCAAGGTGAAAGAACTCAGAGAAAAGAATATGCGATGATACATGTTCCTTGGAAGTGCCATGGATAAGGTAAAGCCACATAGGGTCCCATGATGGACATGGAAAAGTCTTATCCTGAATTGTTTGTTTGCTTAATGGAATTTTGAGGACAAAATTCCTATAAGAGGGGAAGGATGTTACAACCCCAGTTTTGGGTTCATTTTGGTGGGAAATGTGATTTCTCGTATTAAAGATATTTGAACAAATAAAGATATGATTTGTTTTGAATAAATGGATTTCGTTTACAATAGCCTTGATGATTGTTTTGTGGGATTTATTGGCTATTGGGCCCAATAACAAGGAAGAGAAAAAAGCAACTCCATTATTAATAAGAAATGGAGAAAATAAAAGTGTAGAAACCTCTAGAAGGTAGAAATATATAATCCAAGGGTGGATTTCGTGCCTCTTGGGTTACTTGGGTTCCAAGGAGTCCAAAGTTGCAAAAAGAAATCAATAGGAAAAGAAAAGATCAATTAAATATTTCTTTATTAAGAAACAAATTGAAAACAATGATAAAATGTGGAAAATAAGTGGAAGGAGGCATAATTAAGTTATCCTTGGTGGATTTTCGTATCCAATGGATTCCTAAGGTTAAAAGGAATGCCAATGAGGAAAATAAAAAGAAATCAAAAGAGAAATCCTCAAAAAGAGACATTTTAATAAGAAATAAACAAGATAATATGAAATAATGAATTTTGATGCATCTAGAAGGATAATAAGTATCCTTATGTAGGAATGTCGAAATCATGGAGTTTCTTGGGGTCCAAGGAGCCCCAATGAAGAAAGAGGAAAGAGAAAATACCAATAATGTCAAATAAGAAGATAATATGATGCATAATGAATGATTTTAGGGTATTGTTAAAAAGGAAGTATTTTCTATTAAATGAAAATAGAATTTCGTGCCAATAGGTTAAAAGTCAAGCAATAAAGAGAATAAGTGAGAGGATTTTTACATTCGTAATACCTAAAGAGGAAAGAATATCTAAGAAGGTAATGAGGAGAGAGAAGATTTCTTCTTAGTTAAGGAATGTTTTTTGCTTTTAGGAAAGAGACTTATTTCCTCTTGGATGAGCATCTTGGGGCGTGGATACCCACCCCTATATAAGGGATAGAGCCCTTAGCCAAGTTAAAGTTAATTCCAAACACCCTTTTTCTCTCCTTCTTCATCATTTTGTCCAAAACCCTAAATAATGGGTGGTGTTTTCTCTGGAGCAACGAAGAGGTGTGGATTCATCTTGAGGAAGGCATGATGTACACCGATGACCAGTGGATGATCGACTAATGTCCTTAAGCGTCAGACTTCACCCAAACACCTACGGCACACCTACAGCACGACTGCATCATGGATGTGAGTTGTGGGCTTGTAGAGCCTGATCCCGACCGTTACGGCCATACCCAAGGTAGCCTCACCTGTGTGAGGGCACGACGAAGGTAGGGGATTTGTCCCCGATGGCCATCGAGGTCACATGAAGGGAGGAGTAGCAATGCAAGACACGACTAGGGCGGCAATAACATCGTCGTGAGGAAGAAGAAGGTGAATCGGTCATTGGACCATTCTACCCCTTCGAGTATTGAAGAAGCGCTTAACTTAACAAGGGCAAATGTGACTTTTCATTATGTTTTCAAAGCAACGAGAAACATTGCATGGAAGATGCCTATGTGGCAGCCCCCAATTGGCCTAAAGTAAGCTAGTTTTGCAAAATTCATATCTAATTAACCGTAGCTCGGATGGATACGCATAATATATGTATTTTGCTCAAAAAAATGAGAGGAATTTATTAAACCAGAGGAATTCAATAAAAATAGTTTTAGAGGCTAATTCCTGTTGCAATTCGAAAAGTAGTGTAAGTTATTAACTTTAATGAATTCAAGATTAAGAAACCCTATTTTGAGATGATTAATGTATTTGATGGGTTTAATGGATGATTAAAGTTGATATTAACCTATTAATTGTAAAAAGGTACATTAAGCACAAAAATGATGAACTTTGCACATAATTAGTTTAATTTGGAGTTCCTATGCATAAATATGCTTTGATGGGCCTTGAAACCCTAATATTAGTGAATGAGACTGTTAATGGATTTAATTGATCAATTTCATCATTAAGGTTGAGATATGATAATTCTAAGCTATTTCGAGTATAAAAGTTCCTAGTTGTGATTAAATACCCTTAATGTAGTAATTAGGGTTTTCTAATGAATAAAAGGTAGAATTAGTGTTTGTACGTGAATTAGACCATAATGAACTATGAATTGACAATAAATGAGCATAATGATCTTGCCATGGATTAAAAGGATAAAAATGGTAGCTTTAATGTAAAAGTGGCTTAATGGACTTATTTGATGGTTAAGTGTGCTTTTTCTGATATCAGGGTTATATGTTGTTAAAGGTAACCTTAATATCATGCGAGAAGAATGGATGAGATAATTAGGGTTTAAAATAGTAAAAGATGAATGGAAACCCTAAAAGTGGACTAGAAACCCTAGGAAGTGAGCTAGGTTTAATAGATCTTGATGACTTGAGTAATAAAAGGGAATTGCATGATTATTTCAGGATCTTGTTATAAATATGATTTAAAGTTCAAAGGAGGATTAGTTAGAATAGACTACATGTGGATAGAAGTAGATATCCAAGTTTTTGAAAAAGGTATGAAAAGTTAAATTTTATTATATCTTTTCATTTTAGTTAGTAGAATTTGATAATTATTATTGATTATTTGTCAAACCTTTGATCTTGAAATTGGGATAACAACTATGCCCTGTTGTCTCCCTTAATTGGGGGTTATTGGGAGGCGGGGTTGTTACACATATGGTACCTGTAAATGTACAAAACAATACAAAAAGATGCATATAATAGTACACAAAAGATGTAGACAAGAATACATATACATTTACACAACAGTAAATGTAGGCTTACAGAACAATACACATAAGTGTACACAACAGTACACATAAATGTGCACAATAGTGCACTTAAACATATGTGTATAGAAGATCATTCATAAGTGTACTCTACTTACACATAAGTGTACATAAAATATGAAAAGATGCATTTAATAGTATGCAAGAGATGTAGACAACAATACACATAGGTGCACATAGGTATACAAGCCAACTAGTGGTAATTCGGTCGGTCGTATCTCGGGTCCCCTCATGAAGGGTCTTAGGTTCGACTCCTGTTGGGTGCGTTGCTCAGAAATGAATTACCCTATCACGTCGGTTGGCCAACGATGTGACTTAATGGGCCACCATCTTTGCAGATGAGGTGGTGTATCATGGGTTTTACCTTGCCAGGACCGGTCACAAATGTGTCTTGTCCTAAGGAAGGGTTCCCCAGTTACCAAAAACATAGGCTTGCAGAATAGTACACATAGGTGTAAATAACAATATACATAGATGTACCCAACAATACACAAGAGATCTACACAACGATTCATAATTGTGTGCAATAATACACAATACACATAGTACACATAAATGTACACAACAACTCACAAAGATGGATATAATATTACACAAGAGATGTAGACAACAATACACACACATGTTTACACAACAATAAACATTAGCTTTCACAACAGTACACATAGTTGTAGACAACAATACACATAAATGCACACAATAGTACATAAGAGATATATACAATAGTACACATAGGTTTACACAAAATTAAACATAGGTTTAAACAATAATATACATAGCTATACACAACAATACACATATATGTACACAACACTACACATAGGTTTACAAAATAATAATTATAGATTTACTCAACAAATACACATAAGTGTACACAGAAACATACACAACAATATGCAAAGACGTACTCAACAATACACATAGGTTTACATAATAGGGTACATAGGTGTACACAAGAGTATTCATAAGTTGTACACTACTTACACATAGGTGTGCAAAACTATACACAAAGATGCATATAATAGTACACAAGAGATGTAGATTACAATACACATAAGTTTACACAATGGTAAACATAGGCTTACAAATAGTAGACATAGGTGTACACCATAGTACACAAGATATCTACAAAACAATACACAATTGTATGCAACAATACATAGTACACATATATTACACATAAATGTAAAACGAAGTACACAAATTTGAATATAATAGTACACAATAGATGTACAAAACAATACACAAGAGATCCATACAACAATACACATAGGTTTACAAAATAGTACACATAAGTGTACACAACAATACACATAGATGTATACAATAGTACACAAGTGATTTACACAACACTAAGCATATGTTTACAAAACAATAATTATATATTTATGTAACAATAGACATAAGTGTACAAAGCAGTACACTTAAATGTACACAACAATACACAAAGACATACACAATAGTACACATAGGTTTATACAACAATACACATATGTGTACACAAGAGTATTCATAAGTCTACACTACTTACACAGAGGTTTACAAAACAATACACAAAGATGCATATGATAGTACACAAGAGATGTAGACAACAATACACATAGGTTTACACAACGATAAACATAGGCTTAAAGAGAAATACACATAGGCGTACACAACAATACACAAGAGATCTACACAATAGTACAAATAGATTTACACAATAGTACACATAGGTGTACACCAAAGCATTCATAAATGTACACTACTTACACTTAGGTGTTCAAGAATACACAAAAATGCATATAATAGTGCACAAGAGATGTTTATAACAATACACATAGGTTTACACAACAATAAACATAGTTGTACACAATTTTATTCATAAGTGTACAATACTTACAAATAGGTGTACACAATAATACACAAGGATTCATATAATAGTACACAAGATATGTATACAACAATACATATAGGTTTACACAACAGTAAACATAAGCTTATAGAATAGTACACATAGGTGTACACAAATGTACACAATAGTACACAATAGATGTACACAATAGTGCACAATTGTATGCAACAATACACAATACACATATTGTTACAACCCCAATTTTTGGGTTCCTTTGGTGAGAAATGTAATTTCTCATATTAAATATATTGGAACAAATAATGATATAATTTGTTTTTGAATAAATGGATTTCGTTTACAATAGCCTTTATGATTGTGTTGTGGGCTTTATTGGCTATTGGGCCCAATAACAAGGAAATTCAATTAGTAAATGAATAATTGAGTTTTTGAGAAAAAAAGGTGTGGAAACCTCTAGAAGCAAAATTCAAAGAGGGATTTCGTGCCTCTTGGGTTCCTTGGGTTTCAAGGAGTCCAAAGTTGCAAAGATAATGCAATAATAAAAGAAAAGATCAATTAAGTATTTCTTTATTAAGAAAGAAATTGAAAACAATGGTAAAATGTGGAAAATAAGTGGTAAGAGGTATAATTGAGTTAGCCTTGGTGGAGTTTCGTATCCCAAGGATTCCTAATGATAAAAGGAATACCAATGAGGAAAATAAAAGAGAAATAAAGAGAAATCCTCAAAAAGAGATATTTTTATAAGAATAAAACAAGATAATGAAGGATAATGCATTTAGATGCATCTAGAAGGATAATGAGTATCCAATAAAAAGGATTTAGAAATAATAGAGTTTCTTGGGATCCAAGGAGTCCCAATGAATAAAGAGGAAAGAGAAAATACCTATAAAAGAAAATAAGAATATAATGTGAATACATTATTAATGGATTATGTGGTATTGTTAAAAAGGAAATAGTTTCTACTAAAGGAAAATAGAAATTCGTGCCAATGGATTAAAAAGCAAGAATAAAGAGAATAAATGAGAGGAATTTTGAATTCCTAATTATCCAAGAATTAAGAATATCAAAGAGGTTATGAGGAGAGAGAAGAATACTTCTGCTTAAAGGAATGTGATTTCTATTAGAAGACAGACTTCATTTCTTTGTGGGAAAGCCATCCTAGGGCTTCGTTGAACCTCCCCTATATAAGGGGAAGACATGGGGACGAGTCTAGAGGGATTCCACACAACTATATCTCCCTTCTTCATCTTCTTCGTCAAAACGCTAGCCTTGAAGGTAAGGTCCTATCCTTGGAGTGAAGGGAGGTGTTTATGGTCTTGCTTGTGGCTGGAAACATCCACGACCAACCGCGGAAGGTCGGCCATCCTTCCCAGCCTCCAACCCACGCACGATCACCTACAGCAGCAGCCGCACAGATGCAACACGGCCATGGGTTGCAACTCTCCCCAAGACCTAACCAACCACGCTGGTGGTGAGCTTGGTGGCACCCCAAGGGCGGCGGGGTGTGGTGGAGCTAGGGAAGGTATCGACGACAGCCATCGAGCCCTGGAGGAGAGAGGACGTGCCTGCAATCTACTGTAGATCGGCGTCGTTGCTAGGTTACCCGTGGTAGAAGATGATCTGCATGTGTTGGACAGATTTGCCCCTCTAAGGGCTGAAGAGAAGATTGACTTAAACGGGGTCAAGATCATAATTTGGTTATAAACTCAAGCGAGCCGTGTTTCATGCATGAGGCGACATGGCGGCTTCTGGTTGGTCCAAAAAGGTAAATTTTGCAAAATTCATATCTAATAATTAGTAGCTCAGATTAGCACACATAAAATATGAAAATTTCTTAGAAAAACAAGGGGAATCCATTAAAAATATAATTGAAGCCTGATTCTTCTTGAAATTTGAAAAGTAGTGTAAGTTATCAACTTTAATGAATTAAAGATTAAGAAACCCTATTTTGAATTGATTAATATATTTAATAGGGTTTAATAGATGATTAAAGTTGATATTAGCTTGTTAGTGATAAAAAGGAACATTAGGAACAAAAAGGACAAACTTTGCATATAATTTGTTAATTTAGAGTTTCATGTGCATGAATATACTTTAATGGGCCCTGAAACACTAATGTTGGCAAATGCAACTCTTAATGGCTTTAATTATTCAAAATTGTGAATAAAGTTAAGATATGATTATTCCAAGCTATTTCGAGCATTAAAGTTCCTAATTGTGGTTAAATATCCTTAATGAGGAAATTAGGGTTTCCTAGTGGATAAAAGGTAGAGTTAATGATAAATAACGTTCATATGAGTATTAGAGCATAATGAGCTACGAATTGATGATAAACGAACATAATGACTTTGTCATAGATTGAAAAGGATAAAAATGGTAGATTTAATGGAAAAGAAGCTTAATGGACCTAATTGATGGTTATTTGTGCATTAATCTAGAATTAAGGTTATGTGTTTCTTGAAAGATAGATGAGAAAATTAGAGTTTAAAAAGTGTAAAGGGAATTAAAACCCTAAACCCTAAAAAGAGGAAGAAACCCTAAAAAGGAATAGAAACCATAAGTAGCATGATGGTTTGGATAGTTTTTAATAAAAAGGAATTGGATGTATATTTCAGGATTGAACTGTGTACTTGCTTGATTCTGGATTACTTACTTGTTTGGACTATTCCTGCATCTGAGTCTGCCTGACAGGTATGTGGTTATGCCAATGAATATCCTGAATTAGTTTTCCGAGGATTTTCGAGGTTTTATCGATGACATAAGTTAAACTGTTGATTGCATTTAATTCTTGCAAATTAGAATGTGGATAATACTATCACCTAAGATATGTGCCTACTAGCTCAGATCCTAGTCCCCTCTGTAGCTTAATAGATTGACCTAGTACATGGCTATCGATGGGGTAGGTCCATCAGGTCATGGAATGACTTAGTACATGGCTACCAATGGGGTAGGACCATCAAGTCACAATGAGTTAGGGATTGGGCTACCTTTGGGTAGGGCCATGCGACTCCATAACCCTAGGTATTGTCTACCTGTGTGGTACGGCCATGGGGGTAAGAATCTACAATATGATATAGGTAGTATCCATGTCCACTGCAGGAACAACACAGAGATAGGGGATAGGTAAGGATTGAGTATTATTGCTTAAAGCGTAATCTTCAATGTTAAATGATATTTGGATGACAAGATTGTTACTATAGTTGCACGATTATTGTTTCCCCCACATACCAGCTTTATGCTGACTGACGTTTTGTTTGTCGGCATTTTAGGTACAAGTAAAAAGGACAAACAGTAAAGTGACATATGCAGAATTAAATGAGGATTAACGATCAAGGAGGATTAGTTAGAATATTCTCTCTTATGGATAGAAGTTTAGTAATCCAAGTTTTTCAAAGGTATGCAAAACGTTTTAATTTATACCAGATTTCAGTATAGTTGGTAGAATTTGATAATTGTTATTGATTATTTGTCAAACATTTGATCCTATTAATTGGGATAATGGCTCTGATCTTCTGGTCTCCCTTAATTGGGGGTTACTGGGAGGCGGGGTTGTTACACATATAGCATAAATGTACACAACAATACACAAATATGCACATAATAGTACTCAAGAAATGTAGATAAGAGTACACATAGGTTTACACAACAGTAAACGTAAGCTTACAGAACAGTACACATAGGTGTACACAACAATACATACAGATGTACACAATTGTACATAAGAGATCTACACAATAATACACAATTGTATGTAACAATACACAATATACATATAGTACACATAAATGTACACAATAATACACAATACACATACAATACACACAAATGTACACACAAATGCACAAATATACATATAATAGTACACGAGATGTAGATAACAATACACATAGGTTTACACAACAATAAACATAGGCTTATAGAACACTACACATAGGTGTACACAACAATACACATGTATACAACAATACACAAGAAATCAAAACAACAATACACAACTGTACACAACAATACACAATACACATATAGTACACATAAATGTACACAACAATACACAAAGATGTATATAATAGAAGACAAGAGATGTACACATTAGTACTCAAGATATCTATATAATAGTACGTAAAAGATCTACACAAAAGTCCAAATAGATTTACACAATAGTACACATAGGTGTACACAAAAATATTCATAAGTGTACACTACTTACACAGAGGTGTTCAATAATACATAAAAATGCATATAATAGTGCACAAGAGATGTTTATAACAATACGCATAGGTTTACACAACAATAAACATAGTCGTACACAATAGTACACATAGTTGTACACAATAATATTCATAAGTTTACAATACTTACAAATAGGTGTACACAATAATACATAAGGATGCATATAATAGTACAAAAGAGATGTATACAACAATACATATAGGTTTAAACATCAGTAAGCATAAGATTATAGAACAATACACATAGGTGTACCCAGATGTACACAATAGTACACAATAGATGTACACAATAGTGCACAATTGTATGCAACAATACACAATACACAAAGATGCACATAATAGTACTCAAGAAATGTAGATAAGAGTAAACATAGGTTTACACAACAATAAACGTAGGCTTACAGAATAGTACACATAGTGTACACAACCATACATATAGATATACACAATTGTATGTAACAATACATAATATACATATAGTACACATAAATGTATACAATAATACACAATACACATATAATACACATAAATGTACACAAAAATGCACAAAGATGCATAAAATAGTACACAAAAGATGTAGATAACAATACAGTTAGGTTTACACAACAATAAACATAGGCTTATAGAACACTACACATAGGTGTACACAACAATCACTACTACCGAAATAGCTTATAACGTCACATTTAGAGACAGTGGTTATTATCGAAAACTGATGCCTAAACCCTACAACGCCGGCTAATTACAGAGACCGACATCGATATTTCAAGACCGGCCAGACACGGGTATCACTTTTGATTAAGCGTCGGCTCCCTAAGACGAACCGACGCCTAATTTAGCTCGCCAAATCCAATTTTTTGAGCAAAAACAATTTACCCCCAAAGTTTCACATACGGCGTCGGTTGTTTACCTAATAACCGACGCCTAATGACGAAAAAAAGTACCTCCAAAGGTCGTCAGTTTTTGTGGAAAAACCAATGCTGATAAGGTTTCGCACGCCGTCCCCGTGAAAATTATTAGGGTTAAGATTATCCAATGGACGTTGGTTTTTTTCGACAATCGACGCTGATGGATATTAGGTGTCGGTTTAATAGAAGACCAACGCCTTTGTTAACTTAATAGCCCCCGTGAGAAACAGACTCTTCCCCATTCGTCTTTGTTTCATCACAAAATTATCCCTTCCGCTCCCGACACCACCAGTCACGCTCCAGCCTGCTCCCTCCTCCTTGCACGCTACTGCCACCCTTGCTCGCCTCCGCCGACCGCCCTTTTCCCTGTCACCGCCACCAGCACCTGTGCTACCCTACCGCCGCTGGTTCTGGAGCTCGCCGGCCGCTGCCCTACTACCGCTGGTTCTAGAGCTCGCCGGCCTTCTGCCTGCTGTAGATCTCACTACCTGCTGTAGAGCTCGCCGCTCACCAGTTGCCTGCTCCATAGCTCACTGCATGCTGCCTGCTCATCGCCATCCTTCCCCCTCGTCCTTGCTTGCTCGCCAGCTGCCTGCTCGCCACTCTTCCACGCTTGCCTGCCCGCTCGGCCTGCCCGTTCAGCTTCCACGTACACCCCTCAGTCTCGCCCTCTCTCTCTGCTCTAGAGAAAGACGCCCGACTGGGCTCAAACAGAGGTAAACATCCCCAAAAACCCTCTATCTCCCCCTCTCTCCCAGCTCCAGAGGAAGACACTCTGATTTGTATTTACTTAAATACTAATTTGTATTTACTTATCTACTCATTTGTTCATCTAATGATTTTTTATTCATCACATTATTTAAATTTAGGGCTTTATATTTGTTCATCTAATTTTTAAAATTATTTAATCATCTCCTGATTTATATTTTTTTATCAACTTAGATGTTTCTATTGTAAATCAACCTAGGATATGAATAAATCTTGTGCTTTCATATATTTGTGCTTCTAATCCTCTTGCTTGACCTAATTCAGTAAATTTTGATGCATGTTGAAATAAGATTCAAACTTGTCCATTCTAGCATCCTAATTTGATTTGATTATGTACTTTGAACCTTGAAACATGCGTATTAAAGATACATTGATGTTTCAAACCTAACTCACATGTGGGTCTTCTATTTCTAAAATGATTATATCTTCAATCTACTTTTTTCACCTTTATACTATATGTATTGCCTCTAAAATAGAAGATCTATTTGGTAGAACTGTCGACCTTTGTCCAGACCCTAAAGTGGACTCTATGAACACAGCCAATTAAAGTATCATATTAATATATAATAGTTTATTTATGGAAGTTACATAGAGACATGCAATATTTAGTAACAAAATGATCAAAATAACCCCTATTATATTTTTCTACTGTAAAAAAGTAAACCCTAGGAATTGGTAGTATAAATGCATCTAAACATTCATAATCTATTAATGTGTCACTTGGAGAGAAATGGACATATTCCTATTTAAGTAAAAATTACATAGGACATAATATGAAGTAATGATTAGTAACATAATGCAGTGGTTATCTATATAAAATTGATTATATATGCAATTCAAGTAGAAATACTAGAAAGAATGATAATGAAACAAGAATGAAATTGCAAATAACCTTAGATGGGAAAGAAAACTTCAAATGAATGCATGGTGTTTCATGGTCTCTCTTCCTAATGAGTTATGTTACAAATATCTGTGTATTAGGTTAAGGACATGTTTTTGTTGTGACATGTTGATTTTTTTGCTATGTTATACCCACCAGATTTGTGTTATATATAAAATAATATATTGATTAATTTAAGAAGCATTGATATGTTGTTATCGCTGTCCACAAGTGTTTTTATAAGAAATTTGTGTGTTGAATGGGGTTGTGAACAAGGGACTGGTGTTGTATTTGTTGGCCTAGAAACCCGTCCAAGATTTACTCATTAGGAGTAAATCTTGGATAGTCCCCGGTTTGGGACTGTTCTTGAACACCTAATCTCACTTAGGATGTAAGTGTATAATGTGTATTGGGTTTTCAAGAAAATTTCGGCAACATTTCCCCGTTTGTTATCTAAGTACATATGTACTTGGAGAATAGGGGGGAAATGCTGCCAAAATTTTCTTGAAAACCCAATACACATTATACACTTACTAGTGAGATTAGGTGTTCAAGAATGGGATAGGTGGTACACATTTATTATATATAAGAATGACAACACATGTATTTTTTGGCCTAGAAACCCATCCAAGATTTACCCAATAGGAGTAAATCTTGGATAGTCCCCAGTTTGGGACTGTTCTTGAACACCTAATCTCACTTAGGATGTTTTAACCATTAATTATATATAAGACCGTAAACCCTAAAGTTTTAACCATGCTTAAACTCTAATTTGTTAACCCTAGACCCTAATCTTGTTGTAATATATACTTTTTTCTCTTTGATCATAGAATGGATAGATCATGGATGTCTATTCACAATTGATGCACCCCACAATTTATTTATGGTCTTGATCAGTTTATTAGATTTGCCGAGGAACATAGGAAACAACCTAGAGATAGGTTCTATTGTCCATGTAGGCATTGCAGTAACAACTTGAAAGTCAACACTGGTGACAAAATCAAAAGTCATGTCATGTGCAATGGGATTGCACAAGGCTATACAGAATGGCACTGGCATGGAGAGATTTCAAACCCAAAACCAGTGGATTTCGATAGCAGTGCTTGTGTGGAAGAAGTTATTGCCCCCGATGACATAGATGTGAATGAACCAGTTCCAGTAGACATCATTGATGCCATGCTGGATAGTTGTAGGGTAGAGCACACCGAAACCAATCCACCTCCCATGTTTAGAAACATTGTGCATGTTGTTGAGATACCATTATACACAGGTTGTACTAAGTTTATGAAGCTTAGCGCTGTGTTCAGATTGTATAAGCTGAAAGCTAACAATAGATGGAGCGACAAAAGCTTCACGTCATTGTTGTCTTTGTTGAAAGAAATTCTTCCTGAAGGAAACGAGTTGCCAATCTCAACATACCAGGTAAAGAAATTGGTGTGCCCAATGGGAATGGAGGCCAAGAAGATACACACATTCCCAAATGATTGTGTATTATTTTAAAAGGACTATGTGGATTTGAAATATTTTCCAAAATGTGGTGCGTCACAATATAAATTGGCGACTTCGGGGGGGGGGGTCCAAAACTGGTTCTCTTGCCAAGGTGATGTGGTATCTACCTATAATATCATAGTTTCAATGCTTGTTTGCCAATCTGATAGATGTGAATAATTTGAGGTGGCATACAGATGTTAAGAAAAATAATGATGGGATCCTCCGACATGCATCTGATTCCCCACAGTGGAAGAAGATTGATCTATTGTACCCTAAATTTGGTGAAGAAGTCAGGAATCTAAGACTTGGGCTTTGTACATATGGGATGAATTTGTATGGGACATTGAGCAGCCAACATAGCACTTGGCTAGTCATGCTTGTTATATACAATCTTCCTCCCTGGCTGTGTATGAAAAATAAGTACTTTATGTTGTCATTGTTGATATCGGGCCCTAAACAACTTAGAAATGATATCGATGTTTATCTTGAACCTCTTATTGATGACTTAAAGAAACTCTGGGGTGAAGGTGTGATGACCTCTGATGCTTCACAAAGAGAGACATTTTGTTTGCACGCTATGTTGTTTTGCACTATTAATGACTTTCCAGCATATGGGAATTTGTCTAGATATAGTGTCAAAGGAGCTAAATCCTGCCCTATATGTGAATAGAACACTGATTCAACAAGACTAAAACATGGCGGAAAGACTGTATATCTTGGTCATCGAAGGTTTCTTCCAAAATTCCATTTGTATCATAGGAAGCGCAAAGCATTCAATAGATGGAATGAGGAATGAAGTGCACCTAAACCTATACTGGGGGAGGTTGTTTATGAAAGAGTAAAAGACTTTGTCAATGAATTCGGTAAGAGATCACAATGTACTATGGCCACACAGAGTGACAAATCTTTATTCAAGAAGAAGTTAATATTTTGGGATCTTCCTTATTGGAGTTCTTTGACAGTCAAGCATTGTATCGATGTCATGCACATTGAGAAAAATGTTTGTGATAGCATCATTGGTACTCTATTGAATATACCAGGTAAGACTAAAGATGGGATAAAATCCATACTGGACCTACGTGAAAAGGGAATAAGGTCAGAATTAATAGAATTACGTGAAATGGGAAATCAGAGAACATACTTACCTCTCGCTTGTTACACGTTGTCTACAAAGGAGAAGAAAGCTTTTTGTGAATGCTTGGTAAATGTTAAGGTGCCACAGTGTTACTCATCCAACATCTGTAGATTGGTATCAATGAAAGATTTGAAGTTGATAGGTCTTAAATCTCATGATTGTCACACTCTAATGCAATAAATATTGCCCATGGAAATTCAATCTATATTGTCGAAGCATGTAAGGTTTGCAATATCGCTAGACTTTGTTTCTTTTTCAACAGTCTGTGCAGCAAAGTTATTGACCCTAATACTCTCGATACTTTACAAAGAGAAGTGTTTGTTACCCTATGTCAGCTTGAGATGTATTTCCCTCCTTTATTCTTTGATATCATGGTACATCTTGTTGTCCACTTGACTAGGGAAGTGAAAATGTTGAGACCAGTTTTGTGGCCCAAAGCGGATGTCGTCTATACTGAAATTTTATGGTAAATTTACATTACATTAAATTTTTATTATGTATATATGAGGTCAATTGATCTAAAATTATATATACAGGTTAAAACATAGATACCCAGAGCATCTAGGCCTCCACCTCCACCTCCTACATTACCAAGTTGGGTTCCAGAGGACCTACCTACCCCGTTAGGTCCTAATTGTAGGGGCATGGCACTATAGTTAGGCGAACATGATATAAATTGCCCTATAAATGTTTCTATAGATGTGTATGCTGTAGGTCAATCATACAAAAACAAACGATTTATACAAGATATTTTGGAGTTGTTTTGCTATGATTGGCTGAATACATTTGTGATAGAGCTATGGATAAGGTGATAACTTGTTTATACATCCATATACCTTGTATAGGATCTGGTGATCTAGTTTCTTATATATTAATGCATACATAATACATGTTTTGCAGCTACTTAGACAAGATATGTGAAGATTTTTCATTTGAATATGTAGGATTTTTTATTCCATCTTTGATTAGTCTAGTAGCTAAAGGCCCTACGTCAGTTCAACAATACTGCTATGATGCTTTTACAAATTTTGGTCAAAATAAGAAGATGGTGATAATAGCTCCATTCAATGTGGAGTAAGTTTACTTTGCTTATAATTTGGACTTCAGAAAATTACAATTTTATTGTGGATTTCGAGTTATTAATTTTTAACTTTTTTACCTCTAGGGGTACGCATTGGGAGTTACCAGTTATTATCCCCAGGACGTTCACTATCTATTATCTAGATCCTAAGGGGACTAAATTGAATCTTAAATATGGACATGCAATGAAAATGGCATTATTCTCGTGAGAAATATTTCATTTTTATATCTGTTAACATCTATTATTACATTAATATTTAATTATGCAATTTACTGTGTTACATTAACATGTAGCGGTTTACATGATTCAAAAAGGCTAGAGGACAGGTCTCCAGGAAAAAGAACCAGCCAATAATTTGGGAGAACGTGGAAGTAAGTTCTTGACTCCAATGTATATATTATTTATGTGAACTGTGCTTAGTTGTATTTTTTAATATTTTTTATGTTTCAATTTATAGTGTGCTACACAAGACAACGGATGGGCATGTGCTTACTATGTGATGCGATTTATGCACATGATTATCAAATATGCCACAGTGGACATCGATACCATACCTGAGGTATTATATATAGTCTGATTAGATAATATAAATATATCAATCTTATTTATATATTATTAATTATATATATACATCATTCTCTTATACATCATTGTCTTTGCAAGTGTTTAAAACTGACCCCACTATAGGTAAGGCCTTATCAGATGTACATGCTTCCTATACGATGCAAGAATTAAATGATGTAAGAGAAGAATGGGAAAAATCCATACAAGTAGTGAGGGTTTTAAAATATAATTGGGATGTTGATAGTGATAATGACTAAAGAATGATATTTTGTGAATGAATTTTTCTGAATTGTCATATGTGTGAATGTTTCTACATGTCTAAATGTTTCTACATGTGTCTCAATGTTTATACATGTATGAATGTGAAAATGAATGGAACTGCAGGTTGCTACATGAATGTTTCTACATGTACATGTGTGAATGTGAAAATGAAAGGAACGCTAGGTTTCTACATGAATGTTTCTACATGTGTCTAAATGTTTCTACATGTGTGAATGTGAAAATAAAAGGAACT
This sequence comes from Alisma plantago-aquatica, assembly GCA_963693085.1. Lineage (NCBI taxonomy): Eukaryota > Viridiplantae > Streptophyta > Magnoliopsida > Alismatales > Alismataceae > Alisma > Alisma plantago-aquatica. The sequence goes on along the minus strand of OY856412.1, from coordinate 658,883,102 downwards.
GCAGGTTACTACATGAATGTTTTTACATGTGTCTAAATGTTTCTACATGTGTGAAAATTGAATGGAACTGTGGTTGCTAAATGTGTGAAAATGAATCTTGTTAAATTTGTATGTTTGTGGCCTATTGTTGGTTGATATCAATGGATGTCGTAAACCTATAGTTCAGTTCCATTGAACTGCAGGTTTCTTTATCCTATGACCAGCCACAATAGGATTGCAAAATGATAAGAAAAAAATAATCAAAACATAGGTGTCAGTTATTAGTCAAAAATTGACAACAAAGCCTTACAACGTCTGTTAATAGCAAAAAACTGTCGTCTAATGTGGCCAGACAACACGGTTGTGCTGGCCAGCACAGTCGTGGCGATAGGTGATATGGTGTCAGTTATTACTAAGAAATTGACGCTGATGGTGTCCTAGATGGCACCCTTTTGTGGCACGAAGGGTTTGGGCGTCAATTTCCCTACTAATAGCTGACGCCTATAGTGCCCCTGCTGGCGCCCTTTTTGTGGCGTGAAGGGTTCTGGCATCAATTTCCCCACTAATAATTGACGCCTATAGTGCCCCTGCTAGCGCGTTTTGGGTGGCGTGAAGGTTTTTGGCATCAATTTTCATACTGACGCGTAATGGTTCACCTTTTAGTGTCGCCCACATAGGTGTCACTTTTTAACCATCGTCAAAGGCCTTAAATAAGTGACACCAAAGGTCGGTTCTATAGTAGTGAATACACATGTATACAACAATACACAAGAGATCAAAACAACAATACACAATTGTACACAATAATACACAATACACACATAGTACACATAAATGTACACAACAATACACAAAGACATATATAATAGAACATAAGAGATGTACACAGTAGTACTCAAGAGATCTATATAATAGTACACATAGGTTTACATAACTGTACACATAGGCATATACAAAAATACACATAGATGTACATAATAGTACACAAGAGATCAACACCACTAAACATAGGTTTACAAAACAATAATTATAAATTTACAAAACAATACATAGAAGTGTACACAGAATTACACATAAATATTGACGACAATGCACAAAGATGTACACAATAGTACACATACATTTACACAACATGTTACATAGGTGTGCATAAGAGTATTCATAAGTGTACACTACTTACACATAGGTGTACACAACAATACACCAAGATGCATATAATAGTACACAAGAGATGTAGACAACAATACATAATGGTTTACACAATAGTAAAAATAGGCTTACAGAACAGTACACATAGGTATACACAACAGTACACATAGATGTACACAAAAGTAGACAAGAGATCTACACAATAGTAGACAATTTTACGAAACAATAAACAATTCACATATAGTACACATAAATGTACATAAAAATATAGAAAGATGCATATAATAGTACACAGGAGAAGTAGACAAGAATACACATAGGTTTACATAACAATAAACTTGGGCTTACAAAATAGTACACATAGGTGTAGACAACAATACACATAGATGTACACAACATTACACAAAAGATATACACAACAATACACAATTGTATGCAAAAATAAACAATACACATATAGTACACATAAATGTACATAAAAGTACAAAATGATGCATATAATAGTACACAAGAGATGTAGATAAGAATACACATGTTTTCATAACATTAAACATAGGTTTACAAAACAATATACATAGGTATACACAACAATACACATAGATGTACACAACAGTACACAAGAGATCTACACAACACTACACATAGTTTTACACAACACTAACCATAGATTTACACAATAATATACATAGGTGTACACAATAATACATGTAGATGTACACAACGCTACACATAGGTTTACAAAATAAAAAATTTAGATTTACACAACAATACACATAAGTGTACACAACAATACACATAAAATTACACAACAATACACAAAGATGTACATAACAATATACATAGGTTAACATGACAATACACATAGGTGTACACAAATGTGTTCATAAGTGTACACCACTTACACATAGGTGTACACAACAATAAACAAAGATGCATATAATAGTACATAAGAGATGTAGACAAAAATATACATATGTTTACAAAACAGTAAAAATAGGCTTACAGAACAGTACACATAGGTGTACACAACAGTACACATAGATGTATAGAATAGTACACAACAGATCTACACAACAGTAGACAATTGTACGAAATAATAAAAAATTCACATATAGTACACATAAATGTACACAAAAATACAAAAAGATGCATATAATAGTACACGAGAAGTAGAAAGAATACACATATGTTTACACAACAATAAACTTAGCTTACATAACAATACCCACAACAATACACATAGATGTACACAACAGTACACAAGGGATCTACACAACAATACAAAATTGTACGCAAAAATAAACAATACACGTATAGTACAAATCAATGTACATAAAAATACAGAATGATTCATATAATAGTACACGAGATGTAGACAAGAATACACATAGGTTTTTACAACATGAAACATAGGCTTATAGAAACATACACATAGGTATACACAACAATACACATAGATGTACGTAACAGTACACAAGAGATCTACACAACAATACACATAGTTTTACACAACAATAACCATAGGTTTACACAATAATATACATAAGTGTACACAACAATATATGTAGAAGTACACAACACTACACATAGGTTTACAAAATAAAAAATTTAGATTTACACAACAATACACATAAGTGTACACAAAAACACACACAAAATGTACACAACAATACACAATGATGTACACAACAATACACATAGGTTTACATGACAGTACACATAGGTGTACTCAAAAGTATTCATAAGTGTACACTACTTACACATATTTATACACAATAATAAACAAGGATGCCTATAATAGCACACAAGAGATGTAGACAACAATATACATAGGTTTACACCACAGTAAACTTAGACTTACAATATAATAAACATAGGTGTACACAATAATACACAGATGTACACAATAGTACACAAGAGATCTACACAATAGTACACAAATGTATGGAACAATACACAATACACACATAGTACACATAAATGTACACAACAATACATAAGATGCATATAATAGTACACAAGGGATGTAGACAACAATACACATAGGTTTTATAGAACAATATACATAGTCTTACAAAATAGTACACATAGGTGTACACAACAGTACACATAGATGTACACAACAATATACAAGAGATCTACACAATAGTACACATATGTTTACACAATATTAAACATAAGTTTACACAATAATATACATAGGTGTACACAACAATACATATATATGTATACAATGTTGACTCTAGGTCAATGGTGAGTCTAGGTCTAAATTGACCAAACCCTTATTTTGATGATGACTAAACCATTCCACTTATTTGTGTCTAATGATTCTACTTGAGTGATTTCAGATTAGGTATAGACACACTCTAAATGTCCTAACTTGTGTATCTCAACTTGGAGAAAAGACGAGTCAAAATCAATGCAAGTGCACTTTTGAGGAATAAGATGTAAATCCACTAGAATCATGTTGTAAATCACTTGTAATGATTGTATGACTTATAATTAAGCTTAGAAAAAATTAGGACCAATTAATTCAAATATTTAAACACTTTAATGTCATTTTCCAAAATTCATTAGAGGTTGTTTGTCGGTCGAGTTACAAACTCAATAGATCCCTTAATTGATCTTGAAAATTCCATGGTTTGGTAGAGTTTCACACTCACAGAACTCGACCGATCCCTACACTAAAGCAAAACTAATTTAATCGATCGGTCAAGTTTCATCCAAGATAAACTCGACTGATGGTTCAAATTGGCTTTGTCATATAGTGCCATCAGTCGAGTTACCTTTATTGAAACTTGGCCGATTACATTATACAAAAAATGTAGAAAAGTGTTTCTAGTCATTAGAATGTTGCAAAACTTGAAAAAATATCTATTGCAACATCACAAATGGCTAGTATTCGTCCTCAAGTCTTCCTAAAGGATTTTAAATATCCCCAACTATAAATAGGACCCCTTGTGCTTCATCCCATGGTTATCCAAGCACTATGAAGGTCCCTATTCTATAGTTTAGTGCATCCTACAACCTCCTCTCTTTCTAAGCTTAATTACTTGCATCATCTATTAGAATGAGTAGGAGATTTGTAAGAGAGCTAGTACTACATGTATATCTCGTGGGGCTCTCACTTCCTCCACCTCCCAATCTCTCATTTCAACCATGAGGATGAAGATGAAAGCTCTCTCTCTTAGAAAAGAGAGGTGAAGAAGTTCAAGGCTGAAGACTTGGAGAAAAAGTGGGTAAGCCCTTAGTGAAGGAAGAAGACTCCTTGCTCAAGTGGGTAAGTCCTTGGTTAAAGCTTCTCCATGGTGAAGGTACAGTCAAAGACGGAAGATACAAGAAGAGTAGGTAATTCCTTCAAGGTTGAAGACTTGTGTAAGAGTGGGTATGTCCTTGGTGAAGGCAAAACACTCCTTGTAAAATGGGTTAGTCCTTGGGTAGGTTGAAGACTCTTGGCTTGGATAGGTAAGTCATTTGAAAGATCATGTATTGTATGTCTTATGATGAATATAAGAGTGTAATGGTTAAGAAATCCTAGAGGTTGACCTCTCTAGGTAGTGGACTGACAGACGTCTAGTTTGAAGTATGAAACCATTCTACATAGCTTATCATTTGGTGTTTGTTCAATCTCTCTCATCGTTCCTATGTATGTTTTAGTTGAACTCAAATTCCCATATCAGAAACTTTGTGATATATCTTATAGGTCTAATGAATATTGTTTAATTGCTCCATTGCCACACAAAATGAGATTACTCAAAATAAGTGCAAAATCAACATTAATAACCACATTACCTCAACACAGAGTAAATTAAAACCGATCACATAAAGGCGTTTCAAGTTGAAAACATCATATTTAAATCCACAGAACTCGTGTAACTTATATTTCATTCATTCCAAAAGATGTTATATATTATTGTTCCTTGACCAACTAGCCACAACATGTTACATATGGTGACATGTTCACATACACAAATCATTTATGTACCCCCATCGTATAGACCCAAAAACTCAAACTGATGTACAATGTCTATCAAACACCCTAAGGACCAGAGAGTATAGGGACGACACATAGGACTCTATCACTAGATACCTACTACACATCCATCATCCATGGCTACAACTCCTCTTATATACAGCTTCAACAACATGATCTCTATCTCAACATTCACGTCCACCTAAAAGATGTGGAAACCCATAGGGTGAGACCAAACGTCCTAACGAGAGATATAACTCTTTGCCAACATTTATTAAATCACAAATAACTATGCAAGTAGATAACATGATAAACATGTTGGGACGATTCAGCTAAATGATATGCATCAAACAGATAATGTAGATTAAACAAACTAGGCAATTATCACTAAACAATAGAATGATTAATATTTTGAGAAGAAATATGATGAAAATGTATATCCTTTATCAACTAAACTATACAAAAGCAAGGCAAAGGATCATCTAATGTTATTCATATTTGACCCTAAGAAAATACACTACTCGACTATAATAAATCTTTTATTATGCTGTGAGGATTTGATTCATACTAACCAAATCCAACCAACCACTGCTAAGTCAAAATCGGTGACATACAATGTCAATGGAGGAGTCAGAATCTACGACCTCCCCAACACCTCATGGTCAGTAAACAAGAACATCACTGTGACATCACATATGAGTCATCTACAAACAACAACATATAGTTAAGTTGAAAACTCCTAGCCCACCTTGGTACATGTCACAACGCTACAAGATTGGCTCACACATGGCCATCCAATAAAAGACATATGTAGTTACACTGTTTCCATCACACATATCACATATCACAGATCCCAAGGCATGATCTAAAGCTCATGAATGGCCACAATCATCCTCCATATCATATATGATTGTAGACACAAGGATATTCACTCAATTTGTGGCCCCTCATATTCAACAATATGTGCTCTGATTTAAACTCATTTCACCAATCCAACAATTAAAACTGACACTTGAAAGGATCTATGGCACAAGAAAACTACATGATTAAGGTTTTTCTTTATTAGTTATTCAAATTGGGAGAATTAAGTATTTAGCACACAAGTAGACATAAAAAACCTAATTCAATCTAACAAGCATAACTATGGAAGAACTTTAGAAGATATAAAATGGCTAAGGTATGAATTGATCACATCATCACATGGTATTGTATCACTACCATTCACAAGGTCATCACCATTATCTCATCACAATGGATCATCAACCTATAATAGGATATCAATCCCTTAATCACATCTCTAGAGGTTATTACCTCAAATCATGCAAAAAATACCTTCCAGGTCATTAGACTCAATCACATAATCCCTACATATACAAAATCACATTATGCCTCAATGTTTCTCATAATTACCATCTTACATAATATATGGTTCACCATAGCATTCACATATCTATGTCATTCAAGTTCATTATACCTACAAGGTTATGGATTTATAGCAGGAGAGAGAAAACATCAATACACGATAACTACTTCAAGAAAGGAAAGCACACACATTTTGTCCCTAAATTAGGATTAGGGTTTTTTACATAACTGATTAGGGTTTTATAGCTTTATTCAATTACCAAACCCTAGGCACACCATCACCTACTTTCTTGGAGCATATTAGGGTTAGCACATCATTATCATATTGATTAAGAAACTATCCAACTTACACTGGGTGTCAACCAACATGTGCATTTACATATGAGATTACCATACAAAGTTTACACGTGTCACAACCTACCATCAACACATAGAGGTCTCGACCACTCACACACATGTGTGTCTCGACCTCCCATCAACACAAGGGTCATGACCAAGACACTCTAGCTAGGTCGCGACCAAGACACACCATAGCCGCGACCACCACAACATATGTGTCTCGACCGTTACAACACTATATGTCATGACCTTACTCACATCAAGGATCATAACCACAACACACCAACACATAGTCATGACCGAGATGCATCACAACTTGGCATCTTTACGACACACAAGTGGGCATCACGACCACTCTACAACATGGCATCACGACCAAAATTAGGCAAGGCATTGCAACCAGAACTAGGACTAGGTGTCTCGACCATCTAGCCACATGGCATCACAACAAGAGGAAGGTTGAAGTGCAACGTCCATTACCATAGGTGAGCGTAACGTTCATCCCTCAAGAAAAATGTCATGACTGTAACCAAAGCAACTAGATGTACATGTGTTATGACCAGCACATGTCACGATCTCAAAACAAAGGAATGTCTCAACAACCAAACCCAAGAAAACATGTGTCGAGTGAAACATAACCGGCATGGTTATGACCACATGTCCAAGATAGGCCCCAAGACCAAACATAACACAAGGAACTAGTATTATGACCAAAACAACATCATGTGCCTTGAACCAAGGTCAAAACTAAGGGTAACGATCAAACCAAACAAGGTGTTACAACCACCAAGATGAAACCACCTTAGCAATATTTAACAATGATCAAAATAGAGGTAACCTCGATCTAAACAGCAAATAATCATAGACAAAATAGGAGATAACCTTCAAGGAAACTACCATCATCAAGGAGGAAAATTTATCATAGAACCAGTCACCAAAAACCCTAAAACATGCACTACAGATAAACTCATATGAGGGAGAGATAAACTCACATTCAACACCTTCAAAATAGAACCTTGACTCCATATTACTCTAAGGTCCATGAACATCATGCATGTGTTAAAAACTAAGATAAAAAAATAGGAGAAAATCATCTATCTCATTAAGAGTTCAAAATCGGGAACCATAGATTAGGGTTTCACATTCTAAGCAAACCAAGCATGATAAATCCTATCATTCAAGATCTAGAAAATGATACCATCTACTAGCATATCAACGATACATTCTAGAGAGAGAAACAACAACATGCATGTAAGGAAAAGTGTAATATTAGAGAGGGTAGAGAGTTATATAACCCAGCTTAAGGATAATCAACTCCAAGGATCACTAGTTCCAAGCACACAATCACTAAGGGTGATATAGATCCACCAAAAGCTCCACTTTTGGCCACAAAATCACCTCAAGAAGAAGAAGATACCATGGTCAAATATTTCTCATGAAAATAGGGAAAGAAACCCTTGACCGAACCAAAAGAAGAATGAAAAGAGAGAGAGGAGACTTCCTCATACTTGGGTCCACCTTGTCAAAATATGGTCTGTGACCCTTGTGACGAGGAGTTTCTCTCCAAAATGACCACCATAGAGGATCCATGGTCTAGGGCCGAAACGGGAGAAGAAGATGAGGTAGGAGATCAAAGGAAAACACTTCCAAAGAAAGGAAAACACTTACCAAGGTTGAAGTTGATACAAAGGTCACCACACACACCAAGGAAGGTTGCTCAACCACCAAAGCAACTAGATCATCACTCTTAGCTCCATTAAGCCCCACGGTCGGCCACAAGAAAGAGGAAGAATAAGTAGGGCCAAAAGGGATGCATGGTTGAAGATGAGAGGGGTTATATACATGAAGGACAAGGGGAGTAAGGTGGAGATGTTGTGTCAACACCTAAAGGCACCAAAGGGACACTTGTCCACCCAAGAAACACACATGCATCCACTTAAACCTTGCATGCAACCTATGGTGATACAACCAATGTTGGGTCTCGACCACTTAGGTCCCCCAACCCATTAGTTTCAGTTGAGGCACACATAAGGGGTCGAAATAACACCAAGGTACATGTATAGGTCGAGATAAAGGGTCACCAAAATGTCCAAATCAAGAAACACCTCAAGAAGACCACTATCTCGATCTAACTCCATCAAAACCATCATGGTCGAAACAAAACCAAGCCAAGGTAGGTGTCTCAATCGAGACACACCCAAAACACACCCACAAGGTCCAGACAAGGGTCACTACACTTCAACCAAGCTCATAGGGTCAACACCAAGCAAACCCTAGAAACCCTAAATGTGACACCCATTGTCACACAAAATGAGATTACTCAAAACTTGAACCATGATCAACCTTTAACAACAGATTACCAGAAATCACTAGAAATTAAAAATGATTTGTAACAAGAACCATTAATTGATAATTGTTATGCAAGAGCCAATATCCACATTTCATAATTTATATTCGAGGTGCTACATCATCACATTCAAACATCTTGTTACATACGATAATAGTTCACATGTATATACATACTACCAGAGGCACACAAACTAGAAATCACATATCGAGAACACCCCCAAAGACATGAGTGTACAAAGACAACACATATGACTCTATTACTAGACATTATCCATATACCATGTTTGCCAGATGTAGTTTTCTTCTTGTATTATCTTCAATTGCATGATCTTTAACTCGGTATGCACATCCACCTAAAAAGTTATTTAACCAACGATGTGAGACACACAGTCCCAAGAAGAGATATAACTCTCTGCCAACTTTATTATTATCATAGATAAATTAACATACTGAGCAGATTGAATCAGTAATTAACTAAATGATACATATCTCATGGGTGAAGTAACTAGAGAAGTAACATGTACTTGCCAATGAACAATAGAACAATCAATAATTTGAAAGGAATATGAGGAACATGTATGACTGCTACAAACTAAACAATACAAGACCAAGGCAAGAATTCATCTATTTTTTCTATGTTTGATCCTATACATGCACACTGCACGGCTGATCATGTATTTATTATGCCCTGAGGATTTGAGTTGTACCACCCAAATCCAGCTGACCATTGCTAAGTCAAAATCAGTGTTATACACGGTCAATGGAAGAGCTGAAATACATGACCTTCCCACACCTTGTGGTTAGTACATGAGAACGTTGCAGAGACATATTAGTCAACTACTAAAGTGACATATAGTCACATAAAAGGGGTTGGCGTACACATGACCACCCATATAATATCTAGCCCATCTTGGTACAGGTAATGACACTAGGAGAGCAGGCTCACGTATGGTCATTCTTAAAAGGAGGATTGGCTCATGCATGGCCATCCTTATAACATCGAGATTGCTCATGCATGGCCATTTCACACAACCTGATATAAAGGAGGCAAGGGAATACTCGACTTGCACCCTGCATATTCAAAAATATGCATTTCGAGTTAAACTTGTTTCACCATCTAGTAATAAAACTAACTCTGGATCGGATCTATGGCACAGGGAAAGCTACTAGATTAGGTTCCACTTGATTAGTTAGGCCATTTAAGTATCTTTTAGCATCAATCAAGTTACAACATATAAACCACAAACAAATCCTTCAAAAGAAAAGGGACATAGTATTACAACAACAAATATCACCGTTTAAACTGTAAACTGATTCCCATCATCTCATAACATTGTATCACTGCCAGCTACAAGGCTACTGTATCACTACCATCCACAAAGCTACTATATCACTGCCAGCCAAAAGGCTACTGTATCACTTCCAGTCACAAGGCTATTGTATCACTGCTAGCCACAAGGCTATCATCATCAACATTTTATCATGGGATATCAACCCCTCATTCAATGCTAGAGGGCATGACCTCAATATAGAATTAAGCCCTTACTAGTTCCTAAGACCCATTACATCACACTGGTGATTCAAGATTATCACATCATGCCTCATTAGTATATAGGCATTACTCATGTCACATCACTTATGCCACGCCACATGTACTTGCCATAGAAAAAATTAGCCATTATATTTAGAGAGAGAATATGTTAAACATATTAAACACCTTTAGTTAACACAGGTAAAGCATCATGTGATCTGTAATTTAAGATTAGGCTTCATGTTGATTTAACATAAAGCCCCAAACATCATTCTACTTCTCATCTTATACGTGTACTTCCCATAACTAGAGTGTATAAGAATAAAAATTAGTTAGTGTAACCAAGTATGCACATTCACATATTTATACTTCCTGTGTTCCATTTTCAAAGTTCATAACCAAAGCTTGGTATTATTTAACCATCTTCATAATATTCATAAGTCATAACACCCAATTAACCCATTAGGTTATAGCTATGTATTTAAGGGAGAAAGATATCATTCTCTCTATTATACTCACTTAACATTATGACCTACATTTTGAGTTAGGGTCAATGCTCTTCACATAGAACCGATGAGGGTTATACTTCATGTTTACACTACCAAACCCTAAACACACTAAAACCAATTTTTCTGATCTGATTAGGTTTGAACAACATTAGTTAGATATGAATCTCTTATCATACTATTAGTAGCATTTATCTCACATTACAAATGCATGTGTGTATCATTTTCATCAAGTTATGTGTGGTTTACAATAATGCATTATAATAACATATTGACCATTGCAGTAGTGAAACAATTCAACATTTGATGACCCACATATTATCACTTATTAAAAATCATTAATCACATATATCAAGGAGAGTCGAACCATAAGGTACATCAATAGATGGTATAACTTTAAGCTATCCACAAGGAACCTATAAAGTCATAAAACTTGTTATACAATTTCTACGCCAAGGTTGTCACCATGTATTTTAACAAGACTTATCACCATCCTCGTGTGTATACACATTGTAGTATCATGAACCTTATTCCACAAGTTAAGATTATATGAAAAGGGAATACAGAAGACACTTTCCCTGGATTATCACCTTTCCTTAATATGAACACATGGGTCATATTATTCCATGATTAAGGTTATTATATAGATATGCCACCATAAACCCCACATCCATTACTCCTCACATAGTTAGCAACATTTAGGGATAAGATCTTAATTGAGGATGGACCACTCATAGTAACATCATTCCATTGTGTACTAACTTTAGGAGAAGAAATTAACATTACTTATACATTATCCAAAAAACACCCTTCTATATCATATATTGCTCATAGGTGTGCATCATTGAGTAACCAAGCATACACTTCAATCCTCATTATGTGGTCTCAATCTCACCTTATCAACCCCAAGTATCCATTTAGACTCTCTTTTGGTGTGTCGGTTGAACCACCATGAGGTGTATCCATTAGGGCATCTTGTCCAATCATGTATGGTTCACCATCCATAAGGGGTGACTTTTTAGATAAACTTGAGGTGAAAAATTATTGACACAATGTTGCATGGTTAAGCTCCTTGATAGTGTAATAGGCAACCCTTCTTGAAGGTGTATCGGGCAACCACACAAGGACATATTGGTTAACACCTATGAAGGGTATGACGACCAACAACAAGGTGTATCGTGCATAGCAACACTTAGGTTGTGACAGACAATGCCAAGATGTTAGGTTAGAGTTGGGCTAGGCTTCTCTATTCAAGAGGTATCGGGAAATGTGGCCCTAGAGGTGTATCGATCTCTACCCATTAAGGGTTTCAAAGTTAGCCTCCAACTCCTTGAGTGATTCCATAGCCATGACGACTAACACAACAACAACGCATGTCAGGCAGTAGTGCCTAACGAAAGCATCCATTAGCAACGTGTCTCAGTCTGTAACGCATCTCGGTTTAGGGCACTTCTAGGGCATGATTGGTTACCCTAATCAAGGCATGACGAATAACACCTTAAATGCATATCGATTTAGAAACCACATAACGTGTCGACTTAGATCTCTCCAAGCTATGACGACCTCACACTCTAACATGTCGACCTAGGCCTTTCCAAGGTTGTGATGACATGTCACAAGGTGTGACGGTCAGTCGCATCACCGGTCATGTCAACCACCCATACATACCAGCCTATCATGCCTATCAGACTCATCATCTTCAATCTTGGAACACTCATTCAAGCAAGGTGAGAGAGAGTAACACAAGGGAAAAAACTAAGCAAGATTCCTTTCTTCAAAACAACACAAAAAACCACCAAGAAGGAAGTACTAACAAGCAAGGTATAACAAGCCAAAGATAAGGAGTAAAGATAGCATGTAAAGGGTGATAATAACAAAGAGGGTTTATAGTTATATATCCCGCCTCAAGGATCACCACCAAGCTCTAAGCTTCACAAGATCAAGGTAGAATAAGATCTTCCAAGCTTGATCACCACAACACCTCCAAGAGAGAAGATGGAGCTATGGTTAAGAGAGCATGATAGGGAAAAGAAGTAATAAAGGCCCATAGATGAGAAGAAGGAAGTAGGAAAGAAAGGAAGCTAATGATCATGGATTACCAAGGTAGAGGATGAAGAGAGTACCACAATCATGGGACTCATCCTCCAAGATCCAAGGGAGAAGCTCCTCTAGCTCAAGGTCATTCACCAAGGAGAGGAAACAAGAATAGCCAAAATGATTCTCTTTCATGGAGGGAAAGAGGTATATATACAAGAGGGATGAAAGAGAGAGCAAGGGGAAGGTGACACCACCTTAGAACCTAGGTGACACATGTCCACAACGAAAGAGCCACATGCAACATAATGCAACAAGGTGATAAGATCTAGGTCTTGCCCACAAGGCCACCTATGATGGTCATGGCCAATACAAACATTCCACCCTCTTCTCAAACCCATAGGGGTGAAACGCTAGGTACCAAAAATTGATATGGTGCACCTCTAGACACCACAAAACCGATAGGATGTCCCTCAAAACTCCCACAAACTGATACAAGGCCTCTTCAAGGCTCTCAAGCCTGAAAAAACACTTCTAAAAGCAAAAGCACACTTCAAACATGTGTACCACTCAACCAAGGTCCAAATAAGGTGTTCAACTCTTTATCTTTCCTTGAGATGATGCCAAGAGAGAGAAGGAATACTCTATATGTGGCAAACTTGCAAATCAACCCCTACTCTGGGTAAATTGTAATTTGCACCAAACCTCTCCATAAAACACAAGCATCAAGCTCAAACAAGGAACTCAAATTTCCAACATGCCCTAATTACATCTTAGATGATTAGATCAAGGTGCTAAGAAACAAACTTAATAAAAACAAACAAGTTTATCCCAAAACCTAGGTCAGGGTCCTTACAAGTCATAAACCCTAATGAGGGTTTCACCCCTAAAATCCAGGTGAATGGAGATGGATACTACTCATGCATCATACCTTCAAACTTCCACATAGTTACTTGAGGTCATGGTGATGTCACAAGAATTGATCAATCATATTGTCATTGCATCCATGGTCATCACATGGTCAGTTGTATAGGACACATACTCAAATCTTCCTTTATTGGTTGTAGAGTCAACCCCATGCCAGGTGATACTTTCTTAGCCAAAGAAGTGGTATACATACTTACCCAACTCAAGTGTCAACTCCTTCTTAAGTATCACCTCCTCATATTGTAGCATCGTATGATAAGATCCATGATTCTGAGGGTTTACCTTACCCTCCTCAATCTCACCACGTCATTTCCAATGAAAGACTAGGGATACTTTATGTCATTCACTTTAAACTACAAAGCTTATCATGCTTTCGCTACGCCACTCTTATCTGCCTCAACACTAACACTACTACAGAAATAGCCTTTGGCGTCGGTTGTTTAACCCCCTTTGGCGTCAGTTTCTGAGCGACGCCTATGTGGGCGCCGCTAAAGGTCGAACACTTCGGCGTCGGTTTTTTAACCGACGCCTATTTAACATATAGGCGTCGGTCTTTTAGTAGATAACCGACGCCAAAAGGGTTCACGCCACAGAAAATGGCGTCATCTAGGACACATTCGGCGTCGGTTATCTACTAAAAGACCGACGCATAAAGTGTCCTAGATGACGCCGTTTTCTGTGGCACAAACCCTTTTGGTGTCGGTTTGACATGAACAGCCGACGCCATTTCCAGTACGGCTGTGGCCACATTAGGCGTCGGTGTTTTGCAAAAACCAGACGTTGTATGTCTTTGCTGACGGTTTTCTCTAAATAACCGACGCCTATATCTATTTTTTTTTTATATCAGTTTGCAGGCCTGCTGTGGCTGGTCAGCAGGATGAGAACCTGCAGTTTAGTTTTCTGAACTGCAGGTTTACGACATCCATTGATATCAGCCTACAAACCTGCAAAATTCACAAAAAATAATTCACACAAGTAGATACATTCAGACATCAATTCAATTCTCACATTCACACATATAGAAACATTCAAATACATGTATTAACATTCATAAATATTCATTTACAAAGTATCATTCATTATCGCTATCAACATCCCAATTATATCTTACAGTTGCCACTGCTTGTATGGATTTTGCCCATTCTTCTCTTAGTTCATTTAATGCTTCCATCGTATATGGAGCATGTATATTTTTTAAGCGTTTACCTGTAGTGTTGTCAGTTTTAAACACCTGCAAAGAGAATGATGTATATATATAAGTAATAATATAAAAATAAGATTGATATATTTCATACTAACTAATGAGACTATATATAATACCTCATGTATGGTATCGATGTCCAATGCGGCATATCGGATAATCATCTGCATAAATCGCATCACATAGTATGCACATGCCCAACCATTGTCTTGTGTAGCGCACTATAAATTGAAACATACAAAATAATACAACTAAGCACAATTCACATCAATAATATATACATTGGAGTCGGGAACTTACTTGTACGTTCTGCCAATTTATTGGCTAGTTCTTTTTCCTTGGGACCGTTCCTCCAGCCTTTTTGAATGCATCTAAACCCCTACATGTTAATATAACACAGTAAATTGCGTAAGTAAATAGTAATGTAATAAGAGATGTTAACATATACAAAAATGAAATATTTCTCATCAGAATAATGGCATTCTCAGTACATGTCCAATTTTAGTGTTTAATGTACTTCCCGCGGGATCTAGATAATAAACAGTGAACGTCCCGGGGACAATAACTAGTAACTCCCAATGTTTACCGCTAGAGGTAAAAAGTTAACAATTAATAACTCAAAATGCACAATAAAAATGGAATTTTCTTAAGTCCAAATTATAAATAAAGTAAACTTACTTGACATTGAATGGAGCTATTATTATCGTCTTCTTTTGCTGACCAAAAATTGTAAAAGCATCTATACAATATTGTTGAATAGTATCAGGGTCTTTAGCTACCATACTAATCAATGATGGAATCAAAAATCCCACATGATCAAATGCAAATTGTTTGCAATGATCTTCGACTAAGTAGCTGCAAAACATGTATTACGTATGCATTAATATATAAGAAACCAGATCACCGGATCTTACACAAGGTATATGGATGTATAAACAAGATCTCACCTTATCCATGTCTCTATCATTGATGTATTCAGCCAATCATACATAAACAACTCAATAATATCTTGTATAAATAAAGAGCTATCGTATGATTGACCTGCATAATCTGCATCTAAAGAAACAATTATCGGGCAATGTATATTATGTGCCCGTAGCCAACATGCCATTCCCCTACAAGCAGGACCTAACGGGTATGTTAGGTCAGTTGGAACCCAAGTTGGTAATGCAGGAAGTGGAGGTGGAGGCCTAGGTGCTCCTGGTGTCTTCTTTTTAACCTGTATATATAATTTCAGATCAGTTGACATCATATATACACATTAACAGTCTAAATCAATGTAAATTTATCTTACAATTTCAGTAGTGTAGACGACATCTGCTTTGGGCCACAATATGACCCCACCTTCTGCATTAACAAGTGTATCAATATCCGGGTGGGGATATGGCAATGTAGCTTCTCTCCAATCGGGTAACACACGTATTGGGATCACACGAACGTAGCCCTGTGGCATTGGAGTCCCGTGAAACATTGCCCCAGGAAGGGACGGGTAAGCCTGCGCCTCTGCAACAACGTATTCTTGCATTCTTAAGCGGCATGGCTTCAATACATACAAATTTACGTAAAGAATATTATACATATATACATATCATCTTGAAAACATAACAACTTGAAAAGACTAACTACAATGTCATAAACAATACTTACAACAGACGTGTTAGGCGGTGGGTCATCAGGATTAATTGTAGTCTGTACATCACGAGAAGATTGGGTCGCCATAGGCTGATTGGAAGCCTGAGATGCCTGCCACCGCAGCAATTCTTCCTTGACCTTCTCAACAACTACATCGTTGACCTTCTTAGCAACTATATCCTCGACTCTCTTATTCTCCTATACATGGATAAAAGAAACATTAGATTCTTATTATTGAATTTCCTTTTGCAGCAACATTCTAAAAAAAGTATAGGTTACCTCTTCTTGTGAAAGTCCCGCTCTGGTTTTGCGCTGGGATGGCCCAAAGAATGCTTTGATGCCCACACCAGCGCCTGCACCCCTAACACGTCCAGGATGCTCTGGGTTACCTAGAGAAACTGTCAATTCATCCTGTGTGCCCTGAGGGATGAACGTGCCTTGTTTCCTCTGCTCGTGCCCTGAGGGATGAACGTCCAGGATGCTATGGGTTAGTAGCACTAAATGTTAATCTTGAATAGGTGAATACAATGTATATTAATTAAATTGGGAGTGACGCCTAATACCTTGAATTCTTCAGATTTTCTTGAAGCAACAAAATTGTCCCAATCTTCTTTGTCCAAGAAGTTCCATTGTTCAAGGGCTGACTTCTTCTTCTTATCACCCTCTTTTATGTATTCTCTGTTTAGATTTGTCCTATAATTCCTAAGCATCTTTCCAGCGCATTGCATCACACTTTTACGATGCAACTTCTCATCCAATGCAAACAGATTCTGTAAAATAGAAATGTTATTAACTAGTATCCAAAATAGAATTGCAAATAATAGAATTTGTAATCTACAAAATAAAATTGCAAATAATAATAACTCACACATAAATCCTTCCATATCAAGTCTTTTTTCCCCTGAGGAACTTTATGCCAATTATCATACTTAACACCACAATGGCTCCGAGTGGTACACCCAAGATAGTTTACAAAATTATTATGGTTCACTCCAATTGCATTTCCTCCATTATCAAACTCCACAACCAATTTGGATCCACTACCACTTAGCGCTATTAACTTCTTCAACAGAGTGATGCCCCTTTTCTTGTTAAGTGTTTGGTGCTGCGCATCAAGTTGCTCCAGTGCTTCAGTGGGTACATGTGCATCATCAACCTAAATTTTTACAAAAATAAACACATTGAATTAGCCCAGTATAGAAATATAGGATATATGACATAACTAGAAGATAATGAATTTTATAGAAATACAGGATATGTTTTTAGAACTTACATTGGTATCCTCGCCATGCTCGTCATGGACAGCATGCTCATCATGGACTTCATGCTCATCATGGACATCATGCTCATCATGGTCAGCCATCTGAAAATGTCATTAAAAAGGCAAACATTTAGCATTTGTATTAACTAGAAAAAGGCAAACATTTAGCATATGTATTAACTAGAAAAAGGCAAACATTTAGCATTTGTATAAACATACATGTCTCTAAAATTGTGATCTTTTATCAATTAACAATCCTTCATTGTGATCTCCACGCACATATAAGTCATCATTAGCTTCAATATTTTGTGGAGTTGGCAACCCAACTGAGAATGGACTGGAGTCATCATACTTATCATAGTACTCTTCTTCATCTATAGGATCTTCAATGAATTGTCTTTTACCATGAAGAACAACCGACCATTTATCATTCGCAGGATCATCGATATAGAATATTTGTTTCGCCTGTGATGCCAATATGAATGGTTCACCCTTCTCGCCAATCTTTTCAAAGTTCACCAAAGTGAAACCCAATTCATCCACTATAACTCCTTTGGTGTTATCAACCCAATTACATTTAAAGAGCAGAATTTTGAAATCTATGTAGTCAAACTCCCAAATGTCCTCAATGACACCGTAATATGACATTTTAGCTTCACGTGGACTCTTATCCTTTACACTTGCAAAGTACATAGTCGACGCTTGAAGAGTGACCCCACTATTTTGGACGACACTCTTATCATCTTGGCGCTTTGTGTAATATGTGAATCCATTAATGTCAAACCCTTCATAAGACATAACATTCGGTTTTGGTTTTAAGGCGAGGCATTTGATAGTTTCTGTAATATCATTTGGTGTTTGAGATAGTTGATGTAAGACTTTATCTTCAAACCACTTAGTAAAAGTCTTATTATGCTCTCTAGCAAGCCACATTGAACTTGCTCAAGGATGTTCTCTCTTTATGAAATTGGTATGTTCCTCGATATAAACACTCACTTCGTCCATATTGTGTAAAATACACAAGTGAGCTTGTTCCAACTGCTCACGGCTGATTACTTTCACCCATGATCCCAAAATTCCTTTGCCCTCCTCAATATTCTTGTCATTATCAGGAGTGTCATTACCACTAGGAAAGTCATTGCAAAAATCCATAACCTCTCTCACCACATAACCTTCAATAATACTCCCTTCAGGCCGATAACAGTTTCGAACATCACCTTTAAAAATGCTCATGTATCGTTCAAAGGGATACATCCAATGCAAGAAAACTGGTCCCAACATTTTCACTTCCCTAGTCAAGTGGACAACAAGATGTACCATGATATCAAAGAATGAAGGAGGGAAATACATCTCAAGCTGACATAGGGTAACAACCACTTCTCTTTGCAAATTATCGAGAGTATCAGGGTCAATAACTTTGCTGCATAGACTGTTGAAAAAGAAACAAAGTCTGGTAATTGCAAACCTTACATGCTTTGGAAATATAGATCGAATTGCCACGGGCAATATTTGTTGCATTAGAGTGTGACAATCATGAGATTTAAGACCTATCAACTTCAGATCTTTCATTGATACCAATCTACGGATTTTGGATGAGTAACCATGTGGCACCTTAACATTTACCAAGCATTCACAAAAAGTTTTCTTCTCCTTTCTAGACAACGTGTAACAAGCGGGAGGTAAGTATGTTCTTTTTTTTTTTTTTTTTAAACAAGCCATGAGGTCATCTATTCACCTCACCCTCCTCGTGTGAGCACAAATAGCAAAAAGTACAGCTCCTGCTTATAAGATGCAGGTGATGGCCCAATCAACAAAGAACACCCCAACAAAGAAAACGAAAACACACTCAGGAATATCTCAACACCACATAGGGAGTCTCATGCTTCTCAAGGTAAAACATCCCTCTAATCCTAGGAGACAAACTTCTCGGATTAGAGATGACAATAGGTTCATGGAGACGACTACCCCATTTGCCAAAAACTCTAGGAATCGAATTCAGGGACCTGTGCACAAGGGAACCCAGGATACCATCCTCCTTAACGTAGCATCTGATCTCCTCAACCATAGAAATCAGCCTCCAAGGGATGGGACGACTACCCCACACAAGATTGAAGAGAAGATCATTGTCAACCTCAACGGTAGAAATCCTCAAGTTTTGAGACTCAGCAAATCTGAGACCAACCACAATAGCCTGAAGCAAAGCATTGTCAAGATCAACAGCCGTGAGCCAAGATCTAGCTACTTGACAGACCTTCGCAAGATGGTTTCTAACGACACTGGCCATCCACCATCTCTTATTACCAACTGGATCTCTGTCTTTACCAACTGTGAGATTAAGCTTAAGGCTGTGAATATCCGGCTTGTTCCATCTCAAAAGAGCAAGCTCCTTAATCACATAAGTAGGATCGACCACACCATGATTATGCAATCTGAGATGAACCTCAGGGTCAGCGAAGGCACGAAAGTTCTTCTTCTTGAGCATGACGTTCAGCTGTTCAGTCATCAAACGGAAAGCATTCTCAAAGGAGCTATATATACCATCAAATCTAGCTTTGCATCTCCATTTCCACAAACAGTAAGGGATGAGGGTCGCTAAACAGGCCGCTATCCAGGTGATCACATCGGCCGATCTACCATTGGCGCAAAGGGACACAAGCTCGGCTCTACTACGCGGCCTAGTCAAGTCTGTAATAGATTCGAACTTCTCCCAAAAACTAGACGCCATCTGCCCAAAGAAAACAACATGGTCAGTGTCCTCCAAGCAGCTTTCAACGCAGCATTCACATCTGGATGCTAGCTGAATATGGCAATTACGGACATTGTCATCTGTCGGTACAGCATGGTTCATCATCTTCCAGATAAAGGCGCATTCCTTAGGGGCATCTATATTCCAGATCTTGTTGTAAGAGCAATCAGAAGGCGCATTACCAACAGTGAGGATCTTCTTGGCTGATTTGATGGTGAACACACCCATCCGCTCAGGGCTCCAAACTATCTTGTCATCATCTTCAGTAATCCTTTGCTTCGCTTGCTTGATCAGCTCAACGCCTTCATCAGTAAGGACCTGCCGAAGAGCCAACCAGTCCCAACCTTCATCAATGATCCAGAAGTCTCGAACCAGGAAGGCATGGTTTCTGTCACTGTGAAATCTCGCATAGTCGAACAGCCTAACCTCACACCAAATATCATCCCAGAACGAGATCATACCTCTACCCAGGATCCATCTACACCACGGGACCACGGATGGGAAGGTATTCCACATATGCTTCCAGTAAGGGGAGGCTGTAGCTCTGTAATGGACATGATTAGGATAGTTGGCCGCCCTACTACTCATCCGAAGAGAATACTTATCCTTACCGAACCTGGCCCACAACGAATCCAAAGCAATAAGCTCCCAGCAAGCTTTGGCCACGAAGGCATCAACAGTGATCCGAGTATTTGGCAGATTCAGCCCTCCGTGCTCAAGCGGCATGGCCACCTTTGACCAGCTCACCCAAGCTCTTCTATGATTATTGTCCCGATCTGCCCAAAGGAACTTCTTGAGCATACAATCAATACGATCAATCGTCCCACGAGGAATACCAGTGGCAGCAGCAGTGTATATAGAGGTGGACGCTAGGACATGAGAGATCAACATCTTGCGGCCAGAGAAGGAGAGGAGCCTCGACTTCCAGGAGGCAATCTTTTGGTTAATCTTCTGTATCAAGTAATCAAAATCATTCAGAGTGCTTCTACCAAACTTGATCGGAACCCCAAGGTAAACCAAAGTCTCCGCTGTATTATCAAGATCAAGGGCCGCGACAATATCATTGGAGGAAACAGTGCATCTAGCACCCACCACACATTTCGACTTAGCTCGATTGATCATCTGCGCTGTGGCTAGCTCATAATTCAAGAGAATCTGCTTAACCGAAGCCAACGTGGACGGATTGGAATTGAGGAAGATCATAATATCGTCCGCATATAACAGATGTAAAGGAGCAACTCCATGTCCACGTGTATGAAATCTCGCAAGATTCATCTGAGAATCCACTCTAAGGATGTGTCTAGAAAGCAGCTCTTCAAAGAGGATGAACAAAAGGGGCGATAAGGCATCACCTTGCTTCAGGCCCCGTTTCATAGGAAAGAAACCAGCAACGGCATCTCCAATAGAAACCGTAGCCCAGGTGTTAATGAAAAAACGCAGCACAAGGTTGATAAAACCTTCCGAGAAACCAAAGCTCAACATGATCTTCTGGAGGACCTCCCAGTTGATACGATCAAACGCCTTCGACATATCAATCTTGACCATCAAATTCGGAAACTGTTCACCTTGATAGAGATCATGAACCAGTTCTTTGACCAATCTGATGTGGTGAGTAATCTCTCTACCTTGGACATAGGCTGCTTGATTGTCAGAAATGAGATTAGGCATAAGCTTCTTCATACGGTTACTCATAACTCTAGCCAAGATGCGCAGGGCCACATTCTCAATAGAGATAGGGAGAAAGTCCTTACTGATATCAGAGGGGTTCTCAACCTTGGGAATAAGAAGAATATTGCAGCAAAACAAGCTACGGTGGCAAGGTTGTCCACTGAAGAAGGATCTCGTCATCTTCATGAAGTCATCCTTAATCGTATTCCAGAGATAAAAAAAGAAGTGGACTGTGAAGCCATCCGGTCCAGGTGTAGTATGTCTGTCCATCTGATCAAGAGCCATATGCACCTCATCTTCATTAGGAATGACAGTCAAGGAAGCATCATCGTCGGTGGTAACCAAATCAGGAATAGACATAAGCATATCATCAAGCAGATCGTTATCAAAGCCAGGATTCTCCTTGTAGAAGTTTGCATAATGGGCAGCAACATGGTTAGCGATGTCCATCGGATCCTCAATTCTCGTGCCATCACTCAGTAGAAGGTGAACAACACGATTGAGCTTTCTTCTAGATCTCACCACTGCATGGTAGAATCTAGTATTCCTCTCACCATCGTGAAGCCAGTCAATACGAGAACGTTCTTTCCAAACCTTCTCCTCAAAGTCAAGAAGTTGTTGGAGCTCAGTCTCAGCAGACCTGAGATTCATCTCATTGGCAAGGGAAGGATTCTCATCGTAAGCCATCTGAGTCGTATAAACCACATCCTCAAGGTCTCGAATCCTCTGACTAGTGTCACCAAAATGATCTCTGCTCCAAGATTTCAGAACATCTCTAACCATCTTCAATTTTGAGTAGAAGATAGAAGAAGGAGAACCGGTGAAATCCTGTGCCCAAACATCATCCATGAGACGCCGACAGTCTGCATAGTCAAGCCAAACCTGCGAGAAAGAAAAAGGTCTCCTCCTATTGAACGTCCTCACGCAGCCAGGTAGATATAAAATCGGGCAGTGATCAGAAACCCGATATCTCGTAAGGTGAGAGGCGGTAACATTTGGACGCTTCAGACCCCAAGATTCATTAAGGAAAATCCTATCAAGCCTTTCCCAAATGGTGGGAGTGTTGTATTGCTTATCAACCCATGTATACTTGCTGCCAAGAAAGCGGGCCTCTCTCAGATTAACGTTATGAATAAAGGAATTGAAATCCAAGATATCTTGATAAGGTCTATCGAGTCCACCCCTCTTCTCAGACTGATGCTTGATGGTGTTGAAGTCACCAGCCACGAGCCAACAAGCATCGCCAATGTGACCAGATAAGTCACCAATATCCTCCCATAAAATTCTTCTCTGAGAAGCACTACAGCTCGCATAAACCGCTGTAACATAAAACTCCATACCATCAGAATCCCTGAGCTTTATCGTGATATGTTGATTGTGAATCCTCAACACAGACGGGTGAAGCGAAACGTCCGCATATAGCCAAATCTTTCCAGATTCTACCTCGTTAGTAACAGACCAATCCAATCTCACGATGTCCAGCAATTCATCAGCTGATACAACATGTAGGAAAGGTTCAAATAAGCAAACCACCAAAGGTTTATGTCTTCTACATAACCGACCCAGCACCTTCCTGGTCTTATTGTTGGCCGCTCCCCTAATATTCTAGAAAAGGAAGTTGGAATCCATAGATAGGTTAGAGACTAAGCTCTCAAAGACAAACGACGCCAGCTAGAAGCGCTCACGACCATCATAGCCCCATTCATCATCAGAAAAAGGATTGTGTCCATCCGATAGCCTCCTTCTATGGGTATATCTCCTGTGGCCATCAGGCTGAGTGTGGGGTGCCATGAAATCTTGATGTCTGCTGGACGAAGGAAGAAGAGATCTTCTATCGCGGCGTGAATTATAAATCTGCTCATGAGAAGGGATGAAATCAGTAAGACGTTGTGTGTGCAGCGGTCTTCTGATGCCTTCATCATCAAAGACAAACCTACGAGATCTGTTATCATCATGCATAAGAGGAGCCACGTCAGGAATAGAAGCTACAGGATCATGATTGTGATCGTCCATCACTATTGGATCAACAGGAGAAGACTGTTCCAGGGTATCTTGCACAACTTCTGTAGCAGCCGAAGTATGAATATCAAAAGCTTCCATCGGAATGCATAACTCTTCACCAATCTCTGTGCGAGAGAAAAGATTAGAACCTGGTTTCCCTCGGGTAACAATGTGCAAATGCACATCCGATCTTCTGTCTCCATAAGTTAGAGAAACAAACTGTGGGATATCCTCATTAAACGTCTCCACAAGAACCAGGATTCCTGAGATATCATCAGGATTGCGAATCCATCCAGAAACCACGATAAGCTTTCCAAAGCTATTCATCAGTCTGTCTATGGCATCATCATCACGACAAACAATCGGGAGGTCCGCAATCCAGAACCAGACCGCCTGTTTGCGAGAGCAAGGCTCGCCTTCCTCCAAGGATAAAAGGTTAACGATCATATCTCTAAAAACAAAGGACGGATTCACTATAGCCTGCCGCGCTTCCTCCTGTCTGTCAAAGAATACAACAGCTTTTCTCTTGGAGTGACGATAGATATCAGAAGCATGCGGCCACCTTCTCTTGAGCTCCGGGCAGAGTTCCTCCCAAGACAGACGTGAAGGCCAAGAGACTTTAACCGCTCTTGCCAACGCCTGTGCCTTGCTCTTTCTATCCTCCGTGTCTGGACCCAAATCAACCGCTATACGCTTGGGAACATGTATCTGACCGCCTCGAGCAGGAGCAGCCGGCCGCATCATCGGGAATTCAGTATGAGAGTGAATATCCGGCGGGGGAGCATTAGGTCTGGCAAGGCAACTCCTCGCAACATGGCCTGGTGCATGGCACTTGTAGCAAACAACAGCACGTCTACAATGAAACTGCCAGTGTCCTTTACCAAGACAGCGATAGCAAGTGTCTTTAGGGATGTCCATCATCCATGGCCGACGAGAGGGGATTCTCACAGGCTGATCTCTCGGAATCTACTGGTGATCTCTTTGCTCGATATGTCTGACGTTCTGACTGCTAGGGTTCTTCTCAACCGCAAAGGGTGCTTCAAGGCGACGCGGATCCTCCTCACGGTTCACCGGGTTCACTAGAAGCGGCAGGGCTTTATCATAAGAAGGGACATTCTCATGGCGGTCAGCAACAGGGACCTCTGGTTCTACAGGAAGAGTCTATCCCTCGTTGCCCGACTCCAACGGAGGGACATCAAGTCTTGGCGGCTCATCAACAGGAATTCCCGAGCCAGACTGCGGATCGCGATCAGGCGAATGATGCTTCAGAGATCCAACGACGGTCCTAACATCTTGGATAATCTCATCTATCGGCGTGGCCAGGGACGCAAACCCTTGGCGTCTGTCTTGGACCGCTTGCTGGGCCCTCATGGCTTGGGCACTCTGCCGCGTAATCCTCCTAGAGTACGGGGACGACAACATGGGGAAAACGAGGAAGGTGGCCCCCGGTAGGCGGGGTGCCTAGCCGAGGTGGGAAGCCGGCGGCGGCGCCGTCAAACGGAAACCCTAGCAGAGCCGTTGTCCAAGAGAAATTTCAAAAATAACACAACACCACCAATAATGAACTACTAGCATGCAAGAGATAACAAGCCAAAGATAAGGTCTCTTGGACAACGTAAGTATGTTCTTTTACTACCCATTTCACGTAATTCTGTTAATTCTGACCTTATTCCCATATCACGTAGGTCCAGTCTGGATTTTATCCCATCTTTAGTCTTACCTGGTATATTTAACAGAGTACCAATGATGCTATCACAAACATTTTTCTCAACGTGCATTACATCGATACAATGCCTGACTGTCAAAGAACTCCAATAAGGAAGATCCCAAAATATTGACTTCTTCTTGAATGAAGAATTGTCACTCCGTGTGGCCATACTACATTGTGATTTCTTACCAAATTCATTGACAATGTCTTTTACTCTTTCATAAACAACATCCCCTGGTATAGGTTTAGGTGCACTCCGTTCATCATTCCATCCATTAAATGCTTTGCGCTTCCTACGATACGGATGGAATTTTGAAAGAAACCTTCGATGACCAAGATATACAGTCTTTCCGCCTTGTTTTAGTCTTATTGAATCAGTGTTTGCTTCACATATAGGACACGCTTTAGCTCCTTTGACACTATATCCAAACAAATTCCCATATGCTGGAAAGTCATTAATAGTGCAAAACAACATAGTGTGCAAACGAAATGTCTCTCTTGCTGAAGCATCATAGGTCATCACACCTTCAGCCCAAAGTTTCTTTAAGTCATCAATCAAAGGTTCAAGATAAACATCGATATCATTTCCGGGTTGTTTAGGGCCCGATATCAACAATGACAACATAACGTACTTATTTTTCATACACATCCAGGGAGGAAGATTGTATATAACAAGCATGACTGGCCAAGTGCTATGTTGGGTGCTCAATGTCCCGTACAGATTCATCCCATCTGTACAAAGCCCAAGTCATAGATTCCTATCTTCTTCACCAAATTTGGGGTGTAATAGATCAATCTTCTTCCACTGTGGGGAATCAGACGCATGTCGCAGGATCCCATCATTATTTTTCTTAACATCTGCATGCCACCTCAAATTCTTCGCATCTTTCGGATTTGCAAACAAGCATTGAAACCATGATATTATAGGTAGATACCACAACACCTTGGCAGGAGAACCAATTTTAGAATCCCCCAAAGTCGTCAATTTATACCGTGACGCACCACATTTTGGACAATCTTTCAAATCTACATAGTCCTTTTGAAATAATACACAATCATTTGGGCATGCGTGTACCTTCTTGGCCTCCATTCCCATTGGGAACAACATTTTCTTTACCTGGTATGTTGAGATTGGCAGCTCGTTTCCTTCAGGAAGCATTTCTTTCAACAAAGTCAACAATGAAGTGAAGCTTTTGTCGCTCCATCTATTGTTAGCTTTCAACTTATACAATCTCAACACAGCGCTAAGCTTCGTAAACTTAGCACAGCCTGTGTATAACGGTATCTCAGCATCATGCACAATGTTTCTAAAGATAGGAGGTGGATCGGTGTGCTCTACCCTACAACTATCCAGCATCGCATCAACGATGTCTGCTGGAACTGGTTCGTTCACATTTACGTCATTGGAGGCAATTTCTTCTTCCACCCAAGCACTTCTATCGACATCTACTGGTTTTGATTTTGAAATCTCTCCATGCCAGTGCCATTCTGTATAGCCTTGTACAATCCTGTTGCACATGACATGACTTTTGATTTCCTCACCAGTGTTGACTTTCAAGTTGTTACCGCAATGCCTACATGGACAGTAGAACCTATCTGTAGGTTTTTTCCTATGTTCCTCGGCAAATCTAATAAACTGATCAAGACCAGATATAAACTCTGGGGTGCAACGATTACGAATGGACATCCATGATCTATCCATTCTATGATAAGAGAAAACAAGTATATATTAGGAAACAAGTATATATTAGGAAAAGATTAGGGTATACACTTACATCCTACCTAAGTGTATAATGTGATGTCATTCTTATATATAATAAATGTGTACAACCTATCCCATCCTTGAACACCTAATCTCACTAGTAAGTGTATAATGTGTATTGGGTTTTCAAGAAAATTTCGGCAGCATTTCCCCGCTGTTCTCTAAGTACATATATACTTAGAGAACAAACGGGGAAATGCTACCGAAATTTTCTCGAAAACCCAATACACATTATACACTTACATCCTAAGTGAGATTAGGTGTTCAAGAACAGTCCCAAACTGGGGACTATCCAAGATTTACTCCTAATGAGTCAATCTTGGATGGGTTTCTAGGCCAACAAACACATTTGATGTCATTCTTATATATAATAAATATGTACCACCTATCCCATCCTTGAACACCTAATCTCACTAGTAAGTGTATAATGTGTATTGGGTTTTCAAGAAAATTTCGGCAGCATTTCCCCGTTGTTCTCTAAGTACATATATACTTAGAGAACAAACGGGGAAATGCTACCAAAATTTTCTCGAAAACCAAAAACACATTATACACTTACATCCTAAGTGAGATTAGGTGTTCAAGAACAGTCCCAAACCGGGGACTATCCAAGATTTACTCCTAATGAGTAAATCTTGGACGGGTTTCTAGGCCAACAAATACATGTGTTGTCATTCTTATATATAATAAATGTCTATAAACTACAGGCAACATGGTTAATCCTAATCAACAGAGCATTATTAAATAATAAATCAAGAAATCAATAGTTTCAAACAAAAGGTCTAGGAATCTTTACTAGACATTATATGTTATAACCATTGGTTTAATAACCCTATTTCCGCATGTACATGTTTATCAACTTTAAAACCCTATAATTCATGAAATCATTCTAATTCAATTTAATATGTTGGGATCACATAATTATATAATGACATCAGAATATATAGAAAAAACATAATTAACATGATTAACAACATGCTCATCAAACTAGGGTTTTCTTGAATATCATCTAATATTTGTGTACTAGACATTATATGTATCCCTAATCATCATATTTAACATACTACATTATTATGAACATCTAGATCAGATTAAGATCATACTATGTTATAACCAATATTGGTTTAATAACCCTATTTCCGCATGTACATGTTTATCAACTTTAAAACCCTATACAATATGTGCATAATACAACAAACAATCTTTTGACATTTCAGCCCTATGTTGGTCATTATCTTCTTACACTCATGGCAATTTTTCGGAAGGGTGTTGTTAGGAGGAAGAATTTTATGAGCAAAGTCCAAAACATCACAAACACCTTTCTTAGACAATTTGTTGTCACATTTCATAACTAAAATAAATAAGGAAAATGCTAAACAAGAAAAATGGACAAAGAAGAGGGCATACCGGTCTGGAGAGGAGCTGTGGTCTGCAGACGGCGGCACAGAGTGGGCGACGGCGGTGGAGAGGAGCTGTGGTCGAGCCGGCGGTGCGGCGGAGAAGCAGCTAGCAACCCTAAACCCTGGCGGCGGCGCGACGGCGGTGGAGAAGCAGCTTCTGTCGGCCTGGCGGCGGCGGCTTGGAGGCACTGGTGGTGGCGTGGAGGCACCGGAGGAGAAGGCGGCGTGGAGGCACCAGAGGAGAAGGCGGCGCCGGAGAAGGAGGCGCGGCGGCACTGTCATGGAGGGGTGCGGTAGAGTGGAGGGTCGGGCGACAACAGAGGGGTGGTTGCGGCGGGAGCAGTTTAGGCGATGAAACATAAGAAAGGGGAAGAGTCGGGTGATCGTAGGATATAAAGTTCACAAATAGCGTCGGTTGTTTGTCCCAACCGACGCCTAAACCACTTTAGCGTCGGTTGTGACAAACAACCGACGCTAAAGTGGACGATATTTTCACAAAATTGTTTGGCGGGAACCAATTTCAGAGTCGGTTATCAACAGATAACCGACGCTGAAAGTGACACTTTTCGCGCAAAGTTTCATCCCACATAGGCGTCGGTGGCTATTTAAATAACCGACGCTGTATGTGACACTTTTTCTTTTCACTCGAAAATTAGATTTTGCGGGAGCTTTTAGGCGTCGGTTTGTTATAGTCAACCGACGCTAAATACAAAGCGGTACCCGTGTCTGGCTGGTCTTCGAATATAGACGTCGGTTTGCTTAAACAACCGACGCCTTATATGATAGGCGTCGGTTTTCCTTAATAACCGACGCCCAAAAAAGTGACACGGAATGCTATTTCTGTAGTAGTGTAATCTTACTTCCACCAACAATCATGCATGTATACTCATTCTTAGTTGCACATCCTCTTATCATAAGAAGAGGCCACTTATCCCAGAAAAACCATCTCAGAGGTAACTCAAGATGTTAGATGTCACTTTAACTAGATTGGATAGGAAGTGGAGACCCTACTTGTCCATATATAGCCAAAGCACAAACTTCTTGGAACCTTCCTTACTTGGAAGCCTGATAGAAAAACTCCAAAGAATTACACTCAATTTGATGAACTTCACCCAAGAATATCTTGCAATTATCTCTTCAACATATGCATCCTTGTTAATGTTACATTTATACAGAGCATAAACCTCTAACATATGACATACATATTATAGGTTGGGTACCTACAACCAGATTGATCCAAAGTCAACCTTTCCAGGTAGCCAAACACCTTAAACATATTATCTAGTGGCATGTTCTCATTCTCCCATACAACTGGAACTACTTGGATATTAGGATTCCCTACCTTGGTATCCATCACATGTGTTAGAAACACATCATATCCTCCTCACATCCATCTTCTATTATTTTAACCAATACCAAAGCATACAAAAGATCTTCCTTCATCTCAAGACATCTCCTATCACAGATACACCTATCTCAAAACGAAACCCCATGACCAAGTTATACTCACCAGAGTATCCATCTAAAGATCACTTCTAAACCATGCACATCAAGTAACATAAGGCCCACTTGAGTTCCACATCCTTGAAAGAACTAAACACAAGGGAACATATTCCTCGGATCACTACATCATCACCAGGGTTTGCTTATCAAGGTGAAGAGATTATCACTTCTTTTGACTACCTTACGAGTTTCCAACTATTCCTGTGTCATCTTAACTTGTCTCATCTTAGTTTCCTTGCCATTGACATAGGAACTGTTGAGAGGATTACATGCCATTACTCTTTCTTTGATTACTGTTCTTCATGTTTTATGAATATCTCTTTTTGTAACCACATTTTTCATCTTTACATCATGAAAAGGTTCATTATTGTTTACATATTCTTTATTGAACAGGGATCATCCCCCTTGCTTCCTTTCACATATCATGATGATTACACCTTACATCTTTGCATTTTCACAGGTGGTTCTAAGATTAACTCAGGTTCCATCTTATTTATTCATTATTCATTCTCATTTGTCTTCTTACTTCATCCTTATTTAGAAATTTCCTCCATCTTATGTGTATTTTACACCTTGACTTACTTTATTAGCACAAGTTCATCTGTCTTTTTCTTCATGCATCTCTTGAAATTATAGCTTCAAGAACTTTTCTAATCATGTTTACACTTAGGTTTAGGTTTCATGGAATTGTATTTTTCTCTTTTAATCACCAAAAATTCAAGTTTTAGTGAATTACGGTGCATTTCTTGTCTTTTTTTTTTTGGGTGTAAACGGCGTGTTGCTCCACTATATTAGGCTGCTAAAAAACATTTACAAAACGGGCCTTGGACAGGGAATCCAAGGACAACAAACACAAAAAAAAGGGTGCCCAAGGAAGGCCCCAAACAACCAGGAAACTATATGTACAACGCCAAAAGACAGAGACAACTCCAGCTTCTCCACCCTAACAGAGACTATAAGCATCACTGTAGACCCTCTCCCATAAACTGGCAACTTTAACCCACCTACCTACAAACAACCTGCTATTTCTTTCCAACCACAGATGATAAAGAACACCAGTACCAAAAAATTTCCTATCTCCACGAAACATAATCAGATCTTCAGCAGCAACCGACTTCACATTGAACTTCATCCTGAACAGCTCCCACAAATCATAGCTGAACGAACAATTGAAGAACAAGTGTTCAGAAGTATCTTCATCTTCCTGACATAATGGGCATCTAGTAGCAAGGTGAAAACCCACCATCTTCAGATAGTTAGTACAAGGCAGACGATGCAAGAAGAACTTCCAAAGAAAACACGCCCAATTCTTGGGCATTTTACAATCCCAAGTCCACTTCACCCAAAACACACACTCTTTAGATCTTCTGAAGATATCCCAACCATCCCTTGTCTTGAAGGCATCTCGTTTGTTAAATGTAATCTTGTCACAACTTCCAGGAACACCAACAGGAATACTCTCGAGGATGCTAATCACCTTATCATCTCCTCTAACATTCGGGTAGCACCATCTTCCATTCACTAAACAAGAACTAATCTTGCAATTTTACCCCTTGCCAAACCTATACACTTGTTGTTTATCACACAGCTCAATCAAGGATTTCTTGCCCGGAAGCCAAGGGTCCTCCCACAACAAAAAGACATTCCCATCTCCCACACAAAAGTCAACTTTATTTTTGAGGATATCTTTGAACTTCATCAATCTCCTCCACAACCATGAAGAGTTAGACCTACTCTCCACAGCCCAAATAGAACTATTTTGAATGTACCTTTCATGCAACCACTTGACCGACAAGGATTCCTTGCTTCTAGCCACATCCCACAGATTTTTGAGCAAGGAAGCATTTGACCATTCTTCAATCCTCCTAATACCAAGACCACCTTCATTACGTGGTAAACATATGTCCTCCCACGATACAGAATGCAGATGCCTTTTGTTTTCAGTATCATTCCAAAGAAAATCCCTCATGATCTTCTCCAACTCCAACACAACCCCCTTCGGCAAGGGGAAAGCTGTTGTCCAAAAAAGATGGTACGAAGACAGAGTGGAGATCACCAGTTCGACTCTCCCTGAGAACGACTACAATTTACTCTTCCAAGCATCAAGCTTACTCCTCATCTTATCCACAATCGGACTGCATAGAGCTTTAGTAAGCCTCCCAGTGAATAAAGGTAAGCCCAAATACCTAACAGGTAGCGAACAGCAAGGAATATTCAAAGCATCACTCAATCTTTCAGTGTCCTGGACCCCCTTACTGAAAAAAACTTGGCTCTTCAACTTATTAAGCTTTAAACCAGAGAGGTGCTCAAATTGAGAAAACAACTCAGCAATCCCCTTCACATTCTCCATGTTAGCTTTGGAAAAAAGAAGGAGGTCATCAGCAAACAGGATATGGGAAACACCAAAATCAGTAGAAGCCATCAGAGGATTAATAGTTTTATCCTTCACATAACACTTAACTAGGGAAGATAACCCCTTGCATCGCCAACACAAACAAATACGGGGCAAGAGGATCCCCTTGCCTAACCTCATTACTAGCTTTGAAGGATTCAGTAGGGCTACCATTCACCATCACCTGAAAAGAGGCGGATTCAAAGCAAGAAGAAATCCATCTCAACCAACAGCCAGGGAAACCCATCTTTTGCATAATGAACAACAGATAGTCTCTTCTAACCGTATCATAGGCCTTCGATGGGTCCACCTTAACACACATCTTTTCCCCACCTTGACTAGGAAATGTACTTAGTAATTCATTAGCGAGAAGAATAGCATCCCCTATACTCCTCCCTTTCATGAAAGCAGCCTGGTTTATGTCAATCACCTCCGGTAGAACATCCCTCAACCTATTAGCAAGGATTTTAGTGATGAACTTAAAGATGACATTATAAAGGGAGATCGTCCTGAAATGCTTGAGATTTGTCGCCCCTGGTTTTTTGGGAATCAACACAATACGAGATTTGTTGCATTCACTCAATAATTTTCTTGTTTCAAAAAAATTCAAGATAGCCTTAGAAACCTCATCACCAACAATATCCCAGCAGCTTTGAAAGAAAAGGACATTTAACCCATCCATACTAGGGGCCTTGTCCCCATTATAGCTTTTAACCACCTTATCAATTTCTTCCCTAGTCACCAATTTCACAAGAGACTTCAAATGACTAGTCGACAATCTAGGAAGAATCCAATTATCAGACCAAAAAACCTCCGAGTGCTCAGCTGAATTGAAAACTTTAGAAAAGTAGTCCAGCACATGTAGTCTGATCTCCTCAGGAGTTCTAAGAGCATTGTCACCATCATGAAGCAGATAGATATTGTTATGCACCCTCCTAGCTCTCATAGAAGCATAAAAGAATCTAGTATTCTTGTTACCATCGTTCAACCATAAAACCTGAGATTTCTATCTAACAAGGTTTTCCTCATTATGCATGGCGATCAAGGCACTTTTCCTAGCTTCAATCAACTCCCTTTGAAGATTCACATTCATAGGCTGACTATCCACCATTCTCTGAATAGCAACAACCTTATCTTCCAGCTCCCTAGCTACATTAATAAGGTTGCCCACCTTCATTTTGTTCCAGCTAATCAGATCAGCCACAACTCTATTAACCTTCCTATACACTTTAAGCATCGGAGCTCCACTTTCTATATCCATATTCCAAGCATTTCGAACAACATCTTTGAACCCCTCCTGAACAACCCACACATTGATAAATCTGAAAGGAGTTTTATTTTTTCTCTTAGTGTTCAACTGCCACACCAAACTACAATGGTCACTGACCACATTAGGAACAACTTCACCCCAAAGAGAAGGGAAGAGGGCTAACAAAGCATCATCACAGAGACATCTATCAATCTTAGAGAATGTACTATTCCCCACTTTGCTTTTAC
This sequence comes from Alisma plantago-aquatica, assembly GCA_963693085.1. NCBI lineage: Eukaryota > Viridiplantae > Streptophyta > Magnoliopsida > Alismatales > Alismataceae > Alisma > Alisma plantago-aquatica. The sequence continues at coordinate 658,848,182 of OY856412.1, read as the reverse complement.
TATCCCAGGTAAAGAAATTTCCTTTGAAACTAACCTCCAACAGCCCTGTACCAATCAGAAAATCATTGAAAGCTTCCATACTTCTTTTAGAAGGAGGTCTCTTCCCTACTCTTTCATCACTCTTCCTAACTGCATTAAAGTCGCCAATCAAGCCCCAAGGAGCTCCACTTCTATGAAGCATCGTAAGAGAGTTCCACAGATTTTCCCTGTCCGAATCACCATTCGCCCCATACACAACTGTCAAATAGAACCTTATATCCCCAAAAGCCAAACGAGTATGAATGAATTGATCCCCTTCAGCCTCCTTGATGATATTAATCATAGGATTCTTCCACAGAATCAAGATTCTAGTATAAGAGTAGTAAGCCGCGTTATCAATATAATCAACATCAGGCCACAAGAAATCTACAGCTCCCTTAACATCCTTGCTATCTAATCTAGATTCCAACAAAATCACGATATCAGGTTTGTGCTTCCTCACCTCCTTGCGAACGCCGTGGAGCTTGTTGTGGATGCCCCTGACGTTCCAAGACATGATAGATAGGGGACTATCCATTGGGAATAGAAGAAGAATCACTACACGTATTGCCACTCCCACCTGCACCTTCACCCAAGTTTGCCAACAACGAAAATTTGTTCAGGGATATTTGGACATTTCTTGCCACCGAAAACGGCTTTGAGGCCACTCTCAGGGGAGATTTGGATCTTCTTCTCTGTGTTTCCCACACTGGTGAAGGAGATGGAGTAATCATATTCCGCTGCAAAGCTTGCCTTTGTACATATGGCACTTCCTCTCCCACCACCAACATCGGACCAGCGCCCAGAAGAGATATGTCCTCCACTTCATCACTAAACACCTCAGATTCATATTCAGTGGTTGTGATACGACTCTTCTTCTTTGGCATCCACACTTGCTTTTTCACTGGATGATTCGCAGATGACCACATCATCTTCTCTTTTACAGCACAGAGACTCGACTCATGGACAAAGCTACCACATGAACTGCTGATATCAGGCCTCCATTCATACTCAAACCTGACTCTATCAACCTGCCCATCCTCGCATTGGAGCTCGATTGATTCAAGGAAGGAGAAGTCTGCATCTATCAGCACCTGTAGCCTAGCATATTCCAGCCGAGCGAGATCAATAGTCAAAGCATCTGTTCGAAGGTGCTTTCCAAGAAACGAGCCAATCCTCATAAACATCTCATCATCCCAAAGCTCTAGAGGTAGATCGAATATCTTCAGCCATATTGGAATCTCTGACATTTTTACCTTCTCTAAGGGCTCCCCTCATTCCCATTTTTTGATAATCAACAGTTTCCTAGCTATAAACCACGGTCCCCCATCCAGCGCCGTCGCCAGTCCTTCTTCATTGGAGAATAGAAGGATGAAAAAACATTTTCCCCTCGATTTGATCTCCAGCGATCCCTTCACTTTCCATAGCTGAGCGAGAAACCGCACCAGAGACGGCCAATGTGGATTCAACCCCACTATGTACCCCGCTGCCGCCAAGCTCCATTTCTGAATATTTCTATCTGCTATGGACTTCGGGTAGAGCAATTTACCATTCTCCATTTGGATCTCCACTTTCTTGAAGGAATATGCAGATGTAGTCTTCTTTGATGACACCAGATCAGCCCAGGATTTAGCCGTCGGCGAGACTCCGACTGCCCCATATCTACTGCCATTACCCTTTCCTTGATCCTTGATCTTCACCACATTGGACAGATCTTCCACGAAGCCTTCCTGTAAGGTGCAAGACTGAGCAGAAGTAGACCCCCACTCTACTTCGGACAACACCAGAGACGCCTCATCGTTCGCCACTGGAATCTCCTCCTCGTTCGCCTGCGGCTCCGCCATCCCAGAGTTAAGATATTATAAAAGAATAAGTTTTCTTCTTGTCTATTTTCATCGCATGATGGAGGTATAAGCATCATAATTTCTGATTGTTATGCTCTTTATATTGTTCCAAAATGATTACTTGATCTGGGTAATCAAAGAGAAATCAATCTAAGAGTTCCATACTTACCTTTTCTTCAACATTTGAATACCTGGCCTGGGCACTCAAGTACTGAGATTAGGTAGTATGCACCATATATCATATCACATTCTTATCTTAGACACCAACCTTATCCTAGTCCTAGTGTCCCTGTAGACTCAGTGAACCTAGAGTTTTGTTACCATCAAATGTTACACCCATTATCACACAAAGCAAGATTACTCAAAAATTAAACCATAATCAACCATTAACAAAACATTACCAGAAATCACTGGAAATTAAAACTGATTTGCAACAAGCACCATTAACTGAGAATTGTGATGCAAGAGCCAATATTTTCATTATATAATTTATATTCAAGGTGCTACATCATCACATTCCAAACATCCTGGTACATAAGATAACAGTTCCACATGTATATACATACTACCAGAGGCACACAATACATAAATCACATATCGAGAACACCCCCAAAGACCTGAGTGTATAGGGATGACACATAGGACTCTATTACTAGATATTATCATTATACCATGTTTTCCAAATGTAGTTTTCTTGTCATATTATCTTCAATTGCATGACCTTTAACTCGGCATGCACATCCACCTAAATATTTATTTCACCAATGAGGTGAGACACACAATCCCAACGAGAGATATGACTCTTCACCAACTTTATTATTATCACGGATAACTAAGTAGATAAATTAACATACTGAGAAGATTGAATCAGTAATTAACCAAATGACGTATATCTCATGGGTGAAGTAACTAGAGCACTAACATGTACTTTCCAATGAACAGTAGAACAATTAAAGATTAGAAAGGAATATGATGAACATGTATGACTGTTACAAACTATACAGTACAAGAGCAAGGCAAGGCTTCATCTAATGTTTTTGTGTTTGATCCTATATATGCACACTGCATGACTAATTACATATTTATTATGCCCTGAGGATTTGAGTCATACCACCAAAATCCAAGCGAACACTGCTAAATCAAAATTAGTGTCATACAAGTTCAATGGAAGAGCCAGAATCCACAACCTTCCCATACCTCGTGGTCAGCCAATGAGAATGCTACAACGACATATTAGTCAACTGCTAAAGTGACATATATTCACATAAAAGGGTTGGCTCATGCATGGCCATCCATATAATATCTAGCCCACCTTGGTACATATAATGACACTAGGAGAATAGGCTCATGCATAGCCGTTCTTAAAAGGAGGAATAGATTACACATGGCCATCCTTATAACATTGAGATCGTCTCATGCATGGCCGTTTCACACAACCTAATATTAAGGATGCAAGAGAATACTTGACTTGCAACCCACATATTCAAATATATGTTCCGAATTAAATTTGTCTCACCATCCAGCAATAAAATTGAATTGGAATGGATCTATGGCACAGGGAAAGCTACTAGATTAGGTTCCACTTAATTAGTTAGGCCATTTAAGTATCTTTTAGCATCAATCTAGTTGCAATGTACAAACCACAAACAAATCCTTCAAAATAAAAGGGGCATAGTATTACAACAACAAATATTACTATTTAAACTTTAAACTAATTCCCATCATCTCATAACACTGTATCACTGCTAGCCACAAGGCTATTGTATTGTTACCAACTACAAAGCTACTGTATCACTGCCAGCCACAAGGCTACTATATCACTGCCATCCACAAGGCTAATGTATCACTGCCAACCATAAGGCTATCATCATCAACATTTTATCATGGGATATCAACCCCTCATTCAGTTCCAGAGGGCATCACCTCAATCCGGAACTAATCCCATACTAGGTCCTAAGTCCCATCACATCACACTCGTTATTCAAGATTATCACATCATGCCTCATTGGTATATAGGCATTACTCATGCCACGTCACTTATGACACATCACATGTACTTGCATAGCAACAATTAGCCATTATATTCAAAGAGAGAATATGTTAATCATATTAAACACCTTTACTTAAGGCAGGCAAAGCATCATGTGATCTCTAATTTAAGATTAGGATTTATGATGATTTCACATAAAGTCCCCAAACATCATTCTAATTCTCATCTTAGACATGCACTTCCTCCCATAACTAGAGTGCATAAGACTAAGAATTAGTTAGTGTAACCAAGTATGCACATTCACATATTTATACTTCTCGTGTTCCCTTTTCAAGGTTCATAACCAAAGCTTGCTATTATTTAACCATATTCACAATATTCAAAAGTCATAACACCCAATTAACCCATTAGGTTATGGCTATGTATTTAAGAGATAAAGATACCATGCTCTCTATTATACTCACTTAACATTATGACATACCTTTTGAGTTAGGGTCAATGCTCTTCACATAGAAAAGATTAGGGTTATAGTTCATGGTTACACCACCAAACCCTAAACCCATTTTTCTGATTTTATTAGGTTTGAACAACATTAGTTAGATATGAATCTCTTACCGTACCATCAATATTAGTTATCTCACATTACAAATGCATGTGTGTATCATTTTCATCAAGTTATTTGTGGTTTACAATAGTGCATTATAATAACATATTGACCATTGCACTAGTGAAATGTTTCAGCATTTGACGACCCATATATTATCAGTTCTTACAAATCATTAATCACATATATCAAGGAGAATCGAACCATAAGATACATAAATAGAGGGTATCACTTTAATCTATCCACAAGGCACATGTAAAGGCATAAAACTTGTTATACAATTTCTACACCAAGGTTGTCACCATGTATTTTAACAAGACTTATCACCATCCTCGTGTGTATACACATTGTAGTATCATAAATCTTATTCCACAAGTTAAGATTATATGAAAAGGGAATATAGAGGACACTTGCCATGGATTATAACCTTTACTTAAGATGAACACATGGGTCATATTATTCCATGATTAAGGTTATTATATGGATATGCCACTATTAAACCCCACATCCATTACTCCTCACATAGTTGGACAGTTTTAGGGATAATCTCTTTAATTGAGGATCGACCACTCATAGTAACATCATTACATGGTGTAATAACTTTAGGAGAAGCAATTAACATTACTAATACATTATCGAAACAACACCCTTCTATATCATATATTGCTCATATGTGTGCATCATTGTGTAACCAAGCATACCCTTCAATCCTCATTATGTGGTCTCAGTCTCACCTTATCAACCCAAGGTATCGATTTAGACACTCTTTTGGTGTATCGATTGGACCACCATGAGGTGTATATATTTAGGGCATGTTGTCCAATCTTGGTAGGTTCACCCATCATAAGGGTTGACGTTTTAGATACACTTGGGGTGTCAGATTATCCACACAAGGCTATATTGATTTAGCTCCTTGATATTGTAACAAGCAACCCTTCTTGAAGGTGTATCGGGAAACCACACAAGGATGTATGGCTTAACACATATGGAGGGTGTGATGATCAACACCAAGGTGTATTGGGCACAACGACACTTAGGTTGTGACAGGCAACACCAATGTGTTAGGGTTAGGGTTGGGATAGGCTTCTCGGTTAAAGAGGTATTGGGCAACACCGTCCTAGAGATGTATCAGTCTCTAATCAGATAGGGCATCACGATTAGCCTCTAACTCCTTGAGATGCTTCCATTGTCATGACAAATAATGCAACAACAATGGATGTATGGTAGCAATGCCTAACAAAAGCATCTGTTAGCAACACAACTTAGTCTGCAACGTGTCTCGGTTTAGGGCACTTCTTGGTCATGACGAGTTGCCCTAATCAAGGCATGACAACTAACACCATGCAATGCATATCGATTTAGGAACCACATAACGTGTCAACTTAGGCTCTCCAAGCCGTGACGGCCTCACACTCAAATGTGTCAACCTAGGCCTTTCTAAGATCATGATGGCCTGTCACAAGGTGTGACGGTCAGTGTCATCACCGATCATGATGGACATCCATACATATCGGCCTAACATTGCTATCAACCTCATCATATTCAAACTAGGAACACTCATTGAAGCAAGGTGAGAGAGTAACACAAGGGAAGAAACTAAGAAAGATTACATTCTTCAAAATAGCACACAAAACCACCAAGAAGGAAGTACTAACAAGAAAGGTATAATGAGCCAAAGATAAGGATAAAGATATCAAGTAAAGGGTGATAATAACAAAGAGGGTTTAGAGTTGTATAACCCACCTCAAGGATCACCACCAAGCTCCAAGCTTCACAAGCTCCAGGTAGAAGAAGATCTTCCAAGCTTGATAACCACAACACCATTAAGAGAGAAGATGGATCCATGGTTAAGAGAGAAAGAGAGGGAAAAGAAGTTGTAAGGAGTGGGATAACCAACCCTCTACTAATTATGATAAACAAAACACATTGGAAAGCGGTAGAATAATTTTTTTTACTAAATCAATTTCATAAAAGATTGCACAAAATACATCAAAATCTCCCTTTTAGGGTTACATGATACACAATTAGGATCTAGATAGAGGGAAGTCTAGACTACTCCACTTTTGTCTCCAAGCAACATATCAATTAACTAAGTCCATGCCAACGCTAAGATCTTCATGCCTTATCCATCACCTTGCTCCACATCTGGGTGGTTGGGAAAGCACCCAGCAAAAGGGAAGGAAAATAAAAGTATGTGTCATAAAACTATACTAAAGGTTACAAGATAAATATAACAAGTAAATCAGGATAGGGATTCATTAAAAGATGATACATCAAGAGTATGAGGCTTTAAATAAGGAAACTTTCCAATAACAAATATAAATAAAGGATTTGCATGTAAATTAATATGTCTACCTAACTACGTAGGGTTGAGGCAGCTACCGGACCTCTAACCTTAGGTGAGGGGAGAATAAGACATTCCCAGTCATCTATAATACTATGGGGGAGAAATACACACATTCCCCTAGGGAGAATATATGCATGCTCTCTATGGGTGGTTGTACATAAGTACCTCTACTTTAAAATTAAATAGAACATATAACTACATGCTAGCAAAAGTGTTATGGCAAGATTAATCAAAGGATTTATATAACATGGCAGTGGGGTTTAAAATCCAAGTAAGATAATATTACAACTGATTTTGAGGCATAAATAAATTAGGTTTCAAGAATAATGAATTAGGTCAAATTAAGCCTCATTAGGGAACATGGTTAAAGGTATAATAAATTTCCCAACTGAAGGTGTAGATGCACATACCTCTTTTCACACATAAAGGTTAACTTGAATAGTATACTTTGGTCCACAAAGTCAACTTTTCATCCTAGAAACACATTATGTATATTAGCCAAGTCAAAGTGAACATATTTGTTCCTATTATATTTTTATATTATTATTACCCAATTCCCAACCATGTAATGTCATGTTAGGGTTTATGATTTTAATCTTTGTTGAGATAATATGTGATTATTTGCATATCTATCTTAGTTCTAGTTACCAATATTTAGTCACATAAGTTTATCTAACTCATATATATGTGGATAATAATATATATGCTTCCAATATAGGTTTAATAATGTGAGTCCATATTTTTTCTAACATCATGCTTACCATGTTTATTGGTGTAAGTATATTCCATATGAATATTTATTAGGTTCACTAATATACACATGCTTTGATCCAACTAACATTTCATCTACATATATGTTTATAAAAGTATATTCCTTTACACATTTTTTTTACTATTTAATTCCAAAGAAGACAATATCGTTAGATGAATTCTTATACATATTTCAAGTTCCCTTGGATAAATTTAGATGAGAGTGTTCCCTAGATCCCTATGTATTTCTAATTATCATGTAATGCACATATATATATATGATTTCTAATGTAAAGGATACATTAAACCAAGGATACACCCACTAATGATTCTTAGTGTTTGGTAAGTATACAATAAGCAATTAGGGCGATTCATTAATCATTTTGGATATCAATCTACCCAGGTATTATATAATATCTTCTATTTAATATCAAGTCTCCTCTTTAATGTATCATTATAGGTTTGATTTCATGCAATCTAATATTTACATTTGTATACAACAAGGTTGATAGGTAAGATAATTGACTAGTTCATGTTATGGTTTTAAATAACTAGATTATCCTTACTCCATACTTATCTCATCTTTATAATCTATTTTCTAAAACAAAACTATTGAAAGTCAAATGAAGACTTACATGTCTAGGGCTACCATGGGGGTTGCATGTTTGGTTGATTCACAATAAGATGGGGACCCAAACACGTCATCACTCTATGATCATGAGACCCAAGAAGAAGCAACATGTAATGAGTCACCATCGCCAGGTTGAATGGAGGTGTTTGTAGACGTCATGGTGTTGTGGATCTAGTGGTTTCAAACGACGACATCACTATCAACTTCGAAGACATTGCACTTGGTGGCTATGATGCCTTATTGTCAGTGTGTGATGGCGTCAGGGTTGATCTAGAAGTGGTGTTGTGGGCATCAGGGTGTCATAGCATCGGGGCGTCGCAGTGTCGGGGCATCACAGCGTCAGGGCGTCGCAGCGTCAGGGCATCAGAAGGGCAAGTGTTAGTGATGCTAATGCAACGTTGAGGCATTGGTTGGGCAAGTGTTAGTGATGCTGATGTAGCATCAGGGGCTGCTGGGAATCGAGGGTCAGATGGTAAGGTGTTAACGATGCCGACGTAGCGTCGGGGGGTTGCTGGGCATCAAGTTTTAGGCATCGTTTTGGGAGAGGAAGAAGAAGAGGAGGAGGTGATGCTGCCCAACGATCCTCAACTCTGTCTAGCGCTGCACGCCACGGTTAGATGCAAGGTGAGGGTAGGCTGGGTGGCTAGGGATTTGTGTGTTTGAGGAGAAAAGGAAGGAAGGGGGAAAGATAAATAGGATACAGAGAGGAAGGGGTGATGACTGTTGCATTGGGCGTTGCCCGTTTTGGAAGGGGGAAAATGTGAGGTCACGTTGGAGGGAGAGGAAGTAACACAGCGTTGCGTTACATTTGGTTTAGGAAATCACTAATTTGTTTAATCAAATGCCACTATTAAAGCCTATGGTATTTAGGATTTTAAATACCAATTCAATTGGGAAAGCAATTTCTATTCAATGGTCAAACAAATAAAAGGGCATACTAAATAAGAGTCAAGGGGGTTTCCTTTTTTCCATGCAATCGGCATTTATATATATATTAGAGTTCCATGTTCATTTAATTAATGAAGAGGGTAGAGATATACCAATTCATGGGTTTGGTAATTAAAGTGTGAGGAATTTAACTTTACATTAATTTCTAACACATTTGGTATTTGTTTGTATGCTAAGTGCCTAATAAATATATTTAGTACCTATCTTTATAAATTTAGATATTAAATTTCTTATTTCTCATTTCTCATCCCACAAAGCCATAACATCTTTAAATTTCTATAACCAACTAATTATCTCTCATTAATGGTCATTTTGCATTATTAGACTCTCATTAACATATTAGTTGAGATTTTTCTGCAAAAACCCATTCATTGAAATGAATGTGGGTAAATATAATTCAAAGTCATCAAGTATTCCTCAATTGCGATATTGAGGACAGAGAGGGAACAAAAGATAGGAAAAATTAGGGAAAAGTCCAAAAGTATAAGAAGGAAATGAAAGGATTGAAAATGGGTAAAATTGCAAATGAAACTAAGATTCAGTATGTTATAGAAGTAATCAAGGTCCATAGCCGAGAAGAAGAAAGAAGGATAGAAAGGAATCTAAGGATCATGGCTTACCAAGGTAGAGGATGAAGAGAGCACCACAAGCATGGGACTCATCCTCAAGATCCAAGGGAGAAGCTCCTTTAGCTCAAGGTCGTTCACCAAGGAGAGGAAACAATAATAGCCAAAATGATTCTCTTGCATGGAGGGAAAGAGGTATATATACAAGAGGGATGAAAGAGAGAGCAAGGGGAAGGTGTAACCACCTTAGAACCCTAGGTGACACTTGTCCAAAAGAAAGAGCCCTATGCAAAATCATGCAACATGGTAATAAGATCTAGGTCTCGCCCACAAGGTCACCTATGATGGCCATGGCCGATACACACATTCCACCCTCTTGTCAAACCGAGAGGGGTGAAACCCTAGGTACCAAAAAATGATAAGGTGCACCTCTAGACAGCAAAAAACTGATAGGATGTCACTCCAGACTCCCACAAATCGATACATGGCCTCTCCAAGGCTCTCAAGCTTGAGACAACACTTCTAAAAGCAAAGCACACTTCATGAATGTGTCCAAAACACCACTAAGGATGTCACCACTCAAAAAAGGTTCAAACAAGGTGTCTATCTCTTTCTCTTTCATGTAGATGATACCAAGAGAGAGAAGGAACACTCTAGAGGTGGCAAACTTGCACATCAACCCCTAATTTGGGTAAATTGCAATTTGCACCAAACCTCTCCACAAAACACAAGCATCAAGCTCAAACAAGGAACTCAAGCTTCCAACATACCCTTATTACATCTCAAATGATTAGAGAAAGGTGCTAAGCAACACGCTTAAGCAAAACAAATAGGGTTAGCACAAAATCCAGGTCAGGGTCCTTACACTAAACACCTCTAGGGGTGTCACCACTCATCCAAGGCCCAACCAAGACGCCCCAAAGGATAACACTCTATCATGAATCCAAGAAAGAGAAGGTACACACTAGGTGTGGCAAATTCCAAGATAACCCTCTTAAATGGGTACATTGTAATTTAATCCAAAATAAGCACAAAAAGCATAACCATTATCCAAATAAGATCAAACTAGAAACTTAAGATTTCCTCACACTCTAAAGGCATCTCAAAGGATTATATAAAGGTTATAAGCACTTAATCAAGCCAAAACAAATAGGGTTATCCCAAAACGTAGGTCAGGGGTCTTACAAGCCATAAACCCCTAACTAGGATTTTGCCCCTGAAATCCCATGTGAAAAGAGATGATTACTTCTTATACATCTCTTCTTCAAGCTCCCATACATTTTCTTCTACACCACAGTGATGTCATAGAACCTTAAATAAAAGATGGTATCCAACTCTCTTTCATTATTATACATATTTACCACTTTTTACCTCTCTTACCTTGGTTTCCTTACAATCAACATAGGAATTATCAAGGTTAAAACATCTCAATACTTCTCTTATAGTTATTATTCATCATTATCATGTATATTTTCTTATTTTATTATATTTTCCAACTCCTCATCAAGAGGTAGTCCATCATACTTTACATAGGTTGGTCTGAGGTTAACTCATATTCCATTTCATTCAATTATCATTGTTTACAATTGTCACCTCTTGTCATACTTATGTCAAGAATTCTCTTCCTCTTATGTAGATTTTACACCTTGGTTCACTTTATTAACATAGATTTATCCATATATTGCTTTACATCCTCCTTGAAATTACAGCTTCAAGACTTCTCATAGCTCATTGGTGTTTAGGTATAGGTTTCATAATGTCGTATCTTTCTCTTATAATTATCATACTATCAAGTTATAGTAGGTTATGATGTAGTTCTCCTCTTATTTAGGGTAAGATGAAAACATGATCATCATGATTCTTGACTTGTTAGGCTCTTTAGATTGTCTCTGAATGACTACTTGATCAGAGTAATCCGAAAGATGACAATCTAAGATTTCCATACTTGCCTTCTCTTCAATGGTATACCTAGCCAGGGCACTCAAAGTACTAAGATTAGGTAGTATGCCCCATGTTTTATGTCACCTTCTCAACTTAGACATCACCCTAGTCCAAAGTCCTAGTGTCCCTATAGACTCAGCGACCTAGAGCTCTCATACGACCAAGTGTGACACCCATTACCACACAAAGTGAGATTATTCAAAAGAAGTGTGGAATCAACAGTGATAACCACATTACCACAAAACAAGGTAAATTAAAACCGATCACATAAAGGAATCTCATGCTAAAACCATATATTTAAAGTAATAGAACTCAAGTCACTTATGTTCATTCATGCCAAAAGATGTTACATATCATTGTTCACTGACCAACTAGCCACAACCTGTTACAAATGGTGACTTGTTCACATACACAAATCATGTCTTTACCACCATCGTATAGACCCAAAAACTCAAACCGATGTACAACGTCTATAAAACACCCCCAAGGACATGAGAGTACAGGGACGACACATAGGACTTTATTACTAGATACTAGATGAACGTCCATGACCCACAACTATGGCTCCTCTTATAGATAGCTTGAACCACATAATCTCTATCACAACATTCACATTCACCTTAAAGATGTAGAAACCCATAGGGTGAGACCAAATGTCCCAGCCAGAGATATAACTCTTTGCCAATGTCAATTAAAAACGCAAATAACTTTGCACATAGATAACATGCTAAAAAGGCTGGACAGATTCAACAAATGATATGAATCCAACAAATAATGTAGATTAAACAAACTAGGAAATTATCACTAAGCAGTAGAACAATTAATATTTTAAGAAGGAATATGAAGAACATGTATATCCTTTATTAACTAAACTGTAAAAAAGCAAGGCAAAGGCTCATCCAATGTTATTCGTATTTGATGCTAAACAAATTTACTACTCTGATGTATTACATCTTTTATTATGCCCTGACGATTTGCGTCATACCACCCAAATCCAACCAACCACTGCTAAGTCAAAATTGGTGTCATACAAGGTCAATGCGAGAGATGAAATCCATGATCTCCCCAACACCTCGTGGTCACTACATGCCATAGTGACATAACATATGAGTGATCTGCAAACAACTACATATAGTCAAGCTAAAATCTCCTAGCCCGCCTTGGTATAGGTCATGATGCTATAGGATTGGCTCACGCATGGCGATCCCATAAAAGGCATATGCAGTTGCACTCCTTCCATCACACATATCACATATCACAAATCTCGAGGCATGATATGATGTTCATGCATGGCCGCAGTCATCCTCCATATCACATATGATTTTTTATGCAAGGATATTCACTCAACTTGGACCCTCACATATTCAACAATATGCGCTCTAAGGTAAACTCATTTCACCAATCTAGAAATTAAAATAGACACTGGAAAGGATCTATGACACAAGTAAACTACATGATTAAGGTTTCACTTTATTAGTTATGCCAATTGGGCAAATTAAGACTTAGCAGACAATTGTTCATACAAAACCCTAATTCAATCTAACAAGCATAACTATGGAATAACTTTAGAAGATATAAAATGGATAAGGTATGAAATGATCACATCATCTCATGGTATTGTATCATTGCCATTCACAAGGTCATCACCATTATCTCATCATAATGGATCATTAAGTCATAATGGGATATCAATTCCTTAATCACATCTCTAGAGGTTATTACCTCAAATCATGCACAAAGTACCTGCCAAGTCATGACCTACCATCACACATAGAGGTCTCGACCTCTCACACAAATGTGTGTCTCGACCTCCCATCAACACAAGGGTCACGATCGAGAAACTCCAGCCAGGTCATGATCGAGACACACTATAGTCGAGACCACCAAAACATATGTGTCTTGATTGTTACAACACTATATGTCATGACCTCACACACGGCAAGGGTCATGATCTGAACACACCAACACCTGGTCATGACTGAGACACATCATAGCTAGGCATCTCAACCATACACAACTGGGCATCACGAACACTCTACAACAGGGCGTCATGACCAAAATTACACAAGGCGTTGCGACCAGAACTAGGACTAGGCATCTCGACCACCCTACAACAGGGCATCATGCCCAAAGAAAGGTTGAAGTGCAATGTTCATTACCATAGGTGTTCGTAATATCCATCCCTCAAGAAAAATGTCACAACCATAACCAAAGCAACTGGATGTACACTCATTACGACCATCGCATGTCTCGTTCTCAAAACTAAGGCAAGTCTTGACCACCAAAGCCAAGCAAAGGGGTGTCAATCGAAACACAACTAGCATGGTTACGACCACACATCCAAAAAAGACCCCAAGACCTACATAACACAAGGAACTAGTATTTTGACCAAAATAACATCATTTGTCTCGACCCAATGTCAAAACTAAGGGTAACACTCAAATCAAACAAGGTGTTACAACCACCAAGACCAAACCACCTTAGCAACATTTAACCATCATCAAAAAAAAGGTAACCTCGATCTAAATATCAAATAATCACGGACAAAATTGGAGATAACCTTCAAGGAAACCACCATCATCAAGGAGGAAAACTTCTCATAGAATTGGTCACCATAAACCCTAAAATGTGCACTATGGCTAAACTCATATGAGGGAAAGATAAACTCACATTCAACACCTTCAAAATAGAACCTCAACTCCATATTCCTATAAGGTTCACGAACCTCATTCATGTGATCAAAACCAAGATCAAAATATAGAAGAAAACCATCTATCTCATTACCATTTTAAAATTGGGTACCATAGATTAGGGTTTCAGATTCTACCCAAACCAAGCATTATAACTCCTATCATTCAAGATCTAGAAAATTATATTATCTACTACCATATTAAGGGTACATTTTAGGGAGAGAAAAAATAACATGAATGTAAGGAAAAGTTAAATAATAGAGAGGGTAGAGAGTTATATTACCCACCTTAATGAAGATCAACTCTAAGGATCACTAGCTCCAACCATACAATCACCAAGGCTGATGAAGCTCCACTAAAAGCTCCATTTTCGTCTATAAGATCACCTCAAGAAGAAGATACCAAGGTCAGAGATTTCTCAAGAAAAGACGGAAAGAAACCCTAGGCCGGACCAAAAGAAGAAGGGGGGAGAGCGAGAGAGAGAGGAAACTTCCTCACACTTGAGTCCACCCTGTCAAAACATGGCCTATGACCCTTGTGATGAGGGGTTTCTCTCCAAAATGACCACCATCGAGGATCCATGTTATAGGGATGAGAGAAGAGAAGAAAATTAGTTAGGAGATCAAGGAAAAACACTTCCAAAGAAATGCAAGCACTTAGCAAGGTTAAATATTATCTAAAAGTCACCACATGCACCAAGGAAGGTTGGTCGACCACCAAAGATCACTCCTTAGCTCCACAAAGCCCCAAGGTTAGCCACAAGCAAGAGGGAGAAGAAAGAGGGCCGAAAGGGATGCATGGTTGAAGAGGAGGGGGCTTATATACATGAAGGAGGAGGGAAGTAAAGTGGATATGATGTATAAACACCTAAAGGCACAAAAAGGACACATGTACACCCAAGTAACACACATGCAACCACTTAAACCTTGCATGCAACCTATGGTGATACAACCAATGTTGGGTCTCGATCACTTAGGTCACCCAACCCATTGGTTTCGGTCGAGATACTCCAAATGGGTGGAAACAACACCAAGGTACATGTCTAGGTCGAGACAAAAGGTCACCAAAATGTCTAGGTTGAGACACACCTCAAGAAGACCATTGTCTCGACCCAACTCCACCAAAATCATCATGATCGATACAAAACCAAGTCAAGGTAGGTGTCTCAGTCGAGACACACCCAAAAATAACCCACAAGGTCAAGACAAGGGTCGCTACACTTCAACCAAGCTCATAGGGTCAACACCAACCAAACCCTAGAAACTCTAAACACTTCTAGGGTTGCCACCACTCATCCAAGGACCAACCAAGGCACCCCATAGCATTGCACACTCTCTATCATGAAGCCAAGAAAGAGAAGGTACACAGTAGGTGTGGCAAATTGTAAGATAAAACTCTCAAATGGGTAAATTGCAATTTGACCCAAAATAAGCACATAAAGCATAACCATAATCCAAATAGGATCAAATTGGAAACTTAAGCTTTCCTCAAGCTCTAAAAGAATCTAAAAGGATTAGATTAAGGTTCTAAGAACTTAATCAAGCCAAAACAAACATGATTAGCCCAAAATGTAGGTTAGGATTCTTACATTTACACAACCATATACATAAGTGTACATAGCAGTACACATAAATGTACACAAGAATACACAAAGATGTATAAAACAATACAAATGGGTGTACACATCAATATTCACGAGTGTGCACTACTTACACATAGTTGTACATAATAGTAGGCATATACGTACACAATAATATATATAGGTGTAAAGAACAATATGCATAGGTGTACATATAAGTGTACATATAGGAGTACACAACAACATACATAGATGTACATAAGATTACAAATACTATACACATAAGTCTACACAACATCACACATAGTTGTGCATAATAGAACACATATGTGTACATAGCAGTGCACATATGTGTACACAAAAATACGCATAGATGCACATATATTTACATTATGTAGACATATGTATCATGAACATTATAGATGACAGAAAGGGCATTGCAATGTAGTTATAGAAGCTCAATAGGGAATTTGACTATTTCTATATGCAAGGAGGCAAAGTCTTCCACAATCTTTTCTTTCAACTCTATATTATTGTGAACCAGATGTAGAAGTTATAAATCCAAGAATGAGTCCATTGAATAAATATGTGGACAAATGTTTATTACTGTGTTAATAGATTCCTATGTTATAATTACAACAAAATTTTGACATTTATGCATATATATGTATATGTGCATGGTTAAGTGTATGAGGGAGTGGGTGTCTCTAGAAATGTGTGGATGGTTATATAAAGCCATTGGCATCAATTGTAAACAACAAGATATTAGTAATCACTATGTATACATTCATTCTATTGTCTTGTTATGTGCAACTGTCTTACATGTATACTTGTTGAATAGTAAGCTCCACTTATTTTCATGTATTGATTGTAGATTAGTGTTGTGTGCATATGAGGTTGTTGATGATTGACTCTAGTGGACGGGCATCCCACCTAGTGTACTTGTGGCAACCTGATGCCACCCAAATGAGATAACTCAAACCAAACACAAAATTATCTACTAACAAGCACATTATCAAAAAACACGGTAAATTAAAATTGATCTTATATAACCAAAAAAAATTAGAACATATTACTTAAGGTCCACAAACTGTACTGTAATTCCTAGCACATCAGGTATTTACATATGTATACTTGGCACATAGACACATCCTGTTACAAAAGAGATATGTTCACTTATAAAATTCATATATAAAAGCCATGTGTACAACCAAGGCATTCTACTAAAAATCACATTTTGATGTACAACATCTACAAAACACCACCCTCTCGAGACCTGAGAGTACAAGTACAGCACATAGGACTCTACTACAAAACTAACAGCTTAACCCACCTTCTAAGCTCACTAATCTTTAAGTTGCTCCTCCTCAACAACACTATCTCTACCACGCTGTTGATGACCACCTTAAAAGGTGTGGAAACCCATGAGGGAAGACTAACCTCCTAGTGAGAGATATAACTCTCCACCAAGAACTATCATAAACATGAGATATACTCAAGCTGGAAGATAGCATTACTAACAGGATGAGCAGATTCAACTAAATGAAATCCTTAGAGTAATTACATATTCAGTAGGTAAAGTAGTCACAAAAGGATTGTAGAACGTTTTAAGTATTTAGAATGAATATGAAGAATATATATAACAACTGATTTCTCTTGCTACATTATAAATCAACGAACCAGTATAAGCACGCATGGCAACAATAACATCCAATGCGAGTCGTGTTTATCCCTAAACAAATATGCTACATGACTGCATTACATTTTTTAATACACCCTGGGGAGAGTGAGGTATACCACTCAAACTCCAACTGACCACTGCTAAGTTGAAATCAGTTCCGTACAAGATCTAGGAGTACCAGCATCCTAAGATCTCATTCTCCCTTGGTCAATACGAGTCAACTGTAGAGACACCTAAGGTCAAGTTTCAAACAACCTAGTCCACCCATGGTAGATAGGTCATGGCATTAGTGAAAATTGAGATACAACCACAGTCTTTCTCCTAACGAGGTATGACCACAATCATCATCAAATATATCTGCATATACTAAAATCACAACATCTGAGATAGGGCCTCAATTGTTTCCCTGCCAGGATATGACAATAGTAATCCTTGTGAAATGCATGTACTCAACAGTATACGGCTCTGAGCTTCCATGAAAGGAATGCTCATTTCACCATCCAACAAATCCTAACACTAGAATGGATCTACGGCACAAGACACTACATGATTAGGGTTTTACTAGATTAGTTAAGACAATTGGGTGTCTTTCATTGCATCAATCAAGTAACAACATACAAACCGTAGATAGATTCTACAATAGATAAGGTATATTGAAACTTTAGAAGATATAAAACATTTAAAGCATAAAGTTGATCACATTATCACATGGTATTGTCTCATTGATATACACAAGGTCATCTCCATTATGACATCACTAGAGGACATCACCTCACAATTAGGCATTAAGCCAATACTAAGGTCATAAGACCATTCTTATAGTTCCCTGCAAATCTAGTATCATTATCTCACCATGCCTCATCGAGGCTCATAATCATCATATGTGCATCACAAGTGACACCACAACAATCATTAGTTGGGATGTTCATTTGACCTACAATTAGAGTTATAGCATGCTAGTAGAGAGAAGATAGTTTATCAACACATTAATTATGAAAGCATACTAATCATTAACACCATGTTCTCAAATTAGGATTGGGTGTCCACTAATTTAATCGAGTTAGGGTTTCTGAACAACAACTAACATTAAACCCTTAAGATCACCACTTCCCACATTCTTGGAGGAATAATAGGTCAACATCATTATCATCACCAAGTAGTCACACACAGAAAATAGGTGTCTAGGAAATACCATCGACCGAAGGGGATCCAAGTCCCAACTCTATGTGATTGAAGAGAAATACCAGCATGGTCAAAGACCATCACCAACCATTGCGACCAAAGAGAAATCAATCACTTCATTGACCAAAGGGACTTGGAAGCCTTGGTGATCGAAGACCAAATCTAAAGATAATTGGCTGAAGAAACTAGGTCAAAGAGAAAACTCTACGACCGAAGACACCATTTATCATCATTGACCGAAGAGCCTAGGTCATCTATGTGACCTCTCAAGGAAATCATCTTTGCGACCAAAAATCATCACAAAACCTTTGATCACTTTGACCATATCATAAAAAAACTAGAAGAGAGAGAAAATGACTACACATCCATGATTAAAATATGTGGTTTTCCAACATGAAGTTGAAACCTCAAGGAGTGAGGTACATCAAGGAAAACATCATCCAAAACTGTAGAATCTGATCATCAACCCAAAGGGAACACAACCCTTATTCACTGAAGAATGAATTAGAGTTTCAAAACATAGCATACCTCCAAACCTTCCATCACCCAAAGAGAGAAAATGAACCATAATAATGATGAGAGCTCAATGGTTAATCATGTGCATGTAAAAACTAGTACTTCCACCATTCATGGGATTTTGGGTACAAGAGTTAGGGTTCATGAATAGGATTTAATCTATAAGAGATCACCACATGATCATAAACCCTAGATCCAAATATCATCATTATATAGCTGAGCACTACATTTTAGAAATAGATTAAGGACATGCAAGATGAGTGCAACAGTAATTGAGGGGAAAGTTATATAAGTCACCTTAGATTGAAGAGGAAAAAGACTCCATAAGAAAGAAGTTCCAAAGGGGAAAGAAAATACTAGCTTGTTCAACTCCATGCCCAAGCTAGCATCACCTCAAAGAGGAAACATAACCATATGTTAAAGATGGCTAAAAAGAGAGGTAGAACCCTAGGCCGAGAAAGAAGGAAAAGAGATAGAGAAGGTCTTCATCTCACTAGGTATTACCATGGAAGACCATGGATTTGACCATAAAGAGAGAAGTTCCTAAAAAACACCACCATAGTAAGCCATGTTTATGCCAAAAGGAAGAAGAGAGGGTTAGGGTTGCAAGAAAATGAAATCAAGTAGATTAGATAACTTACATAGGTCAAGGAAAACCAAGGATCACCAAAAGTGAGTATCTCCAACTCTAGATCCACACATGCAAGGGGTTCGACCTCCTTGCTCCAATGTTGATATTCTTCTCCTCCAAGCATCAAGGGGGACGAGTTGCAAGGATGAATGAAGAAATAGAGGATGCAAAAGGATTATATGCATGGGAAGATAGAGGCACATATACCCAAGGTTAGGAGAGAGGCTGGAGGGGTAAGGTGTTCAACAAAGCATGCCACTTGTCCATCATTAAACATCCATGCAAGCACTAAACATGCACATGCAACAAGGGTCGTGAATAACAAGGTAGGGTAGTGACCAATTGATCCACAAGACCCATCGATTGAAGAAGAACCATGACAACCAAGCAAAGTTAGCGATCGCTACCACAAGGTGATACACTTTAGTAGAAGCAGAAAATCTAGTGATAATAATGTGCCCCGCTTGATCAAATCTATGTTACTACCATCACACATCCATGAGATGGACATCACACCATGCTAGGGTGTAACCTATGCTTAGTAGATCAAGCTTTCATATGTGTTTCTAATGGAAAGCATCTTATACTTAATATATTTGATTGCGGGATTTATATATATCATATATATACATACATATCCAATCACCACATATTGGTACATATCATATACATGCAATATAAAACATTAGTGATGGTTATGGCCATATCTATTGTAATTACATGGAGACACAAGGAATTACTACCACCTAGGTATAAATCACATGCAAGAACTTATTATTGGTGTAGATATGTGCTTGAACCAAACCAGGTCATTGGTTCAACCTTTGAACTGATCTACTCACCTCTTGGCCAGTCAATTGGTCATCTAGAATGCTTGGATGTCCTCAGATCTAACATATTATAGACACCTTGAGATGATTTGTTGGGTCCACCAGTTGATTGGTTCGACTCACCTATAAGGCTATCCCCCTCGGTCCTCCAGCCAGTCAGCTTGCCCTTGAGATGGTCATCTCGTCTGATGTTGAGCATCTTCATTGTCATTAAAAGAAAAAAATATCCTATTGCTAATGAACTTATTACATGGTAATGAGAAACCTCAAGTTATATTCGAGGGGATAAAAGGTAGGACAGAATAATACTTTCACATGGGGAAGAAGAAGGTAGATGCTTACTATGTAAACTAATAAAAAACAAGAATAAACCATCCAACCACATACAGATATAAAAGGGTTATTGCCCATAAACATGCTACACATCCACCATCCAAAACAGTTTTTGGGTGACATGTGTAAATTGCATATATATATATATATATTAGATTGGGATTGTTTGTGGTCTTTAATTGGATATGCAGATTAATCATTTCATTTATTCACATAGTATGCAATAAATAAAAGCAAGAAACTAAAATTTGATTGCATCAATTAAATCCCAAAACATAGTGGACTGACATGGCTCTGACACCACTATAGGGAAATATGCCATTAGACAGGAAGTGGAAATAAAATTTTGTCTTCCATATTCCCCATATACAGAATATCACATCAACAACTATGTAATGGGAAGGATGGTTTAATGAGGTCATACTTGGTCTTAGAGCAAGTCTAATGACTATTCATCATTGTTGTAGTGAATCTTTCTTCTAGTTACACTTGGATGGTGTCTGCAGTAGCTCTTGGTATCCACCATAGATTGTGTGCTAACATTTCTCTCCTAGTGGGAAAAGGATCCATGGCTTTAGAGAAATCCACATGGACCGCCTACAATTCATGTCATCCTACTAAAATAGATAGGAAGAAGTTGTCCCTCCCGTTGGTGTACTAGTCTCCAACTTGCTCTCCCACAATTGTTATCCCTCTCTTTATCGAGTAGGACATGTTCAAGTTCTCTTATTTACCACAACCTCAGAAGAAAAACATTTGTCAGAGGCAATTATGTTGTGTCTGAGAAGCTCCCAATACCCCTCTATTTATAGGAGGATTAGGGCAAGGGTTTCCAATCTGAGTGGGAGCGGAAGGAACTGAAATCTCACAAACATCTATGGCCTACAATAAGAGAAACGGTCGATTTGTAGGTGAGTTGATCCGTTGGCATGAGATATGATTGGTTCATCCAGTGAACCTGTCATTTCATCATGTTTCCCAACCAGAATTTTATTGGAAATTCTAATCCAATTAATGCACAACATGACAACAACACTAATCCTTGATGCCATCGAATTACTCCATGAACCGAGCAACTAGCTTAGGGAAACAATCGGCTGGCGACCTTGAGCTGGTTGGTTCACTAGGTGAACCGGTCATTTCATGACCTGGTTCATGTAGAACTCAACCAAGGCAATTTCCAATCAACTTGACACTCCAACTGGTCATTTCAAATCTTGAACCAGTCGGTTGGGAGTTCATTCAGTTAATTCATTGCTTAAATTGAATACCTAAACACTTTAGCAATTTAATTATGATTCATTAATAAATTCCTATTCTAGGTGTATCCTATGTGTGTGGCCCTATAGGTTCCAAGTTACATTAGTAGTGAATGTCCATAAATGATTAACAACATCACAAGTGAAGAGCTATCTCTAGTCAAACATCATTGCTACCCAAGTAAATGGAAATTTGGGTAAAAAATTCAACCAACAATCTGTGTCAGGTGTTATAATGATTGTCTAATTCCTTTGTCTCTGATATCCAAATTGAACTTAGGCACATAATCATATTCCTCTCAATGTTTAGTCCATGTTCCTTGATCTAGAGCACACTGTTTAAGATATATGTGACCTCAATATCATATATTGATTCACATGTGCATGTGCATGCTTTTCTCAGTATCGCTTATCAACTGGTCTGGACATCAAAATCTAGTAGGAGGGACAAATCTTATCTGCATCACTCACAGTCATCCCCATGTGTTATAACACATCCTATCATCACCTTTATGGAAACCCTTACTCAAGGTCATGGTGGATGATTTCAAAACATACCGAACGACATGTGATGAGTGCAATGACTTTTAGTCTAAGAGCCACAATCCCCACCTTCACTATGCAAGATGATTATTACCACCAATTTGGTTTCCATGTATCAATCTCAAGGTGGGTATGTATGATGTAATGTTCTCCAACAAGTATCTATGTGCTTGGTTTGATATCATATAAATGACTGATGAGATTTTGTCATCAACCAACACACACTTTAATGTTTAGTGTTACTACTATCTATCAAATTTCTATAGTAACATCTGACTAGGGACATAATAAAAATCTACATACTATTAACATTTGTATAATCTCATTGTTCAAGACACACACTTGAAGATATATGCCATTGAGTAATGTCATTCTTTAGACATTAATTTTGTTTCCTCATTATCTCACAACTAAGGGAAATAAAACAAACTGGAAGTTTACCTTCATTATTAATCAAATCTTTTATATGATATGCCATCACAATCATCATATGATTGGATCTCTGCCTATACATACCAACAATTTGGTCCTCCTATTGGGAGTTTGATATAATGGCCCCTTGATAAGTGAGAGTGAGAAATGCATGGCCATGCTCATGTGAGTCAATATATGATATTTGAACTCACTATATCTCTACAATCTACTCCAGTTCAAGAAGCATATATTGAGTATTAAGAGGATGATGATTCAATGTCTCATATTCAATCTGTGTATAGATACAAAGGAACTATACGATCACAATAATAGTGATCATAGATGTAGGTTGAAGTTTTTCTCCAACTTTCAAATAACTTGGGTAGCAATAATATGTTACTAGATACTGCTCATTTCTTGTGATGTTATATAATGGTTGTGGACATTCACTTCCAATGTAATTTGGGACCTATAGGGTGCATGGGGAAGAGGAGTTTACTAATGGACAAGACTTAAGTTGATTACTAAAGTGTTTAGGTAATCAATCTGAATAATATTGATTACGAGTCAACCGACTGGAATGTCCATTCAATCAAATGGAATGTCCATTGGATCGACTGGAATGTATCTAATTCAAACCATCCAATTTGACCTAGCAAAAAAAAGATTCAAATGTCCAATTTGACCAGGTCAAATGATTAATGATAGGCATAATGACATCCATTAATCGTCGAATGGATAGATTGTGTTATTGCTATACTGACCAAGCCAATCGATCAACTAGAATCTCTAGTCGACCGAATGGTTGTGATAGTCGACCAACTGGTCAGTGTAATAGACAGATTAGAAACCCTAGCCATCCACCATCCAATCAAGAAAAGTAACCTTTTGTATCTTTTATATTTTAGAAACCCTAGCCATCCACTCCTATATAAGGAGGGAGTTGGACAAGGATCAACACACACAATAGACACAAAGTATAGACAACAAATCAAGAGTTCGTCCAAAGGATCCTCATCTCATAGTTCTAGTAACATGTGAGAGGGCCAAGCAGTCTTACCAAAAAGGGAGAGACAACATCAAAGAAGGAAGTCTATTCTAACATGTTGATGAATGGAAGGACAACTCCTTCTTATCTGCTCTGACAGTGTGATACAGAGTTCTTGGTGGTTTGCATGGACTACGTACAAGCATGGAAGCTAGTATTTCCTAGGAGGATGTCATCAACCACAGTCCATGTGTGCTACACCAAAAGGATGCCTGCAGTTATTGTTTGTGTGCTACTTTTGAAGGAAGCACGTCTCTTTATAATATTAGTCGTTGGGCTTGCTTCAGGACAAGGTCTGACTTGCACCCTCTTTCCTAATACATTATTGTTGACACAATCTGTTGGTTTAGGAAATATTGATAGAAGTTATTCATTTTTGCTACCTACTTTATCCCCATATTTCCCTATGAATACCTCTGAAGGTGTCAATGAAGGCTGCTCTAGGTACTCAAGAGAGCAGTCCCAACCCACAATGAAGGAATCTCAGGTCAACCAGTTCCGATTCAACCACATTTGTCCAACCTTCTCATGAACCTTTTCAAGAACCTTGCATCAGCTTCTTGAAGAATATGGGACAAGTTTCATCTTGATACACACATTGTCGATGATTTAACTATCACATCAATGATACAAGGTAGTATGCAAAACAACCCTTTAGACCAGGCAAGATGATCAACCATTGAAAATTAGGCATGGCCACACCACAAGACTAGTTATAGACAAAATTCCATCCGTCCCTAGTGCACATCTGTAGCCTTCAAATAAGCAAGACAATGGGTTGAATCTCCACATAGAATAAGAGGCTCACCTATCTGAATGTGCTTTGATAGAAACTCCTTTACCACACTATACTGAGGATTCAAAGACAACGTCAATCTGGTAGGACCAATGAGCATCCTCAGATAAATCTATAGAGCCTAGAAGGGACCTCTTATCTTTCCAATCAGCTATGATTCAGCCAAGCACTCATACAATTCAACTATAATAAAAGGGACAATAGTTTCCTTTCCATAGAAAGTGACCCCAACTCCAAAAATAGCAATCGTCACTCACTCAATAGACTCTCCAAAGAACAACCTTGCTAGGTAGATAAAACTATACACCCATAGGCGAGGCATAAAAGGAGAATCAACACCATGATGCACCTCACTCTTAAATGAATCCTATAGGGAGCCCATATGAATAAAGAGACTCTCACCAGTCAACCATCGAGCTGCTTGAGATTTCTTTATGTCAAGAAGATTCCATAGTTTAGTAGACCAGCTCAACATTCTTGGCACCACATGCCATATGCCATGAAGGGGGATCTGTGTGATCTTAGAGACATCCTCCAAGATGGGAGTCAGAACGATGTCACCAGAACAGAAGGTGTGACTCACGGGATCTTGATGTGGATTGCCACTGACAACAACCCCTTTTCCACAAGGATATATGACAAATTATGAAAATGAAGAGTCATGCCAAATATTTCCATCTTGACTTCTTCTGACTCAAAAAGATCTACATAACGTCTCACCAAAGATAAGTTAATGGGAGGATTCTACACGAGTGGGATCTCCCATATTTACTTTTCTCCCATGACCCTGAGTCATGAAAGAGGTAATTGTGTTGAAATGATGATAGTTACAACCCTATTTATAGGCAAAACTCATTTCCATATATAGTGGACTTTGTGTCCTTTTCCTAAATGGAATTGTGCTACATCCGTGGCCAATGCTGACTCACTTCCTGAGGCAAGAAGGACTCTGAGTCCAGACTAAGAGATCATCATGATCTACCACCTCATAAAAAGATATAGATGGGGCAATCTACAATCCAAAAAAAATCTTTCGAAGATCAAACTCAAAAAACTGACTCAAATCCAAGATCACATTACCTCACAATCATTTTTAAATTGAAACTCATTAATTTATTAAAAAATTAAAATAGTTTAAAATACTACCATTATTGATACACATTTATCTTACAAGAAAGGGAAATACATCATGACATCAAATTTCTAAAAAGCAAACAACTACTTCTTCAGCTTCTTCTTCAACCTTTGTACTTGGCCAAAGGTTGATGATAAATGGAAGAAGACCCCAAACAACGATGCTCACTGCTTGAATTAGAGTGAATACCACTAGTGGACCATTGATGGCCTGAAGACAAGATCCTAGAAGTCACCTTGAGAACCAAGGCACAAAATCTATGCCAAGAGGAACCTACCATTGCACCCATTGAATACGGATGTACGCTTTGAACGGGGATGCCTGAAGAAATGCTCCATGCACTAGAAGATCCTCCTAAGTTTTGACCATGCCCATAGTTCAGTAGCATACTCAAGCCAAAGAGTCCACCCACAACATTTGATGCCTCATCTGTCTCCATGAAGGATTAGGTCCTATTAAAATCACCCAAGAAGTGGCATGAGCCTTCAATATCAAAAACTCAATGGGGCTACAACCCAAGGAAGTCCTCAAAGCTACAAGCATCGACTGGAGGAGAAGGTGGAGCCTCAGGATAAGATACTTCCTCAGATGAAGGAACTACCTTAGGAGGGGATGAATAGAGAAAGTCATACCCCTAATCATCCCGATCCTTTGTCAAATCATAATCAATCACCTCCAAGAAAATGCATGCCAAAGATAATGCAAGGAGGAAAAAAGTAACATCAGACTTAGACACTCACCACAGGAGGATGTCAAAGATGATCATATGCCTCTCTATAAATGAGAACGGGCTGAGCATACATGAAGTGCCACCTCAAAATTCATCATGTGTCTCCTACCCATACATTATCTCCTGTGCAGTCTGAAAATCTCAAGACCATGTGGGATCAACCCCAACAATGGGTCAAAATGAATGCGCTAGCCACCAACACTCTGACGAGCAACACACTGACCCATGTAAAAAATGTTCCCAGATAGAAACTGGAACTAGATTTGGTAGGAATCCAGAGCCAATGCCTCAAAATAGGCTGCATAAGGTGTGCCCACCTCACCATGCTGAATTGAAAAGACCTGAATGGGACCTAGTTGGAACAATGAATTTGTTTTAGCTAAAGTACATAAGTATGATATAATATAATCATCAAAGTACTCTGCATAACTTAGCCATGATCATCTTCTCAAGCTCACCTCTTCACTTCTAGTACAATACCCAACTGGTACAACTGACCCAAAGGAAACAAGTAGGGAGGGAGGCATATAGATAGCCCTCTAGACTGCTTCAAGTGACATTCCTATGTAGTCAGAATTTGTTTTAGCCTCACATCTATGAAAAGAAGCATCATAGAAACTCATCTACTATAGTTATTTTAAAAGCACAAAATGCAAAACAATATGTGAATGATTATTGTAGTAAAGCCTACAAAGCCTCCACAACTTTTCATAGCACAGAGCATCTCTCCTTTGAAGTCACCCATAATAGATCTCCACAAGTGCTTCAATAGATGTGCATACATGATTCCACCCCATTCAAAGGAAGGAATTACATCCAGGTCTAGCAGAAACGAGACCCAAAAGCATCTCCTTTATTAACAAAGTAGTTTCTAAGCAAGCAACTAGTGATCAAAACAAACAAGAACAGCTAGACCCGCAAGGTTGCATACAACAGATCACTAGAACCTCGCCTCTTGCCCCTGTGAAAGAAGGTGAACCTTAGCCAAGTAAACTTAACCTCATACTTTGAGTCCATCTCAATATCTTTGAGGTTCACTCCTAGAATCCCATCTAGGAGGTACGCGTACCCACTTCAGTTGGTCAATAAAAGAAATAATGGGAGTTCCACCAAACACTAAACCAGTATTCCTAACAAACTCACTCAGGGTGAAGGCCAACTCACCGAAAGAAAAGTGAAAAGTACTAGTCTTTGGATGGGAGTGCTCAATCAAAGGAATGATATAGGGTCTATCTATGATCCCACAACAACTAATTCTACCAAATCTAGTCCTCCCAAACAATTCCACCTCCTCATGCACCAAGCTCTCATTCAAGTACAACAAATCATTCCAACATGTTCTCTTATAAATGTTCAACGGTCTAATATCCAAAAATAATAATGTGGGATAAAAAATCAAAATATTAGCTAAATGGAAGAAAAACATGATTCAAGTTCATTAAAGAAGATAGAAAATAACAAGGAGCAAAGTTTACAAGGTATACCTCATCGCCCGCTCAACGACCTCAATGATGTAGATTCATCCACAACATGTCTGAATGTTGGATGAATCACTTAGCTGGGAGAAGTTCCCCCTCAATCCTACTCACAACTCCATGATTCATACTCAAGTAAGACTTTGGTCATAATATTCACAGAGAAAACACATATTCAATCAAAAACACAAGTGTCCACACATAGGGTAAGCCTCGTTCCCTACATCATCATCAACACTTTTCTCATCTACAAAAGAATCTGCCTCATGCGAATCACGAGAAACCATCTACACAACTATGACGATAATATCAAGAGCATTCCAACATCTAAAATCAGCTCGATCGAACAATGGACAACCAAGAAATGAAAAAATTAGCCATATACAAAACACAACATGCATCTAGTTCATCTTCAACCTCCAGACTGAAGAATTCTAAGAAGACAAAATCTAGAATTTTCTTTGATGGACCAAAATTGTAAGGACCCTGACCCACATTTTGGGATAACCCTATTTTTTATGCCTAAGCATGCTGCTTAGCACCTTTCTCTAATCATCTGAGATGAAATTAGGGTATGGTAAATATTGGAGTTTCTTGTTTGAGCTTGTTTGGTTGATGCTTATGTTTTGTGGTGAGGTTTTGGTGCAAATTGCAATTCACCTAGAGTTAGGGTTGATATGCAAGTTTGCCACCTCTTGAGTGTTCCTTCTATCTCTTGGCACCATCTAGAGGAGAGAAAGAGAGATGGACACCTTGTTTGGGTCTTGGTTGTGTGGTGACATCCTTGGAGATGTTTTAGATACATGTTTGAGGTGTGCCTCACACCTAGATGTGTTGTCTTGGGCTAGAGAGCCCTAGAGAGGTTGTGTATCAGTTTGTGAGTGTGTAGGGTTGTACCATATTAGTTTGTGAGTGTGTAGGGTTGCACCCTATCGATTTGTGAGTGTGTAGGATTGCACCCTATTGGTTTGTGGGTGTTTAGGGTTGCACCCCATCAATTTGTGAGTGTGTAGGGTTGCACCCTATCATTTTGTGGATGTGTGGAGATGTGGCTTCAGACATGACCTTGGTACGAGACCATGTAGACAAGACCTTGCCTAGAGCTTGTCACCATGTCCTGCATGATCTTGTCCATGTGGCTATTTCTCGTGGACAAGTGGCACCTAAGCTCCTAAGGTGGTGACTCCTTTTCCATAATCTCTCTCTCATCCCTCTTATATATATACTCCTTTCTCTCCATGCAAGAGGATCCTTTTAGACATCTTTTCTTTCCCTCTTCCTTAGTGGATGACCTTGAGAAGTTTGAGGAGCTAGAGGATATCTCTTGGATCTTGGTGGATGAGTTCCAAGTTTTAGTGTTTCTTGAGCATGCTTCATCTTCTACCTTCATAAGCTATGTTTCCTATATCTCTTTTTTTCTTTCTTCTTCTTCTTGGCCATGGATCTTGGATGCCTTCTTTCAACCTTGAACCATCCTAACTTTGGTATCATCTTATTCCTTGGAGGTGTGGTGGTGACCAAGTTTGGTGGATCATCTTCTAGCTTGAGCTCATGAGCTTGGAGCTTGACCTTGGATTTTGAATCTTGGTGGTGATCCTTGAGGTGGGTTATATAACTATTAACCTCCTTTGTTATTTTCACTCTTCATATTCTTATGTTTTTTCTTCATCTTGAGATCATTCACCTCTTGCATGCTAGTAGTTGTTAATGGTTTTAGAACTATTTTGATGGTGGAATCTCATTGGTTTGCTCATCATGTCTTACACCTTCTTGTTGAGTAGTAGATGGACTAGTGGCTGATCTTTCTAAGGTTGAAGACAACAAGTCCACACACCTACATCCACTATGTTGAGGATAGGTCGTCATGGCTTGTAGTGTAACAAACCGATACCCTATGTGACAAGTCATCATGAGTTGGAGATGCTTAGGTCGTCATGCCTTGGATATACTTAGGTTTGGAATGTGTGGAGAAGGTTAGCTTGTATTGTCTTATGTGTTGCTTCACTGATATGGTTTATAGACTTTGAAGGAGCTAGCCCGTGATTTCCTAGAAACACCCCAATCGATATATGTGATGGATAAACTATTATGCTTGGTTAGTGTTGGTCGTCATGCTCTTAAAGTACATTAAGTGGATAAGGTGTTGCTCAACCGTTATGTCCTTGAAGATGTTAGCCCATCATGGCTATAGAGGCGCCTTGAGAAGTTGGAATGTCTTGGAGGCTAATTGTGACCACCCTGGTTGGATGGAGGCCAACACACCTTAGAGTGATGATGCTTGATACACCTTAACCACTGATGCCTATCTGACCATGACCCTAATGACCAATATACCTAGGGTTGCCTGACATGGCTTAGATGCCTGACACCCTTAGGTGGTGTTGGCCGATACACCATGGGGTGGTGTTTCCTGTCACACCTTAGGTAATGTTGACCATCACACTCTCTAGAAGTGGTAAACTAAGACATCTCTTAGTAACATTATCTCTTGTTCCTTGAATAGTGGTAGTTGACATGTTGTGATGATGACAAGTCGACACTCCATGGCAAGTTCTAACCAATATACTACATGTTAGCCCCAACTAATATCTTGTGGTGATGGTTATGTTACATCATGTTGATGATAGTTTTACATGTTATGATGTGATTACCCTTTTGGGGTGGTTGTAGGAAGGATAATGAGTGTTGTTTCCTGTGATCTTTATCGCATGATGATAATTATGTAAGTAATGATCTAAGGGTGGTTGTTGATCCAACCTTGTAAACACTAACTGATTAAATAGAAACCCTAACTTAGATGATGTAATGTGAATGGCATGAATCTTATGAGATGGTAGTATTGATGATGTGTATTTCTTCTTGTTACAAGTCTCTAACTATGCAGGTAATACTAGTTGATAAGCATAGCGAGGTATTCACTATGTTGATTATGATATGTTTGAATTGGCCTTGTGAGGCATAAGTGTTGTTGACATCCTTGAAAGAAGAGGTAAATGATCTTATGACCTAATAATGACTTATTGCATTATATGAGATGGTGGTTTCCTCAATGATGAGATGAGGAGTTGCTACTCCAAAGTATGTGATACTTGTGATGAGAAATATGTTGATTGACAAATACCCATTGATGATGTGATGAGATCACACCCTATGTCTAAATATGTTTAGTGATGTGTTATGCCTTTTTTTATGTAGAACTTGTTTAGAGTTTATACATTGTAACTTGATTGATGCTAAAAGATACTTAAGTAACCTAACTTATCAAGTGGAACCCAATCGTGTAGTTTTCCCTATGCCATAGATCCATTTAGTGTCAGTATTTGTTGAATGGTGAAACGAGTTTAACTCTGAGTGCATATTTTTGAATATGTGGGGGTGAGGATGAATATCCCCTTACTTCTAGGAATATGTGACACAGGATTGGCTGCGGGCCATACCTGGGAGAGCATAGATTTAGACCATAGCTCAATGATATGGGACATAAGATTGGTTGTGGGTCATACCCTGAAAGAGTGTGGTTGTGGGTCATAGCTCAATTTCACTAGCACCGTGACATGTACCAAGGCAGGCTAGGTTTGCAAAGTTGGACTATATGTCGTTGGAAGCAGTTTGACTGGTGATGTCATTGTATGTTCCACTCGCGTATTGACCACAAGGTGGTGAGGTTGTGGATTCCAACTCTTCCACTAGACCTGGTATGACACTGATTTTGTCTTAGCAGTGGTTGATTGGATTTGGGTGGTACGACTCAAATCCTCAGGTCATAATAAAATACATAATCAGTCATGTAGTATATTTGTATATGATCAAATATATAAACATTGAATGAGGCCTTGATTGATCTTTATACAATGTTGTTGATAGGGAATATATATGTTCTTCATATGCCTTTTAAATTTTTACGATGTTTCATAATTCAACATTAATTTCTCATCCTATTAATAATGAATACATGCTTCTTATAAGTTGTAACTTTACTGTTGCTTTGTTTATCTTACTTGTAATAATAATTGAGTTAGTGGAGAGTTATATCTCCTACTGAGATTTGGAATCTCACTCCATGGGTTTCCCACATCCTTTTTAGGTGGTCGCGCATGAGAAGGCAGAGGTCATGCAATAGAAGTTGAGGGGCAGGAAGAGAGACAACAGTCGACAAGGTTGGAAGTGTTGTTGGATGGCTTTTGTTATTAGAGTCATAGAATTGTCCCTGTACACTCGGGTCCTTGGGGATGTTTTGTGGACGTACCTTCAATATGTGATTGGCATGTGTGCCATTTTTGTATACATATGTAGTGGATATATGTATATATGATCTGGAATAGGTTCTCTGGTAACAGGTTGATGGCACACACAGTAAGTGTTTTGAAGCATGAAAGCACTTGTATGTAAAGGTTCTTACCAGTTGACTTTTTTAAGAATTTTTTTTTATTTCTTGTGTTTTTTAGTATTATGTTTGTTTAATCTTTCTTTTGCAGTTTAGTTTTGAATAATCTCACTTATTGTGGCATGAGGCGTCACAGTCAAGCTTGGTATCAGAGCTTTAGGTTTGCTGAGTCTATAGGGACCTAGGAATAGGGTTTGTGTCTGTTCTAGTGTCCTCTAGTGTGTTTTATAGTGACTTTTTCTTATGCAGAAGAAGAAGAAGAAAAATCTTAAAGATGTCTAGAGAACATCAAGAACATGCTTCTGAGAGCAGTGTTGCAGCTCCAAGTGGTGGTGTAAGGAACCAAGCATGAGAAGATTGGGTGCTTGTAGTCCCCCAATTTGACCCAGCCATGGTTGAAAACCTACCTTCCAATCTCTCTTTGGGAAATTTATGGGTACTATGACTCCTATGGTGGATAGTAAGACTGCACCTCAGCCTAGGACACTTTTCCCCATATTGAATCTTCAAAACTGGGACAACTTTTGAGGGGCGTCGCCATGTTGGGGTGGTGGAGTATGATGGGACAGATGACCCAGCGAATGCATATCTATGGTTTATTGAGCCTGAGGAGGATAAGATGAAGCATGCGGTGTACCTTGTGAAGGGGAGTCTTGGCCATTGGTGGGCCATAGAGGAGGAGGAGGAGGCCAAGTGTCATGATCGGCTGGAAGGAGTTCTGACATGAGTTTGTTAGTCAGTACTTTCCTTTGATATATCTTTATGAGAAGATCAGCCAATTTGAGAGGATTCGACAAGGATCCATGACAATCAATCAGTATGAAGAAAGGTTTATGGATTTGTTAAGGTTCCGTCCACACATGGCTACCACAAAGGACGAGCGGATTCATTATTTTGAGAAGGGGTAGAATGTTGAGTTTCTCAGACAGATGCTTTGAAGAACCGAGATAGGTTTCCCATGTTTTTGGAGTCTGTTCAAAGGATAGAGCGATCTATGAAGGAGAAATGAGAGGCAAGTGCCAAGAAGAGGTCAGCACAGTCCCAAGGGCAGTTGTCAGCATGCTTCAAGAAGGTGGGGTTTTCTGCACTGCCAACATCACAGAGGTTCAGTGCTCCGACGCAACGTTCACCTAGCAAGGGAAAAGGCCATAGCTTTCCACTTGCTAGAGCTTATAGCATTGTGTAAGTATCAGTGACGGGGCCATCTGGACTACATTATGAGACCCAAGCTTTCCTGAAGTGTGGGAAGATAGGACATTTGATGCGGGAGTGTCCGGTGAGAGATGGCGAGGTGACTAGCAACTGAGGCATAATTAGCAGGGCTCGCAAAGGCAGCAGAACAACATTGTAGGAGGATGAGGACATGGCCAAGCGTCGCAGATTGGATCATCTTCTTAGGGAAGCAGATGATGGGGGTGAAAATAGACAATGACTAGATTCTATGCCATGAGTCAGCTAGAGGTGGTGGTCAACCCGCGAGTGGTGATAGATCAGATGGAGTTATTTCATTCTGATTTGTCTTCTTTTTTCTTTGTATCTATTTTGATTGACCCTGGTGCAACACACTCTTTTATCACTCATGAAGTGCTTAGCAGTTGTATTTTGACTATTAGTCGTAAGAAGAATAGTTTTTTGTTAGAAACCCTATTCATCAATTCTGTAGTGTTGCATGAGGTGTGTGCTTCCTATGTCCTCTCCTTTTCAGGACACAACATTGAAGTGGACCTCATACCACTTGACATGCATGGATTTGATGCAATCCTTGGAATGGATACCTTGGAGAAGTACATAGTGGTTTTGGATTGTAGTTTCAAGCATGCAACATTTATAGATGGTGGTGAGACGTGGATCTTCCAAGGAAATAGGAAGATTCTTTCGATGTGTCTGCTATTGGCCATGGTAGCGAGAAAGCTTTTGAGATAGGGTTGCAAGGTGTTCTTGGAACATGTGATGGATACTAAGGTGAGGAGTCCTAGTATTTAGGAGGTTCCAATTGTTAGAGAGTTTGAGGATGTGTTTCCTGAGGAGTTTCTAGGTGCTCCCCCACCCTGAGAGATTGATTTTGAGATCAATATGGTCCCCATAACACAATCGATAGCTCAGACACCGTACATGATGACTCTGATAGAGATGACAAAGTTGAAGAGACATTTGCAAGAACTACTTGACAAGGGTTTCATCAGGCTGAGTACGTCACTATAGGGTGATATAGTGTTGTTCATGAAGAAGAAGGATGGGTCTATGAGGTTATGCATAGACTATAAAGAGTTGAACAAGGTGAAGATAAAGAATAAGTATCCCTTGTCAAGGATAGACAACATGTTTGATCAGTTGCATGGCACGTCAGTGTTCTTGAAGACAAACCTGAGGTCAGGATACAACTAGTTGAGGATCAAGGAGGATGACTACCTAAGTTGGCCTTTAAGACGAGGTATGGTCACTACGAGTTTGTGGTTATGCCGTTTGGGCTGACCAATGCACCAGAACCATTCATGGATTTTATGAACAGAGTGTTTTGACTATTTCCTGATCAGTTTGTGGTGGTCTTAATAGATGACATCTTGATATACAGTTGTGACAGTCAACAACATGAACATCATCTTCGTCAGGTGTTGACCATGTTGAGACAACACCACCTTTATACTAAGTTTAGCAAGTGCTAGTTCTAGTTGAAGGAGGTAGCTTTCTTGGGACATGTTATATCTTTCGAGGGAGTACGTGAGGATCCTAAGAAAGTGGAGTTTGTGATGGAATGGGAGCAGCCTAAAATGCCAATTGAAGAATTAGTACATAAATGTCCTTTAGTGTCGGTTATATAAGCCTTTTGACGTCAGTTTCCAAGCGACACCCAAGTGGGCACCACTAAAATTATACACTTTCAGCGTTGGTTTCATATATGACGCCATAACCCTTATCGCCACCAATAAAATGTGCCAATAAGGGCACCATAGGCGTCAGTTTATATCGACAACCGACATTGTTACGACCCACATTGAGGTTAGTCAGTAAGTACCTCGATTAGTGTGAAGTACCTTGATTAGTTCCAAGTACCTTGTTAAACATCATGGTTAATCAAGATAAGCTAAGATGTGAATCATTAGTCGAGATTGATTCATCTTATGTAATTAATGTTAATTGTAGTGTTAATCATAAAGTTAATTACCTAAGACGATTAACCTAGCTAAGATAGTTTAGTTATTGTTTTTTTATGCCTTCAGAAGGTAGAGAATCTCATGCTTAAAAGAATGAAAGAAAAATTGCGTAATTCAGACTTACGGAGAGAAAGTTATGAAAGTTTGAAGTTTTTGGGTTTAAACCACAATTTTGCCATAAGTTATAACCCCCTTTCCCTTATCCCCTACCTCCTGATCAGTGCAAGCACCGCTTGAAGCAACGCACAACAGCAGGCCGATCGGCCAGTAGAGGGGGGAGGTGTGGGGTGATTCTAGGGCTCTCTAGCTCCATTTCCAGCGGCGCAAGCTCCTCGCTTCTTCTCCTTCCTTCCATCCTCCTCATCCTCGCCCAAATGCAGCGCCCTGACCAACAACAGGTGCGGTGCCACCACCAGTACAGCCAGGAGCAGTTGGGCGTGAGAAAGCACCACAAAATCACCGCCATCGACTTTGGCCGTGAGGCCAGGGCCCGAATACGCAACTCCTAGCCCGAGAACGGTGACCTAGCCTAGTTTCACTCTTCCTCATGAGCGTGTGAAGCTGCTTGCTTGCAGCAGGCTCAAATCTAGGGCACCCAAGGTTGAAGATGACCCCACAGTGCCTGGAAGTAGATTTTTGGGCAGAATCCAGTAGATTTTGGCCACCACATTTATCTGTGAGTAGAAACTCACCCCTGTCGATGATTCAACTTCAACAAAAAAAATGGAATTTCGATTGCATCTATTATTTTCTTGTAAGGAAGTTGCTTTCCAGTAGCTCACATTTTGGTTTTCCTTCCATATGATTTGGAAGAAGTCAGATGTACATTTTTTTCTAAATTCAGATGGCCAATCTCAAGGGATAAAGGGAAACACATGGTTTTACTGTTACACTTGCATGAATCGAACATATAATTCCATGTGCAGTCCCAATTGTAGTGCACAGTTGCAAGATTGAAGCCAACCTACTTATTTCCAATACAATTAGATTAATTGCAGGGCTAATGTTGTTGGCTCGAATGAAAAAAAAACAAGCACTGAAGTTTCATCATAGTGAGTGATGATGATAATCCATCTATGTATTTAGTCTCTAATCAATTAATAAGGCACACAACCAAGGGTTAAGGTTGATTTGTACATTTTCTGAGAAAAATATGAGTAATTTTATAGTTGTTAATAATGGTTGTTCTTATGCCAAATAAATAGTCTTGATCAGTATAATAAATAGTTTTATTGCATGATTTGAGTAAATATCAATGTTTGTTGACATGCACTCTGTATGTTTAAGTATTTCAGTCTGCCTGCCTGCATAACCAGTTGAATTTTCAGTATATTACAGTGTTGTTAAATACACTGCTCTGCCAAGTTAAGTAAGAAAGTACATGTTGTATTTATAAGATTCAGATGAATAGACTTGGTACCATTGAGATACCAGAGTCAAGTATAAGTAAGGAAAATATACAATATAGTAAGAATTTTCCAAAAATAATAAAATAATAGACTTAGGGGCCCTGAACACCGTAGATTCCCTATGAGAGGTCTGCACTGTAGGGATGAAATGACCTAACCCTGGCAGTGTCCAGTATACGGGAGTCAGAACGTACTAACAAGTGGTACGGGGGATGAAACCCTAGTGGAAGTCTCCTTAAAATACAATATGTAGTGTCCAACATCAACCAGAGGTCCTGGTGGAACTAGAGTATAGAAAAGCTAATAGGTGTCTTGACTCTCTGCCTGTGTGCTCAGCTTAGAGGAGTAGTCTAGCTTTTACGGCCCATAGGTGTGTCGAGGCCAGAGAGCCATTTTCATGTTGTAGACCAGTGACGTAGTCATGCTTAGCATCCTGGGTGTGTCAGCTAAGTCTTGTACTGTGAGATCATAGTTTGCTATGAGTCTTCATATGTAGAGTACACTACATATGATCAGGGCATAAGCTAAAATATGATCACATAGGTTTAAAGAGTTTCATATAAGTAAGAAAGGCTAAGAAAGATTCGAGTACAATTTCATGGGAGTTGTTCTTTAAATGTAATTCTTGGCATTCTATGTTATTTTAATTTAATTGTTTTATATCTACTCAGTGTAGTAATTCTTGTATTTTATTCTAATTTAATAAACATAAAATGAGTTATCTATGATGGTTGGGTGAAATTATATTCACTGAGCCAGTAGCTCACCAACCTACTGAAATTTTTTCTTCAGGTAAACATCAGCACATGGAAGCTGAAGGATCTTATCACCCAGGCTCATAGAAGGTAGTTTGTAGTTAGAATAGAGGTCTCTTAGTCCTTTCCCCTCGGTCCTTGGGCATGTGGTGTGGTATAGAGAGAATATAATGTAATATATAGTTTAGTTTTAAGTTATCTGTTGTGCTTTATATTCCGCATGAAAAATGTAATATGTTGTGTAAATCTATTGTACCTTTTTAGTAATGTAAATAGTAGTTGCTTTCGTAGTTTAGTAAGATTTTATTTTGTTCCAAGTTATAAGATTTTCCTTTAGGTTAATTTTAAGTGATTAAGAAAATAAAGTGTTAAGGGTGGTTTACCATGGTTGACTCTCCAGTCTTCGGGGTCATTAGAGATGGCACGGGGATCGGGGCATCACAAACACTATATCCCAGCTAAAAGACGTCAGCTTTATACTAATAAACGACGCCATACCCCATCACAAATAAAAAAAATCAGCCCCCACAAAGGGATAAATACGTCGGTGTTATACTAATAACCGACGCAGTAAGGTTTTGTTGTCAGTTTTATACTAATAACTGACGCCTATGTTCATATTTTTTTTCTTATCAGTTTGTAGGCTTGTTGTCTGGCTAGATGTAGAACCTGCTTTTTAGTTTTGAACTGTAGGCTTACAACACCCTTTGCATTCAGCCAACATCAGGCCACAAACCTGCAAAATTAACAAGGATAGACAACAATTTATGATCATGTGATTCACACACATGTATAAGAACATTTAATTCATATTATTTTTTATCACACACATGTAGAAACCATTAGTTCCATTTTAAATTTCCTCCATTTTCACACACATTTAGCAACCTACAGTTCCATTCATTTCATCTCTTTTCACATTCAGACACATGTAGAAACATTCATGTATTCATCTTCACATTCACACATATGACAATTCAAAAAAATTCATTTAGACATGTATATATAAAATTTTCACATGTCATCAAATAAAAAAATAATTATGAGAACAAAGTTTAAATATATCATTCTTTATTATTATCATCATCGTCATTGTCATCATCACTATTCCAATCATAATAAAAAATTCCCACTACTTGTAAGGCTTTTACCCATTATTCTCTTACATCATCTAATTCTTCCATCGTATAGGGAGTATGTACATCTAATAACTTTTCACCTATAGTGAAGTCACTGGTTTTAAAGACCTGAAAAGAGAATGACATATATATATAATTAATAATATATAATAAGATTGATATATTTCATATTATCTAATGAGACGATATATAATGCTTGTTGTATGGTATCGATTTCCATTGCAGCATGTTTGATAATTAGGTCCATATATCACATCACATAGTATGCACATGCCCAACCGTTGTCTTATTTATCACACTATAAATTGAAACATACAAAATGTTCAAAAATACAAACAAGCATTGTTCACATAAATAATATATACATTGGAGTCGGGAAATTACTTTCACATTTTCCCAAATTATTAATTGTTTCTTTTTCTTGGAGATTTTTCCTCCAGCTTTTTTGAACTCTCTTAAAGCCGTACATGTTAATGTAACACATTTAATTGCATAATTAAATAGTAATGTAATAACAAATGTTAACAGATATAAAAATATGAAATATTTCTCACATGAATAATGGCCTTTTCATTGGGTGTCCATATAATGTTTCCAATTCCTTCCCCGCAGGATCTAGATAATAAACAGTGAACATCTTGGGGACAATAACTAGTAACTCCCAAT
Source organism: Alisma plantago-aquatica (assembly GCA_963693085.1). Classification (NCBI taxonomy): domain Eukaryota; kingdom Viridiplantae; phylum Streptophyta; class Magnoliopsida; order Alismatales; family Alismataceae; genus Alisma; species Alisma plantago-aquatica. Next base: position 658,808,196 of record OY856412.1, on the reverse strand, counting down.
GCCTACCACTATAGGTAAGAAAGTTAAAGTTAATAACTCAAAATCCACAATAAAAATGTAATTTTCTTAAGTCCAAATTATAAGCAAAGTAAACTTACTCAACATTGAATGGAGATATTATCACTGACTTCTTTTTTGTACCAAAATAATTAAAAGTGACATAGAAGTATGAGGTAATTGATGAAAGATCTTTATCTATGAGACTGATCAAAGATGGAACTAGAAATCCGACATGGGAAAATAAAAAATCTTTACAGATCATGTGTAAGTGGCTGCAAAACATGTATTACGTATGCATTAATATATAAGAAACCAGATCACCGTATATAAAACAAGGTATATGGATGTATAAACAAGATCTCACCATATACAGAGCTCTAGCATAGATGTATTCAGCCAATCATAAAAAAACAACTCCAAAATATCTTGTATAAATAGATTGTTATCGTATGATTCACCTACAACATCCACTCGAATAGAAACTTGTATAGGACAATTTGGGTTATGTTCACCTATCCATGCTACCATACCCTTACAATTAGGACCTAACAAGGTGTATAGGTCTCTTGGAAGCGACCTAGGTACTTCAGGAGGTGGAGGTGGAGGTCGACATGTAGTGGGTTTCTTTCTTTTGACCTGTATATATAATTTTAGATCAATTGACTCATATATACACACTAATAAATTAACGTAATGTAAATTTACCATACAATATTAGTATAGACGACATCTGTATTGGGCCACAATATCATTCCGCCTTTTTCTTCACCAATCATTTCAGAATCTGGGTGGGCATATGGAAATGGATGATCCCTCCAATTGGGGAGTACATGTATCAGGCTCACACGAACCACACCATCTGGTACTGGAGTCCCATGAAACATGTCCCATGGAAGGGGTGGGAAAGCCTCGACCTATGGAATGATAAATTCTTTACTTTTTAGACGGCATGGCTAAAAACCCTACAAATTTACGTAAAGAATGTTATATACATATATACATATACATATCATCTTAAAAAGACTAGCTACTATGTCATAAAAATACTTATAGCGGACGTTCTAGGTGGTGGGTCTATAGGATTACTCCCAACCACTGTAGTAGGAGAAGAGCGGCATGCCACATGTAGTGTATAAGTGGTAGTCTGAGACACCAATCACTTGCTAATTGCTTCATGAAGTCTCTTATCAAGTGCTTCCTCGACTCTCCTATTAATTAACTCATCTACCTATACATGGATAAAAGAAACTCTAGCTTCTGATTATTGAATTCCCTTTCGCAATAACATTCTAAAAAAAGAATAGGTTACCATCAGCTTGTCAAAATCCTGCTTTTGGGACATGTTTGCGCTGTGATGGCCCAAAGAACACTTTTATGCCCACACCAGCGCTTGATAACACCAAATTTTGTGATGTTTTTGACCCTTATTTTGTTATCAAAACTACCCTTTTTAACTGTTTTCCTCTCTTTTTATATGTACTTTTGTGATAACAAGCCACGCTACGCTCTTAACTCAATATTTCCATCTTTTGCAGAGTTTTCCTCCCATTTTGAACCATTTGTCATCAATAAGGCCCATCCCGGCCCACAAACATGATTCCACCTGCATCGGCCTTCAATTGGCCGATACGCACACTTCTCGACAAGGGTAGCACAATACACGGACGCACGACGTGAGGATGCCGCGCAATGAGGGACTAACACACGACACGCCTATCTACCCGATAGGGAGCTGGGCTCGCCACGACAACTGAATCTTGTAGCACGACACAGGCCACCCACCGGTAGGCGCCGCTCGTCACGTCCACCGACAGCTGACATCCTTGTCCCGGGCGATAATGATATCGGTCGTCCACCTACTCCACGATAATAAGAGCTAAGAAAGGACACATGGCTCCCTGAGCGCCATAACTTCCCCAACCGCTGCCTATAAATAGCAGCTACAGGAAGTTGAAAAGACAGGTCAAACACTGTGCAAGTCACTTCAGGAAAGCTGCGAAGAGCTAGTGTATCGTGCCTCAGTGCTTGTGTCGGGCGATTCTAGGTGAGCATTTCCCCATCCTGAGAGGGAGGGAATGGTTCACTTAGGGTCGTCCCGGGCAACGCTGCAGGCCGATATCGGCCGACAAGGATCCCCAACATAAGAGACCGATACTAGGAGCATCACTCTAGCCCGGCATGATACCGAACCCCGATATGCATCGTCCATCACGGCGTGTCGCCTGAGAGGGTGTCGCACGACATGATCGTATCGGACGAGGGTCTGCCCACGATGCAATCCACCTGTCACGGCGAGTCTCCTAAGAGGGTGTGCCACCCGACACGGATGTATGGGGCTAGGCTCCTACCGATATCGGGCTGGAGGGCCTGCTGTAGTCTGTCATCCTTCTGTATCAAGAAGGCGACATCTATCTTTGTTATTTCAGTCAATTATTTTTGTTACTTCTGGAATTTAATCGGAACCTTATTTGTTTATGGAAACAGAAGAGTTTAATTATCTGCTGCATGTTTGGATCGCATTTTGATTAGCTACTGAATCATGTTTTCCCATTGCAACAGCCTCGAGAGAGGTGTTGTGGCTCTAGTGTTTGGTCCGAATCTGGAGTACGAGAGAGCCCGGAATTGGAGTTGCTTTAGTTACCTTTCCACTCTAACTTAGGTCCAGCAACCTCGAGAGTGGTGTTGGTGCTTTGTTAGAGGTACCCGCTCTGAGAGGAGGGGTACAAGATGTTCCTAAGGCCTCTTGTTTTACCGAAGTTTATCTCCTTCGTACCTTTCTTTAGCTCTAGTATTATCCCCTTGTCTCTATTGCACGAAAACCCCAAAAAACTAATAAATACTTAAAACCTTAAATCTTCCACGTAGCTCCAGTTGTAGATAGATTTCTTTTGTTTTATCGATCTTATCTTGCTGTTCCCTTTGGGGAATTTTTACCATATCTCTACCCTTTTCGGAGTGTAGCATGTCGATTCCGCGTTCTCAACACTACCACCCTTGTCCCTGTGTTCGACCCCATATATTTACTTCGACCCCATAAACAAAGTTGTGGGGGCCTAGAAGGTTTCGGGTTATAAATGTAAAAGCTCGACTACCTCAAATCCTCTCTACTTTTTGGACGCGCGATTTAGGTCGGTCAACTTTTTGGCGCCGTTGTTGGGGATGAGGTAAAACGGTACTTTAGACAAATTTGAATCCACTAACTATACTGACGTGCCTCAAACTTAGGAATGAGCTTGACAACTCTCTTTTTCCTTTCTTTATTATTATTATTAGTCTTTACCTGAAATGAACATTTCATATTATCCAATAATAGGTTTTCTAACTTGATTCTTTTTCACATTGTCTCAACTACTCGGAAGAAAGGTACCTTGCCCACCTAAGCGTCGACATAACCTAGCATGCCGCCTCGTGTTGAACAACCTCTTTCAGAGGGAGAACGTCAAGGGAGGGCTAGATCTAACTCCCCTCCACCTGAAGAAAATGACCGCTATGACAGCCATGATCAACATGAAGATCCAGAAGGAGAGTAGTTTGAGGAAGACCAACACCGAGATAGACGTCGTCACCATCTAAGGTATAGAAGCAATCACAATGATAAGAATCAACGTCAGGAAGGGAGTGACAATGAAGATTCAGAAGAAGAAGAGAAAACTCTGAGGGAGTTAGCCTCCACGAAGCCTAGCAATTCCCGGTGCCCAATCGTCGTTCGACGTTTCAACGCCACCAACTTTGAGCTCAAGCTGTATGTAATCTCCATGATCCAAAATAAGAGCTTCAGAGGGAGCTCCAAGAACGACAACCCTTATCACCATCTGGACACCTTCAAGAATATCTGCGACACGATTAAGATGTGAGGTGTACGCCAGGAAGTCATTTACTGCAAGGTCTTCATCTTCTCTCTGGAAGACAAGGCTCTATCGTGGTATCTGGGACTTCCCCACCAATCTCTAAATGGATGGGGAGCACTAGCAGACGCTTTCATAAATAAATTCTATCCGACTGAGAAGATAGTGAGGAACAGGAAAAAGATAACCTCCTTTATTCAAAGGCCCAGTGAGAATCTCCATGATGCCTGGGAAAGGTACCAGGAGTATCAGAGGGACTGTCCTCACCATAACTATAAGAAAGGTTTCCTAGTCACCACCTTTTAAAATGGTCTGACTCCCGATGAAAGGGTGTCACTCAATGCGGCGGCAGGAAGTGACTTCCTAGGGAAAAATCCGAGCAAGTCTGAAAGGATCATCAAAAACATGGCCGAGCTGCAAGCCGACACTGAGTATGATAGATCCGACAGAGGGCAGGCTAAGAAGGGAAGTGAAGGACCCTCTCTTGAATCCAAGGTTCCGGAGTCTATCACTTCTCAGATACAAAGTATAGCGACAGATGTCAAGCAGCTAAGGGAATCTGGAGGTAAAGGGAAGAAGCAGGTGGAAAAAGTAATGAAGTGTGTGACATGTGGAGAAGGAGGCCATGGGGTGGATAATGAAAAACCTTAGAGGGGGGGTGAATAGAGTTTTTAAATATTTTAGCAAATTTTTAACTCAAACAACCACAATTGAAAATGGAAGAAGGAGACAAGTGTTTAGAGTGGTTCCAACCTTAGAAAATACTAAGGTTGTCAGTCCACTACCCGGTTGCTTACCCAACCGAGATTTTGAAAGTATTAATTTTATTACCTTCATAAGGATTTACACAAAATACAATACTTTCTTACACCCCTTGAACAACCTTCACTTGAAGTAGATGCACCAACCTGAGGTAGCCTTCTTGAAGTAACTCCAAGCTCCCCCTTGAAGTAGCCTTCCTCTCTAGAAGTAACCTCCCGTTGCACCAGCCTTCTTGAAGTAGCTCAAGGTCCCCTTCTTCACCAATAAGATCTCCAACCTCTCCAATCCGCAGCCTCCAACCTAGGAGTAGCAAGGAGAGTACAAACAATAATAGAGAACAAGAAAGGAAAAAGGAAATTACAACTTATGTAGCATAAGGCCTGATTTTCCTAGATCAAGCGTGTAGATCTCCTAACCAAAGTGTATGGAATAGTAATTGCAGTGGAAAGGAGATGCTAGCCTATAGGACACGAAATTTGAGCTAAGAGGGGAAGTAGCCAATTGTCACAATGCTCAATTTCTCACAAACAGGTTGCACAAAGTCAATATATGCTCAAAGATTGCTCAAGTGTAAAAGAAAGTGTATCTAGGTGTCCTAAGGCATGTCCTATTTATAGGAATGTCCTACAAGTGCTTAAGGACGTTCTAGACACTTTCTAGGGGTTTCTAAGTGCTTAACTAGCCATTAGATATGAGTTAGTTGCTTTAACAACGACTAGTTAATTAATTCTGCAGTTGCTGTCAGAGACCATCTCGGTCGAGAAATGGTCGACCGAGACACCTACTCAGTCGACATTTTGTCGACCGACAGGCTCTCTGGATCAAGTGTATGCAACGTTTATCTCCAACTGCCAACTACCTTGTCAGCTGTGTCTAACGGCTACTTGGGTCTTTCTCGGTCGAGAAGATTGTCGACCGAGAGTGTCTCGGTCGAGGATTTTGTCGACCGAGATGGACCCTGTTTCAATGTTTCAAATGAAGCCATAAAGTGTGTGTATGAGTGTGCATATGTGACACTATTGAAGGGGATGACCTATCTAAATGTGGTGTTTAGCTAGGGAAGATCTAACGCTTGATTTACATGAAGTCTAAGTACTTGTACATTATATATTTGTACAAGTTTACAATTGATTACATTTCATGACATTTACAATCATTCAAGCATATAGATTCCCTAGTGCTTTGTCATCCACCTTATTTCTGCAACACTCAAGTAGCACGTTAGATTAACAAGAATGAAATGTTTGTCATTATCAAAACAAAGGGATTTACAGATGTCCATTTAGCGAACAATCTCCCCATTTTTGAAGATGACAAACATTTCCTAAATATAAAATAAGAAAGTATAAAAACATGTGAGTTTCATACCTGAAGATTACCTTTGTAAATTTCTTCTCTTGTTTATAAAATGTGTGCTTATTATTCCCCTTGAATTATGGAACATGAAATCCAATCCTTTAGGGAATATAACACCTTTTAATGTAAAGCCAAGAGTTTATGAAACTCATTGATTGAGTTTTGCACAAATACTAACTTTTATATTTATTTCTCCCCTTTTGTCATTTCAAAAAGATATCCATTTAATAATAAATATTGTATGAAAAGTATTGCTCCCCCTTAAATACATATCCGTTTTCAATAGATGGTCAATTTAGCCACAATTTTTAAATTTCAGGTTTTTTGCAAAGATGACATCCTTTTTTATTTATGACATATTTATTACTCCCCTTATTTTGTATGATCTACTAGAATATTCTTATAAGCCATATTCAAATGATGCCATAGAGGAATATCCAATATAATCAGTAAAGATAACCAATTAATTTAAATCATGGAATTTTTTACAATCATGCAAAGATAACCATTTCATGTAAAGATAACCATTTCATTACAATCATGCAAAGATAACCATTTCATTACAATCATGCAAAGATAACTATTTCATTACAACTAATACAACGGACACTTCAAATCTCACAGGAAAGACTTAATTATTAGATCAATATCAGGGTCTTTTCCAAGAAATGGCTCAGCTCCATAATATTGGACTAAAGTTTGCCACTCCAAAGCACCTGTCTTGGTTAAAGCATATGCTTCCAAGAAGGTAGGAACACGATCAAAACGGAAATGAGCAGCAATGTCTTGTAATTGTATTGAGGAGAACTGAGTATGTGTGAGATCTGTAGATGGTGGAGGTGGAGGTGGAGGTTGGTAGTAGTTGTAAGATGGATTATATGGGTTGAGCATGCCAGGATTTAAAGAATAAGGATATTCATCTGGTTGATTTGGAGAGAGGGTTTGCATCCTTTGATTTAGGTAGGTCATGGCATGGTGGTTATAGTCTAATTGTCTTCTTAGATGATATTGTAACCCAACAACATAGGTTAGGGTGTTTTGGATGGGATCATAGGATGGGTTGGTAGGAGGAGGTGGTGGTGGTATATCTTGAGTAGATGTCTCACCTTCCGTCCTAGCCCTCTTGTGACTAAAATCAATTCCCATTTTCTCTATTGTGTTTTTGCTTATTTTTTGTGGTCTTCTTTCCCATGTGTATCCCATATCCTCAATTTGTGTTTTAAGAAAGTGTTGAGTAATTTGGCATACAAAATCAGCATATGGGGGATTGCTAGAAAACTCAAGCATGTTCTTAAGGATTTTGCGGATAAAATTTGTGGGAATATGTTTGATAATGGCATAAATTAAACACATGTGAAAAATAGGAACTTCAGACTTGTTAGCTCTAGGATGTATGTTTGTGGAAACAATAAGGTTGACAATCCTAGCTGCTGGTTTGAGATTAATGGCATATTAGGTACCCCTATCTTCATGACAAGTAGTATTAGATTGAAAAATGGCTCATTTAATGTCACTAAGACTGACGGTATTATCACCTTGGGAGAATGTATTGAGTGGATTTCCAGTTGTAAGGTCAAGAGTGTCTTGATATTCATCTAAGTCGATGTTGAGCATGTCAAGAATATCCTCTTCAGTAAATCGAAAGCTATGCCCATTGACCATAGAGTAGAAGAAGTTATTTTCATTTTCAGAATGGGAGATTAGGTTTGCATAGAACTCATTTACCACTTTTAAAGAGTAAGAAGGGAAGGAAGGGTTAAGAAATTCTTTCAAATTTTGCACCTCAAAAAGATCTTCCACGTCGACGATGCTGAGGAAGTCCATGACGTCAACCGGCCGTTGTGGAAGAGGAGTTTTGGAGGAGAGCCTGAGATAGCGATCACCAACATCTGCGTCGATGAAGGGGATGTCGTTGATGATCGTCAATGGAGGAGTAGCCGCCCTTCCTTTCTTGCTAGCAACTTTCTTCTTCCCATGTGTAGAGGATGAAGCCATTTCTTTGCTATAAGGTGGAAAAGAAGCAAGAATGTCTTGGGGATGAAGAAGCTAAAGGATTGCACAAGAATGCACTAGAGAGAAGCTATGGAAGTAAGAATATGAGAGTGTGTAACAATGACCCATTTTTGGTCCTTTTTATAGCAATCCAGTGACCAGGTCGGTCGACAAGTTGTCGACCGATTGACCGCAACGGTCATATCCCATACGCGCCACTCGGCCCCCCAACGGTCGACTGATGGGTTGCAACGGTCATAAAACGTTCGGATTGCAACGGTCATATCCCAACGGTCAATTCTCGTTCGAGCAATTGTCGACCGACATCCGCTCAGTCAAATAATTGTCGACCGGAAGTGTGTTCGATGTAATTTTTATCTGAGGTCTGTCGGTCGAAAGAGATAGGCTGACCGAGATATTTTCGGTCGAAGAATTTGTCGACCGACAGACTTTCTGTGAATGAATTTTAAGCTGATTTTTAATGTAAATGATAGACTGAATTTGTAGAGCATATACATATTTTCTAAGGGAGTAATATTGTGATAATTATTACCAATATTTGGACAATTTTGTGATCATACATTAATTGTTCTTTTGATCACAATATATAGAAAATGATATTCAAATAAGTATTGTGCCAAACTTATTTTAGGTCGACTTTGACTACGACCATAGCGCCCCTTGGTCAAATTTTATTTCAACCAAGAGGCAAATTTGCAGATTTCCAAATTGAACATATATCTGCATGTAATTTGATTTGAAATCAATTTGAAGCATTTAAAAATATTCGTCCTTGATTTTTCTAGAAAATTTATATGAACTTTGTTGTAGATATCAAATTCTATTTCTCCAAAAAAAATGAAAACATAATTAATTTCTCAAGTCTTTTAAAAATAACATTGTGCTCCTGCAAGCATTAAAGTTCTAAGAAACATATTACTAATGACTTATTATGCATCATCAAGGATCAATGCATACAATTATCATTCTCTATTCGTGCTAACATAGCATCTTCTTTGAAAGCATATCTATGATGTAATGACAGAACAATAACAACATATAATGATAATTCCATGAAATACATTGATTGTGATCATTTAAGCTAGATGTCATGATTTTTAGTGAATAAATCAGGAAATACTTTAGGAAAATCATGTGAAACAGTAATTTCTTTTATTGAACCAAGCATGATTTTCAGTTTTAACTTATTTAGAAAATCGTCCAAAAATAATCTCATTTATATTTCAAACATGGTCTTCAACTTGTTTTGCATGTAACATCAGTTATTAACAATGAATAGATAGCAATTTGATCAATTTAAAACACATTCAACAGATTTTATTGCAGACTGGAAATATTAACCTGCTCGGTCGACAATTTCTCGACCGACGGTTCTCTCGGTCGATAGTTTCTCGACCGACAAGGTTTCTAGAATGTTTTCAGAACTGTTAATTGCTTCCAAGTAAAACAAAATTATGCAAGTTAGAGCTCGATTGTTGAGACATGACATTTGTATATCAATAATCAGTTTAGGTCTAAATCTCAACTTAATTCCATTCATTTAGTTTAAAGGTTTTGGAACCCAAACTAACTCGACATCCTTTTTCTTATAAGGACATGAAAAAGAATAGTGACCAAGGCGCAAACAGTAATGACAACATATAGAATCAACCTCATATCTTTTTCTATGATTTTGGTCTAGGTTGTTCTTGGGTATATATGTATTTGTGCCTTTAGGTACATACATAGATTGACTCTTTGGCACTTGTGTTCTTCCCCAACTAGGCTTTTAATAAGATTTTCCTTTAGGCTTGTAACCTAGTCCTCTCCTTCCAATTTGATGGTAAGAATTATCTAAAATTTTATCAAGCATATCATTGTTATTCAACCTACTAACTTTTTGTTGCAACTTAAAAATCTCATCCATTCTTTTATTTATGTCTAACTTTGCTTTATCTAGATTAGATAACAAGGAATCTCTTTCTTTCACAATAGTATCATAATCTAGATGTGTACATAGAACAGGTTGTTTTTGAAGATCATTTACTTGAGTTTGCAAATTTAACTTTTCTAGAGAAAGAAGATTACAATTTGCTTCTACAGATTTTAGCTTAATATCATGATCTTCAATAACCTTTTTGAGATCTTCATTTTCAGATGAAAGAACAAGAAGCTTGGCATGTAACTCATCATTTGCTTTATTAGATTTCTTTAATTTCTTCTTGCACTCAATATATTTATTGTGTGTCTCTTCAAGAGTAGCAACTAGTTCTACTTTAGATAAATCAAAAAGGCTTACCTCTTCTTCTTCTTCTTCAATTATTGTAGCAATAAGACATTCTTTACGCGTATCTTCCTTCTTTGACCTCCACGGGCAACCAAGTGTTGTGTGGCTTGTTCCTAAGCACCAACTGCAACTTGTTGAAGATTGCTCCATATTTTTCTTTTGTTTGCGGTTGTAGACACCACCTCCTTTCATACTTCAAGACTCGATTAGAGCTCCTTGAAGCCTGCTCTGATACCAATTGAAAAACACTAGAGGGGGGGTGAATAGAGTTTTTAAATATTTTAGCAATTATTTAACTCAAACAACCACAATTGAAAATGGAAGAAGGAGACAAGTGTTTAGAGTGGTTCCAACCTTAGCAAATACTAAGGTTGTCAGTCCACTACCCGGTTGCTTACCCAACCGGGATTTTGAAAGTATTAATTTTATTAACTTCACAAGGATTTACACAAAATACAATACTTTCTTACACCCCTTGAACAGCCTTCACTTGAAGTAGATGCACAAACCCGAGGTAGCCTTCTTGAAGTAACTCCAAGCTCCCCCTTGAAGTAGCCTTCCTCTCTAGAAGTAACCTCCCGTTGCACCAGCCTTCTTGAAGTAGCTCAAGGTCCCCTTCTTCACCAAGAAGATCTCCAACCTCTCCAATCCGCAACCTCCAACCTAGGAGTAGCAAGGAGAGTACAAACAATAATAGAGAACAAGAAATAAAAAAGGCAATTACAACTTATCCTTTTGTAGCATAAGGCTTGATTTTCCTAGATCAAGCATGTAGATCTCCTAACCAAAGTGTATGGAATAGTAATTGTAGTGGATAGGAGATGCTAGCCTATAGGACACGAAATTTGAGCTAAGAGGGGAAGTAGCCAATTGTCACAATGCTCAATTTCTCACAAACAGGTTGCACAAAGTCAATGTATGCTCAAAGATTGCTCAAGTGTAAAAGCAAGTGTATCTAGGTGTCCTAAGGCATGTCCTATTTATAGGAATGTCCTACAAGTGCTTAAGGACGTTCTAGACACTTTCTAGGGGTTTCTAAGTGCTTAACTAGCCGTTAGATATAAGTTAGTTGCTTTAACAACGACTAGTTAATTAATTCTGCAGTTGTTGTCAGAGACCATCTCGGTCGAGAAATGGTCGACCGAGAGACCTACTCGGTCGACGTTTTGTCGACCGACAGGCTCTCTGGATCAAGTATATGCAACGTTTAACTCCAACTGCCAACTACCTTGTCAGCTGTGTCTAACGGCTACTTGGGTCTTTCTCTGTCGAGAAGATTGTCGACCGAGAGTGTCTCGGTCGAGGATTTTGTCAACTGAGATGGACCCTGTTTCAATGTTTCAAATGAAGCCATAAAGTGTGTGTATGAGTGTGCATATGTGACACTATTGAAGGGGATGACCTATTTAAATGTGGTGTTTAGCTAGGGAAGATCTAACGCTTGATTTACATGAATTCTAAGTACTTGTACATTATATATTTTTACAAGTTTACAATTGATTACATTTCATGACATTTACAATCATTCAAGCATATAGATTCCCTAGTGCTTTGTCATCCACCTTAGTTCTGCAACACTCAAGTAGCACGTTAGATTAACAAGAATGAAATGTTTGTCATTATCAAAACAAAGGGATTTACAGATGTCCATTTAGCCAACAGATAAATGCATCTGCACCCGACTGGAAGCGTCAAGTGATTCTGACTTCGAGGCCGATGAGACTGAAAATGTCTCTTTTGTAAATTTTAAGAGGCCGTACCACCCTGGTTTCAACTACCACAACAAGGATGCAGCCCAAAATTTACATCAGCTGCATAGCTCGCCTAATCTACCCCAAGCATTCGAGAAGAGGGGAGGGCCCAGTCAGTACACTAAAAACACCCCCTTCCAGACGAACAAAGTTAACTTCCAAGGTCAAGTAAAGTACTAAGGATCAACCAAGGAACATGATAAGATTTCTATCCAGACGGATGTGGTTGGTCAACTGTTTGATTTCGTGAAAAGGTAAGACACTATTAACAACCAGTTAGCGCATAGCGCGCTATCGGATTCGGGTGTTTTGAACTCGTTGCAGGTACAAATGGCAGACATGAAGACGCATCAGTGCCAGATTGATCAACAACTAGCTCAAATGGACGAGTTAATGAAGAATCTGTCAGGAAAAATTCCATCAAATACTGAAATGGCAAAGACGGCAGGACAGTGATTAAAAGGAACGAGGATCGAGTTGCACGAGAGAATGATGACAGAGACTAAGGAGTGACGAAGCTAAAAGACATCAAGTAGGAGACGAAGATTACAACACTTCTCGGGAGGCATCCCGAGCTTTCTTTTATTTCCTAGAATAGGATGCATTTTAATTTCCTACAAAGCAAACATTACAAACATTATGGACTGTAATAAGGCCTGAGTCAGTGCATGCGCCACATGCGCTGACTTTTCTATTTTATGGGCCACCGCTCAGTTTTATAGACCGAGATGGGTAATACCATCTGAGGTCGGACTCTTAACCTTAAGCCAATGATGTTTTGCTCATCGACCGCTTTTTCCAGCTTTGTTTTGAGTTTTTCTCCCTGATTTTTCTCTGAAAGGTCGTATCGGGCAGTAGCTCATCCGGCACGTTGAACGCGCCCATTTTGGGAATTGGTATTTCGGGCATCGCAAAGGTCGTGACAGATGGCATGCCTGGGCGGCGTACACTCGTATCGTGCAAGTGGAGTAATTACCCTTATGTCGACGGATGGACTGCCCGTCTTGAGAATGACTTACCCCAACAGCCGACGCACACCCCGGAATTACCAGTTTTACTCCCGGTCGAGATTGCTATATATAGCATAGAGAGTTTACCGTGTCGGGCTACTGCCTTTACTGTTTCACCTACCTGTATCGTGTTGTGATTTTCTGAGTTAGCTCTCGTGTCGTGCAACATTTCCCTACTCTCGTATCACGTGGAAGTTTAAGAAAACAACAAAGGTATAGCCCGACAAACTGTATCGTCCACCTTGCCCGACATGACCTACCTATCGCACATTATTTATCAGACGAATGACCTTAGCTGAGTTTCCTCGTATCGTCCGACATGCATTACGCCATATCGGGTGATGACCGTGTCACCCATCCTCGTGTCACCTTGCTTGTTTTATTGTTGGACGACGCATTGTTTTATCAGGAATGCCCTATCGAGTGCTTTTCTTCTCGCGGCCCATCGCCCGACACGCTATGACGGGCGACAGACCTAATGTGCATTTCTCGCCACATCGTCTTATCTTATATCGCCTTGCATGTTCAATTAGATGTAACACACGACACCCAGATTCTGTATCGGGCACGAGCCCTAATCCCTGAAAACCTCGTATCGCCCGATACTGTGGCGTGGGATCATTTTTGTATCGGGTCATATCTTATTGTGCTTTTAGTTTCCTTTCTTTAAACATTGGCACATTTAATTGATCAAGGAATTTGTTCTATGGTTAACAGAAATGGCCCGTACCAACCAGACTGTTGTCCTAGTTGGCGAGCACAGTAGAAGGATCAACAACAAATCCGCAGCTGAAGCGACAACTGTCGGGCAGAAATGCCCGAATCCCGAAGCGGCTGGGCCATTGACAGCAGATAAGAGGACAAGGATAGGGGAGGTGGCGGCTCCAACCACAGCACCAGCAGCAGAGGCAGAACCCCTGGATCACACACCAGGAAGGTTCGTGCTGAGAGATGACGAGCATGGATGCCGTTATACAGAACTAGCGGCCAAGCTCTACAGGCTGAGCACATTCTGTCACCCGTCCTCATTCGTTTAGCTGGTCATCTTTGAAAGACTGGAGAACATCCTCGACGCGACAGGACTGAGGAAGATATGCCTCAGCCGATCTTCCTCCTACACTGAACTCACGAAGGAGTTAATGTCGTCTCTCCATAGAGTGAAGAATACTGCTGTGGAAAAAGAAGAATACGGAGGAGCTGATAGACTATAAGCGCGGTTGTACAACTCGGAGCATGCCATCTCCGAGAAGCTACTGAACAAGATCTTCTCTTCCAGCGAGAAGGAGGAGAATCTGATGAATAACGGTGAAAGAATCACTGAAGGAGATAGGTTCAACCACGTGAAGCTCTGAAACAGGCTAACCGGCGAGTCATCTTTTACACCAGGAAGCAAGGTGGCGGCCGTGCACTCATGTTTTTGGAGAATAGTGCACAAACTGGTGGCGTGCTTGCTGTTCAACAAGAACGAGTCCAGCAATATCTACACTGAAGAACTCCACGTCATGTGGCACATGATGGAGGGGAAAGTGATCAACCTCAGGAGGTTTTTACTGAACAGACTGCACCTAATAAAGGATGCCACCAAAGAATATTGTATTCGTGGAATCGTCAACCTGATCGCGGCTGGGCTCAGGTACCCAAAGGAGCCGCGCAACCTTTCGAGGACGAGGGGCAATGAGTTGATCGACCTCAAATACCTTATGAGGGCCATCATCATAAGGAAGGAGGGAAGGTGATACTTCTACAAGTTTGCAAGGACAAACGCCCTCCTTCTGCTACCTAGTTGCGCCACGTACGACGCAGAAAAGGTGGTATTCACTGCAGCGGAGATAGAAGTTGTGTCTATAGACGCAGCTTACGCCGCCACCACCGGGATTCAGGAGAGGGCGGATGCGAGAGGAGAATCAATTCCTTTCGACCCAAGATGGGAAAAAGTTTCAACAGCCCGCACAGAGCCAGCCCCAATTCCAGAGCCACCGACGACAACAACTGATAGAGTTGTCGTCGCTCCTACTATACCAGGCACAACCACAACAACAACTGCAGTGGCTGAAGAAGAACAGGTGATTGTTGAGGTCGCCGAGACAACAACTACGGGAGCTTCCGCGGAAGAGATAGTCGCAGCCCCCAAATTCCTATAATACCTGTAGAGGCAGAGGAAGAACCTCAGCTGGATGCCAGTAATGAGGTGTTCGCCGAGATCCTAGCCATGGAGCTCGAACGTGCACAGCTGACGCTGACGCAGCCGCCGGTGTCCCCTATAGCAGCTGCTGAGGAGATCGCTGACAGTGTAGAGGCGGAGCAGCATCCGCCCACACCAAAGCCATCTCCACCACGACGAGAAGGCGAGGCGGAAATGGCCGCAAAAGTGCCAACACCTTGTCCGACGGAATCTGCATCGCGGACAATTGAGATAGACTCTACCTCGTCTGGTAGACTATCACGTGAGCAAGGTATCGCGAAGATGGGAGGGAGACCCGCAGGGACCCCTCCGTCACTCAGGAAGATGCTGGGGCACGAGCTCGACTACTTGCTGGAGGTAACAGAGAACAACTCAGCTACATGTATTTCCTTAACCCACAAGTTTTTATCTTTGCAGAAAAGGATGAATAGCCAAGAACGAGACATGTTGACTCTAGTTAGCCTTCCCGGCCAACTAGAGACTCTAACCGTGACGCTTCAGCAAGCCCTCCAACTCCTCGATGAGATCGAGGAGAGGTTGAACAGGAAAGACGACCACCCGCGCCGAAGGCAGCTGAGAAGGTCTCCGTCGCCCCCTGACCCTGGCTCTCCACCTTCTTCTTCAACATCCTCCTCAAGATCAACGTCCTCCTCCTCCTCCAGTGGGCCATCCACAAAGCCCGAGGAGGGGACGCCACCAAGGTCGACCGAAGGAGCTCCAGCAGGAAAGGAGAGCTCCCTAGGCCTGGAAGAAGAAAATCCCTCAGTCCCCTGGATGAAATTGAAGATGATATTAGATATCATCATCGGGGTGGACTCTTCTGATGAATCAGATGGAGATAAGGGGGACGTTTATGCCACCAATGAATTACACCTCCCCCAAGGAAGACGCTCGATGGCAGACAAGTTCGCTGAGCCATCGGAGATACCTTTCTTTGAGATGGCCGACTTCGATAGAAGGGTCATCGGGTACCTGATGATCAGAGACCAGAAACTGTTGAACAAGGTCCTAAGGTCACAGGCAGATGAAGAAGATGTCATCTAGAGCGACGGCTACTTCTCTGTACAACAGGGAGCGCTCCGCAACATGTTCCGCTTACCAGCCGTCGTCAGAAAAAGGGTGTTCAGGGTCCTTGAAAGTGCGATCATAGAGAATATCAGCACCGGGACAGGTCAGAAGACAGTTTACAATGCCACCCCAACCTTGGCAAGAAGACTGATGTGGGGGGAATCAGACTCCACTACAGTAGCCAACATGCTGCAACACATAGATACGCATAACCCAAACCTCGTGTTGGCACCGTACAAGCACCGCAACATTTGATTCCTCTGCATAACAGATCTCAGGAGCCATGACGTCCAGATGCTGAGCTGCAACAACAGCGAGGTGCCGTGCTCCGGGCATGTTTTCAGTCACCCAAATGACAAAAATCTAAGGCTTCTACCGCTGCATCTTCTCCGAGCTATCAAGCAAAGAACCCACATCACAAAGGCGTCTGGAACTTCTTTTCTATCCAAGACTTCCCCGTCCAAGTAGAAGAGGGAAGCGGAAACTGTGTCTTTGTTGTCTTATGCGCCATGGAGCTACTCAACATATTTGAATATATGAGGCATCTCCTGGGCCAAAACCTCTACCACCTCAGGAGCGTATACGTCCTACTGCTGATTAAAGACGGGTGCTATTTCCGAGACGTAGGGGTACCAGAAGGGCTGATGGATAGCGATCAAGAAGATGACTCTTCACAACCCAACAGCTCCCCAGAGAAAGAAGCCGAGATGGCAGCTGACACCTATGGGGTAGACAAGAAGTTGGAGATCCTACGGAAAGTGCACGGATTTGAAGACACTTCTTCGCCTCAAACTGCAGAAGGGTTGATCAAAAATTTCGATCGCTTCTCGTGCGCTATACTCACACAGGAGCAAGTCAATGAAATCCTTCTGAAGCTGGTTGATTCTACCCCGGCGGATGTTATCTATGAGGTAGGCAATGTCGTAGTCTCGGTTGATGATTTAAGGGACATGGTAAAAGAAGGAGGATGCTTGGCTATATCTATGGTGGCCGCTTACATCCAAATATTACAACCAAGGTTCGAACATGCATACATAGCTCATCATATGATGTTCAACGACGTTTGCCTTACTGATGAAACAGGAGCAAAGAAAGCTTTTTTGGCGGAACTGGAGAGTGGGGTTCCACGCAAAATCCTCCTGCCCATCCTGCATTACAACCATTGGACGCTCCTGACGATGTACACTCGCCAACGAGCAGGAATTTTCTATAACAGCTCGGACAGCAACAAAGATCATCCAGTGCAGTGTACATCGGCAGTGCTGACCCCCCTCGATCACTTAGTATGAAAATACTACGTCGATGTGGCATCGCTGATACAACCATTCCTAGACATGGCACCAAGCAAGTGGCACAAGCTGCAATTCTGCCACCGCAGTCTGCAATAGATTCCCCTATCCAACGATTGCGGCATCTTCATCCTAGAATGGATAGCAAATGAAGAGACACCTGACCAGCTCCACTACATCGACTACCACAACAAACGAGGAGAATATGTGGGGGAGCTTCTATTCGGTGCAGGCGCGCTCACCAGTTAATCCCTCACTGAGTTAAACATTAACCTACCTTATCTAATTCACCACTCTGGGACAGAGTGTGGAGTAAGTTTGGGGGGTACCATGTACCTGTAAGGGAGGTATACAAATTTTGTACAAACTTCACCTTCTCTTGTTTTTCTTCTATATCATGTATACATATTCTTGCTCATACAGAAATATTTATGAAAATTACAAAAATTTTGAAAAATTCTTGTTCCCTTTCATATGAACAATGTCACTATATTAGTAATAATCTGATACAACTTCTTGCAAGGTTGTCTTCTATGTGCCCAACGAGATGCAAATTTTGTTATATCTTTCTGATAATGCTTCCTCAAACGACAAAAGACTATGTTTTTCCACGCCAAAAAATTCGAAAAAAAATAATAATAATAATCTCGCAAATAGCTAAGAGACGAGTATGGAGAAGGATAAAGCTACCCAAACGGCTACAAAATTCCTCTTGTTTTCCCTTACCCTACAAAAACCCAAAAAAGAGAAAGTAGCCTTATGAGAGTGAATAAAAGCATGAGAGTTGTGCCCAATAAAAGAAAAGAAAAAAAAATATATACACACTTATTTTCCAAAAGTACCCATCTTTAGGCATGGTAGATCCGGGACAGTGGTACGTAGGATGCGAAATCACTACTCTAAAGCCAACTGACTTGGACTGCAGGGACCACTTTCCCACTAACGGACTCGTACCTGGATGGACTGATGGGAAATAAGAAAAACCCAAAAAACCTTAGCCTACCAAACACACAACTTTTTGTCCCTAAAGCTGTTTGGTGTGAAAGCTAACTTCGAAATCATGCACCAAAGTCTCGCTGAAGTTGTAGAGAAAAACTACACTGAAATAATAAGGCAGGGAATGCAAGGTATTTTGTTCGTAATAGGGAAGTATTATCTCTAAAGACATCGTGATACTTGTCTTACCTCTAGGCCTAAAAGCTACACCGCGCAAGAAGGAGCATCACAAAATAAAGTTCAAATATTGATTGAGGACAATCAAAATGCTAAGTTTGGGGGCGTTGATAACACCAAATTTTGTGATGTTTTTGACCCTTATTTTGTTATCAAAACTACCCTTTTTAACTGTTTTCCTCTCTTTTTATATGTATTTTTGCGATAACAAGCCACGCTACGCTCTTCACTCAATATTTCCATCTTTTGCGTAGTTTTCCTACCATTTTGACCCATTTGTCATCAATAAGGCCCGTCCCGGTCCACAAACATGATTCCACCTGCATCGGCCTTCCAGCCGGCCGATACCCACACTGCCCGGCAAGGGTAGCGCAATACACGGACGTGTGACGTGAGGATGCCTCGCAAGGAGGGACTAACGGACGACACGCCTATCTACCTGACAGGGAGTCGGGCTCGCCACGACAACCAAAGCTTGTCGTGCGACACAGGCCACCCACCGGTAGGTGCCGCTCGTCACGTCCACCGACATCTGACATCCTTGTGCCGGGCGATACTGATATTGGTCGTCCACTGACTCCGCAATAACAAGAGCTAAGAAAGGGCATGTGGCGCCCTGAGCACCATAACTTCCCCAATTGCTGCCTATGAATAGCAGCTATAGGAAGCCGAAAATACAGGTTAGAACCCTGCACAAGTCACCTCAGGAAAGCTGTGAAGAGCTAGTGTATCGTGCCTCAGTGCTTGTGTCGGGAGATTCTAGGTGAGCACTTCCCCATCCCGAGAGGGAGGGAATGGTTCACTTAGGGTCATCCTGGGTAACACTGCAGGCCGATATCAGCCGACAAGGATCCCTGACATAAGAGACCGATACTAGGAGCATCGCTCTAACTCGAAACGATACCGAACCCCGATACGCATCGTCCGTCACGGTGTGTCGCCTGAGAGGGTGCCGCCTGACATGATCGTATCAGACGAGGGTCCTCGCACGATGCAATCCGCCCATCACGACGTGTCACCTGAGAGGGTGTGCCGCCCGACACGGTTGTATCGGGCTAGGCTCCTACCCAGTATCGGGCTCGAGGGTCCATTGTAGTCTGTCGTCTTTCTATATCAAGAAGGCGACACCTATCTTTATTATTTCAGTCATTTATTTCTTTTACTTCTGCAATGTAATCAGAACCTTATTTATTTATGGAAATAGAAAAGTTTAATTATCTGCTGCTTATGTTTGGTACCTTTGTTGGATGATTGCTATGTTTAACGTCTGAACTCTAGCTTGTATGTTTGGATCGTGTTTTGATTAGCTACCTAATCGTGTTTTCCCGTCGCAACAACCTCGAGAGAGGTGTTGTGGCTCTAGTGTTTGGTCCGATTCTGGAGTACGAGAGTGCCCGAAATCAAAGTTGCTTTAGCAACCTCTCCACTCTAACTTAAGTCCAGCAACCTCGAGAGGGGTGTTGATGCTTGGTTAGAGGTACCCGCTCTGAGAGGAGGGGTATGGGATGTTCCTTCTACCGCTTGTTCTACCAAAGTTTATCTTCTTCGTACCTTGCTTTAGCTTTAGTATTATCTATCTGTCTCCGTTGCGTGAAAACCCTAAAAACTGATATACCCTTAAAACCTTAATTTCCCTTATAGCTCCAGTTGGAGATAGTTTTCTTTTATTTTATCGATCTTTTCTTGCTATTCCCTTTGGGGAATTTTACCATATCTCTACCCTTCCTGGAGTGTAGTGTGTCGATTCCACGTTCTCAACACAACCACCCTTGTCCCTGTGTTCGACCCCGTATATCTACTTCGACCCCGTAAACAAAGTTGTGGGTGCCTAGAAGGTTTCGGGTTATAAATGTAAAAGCTCGACTACCTCAAATCTGTGCCACTTTTTGGACGCGCGATTTAGGCCGGTCAACTTTTTGGCGTCGTTGCCGGGGACAAGGTAAAATGGTACTGTAGACGAATCCGAATCCACTAACTACACTCCCGTGCCTCAAGCTTAGAAATGATCTTGACATCGCTCTTTTTCCTTTCTTTATTATTATTATTAGTCTTTGCCTGAAATGAATATTTCATATTATCCAATAATAGGTTTTCTAACTTGATTCTTTTTCACGCTGTCTCAGCTACTCGGAAGGAAGGCACCTTGCTCACCTGAGCGTCGACATAACCTAACATGGCGCCTCGTGTTGAACAACCTCTTTTAGAGGGCGAACGTCAAGAGAGGGATAGACCTAACTCCCCTCCACTTGAAGAAAATGACCGCTATGACAACCATGATCAACATGAAGATCCAGAAGGAGAGCAGTTTGAGGATGACCAATACCGCGATAGATGTCGTCACCATCAAAGGCACAGAAGGAATCACAATGATCAGAATCAGTGTCAGGAAGGGAGTGACAGTGAAGATTCAGAAGAAGAAGAGAAAACTCTGAGGGAGTTAGCCTCCACGAAGGCTAACAATTCTTGGTGCCCAGTCGTCGTTCCACGTTTCAACACCACCAACTTTGAGCTCAATCCGTCTGTAATCTCCATGATCCAAAATAAGAGCTTCAGAGGGAGCTCCAAGAACGACAACCCTTATCACCACTTGGACGCCTTCCAGAATATCTGCAACACGATTAAGATGCAAGGTGTACCCCAGGAAGTCATTTACTGCAAGGGCTTAATCTTCTCTCTGGAAGACAAGGCTCTATCGTTGTATCTGGGACTTCCCCGCCAATCTCTAAACGGATGGGGAGCACTAGCAGACGCTTTCGTAAATAAATTCTATCCGACTGAGAAGACAGTGAGGAATAGGGAAAAGATAACCTCCTTTATGCAAAGGCCCAGCGAGAATCTCCATGACGTCTGGGAAAGGTACCAGGAATATCAGAGGGACTGTCCTCACCATAACTATAAGAAAGGTTTCCTAGTCACCACCTTTTACAATATTCTGACTCCCGATGAAAGGGTGTCACTGAATGCGGCAGCAGGAAGTGAATTCCTAGGGAAAAAGCCGAGCAAGTATGAAAGTATCATCAAAAACATGGCCGAGCTGCAAGCCGGCACTGAGTATGATAGATCTGACAGAGGGCATGCTAAGAAGGGAAGTGAAAGACCCTCTCTTGAATCTAAGGCTCTGGAGTCTATTACTTCTCAAATACAAAGGATAGCGACATATGTCAAGTAGCTAAGGGAATCTGGTGGTAAAGAAAGAAGCAGGTGGAAAAAGTGATGAAGTGTGTGACATGTGGAGAAGGAGGCCATTGGGTGGATAAATGCATCTACACCCGACCGGAAGCGTCAAGTGATTCTGACAGCGAGGCCGAAGAGACTAAAAATGTCTCTTTTGTAATTTTTCAGAGGCCGGACCACCCTGGTTTCAACTACGACAACAAGGATGCAGCCGAGAATTCACATCAGCTGCATAGCTCGCCTAAGCCACCCCAAGCATTCAAGAAGAGGGGAGGACCCAGTCAGTACACTAAAAACACCCCATTCCAGATGAGCAAAGGTAACTTCCAAGGTCAAGTCAAGTACCAAGGATCAACCAAGGAACAAGATAAGATTTCTAGCCAGTCGGATGTGGTTGGCCAACTGTTTGATTTCGTGAAAAGGCAAGACACTATTAACAACCAGTTAGCACAGAGCGCGCTATCGAATTCGGGTGTTTTGAACTCGTTGTAGGTACAAATGGCGGACATATAGACACATCAGCACCAGATTGATCAGCAACTAGCTCAAATGGCCGATTTAATAAAGAATCTGTCAGGAACAATTCCGTCAAATACTGAAACGACAAAGAAGGCAGGACAGTGATCAAGAGGAACGAGTATCGAGTTGCACGAAAGGATGATGGCGGAGACTAAGAAGCTACGAAGCTAAAAGACGTCAAGCAGGAGACGAAGACTCCAGCGCTCCTCGGGAGGCATCCCGAGCTTTCTTTTATTTCCTAGAATATGATGCATTTTACTTTCCTGCAAAGCAAACATTACAAACATTATGGACTATAATAAGGCCTGAGTCAGTGCATGCGCCACATGCGCTTACTCTTCTATTTTATGGGCCACCTCTCAGTTTTACAGACCAAGATGGGTGATACCATCTGAGGCCGAGATCTTAACCTTAGGCCAATGATGTTTTGCTCATCGACTGCTTTTTCTAGTTTTGTTTTAAGTTTGTCTCCCTGTTTTTTTCTCTGAAAGGTCGTATCAGGCAGCAGCTCATATGGCACGCTGAACGCGCCTGTATTGGGTAATGGTATTTCGGGCATCGCAAAGGATGTGACAGATGGCATTCCTGGGCGGCATAAACTCATATCGTGCAAATGGAGTAATTACCCTTGTTTCGACAGATGGACTGCCCATCTCGGGAATGACTTATCCCAACGGCCAACGCGCGCCCCGGAATTACCAGTTTTACTCCCAGTCGAGATCGCTATATATAGCATAGAGAGTTTACAGTGTCGGGCTACTGCCTTTACCGTTTCACCTACCCGTATCGTGCTGTGATTTTCTGAGTTAGCTCCCGTGTCGTGCAACGTTCCCCTACTCTCGTGTCATGCGGAAGTTTAAGAAAACAGCAAAGGTATAGCCCGACAGACCGTATTGTCCACCTTGCCCGATACAACCTTCCTATCACGCATAACTTATCGGACTAAGGACCTTAGCTGAGTTTCTTTGTATCACCCGACACATGTGTCGCACGACACACCTTTAGCACGCGCTTGCCCGATACGTGCAACTCATCTTTATCAGGCGATAGCCGTGCCGACCATCCTTATATCGCCTCGCTTGTTTTATTGTCGGGCGACGCATTGTTTTATCAGGAATGTCCAATCGAGCGCTTTACTTCTCACGACCTTATCGCCCGATACGCCATGTCGGGCGACAGGCCTGACGCGCATTTCTAGTAGTATCGTCTTGTCTTACATCGCCTTGCATGTTCAATTAGACGTAACGGACGACACCTAGATCTCATATCGGGCACGTGCCTACCTCTTTGAAAGATTCGCATCACCCTATATGGTGGTGTCGGATCATTTCTTGTGTCGGGCCAAATCTTATCGTGCATTCTATTTTCCTTCTTAAAAGATGATATCAACTGATCAAATGTATTTGTTTAATGCCAAGAGAAATGTCCTGTACCAAGCAGACCGTTGTTCAAGTTGACGAGTACGGCCAAAGAATCAACGACGAAACTGAAGCTGAAGCGACAACTGTCAGGCAGAAACGCCCGAATCCCCAGGCGACTGGGACATCAACAATAGATAAGAGGAAAAGGACAAGGGAGATGGCGGATCCAACCACAACACCAACAATAGTGGCAAAACCCCTCGATCACACACAAGGAAGGTTCGTGCCGAGAGATGATGAGCACGGACGCTGTTATGCAGAACTGGCGGCCAAGCTCTATAGGCCGAGCAGGTTCTGTCACCAGTCCTCATTCGTTCAGCTGGGCATGTTTGAAAGATTGGAGAACATCCTTAACGCGACAGGATTGAGGAAGATCTGCCTCAGCCGATCTTCCTCCTACACCGAACTCACGAAGGAGTTCATGTCATCTCTCCGCCGAGTGAAAAATACTGCTGGAGAAAATGAAGAATACGGAGGAGCAGATAGACTACAAGCGCGGTTGTACAACACAGAGCATGCCATCTCCGAGAAGCTGCTGAACAAGATCTTCTCTTCCAGTGACAAGGAGAAGAATCTGATAAATAACAGTCAAAGAATTACCGAAGGAGACGGGTTCAACCCCTTGGATCTCTGGAATAGGCTGACCGGCGAGTAATCTTTTAAGTCAGGAAGCAAGGTGGCGGTCGTGCACTCATGTTTTGGAGAATAGTGCACAAACTGGTGGCATGCTTGGTGTTCAGCAAGAACAGTCCAGCAATATCTACACCGAAGAACTCCACGACTTGTGGAACATGATGGAGGGGAAAGTGATCAACCTCAGGCAGTTCTTGTTGAATAGACTGCACCCAATAAAAGATGCCACCAAAGAATATTGTATGGGTGGAATCGTCAACCTGATCGCGACTGGGCTTGGGTACCCAAAGGAGGCGCACGACCTTTCGAGGACGAGGGGCGATGAGCTGATCGACCTCAAATACCTAATGAGGGCCAGCATCATAAAGAAGAAGGGGAGGTGCTACTTCTACAAGTTTGCAAGGATGAACACCCTCCTGTCGCTACCTCATTGTGCCACCTACGACGCAGAAAAGTTGGTCTTCACTACAACAGAGATAGAAGTTGTGGCTGTGGATGCAGCTTACGCCGCCACCACCAGGATTCAGGAGAGGGCGGCCGCGAGAGGAGAATCGATTCCTCTCGACCCAAGGAGGGACAAAGTTTCAATAGCTCGCACTGAGCCAGTCGCAATTCCAGAGCCACCGACAACAGCAACTGATAGAGCTGTCATTTCTCCTACTATACCAGCCACAACCACAACAATGGTTGTGGTGGCTGAAGAAGAACCGGTGATCGTTGAGGTCGCCGAGAAGACAACTACTAGATCTGCCACGGAAGAGATAGCCGCAACCCCCAAAATTCCTGTAATGCCTGTAGAGGCAGAGGAAGAACCTCGATCGGATGCTAGTAATGAGGTGTTCGACGAGATCCTAAGAATGGAGCTCAAAGGTGCACAGCTGACGCCGACACCACCGCCGGTGTCCCCTATTGCAGCTATTGAGGAAATCGCCAGTGTAGAGGCGGAGCAACATCTGCCCACACCACGACCATCTCCACCACGACAAGAAGGTGAGGCGGTGACAGCCGTGAGAGCGCCAATACCTCGCCCAGCGGCATCTGCATCGCGAACAATTGAGATAGACTCTACCTCATCTGGTAGACCATCACGTGAGCAAGGTGTCGCGAGACGGAAGGGAGACCCGCAGGAACCCCTCCGTCGCTCGGGAAAATGCTAGAGCACGAGCTCGACTACTTTCGGGAGGTAACAGAGAACAACTCAGCTACATATATTTCCTTAACCCGCAAGTTTTCATCTTTCCAGAAATGGCTAAATAGCCAAGAACGAGAGCTGCTGACTCTAGTTAGCCTTCCCGACCAACTAGAGACTCTAACCATGACGCTTCAGCAAGCCCTCCAATGCCTCGACAAGATCGAGGAGAGACTGAACAGGAGGGACGACCATCCGCACTGAAAACAGCCGAGAAGGTCCCCATCGCCCCCTGGCTCTGGCTCTCCACCTTTTTCGTCAACATCCTCCTCGAGATCGGCATCCTCCTCCTCGTCCAGTGTGCCATCCACAAAGCTCGAGGAGGGGACACCGCCAAGGTCGACCGACGGAGCTCCAGCAGGACAGGAGAGCTCCCTAGGCCTGGAAGAAGAAAATCCCTCAATCCACCTAGATGAAATTGAAGATGATAATGAAGATATCAGCATCGAGGTGTACTCTTCTGATGAATCAGAGGGAGATAAGGGGGACGTTTATGCCGCCAATGAAAGACACCTTCCCCGAGGAAGACGCTCGATAGCAGACAAGTTTGCTGAGCCATCGGAGATACCTTCCTTTGAGATGGCCGACTTCGATAGAAGGGTCATCGGCTACCTGACGATCAGAGACCAGAAACTACTGAACATGGTCCTTAGGTCGCAGGCAGTAGAATAAGACATCCTCTGGAGCGACGACTACTTCTCTGTACGACGGGGAGCACTCCACAGCATGTTCCGCTCGCCAGCCGTTGTCGGAAAAAGGGTGTTCAGGGTCCTTGAAAGTGCGATCATAGAGAATATCAGCACCAGGACATGTCGGAAGACAGTTTACAATGCCACCCTGACCTTGGCAAGAAGACTGATGTGGGGAGAATCAAACTCCACTGCGGTAGCCAACATGGTGCAACACATAGATACGCATAACCCAAACCTCATGTTGGCACCATACAAGCTCCGCAACATTTGGTTCCTCTGCATAACAGATCTTAGGAGCCATGACGTCCAACTACTGAGCTACAGCAGCAGTGAGGTGCCGCGCTCCGGGCATGTTTTTAGTCACCCAGAGGACAAAAATTTGAGGCTTCTATCGCTGCGTCTTCTCCGAGTTATCAAGCAAGGAACCTGACATCACAAAGGCATCTGTAACTTCTTTTCTATCCAAGACTTCCCCGTCCAAGTAGAAGAGGGAAGCAGAAACAACGCCTTCGTCGTCTTGCGTACAATGGAGCTACTCAACATATTTGGATATATGAGGCATCTCTTGGGCCAAAACTTCTACCACCTCAGGAGCGTATACACCCTGTTGCTGATTAAAGACGGACGCTATTTTCGAGACGCAGGGGTACCATAAGGGCTTCTGGACAGCGATCAAGAAGATGACTCTTCACAAACCAGCAGCTCCCCAGATAAAGAAGCCAAGATGGCAACTGACATCTATGGGGCAGGCAAGCAGTTGGAGATCCTACGGAAAGTGCACGGATTTGAAGACACTGCTTCGCCTGAAACTGCAGAAGGGCTGATCAAAAATTTTGACCGCTTCTCGTGCGCTACACTCACACAGAAGTAGGTCAATGAAATCCTTCTAAAGCTGGAAGATTCTACCCCGGCGGATGTCGTCTATGAGGCACTCAATGTCGTAGTCCCGGTTGATGATTTAAGGGACATGGTAAAAGAAAGAGGATGCTTGGCTGTATCTGTGGTGGCCGCTTACATCCAAACATTACAGCCATGGTTCGAAAACGCATACATAGCTCATCCTATGCTGTTCAACGACGTTTGCCTCGCCGATGAAACAGGAGCAAAGCAAGATTTTTTGGCAGAGCTGTGATAACACCAAATTTTGTAATGTTTCAGACTATTTTTCTATTATCAAAACTGCCCTTTTAAACTGTTTTCTTCTCTATTATATGTACTTTCGCAATAAATGGCCAAACGACGCTCTTAATCCAATATTTCCATCTTTTATAGAGTTTTTCCTCATTTTGGTACATTTTGTCATCAATGAGGCCATCCCGGCCCACAATTAAGCTCCACCTGCATCGGCCTTCCAGATGCCCGATATGATCGCTGCCCGACAGGGTAGCGCGACACAACGACGTGCGACATGGGGATGTCGCGCGAGAAGAAACTGCCAGGCAACACGTCTTTTACCTGACAGGGAGCCGAGCTCGCCATGACAACTCAAGTTTGTCCTGCGAACACAGGACACCCACCGACAGGCGCCGCCCGTCACGTGACCAACAGCCGACACCTTATGTCGGGCGATACCAGTATCATCCATCCACCGACCCACGAATAGGGAGGATACGTGGCGCCCTAAGAACCATAACTTCTCCCAACTGCTGCCTATAAATAGCAACTACAGGAAGCGGAAAAGACAGGTCGGAACCCTGAGCAAATCCTCGGAGGAAGCTGCGAGAGCAGAAGTATCGCGCCTGAGTGTTCGTGTCGGGCAACTCTTGGTGAGCTCTTCCTTGTCCCAAGAGGGAGGGGATGGTTCACTTAGGACCGTCCCGGGCGACACTACAGGCCGATATCGGCCAACGTGGATGAGCAACACAAGTGTCCGACATTAGATGTGTCACTACTGACCCGACACGATATCGAACCTGATACGCTTCGTCCGTCATGGCGTGCCGCCCGAATTGAGCGTATCGGCCAGGGTCCTTGAACGATACAATCGGCCGTCACGGTGTGCCACCCGAGGGGGTGTGCCGCCTGACACTGTTGTATCGGGCTAGGCTCCTGAGCGATATCGGGCTGAAGAGTCGTTGTAGTCAGTCATCCTTATACATCAAGAAGGCGACCTCTATCTTTATTTATGTTATTTAATTCTTTACTTATGCACTGTACTTAAGACCTTTATTGTTTATGGAAATGGAAAAGTTTAATTATCTACTGTTGTATGCTTGGAACCCTTGTTGGATGGATTCTATGTTTAATATCCGGACTCTAGCTTTCACGTTGGATCGCGTTCTGATTAGCTACCGAATCACGTTTTCCCGTCACAATAGCCTTGAGAGATGTGTTGTGGCTCTAGTATTTGGTCTGATCCTGGAGTACGAGAGTGCCCGGAATCAGAGTTGATTTAGTAACATTTCACTCTAACTTAAATTCCAGCAACCTCGAGAGTGGTGTTGATGCTTGATTAGAGGTACCCGCTCTGAGAGGAGGGGTACAGGATGTTCCTCATGCTGCTTGTTTTACCGAATTTTTCTCTTTCGTACCTTGCGATAGCTCTAGTATTATCTCTCTGTTTCTGTTGCATGAAAAATCCCTAAAAACTGCTAAATGCTTAAAACCTAAGTTTTTCTTGTAACTCCAGTTGGAGATAGTTTTCTTCGTTTTGTTTGTGACATCTTGTTGTTTCCCCTTGGGAAATTTAATATCTCTTTGTACCTGCCGGAGTGTAGCGTGTCGATTCTGAGTTCTCAACACTACCACCCTTTTCCCTGTGTTCGAACCCGTATATCTACTTTGCCTCCTAAACAAAGTTGCGGGGGCCTAGAAGGATTCAGGTTATAAATGTAAAAGCTCGACTACCTCAAATCCGCCTCCAATTTTAGGACGCGCGATTTAGGTCGGTCAACTTTTTGGCACCGTTGCCAGGGACAAGGAAAAATGGCATTGTTGACGAATCCAAATCCACTAAATACACTCTCGTGCCTCAAGCTTAGAAATGAGCTTGACAACACTCTTTTCTATTATTATTATCATCATTATTATCATTACTCTTTGCACAAAATAAATAATTTTATTTTCTAAACTTGATTTCTCATGCCATTCTAGGAACCCTGAAGAATGGTGACCTATTCTACCGACCACTAACGCCATGCCACCCCGCATCGAGCCACCCTAGTCTGAAGGAGAACGCCTAGGGCGAGTTCGGCCCCATTCGCCTCCACCAGAAGTCAACAATCACTATGACGGCGATGATAACCTCGAAGATCCAGAAATGGAACATTTCGAGGAAGACCATCACCACGATAGACGTCATCGCCACCGGAGGCAAAGAAGAAATCACGACAATCAGGAACGACGACATGATGCCAGCGACAGCGACGACTTAGAGGAAGAAGAGAAAACACTGAAGGAGTTAGCGTCCACGAAGGCCAACAACTCCCGATGCCCCGTCATTGTCCCCCGTTTCAACGCAGAAAATTTTGAGCTCAAACCGTCTGTTATATCAATGATCCAGAATAAAATCTTCAGGGGAAGTTCTAAGAATGACAACCCGTACCACCATCTTGACACTTTCAAAAATATATGTGATACCATAAAGATGAGGGGAGTCCCCCAAGAGGTCATATACTACAAGGGCTTTATTTTCTCCCTGGAGGACAAAGCTCTGTCATGGTATCTTGGGTTACCTCACCAATCTCTAAACGGATGGGGAGCACTGGCTGACGCATTCATGAACAAATTCTACCCCACAGAAAGGACTGTGAGAAACCGGCAGAAGATAACCTCTTTCATGCAAAAGCCTAATGAGAGTCTCCATGACGCCTGGGAAAGGTACCAACAGTATCAGAGGGATTGCCCTCATCATAATTATAAGAAAGGTTTCCTTGTCACCACCTTTTACAATGGTCTGACCCCTGAGGAAAGATTGTCACTTAATGCGGCAGCAGGAAGTGACTTCTTAGGGAAAAAGCCAACCAAATCTGAGATGATCATCAAAAACAAGGCTGAGTTGAAAGTCGGCGATGATTATGATAGATCTGATAGAGGAAAGACTAAAAAGGTCGATGATGGGCCCTCTCTCGAGTCCAAAGTGCTGGAGTCCATTACCTCGCAGATACAAAGAATAGCTATAGATGTTAAGCAACTGAGGGAATCTGGAGGGAAGGGAAAGAAGCCAGTCGAAAAAGTGATGAAATGCATAACATGCGGTGAAGGAGGGCACGGGGTAGATAATTGCGTCTACACCCGACCGGATGCGACCAGTGATACTGACTTTGAAGACGAGGGGACCGAAAATGTCTCTTTCATAAATTTCAAAAGGACAGACCACCC
Source organism: Alisma plantago-aquatica (assembly GCA_963693085.1). Taxonomy (NCBI): domain Eukaryota; kingdom Viridiplantae; phylum Streptophyta; class Magnoliopsida; order Alismatales; family Alismataceae; genus Alisma; species Alisma plantago-aquatica. Next base: position 658,777,533 of record OY856412.1, on the reverse strand, counting down.
CGGCTTTAACTATGGCAACAAAGATACAGCTGAAAACAATCATCAGCTGCATATCTCATCCAAGCCGACACAAGCATTTGAGGAGAGAGGGGGGCCTGGTCAATACGCCAATAACAACCAGTTCCAGTTAGCGAAAGGAAACTTCCAAGTGCAGGGAAAGTATCAAGGGTTGAACTGAGAACAAGACAAGGGCACGGGCCAAGCAGACGTGATTGGCCAGTTATTTGATTTTGTTAAGAAGCAGGATACGATCAATAATCAACTGGCGCAAAGTGTTCTATAAAATTCTGGTGTTTTGAACTTGTTGCAGGTACAACTGGCGGACATGCAGACACATCAATGCTAGATTGACTAGCAACTAGCTCAACTGGCTGAAATTGTGAAGAACCCATCGGGAAAGATTCTGTCGAATACCGAACTGGCGAAGAGAACAGAACAATGACTGCACAGGGAGAGAATGAAGATGTAGAAAGAAGCCAAAGATGAATACGAAGCGCTTCTCAGGAGGCATCTCGAGCTGCCTTTTTAAATTCATAGATTAGGATGCTTTTACTTTTCTGCATGAAAAACACTACAAACATTATGGACTGTAATAAGGTGGGAGTCAGTGTGTGCGCCACATGCGCTGACTCTACTGTTTTATGGGTCACCGCCTTAGTTTTATTGACCGGGATGGGTAATACCATCTGAGGCCAGGATCTTAGTCTTAGGCCAATGATGTTTTACTCACCAGCTGCTTTTAAACCACTATGTTTTCAAGTTGTATCGGGCAGCAGCTCAACCGGCGCTTTAAATGCACCCATATCGGGCAGTGGAATCTCGGGGATCACAAGGGTCATGTCGGTTAGCATGCCTGAGCGGCATACACTCGTATCGAGCGGCTGGAACGAGTTACCCCAACGGCCGATGCGCGCTCCATAAAAATAGATGAAGGCATGTGAACTAACTAACATCCACAAAAGATGAACTCCACCTGAGCCCATCGGTCCTAGTGCTCATGTTTCTTAGCTCATCATCCCAAAAGAAATAAATCCACGGTCGTTTCAAAACCTCTATGTGATTGGTTTTTTTGTTCTAAATCCAGATTTCCATGGTCACTTCCACCTGGATTAACATAAGATCTAATCGAGTAATTACTTCAATAGAACATCAATTCTTAAAACCAAAATCCATCTAATAGAATTCATTCTTAAGATTTAATTTGATTCAAATCCAGGTTGAGATTTCTATATAAAGGGCAACATTTTTATCGTATCGGGCTGCTTGCCTTACTGTTTTACTCTCCCATGTCGTGCTAAGACCTTGTGCATTTGCTCCCGTGTCGTGCAAGACCTCCCTGCTCCCATCTCACACGGAAGTTGAGAACACAGAAAGCTATAGCCCGACAGACTTTATTGCTCGGCAGACCGTGCCGCCCGACACAATTTTTCCTTTTTAACGAGTAACTTATCGGTCTTGCGGTTCCTGAGCTGAGCAGCCTTGTATCGCCCGACACGAATGTCATGCAACGTACCTTTTATTCACAATAGGTTTGTCACTAATCTCCGCACCGCCCCGCCTATTTTGTTGTCGGGTGACAGACCAGACGTGTATTTATCACATTATTTCCTTGTTCTTACTGCGTGCATTATTTTCCAATGTGTCGGGCGATGCCCATATCTTGTGTTGGGCTCAAGCTAAAAACCTCGTATCGCCCGATACGGGGTGTGGATCATTTCTGCATCAGGACATACCTTATCGAGCATTCAGTTCAACTTCTTCAAAACATCGACACATTTAATTGACCAAGGATTTTGTTTTTTAATTAATAGAATGGCCCGCATCAAGCAAACTGTTGTCCGTTTCGACGAGTAAGGCAAGAGGATCTACCCTGAGACAGCAGCTGAAGCACCCACTGCTGGGTAGAAATGCCCGAATACAGAAATAGTTGGGGCGATGACAGTAGAGAAGAGAACTAGGGTTGGAGAAGTGGCGGCTCCAACTCCAATACCAACACCGACAACAGCGGCAGAACCTCTGGAATACTCGCATGGGAGGTTCGTGCCAAGAGATGACGAGCACGCTCACCGTTATGATGAGATAGAAACCAAGGTGTACAGACGAGCAGGTTCTGTCACGAAGCTTCATTTGCTGAGCTAGGAATCCTTGAGAGGCTGAAAGGCATCCTCACTACAGCAGGGCTGAGAAAGATCTGCTTTAGCCGATCTTCCTCCTATACTGGGCTGACGAAGGAGTTCATGTCTTCCCTCCACAAGGTGAAGAATTCTGCTGTAGAAAGGAAAGAATACGGCAGAGCAGATAAACTCCAGGCCCGCCTTTACAACTCGGAGCACGCCATCTCTGAGAAGCTACTGAACAAGATCTTCTCTTCCGGCGAGGAGGAGAAGAATTTAATGAATAACGGTGAGAGAGTCACCGAGGGTGACAGGTTCAATCCCGTGGAGCTCTGGTACAATCTAACCGGCAAATCATCATTCAAGCCGGGAAGAAAGGTGGTAGCGGTGCACTCCTGTTTTTGGAGAATAGTGCACAAATTGGTGACGTGCTTGCTATTCAGCAAGAATGAGTCCAGCAACATCTACACAGAAGAACTCCATGTCATGTGGCATATGATGGAGGGTTGAGTGATCAACCTCGGGCAGTTCTTACTAAATAGACTGCACCCGATTAAAGACGCCACCAAGGAATATTGTATGGGTGGCATCGTCAACTTAATTGCGGTAGGGCTCGGATACCCTAAGGAGACGCATAGCATTTCAAGGACGCAAGGTGATGAGTTAATCGACACCAAGTACCTAATGAGGACTAGCATTGTAAAGAAGGAGGGAAGGGACTACTTCTACAAATTTTCAAGAACGAACATACTACTCCTGCTCCCTCGATGCGCCACCTACGATGCAGAAAAGCTGGTCTTCACTACCGCAGAGATTAAAGCTTTGACGGTAGACGCAGCCTATGCCACCACAACTAGAATTCAGAAAAGGGCAACCATGAGAGGAGAACTGATCCCTATCGACCCAAGGCAAAAAAAAAATTCGACGACCCGTGCCGAACGAACCACCATTCCAAAGTTCCCGATGACAGCTGCTAATAGAGCTGTCGTCGCTCCTACTATACTAGCCACTACCACAACAACAACTGTGGTGGCTGAACAAGTGTCGGTGACCGTGGAAGTCACCGAGAGAACGGGAGCTGCCGTGGGAGAGATAGCCGCAGCCCCCGAAATTCCTGTATTGCCTAAAGAGGCAGAGGATGGGCCGCAGCCGGACACCAGTAATGAGGTGTTCGCCGCGATCCTTCATATGGAGCTCGAAGATGGACGGCTGACGCATTCGCCGCCACCAGATTCTCCTTTTGTATCCGGAGCTGAGGGGATCGCCGGTGGTGTAGAGGTGGAGCAGTGTCCGCCCACACCACAACCATCTCCACCTCGATGAGAGGGCAAGGCGGTAGCAGCTGAAAGACAGCCGTCACCTCGCCCGGCGGCATCTGCATCACGAACGATTCAGATAGACTCTACCTCATCTGGTAGGCAATCAAGCGAGCAGGGTGTCGCGAGGATGGGAGGGAGACCCACCGGAACTCCTCCGTCACTCAGAAAGATGCTCGGGCACGAGCTCGACGACTTGCGGGAGGTAACGGAAATCAACTCAGCTACTTGTATTTCCCAAACCTACAAACTTGCATCTTTCCAAGACAGGTTGAATAGCCAAGAACGAGAACTACTAACTCTAGCTCACCTTCTCGGCGGACTAGAGGCCTTGAATGTGATGCTTCAGCAAGTTCTCCAACGCATCGACAAGTTCGAGGAAAGGCTGGACATGAGTGATGACCATCCGTGCCGAAGGCAGCCGAGAAGGTCCCCGTCACCCCCTAGCCGTGGCTCTCCTCCTTCTTCGTCAACTTCCCCCTCGGGAACAGCGCCCTCCTCCTCCTCCAGCGGGCGATCCTCAACGCCCGGGGAAAGGACGCAGCAAAGGTCAGCCGAAGGAGCTCTAGCAGGACAGGAGAGCTCCCTAGGCTTGGAAGAAGAAAACCCCTCTATCTTCCTAGATAAAGATGAAGATGATAACGGATATATCAGCATCGGGGGAGACTCTTCTGATGAATCTGAGGGAGAGAAGGGGGACGTCTACACAGTTAATAAAAGACACCTCCCCTGAGAAAGATGCTTGATGGTAGATAAATTCCATAGGCCATCCAAGATACCGTCCTTTGAGATGGCAGACTTCGACAGAAGGGCCATCGGATCCCTAATGACCAGAGACCAGAAGTTGCTGAACAAGGTCTTAAGATCGCATGCAAAAGAAGAAGACGTCGTCTGGAGCGACAGGTACCTCTACGTACGATGGGGAGTTCTTCGAAGTATGTTCAGCATGCCGACTGTTGTCAGCAAAAGACTGTTTAGGGTCCTAGAATATGCGATAATAGAAAATATCGACAGTAGGACAGGTCGGAAGACACTATACACCGCCACCCCGACCTTGGTAAGAAGGCTGATGAAAGGAGATCCAGACTCTAGTGCGGTGGTCGACATGTTGCAATACATCGAAAAGCATAGATCAGACTTCGTGTTGGCCCCGTATAAGCATTGCGACGTGTGGTTTCTCTGCGTAGCATACCTCAGAAACCATGACGTCCAGCTACTGTGTTGCAGCAATGACGAAGTGTCGCGCTCCGGGGGTGTTTTCTGCCGCCCGGAGGACAAGAAACTGAGACTCCTGTCACTGCGTCTGCTACGAGCTATTAAGCACGGAAGCCAACGTCACAAAGGAGCTTGGAACTTCTATACTCTCTGAGACCTCCCCATCCAGGCATAAGAGGGGAGTGGAAACAGCGCTTTCGCTGTCTTGGGTGCCATTGAGGTGCTCAATACTTTTAGAAACTTGGGAGCTCTTAAGGGCACATCCTTCTATCACCACAGGGGCGTTTACACCATGTTGCTGATCAAGGACAAGCGCTATTTCCAAGACGCAGGGGTACCAGAGCAGCTGCTGGACAGTGACCTAGAAGAATACTCTTCACAATCCAGTAGCTCCCCAGAGAAAGAAGCAGAGATGGCAACTAACACATATGGGGCAGGCAAGCAGTTGGAAATCTTGAGGAACGTTCACGGGATGGAAGATACTGCTTCGCCGGAGGCTACAGAAGGGCTGATCAAAAATTTCGACCACTTTTCATGTGCAACTCTCACACAGGAGCAGGCCAACGACATCCATCTGAAGTTAGCTGATTCTACCCCATCGGTTGTCGCCTTTCAGGCAGGCGATGTCGTAGTCCCGGTCGATGATTTAAGGGACATGGTAAAAGAAGGAGGATGCTTGGCTGTATCTGTGGCAGTCGCTTACATCCAATTTATACAGCCAAGGCTAGAACACGCATACATAGCTTATCCTATGATGTTCAATGACATTTGCCTCGCCGAAGAAATAGGAGCGAAGCAAGTTTTTCTGGCAGAGTTGGAGAGCGGGGTCCCACGCACAATTTTTTTGCCAATCCTGCATTATAACCATTGGACGCTCCTGACAATGTACACTTGGCAACGAGCAGGTATTTTCTACAATATCTCGGACAGCAACAAAAACCATCCAGTGTCGTGTACATCAGAACCGTTATCACCCGTCGAACGCTTAGTTCGAAAATACTATGACGAGGTGTCAAAGATGATCCAACCTTTCCTCGACACGCAAGCAAGAAAATGGCACGAACTTCAGTTCTGCCACCGCAGTCCGCAACAAATTCCTCAATCCAACTACTGCGACATCTTCGTCCTGGAGTGGGTAGCAAGTGAAACAATGCCTGACCAGCTCCACCACATTGATTATCACAGCAAAAGAGGAGAATATGTGTGGGAGCTTCTATCTGACACAGGCGCGCTCAATAGATAAACTCACTGGAGTAACATTGCCTCACCTTATCTACCTCACAACTCTGGGACAGAGTGTGATGTAAGTTTGGGGGGTACCATGTACCAGTGAGGGAGGTACAAAATTTTCTGATCATTCTAACTTAAGTTCTTCATTCTTTTGTCTCCTTTGTCTCAAATTCTTTATTCTTTTATCCTTTCCTATATCTTCTGTACATATATATGTTCATACCAAAGTTTTGAAAAAATTTTCTTATTTTGTTCCCCTACATAAGTACAAAGTTGCTATATTAGTAAAAACCTGATGCAACTTGTTGCCAAGGTGGTTTTCTACGTGCTTAACAAGATACAAGTTCTGTTATATCTTTTTGATAATGCTGCCTCAAACAAACAAAAGATTATGTTCTTCCGTGCCAAAATTTCGAAAAATAATATATATCTTGCAAACAGCTAAGAGACGAGTATGGAGAAGAAAAAAGCTGCCCAAAGAGCAAAAATCCTCTTGTTTCCCCTTACCCAATAAAAATCCCAAAAAGAAAAAGTAGCCTTATGAGAGTGAATAAAAGCATGAGAGTTGTGCCCAATAAAAGAAAAAGAAAAAAATATATATACACACTTGTTTTCCAAAAGTACCCATCTTTAGGCATGGTAGATCTGGGGCAGTGGTACGTAGGATGTGAAATCACTACTCTAAAGCCAACTGGATTGGACTGCAGGGACCACTTGCCCGTTAACGGACCCTTACCTGGATGGACTAATGGGAGACAAGAAAAACCTCAAAAAAAGCCTTAACCTACCCTATACACAACTTTCTGACCCAAAAATAAAGTTGTTTGGTGTGTAAGCTAACTTCGGAATCATGCACCAAAGTCTCGTTGAAGCTGTAGAGAAATTTTTTACTGAAATAATAAGGTAGGAAACACAAGGTCTTTTGTTCGTAGTGAGGCATCATTATCTCTAAAGGCATTACGATACTTGTTTTACCTCTTGGCCTGAAAGCTACACCAAGCAAGAAGTAGCATCACTAAATAAAGTTTAAATATTGATTGAGGACAATCAAAACGCTAAGTTTGGGGGAGTTGATAGCACCAAATTTTGTGATGTTTCAGACTATTTTTCTGTTATCAAAACTGCCCTTTTAAATTGTTTTCCTCTCTTTTATATGTACTTTCACAATAATTGGCCAAACGACGCTCTTAGTCCAATATTTCCATCTTTTGCAGAGTTTTTCCTCATTTTAGTACATTTTATCATCAATGAGGTCGTCCCGGCCCACAATTAAGCTCCACCTGCATCGGCCTTCCAGATGCCCGATACGATCGCTGCCCGACAAGGTAGCACGACACAACGACGCGTGACAGGGGGATGTCACACGAAAAGAAACTGACGGGCGACACGTCTTTTACCCGATAGGGAGCTGAGCTCGCCACGACAACTCAAGCTTGTCGCGCGAACACAGGCCACCCACCGGTAGGCGCCGCCCGTCACGTGACCAACAACCGACACCCTGTGACGGGCGATACCAGTATCAGCCATCCACCGACCTACGAATAGGGAAGATACATGGCGCCCTAAGCACCATAACTTCCCCCAACCGCTGCCTATAAATAGCAGTTACAGGAAGCCGAAATGACAGGTCGGAACCCTGAGCAAATCTTCGGAGGAAGCTGTGAGAGCAGAAGTATCACGCCTAAGTGTTCATGCCGGGCAACTCTAGGTGAGCTCTTCCCCATCCCGAGAGGGAGGGGATGGTTCACTTAGGACCATCATGGGCGATACTACAGGCCGATATCGGCCAATGTGGATGAGTAACACAAGTGCCCGACATTAGATGCGTCACTACTAGCCCGACACGATATCGAACCTGATATGCTTCGCCCGTGATGGCGTGCCGCCCGACTTGAGCGTATCGGCCAGGGTCCTTGAACGATAAAATCGACCGTTACGGTATGCCGCCCGAGGGGGTGTGCCACCTGACACTGTTGTATCGGGCTAGGCTCCTGACCGGTATCGGGCTGGAGAGCCGATGTAGTCAGTCGTCCTTCTACATCAAGAAGGCGACCTCTATCTTTATTTCTGTTATTTAATTCTTTACTTATGCATTGTACTTAAGACCTTTATTATTTATGGAAATGGAAGAGTTTAATTATCTACTGATGTATGCTTGGAACCCTTGTTGGATGGATGATATGTTTAATATCCGGACTCTAGCTTGCACGTTGGATCGCGTTCCGATTAGCTACCGAATCGTGTTTTCCCGTCACAACAGCCTTGAGAGAGGTGTTGTGGCTCTAGTGTTTGGTCCGATCCTACAGTATGAGAGTGCCCGGAATCGGAGTTGATTCAGTAACACTTCACTCTAACTTAAAGTCCAGCAACCTCGAGAGTGGTGTTGATGCTTGGTTAGAGGTACCCACTCTGAGAAGAGGGGTACATGATGTTCCTACTGCCGCTTGTTTTACCAAAGTTTTCTCCTTCGTACCTTGCGATAGCTCTAGTATTATCTCTCTGTTTCTGTTGCATGAAAAATCCCTAAAAACTGCTAAATGCTTAAAACCTAAGTTTTTCTTATAACTCCAGTTGGAGATAGTTTTCTTCGTTTTGTTTGTGACATCTTGTTGTTTCCCCTTTTGGAATTTAATATCTCTTTGTACCTGCCGGAGTGTAGCGTGTCAATTCTGAGTTCTCAACACTACCACCCTTGTCCCTGTGTTCGACCCCGTATATCTACTTCGACCCCGTAAACAAAGTTGCGGGGGCCTAGAAGGATTCGGGTTATAAATGTAAAAGCTCGACTACCTCAAATCCGCCTCCAATTTTAGATCGCGCGATTTAGGTCGGTCAAGCTGGAGAGCGGGGTTCCACGCAAAATCCTCCTGCCCATCCTGCATTACAGCCATTGGACACTCCTGACAATGTACACTCGCCAACGAGCAGGAATTTTCTACAACATCTCGGACAACAACAAAGATCATCCAGTGCAGTGTACATCGGCAGTGTTGACCTCCCTCGAGCGCTTAGTACGAAAATACTACGATGAGATGGTGTCGTTGATACAACCATTCCTAGACACGGCACCAAGCAAGTGGCACGAGCTGTAATTCTTCCACCGTAGTCCACAACAGATCCCTCTATCCAACGACTGCGGCATCTTCATCCTGGAATGGATAGCAAATGAAGAGATGCCTGACTAGCTCCACCACATCGACTATCACAGCAAACAAGGAGAATACGTGTGGGAGCTTCTATCCGGTGCAGGCACACTCAGCAGTTAATCCCTCACTGAGTTAAACATTAACCTACCTTATCTAATCCAAAACTCTAGGACAGAGTGTGGAGTAAGTTTGTGGGGGGGGTACCATGTACCAGTGAGGGAAGTATAAAACTTTTCTTCAAACTTCACCTTCTCTTGTTTTTCTTCTATATCATGTATACATATTCTTGCTCATACAAAAATATTTTTGAAAATTACAAAAATTTTGAAAAATTGTTGCTCCCTGCTTATGTACAAAGTCACTATATTAGTAAAAACCTGATTCAACTTCTTACCAGTTTGTTTTCTATGTGCCCAATGAGATGCAAGTTTTTTTATATCTTCCTGATAATGCAGCCTCAAACGACAAAAGACTATGTTTTTCCATGCCAAAAATTTCGAAAAAATAATAATAATCTCGCAAACAGCTAAGAGACGAGTATGGAGAAGGAAAAAGATGCCCAAACAGGAACAAAATTCCTCTTATTTTCCCTTACCCAACAAAAATCCCAAAAAGAGAAAGTAGCCTTATGAAAATGAATAAAAGCATGTGAGTTGTGCCCAATAAAAGAAAAGAAAAAAATATATACACATTTGTTTTCCAAAAGTACCCATCTTTAGGCATGGTAGATCTGGGGCATGGTACGTAGGATGTGAAATCACTGCTCTAAAGCCAACTGGCTTGGACTGCAGGGACCACTTGCCCACTAACAGACCCATACCTATATGGACTGATGGGAAACAAGAAAAACCCAAAAAGCCTTGGCCTACCCAACACACAACTTTCTTCCCCTAAAGCTGTTTGGTGTGAAAGCTAACTTCAGAATCATGCATTAAAGTCTCACTGAAGCTGTAGAGAAAATTTTTACCGATATAATAAGGCAGAGAATGCAAGGTCTTTTATTCATAGTAGGGCAGTATTATCTCTAAAGACATCGCGATACTTGTCTTACCTCTAGGCCTGAAAGCTACACTGCGCAAGAAGGAGCATCACAAAATAAAGTTTAAATATTGATTGAGGACAATCAAAATGCTAAGTTTGGGGGAGTTGATAACACCAAATTTTGTGATGTTTTTGACCATTATTTTGTTATCAAAACTATCCTTTTTAACTGATTTCCTCTCTTTTTATATGTACTTTTGCAATAACAAGCCAAACTACGCTCTTAATTCAATATTTCCATCTTTTGTAGAGTTTTCCTCCTATTTTGACCCATTTGCCATCAATAAGGTTCGTCCCGGCCCACAAACATGATTCCACCTGCATCGGCCTTCCATCCGGCCGATACGCACACTGCCCGGCAAGGGTAGCGCAATACACAGACGTGCGACATGAGGATGTCGCACAAGGAGGGACTAACGGACGACACACCTATCTACCCAACAGGGAGCCGGGCTCGCCACGATAACCAAAGCTTATCGCACGACACAGGCCACCCACCGGCAGGCGCCGCTCGTCACATCCACCGACATCCAACATCCTTGTGCCGGGCGATACTGATATCAGCCGTCCACTGACTCTGCGATAACAAGAGCTAAGCAAGGACACGTGGTGCCCTGAGTGCCATAACTTCCCCAACCGCTGCCTATAAATTGCAGCTACAGGAAGCCGAAAAGATAGGTCGGAACCCTACGCAAGTCACCTCAGGAAAGCTGCAAAGAGCTAGTGTATTGTGCCTCGGTGCTTGTGTCGGGCGATTCTAGGTGAGCATTTCCCCATCCCGAGAGGGAGGGAATGGTTCACTTAGGGTCGTCCCGGGCAACACTGCAGGCCGATATCGGCCGACAAGGATCCCCGACATAAGTGATCGATACTAGGAGCATCGCTCTAGCCCGGCACAATACCGAACCCCGATACGCATCGTCCGTCACGGCGTGTCGCCTGAGAGGGTGTCGCCTGACATGATCGTATCGGATGAGGGTCCTCACACGATGCAATCCGCCCATCACGGCGTGTCGCCTGAGAGGGTGTGCCGCCTGACACGGTTGTATCGGGCTAGGCTCCTGCCCGGTATCAGGCTGGAGGGTCTGCTGTAGTCTGTCGTCTTTCTATATCAAGAAGGCGACACCTATATTTATTATTTTAGTCATTTATTTCTTTTACTTCTGCAATGTAATCAGAACCTTATTTGTTTATGGAAATAGAAAAGTTTAATTATCTACTGCTTATGTTTGGTACCTTTGTTGGATGATTGCTATGTTTAACATCTGAACTCTAGCTTGTATGTTTGGATCGCGTTTCGATTAGCTACCGAATCGTGTTTTCCCGTCGCAACAGCCTCGAGAGAGGTGTTGTGGCTCTAGTGTTTGGTCCGATTCTGGAGTACGAGAGTGCCCTGAATCGGAGTTGCTTTAGCAACCTCTCCACTCTAACTTAAGTCCAGCAATCTCGAGAGGGGTGTTGATGCTTGGTTAGAGGTACCCGCTCCGAGAGGAGGGGTATGGGATGTTCCTTCTGCTACTTGTTCTACCGAAGTTTATCTCTTTCGTACCTTGCTTTAGCTTTAGTATTATCTCTCTGTCTCCGTTGCGTGAAAACCCTAAAAACTGATAAACCCTTAAAACCTAAATTTCCCTCATAGCTCCAGTTGGAGATAGTTTTCTTTTGTTTTATCGATCTTTTCTTGATGTTCCCTTTGGGGAATTTTAGTATATATCTACCCTTTCCGGAGTGTAGCGTGTCGATTCCGCGTTCTCAAAACTACCACCCTTGTCCCTGTGTTCGACCCCGTATATTTACTTCGACCCCATAAACAAAGTTGTGGGGGCCTAGAAGGTTTCAGGTTATAAATGTAAAAGCTCGACTACCTCAAATCGGCGCCACTTTTTGGACGCGCGATTTAGGCCGGTCAGAAGCGACAATGACAATCACTGGAGCAGTAGCTCCGCAGTGGCGGCGGGGGAAATACAGTGGCGGCGACGGCTAGGAATCCCAAGAGCGGCGAAGATGGTGGCTAGAGTAGAAGAGAGAGTGACAGTGGAATAAATCACCAGATCTAGCTAGGTCGGGCAAAGAATGAAATAGAGAACGGGGAAGGGGAGGAAATTTTGCTATTCTTAAGTGGCACATAGGCATCAATTAAAAGAAAAACAACATCTATACACATAATTTTTGTCGGTCCTACCAAAAACTGACACCAATGTGCAACCATAGTTGTCGGTTTCTACAAAAAAAATTGACGTCTATCCACATACGCCGACAAAAAAAAATTTGTGGAAAATCACTCAACTGAACCTGGTCGTCGGTTATTCAGAGAAACTAACACTATAGACCTCTGGAGCAGAGGCAATTTTTTGTACGGGGGCATGGCGTGAACATGTACTGTGTATGTTCTATGAGAAGAACTGATGAACTATGTTATAAACCACTTGTGTCAGTTCATTTATAAGAAACTGACACTAAAGACCTCTAGGGTACAGACAATGTTTTGCATGGGGGTATGGCACGAATAGTTGTTATGTCGATTTACCATTAATCGATGGCATAACTGTAATGATTTGGTGGGAAATTTTGGCACCAAATTTTTGTATTTCGTGGGCCACATTGGATGTCAGTTCTACTACAACAAATCGACATTGTATATAAAAGTGGTACCCATGTTTTTTATGTGGGTAGGTCTGTTGCTCATATGTGTCAGTTTTCTTTAGAAATCGACGTCGTTGTTTCTTTGTGTCAGTTGTGCAACCGATGTTATAGATCATATATGTACTAGTAAAGTATGCAATTTTCTAGGTTTGGTAAGATATTTTTGGAGGTTCATCAAGGACTTTGACACTATCGCCTTACCCGTAACTAAGTTAATGAGGAAGGTTGTCGTTCATTTGGGATGATAGATGTCAATGTGGTTTTCAAATGTTCAAGGAGAAGTTGACAAGTGCACTAGTTTTGATCTTGCCTAAATAAGGAAAAGGGTACATAGTCTTTTGTGATGCGTCTAGGAATGGTTTGGGATGTGTGATGATGCAGGACAAGCAAGTAGTTTCTTGTGCTTCCTGACAGCTTAAGGAACATGAGGATAATTACCTGACCCATGATCTAGAGTTAGCAGCGGTAGTACATGCTTTGAAGATTTGGAGTCACTACCTGTATGGGGAGAAGCGTTCGATTTTCATGGATTACAATAACCTGAAGTACATCGTTTCACAACATGACTAGAATATGAGACAGAGACACTAGATGGAGTTGATCAAAGACTACAAGTGCACAATTGATTATCATCCAAGAAAGGCGAACATCGTGGATGATGAGTTGAGCAAGAAATCTTTATCTTCATCTATGGATAGATCCCAGTTGAGTTCTTTGATGTGCTACAAGCGAGACATGTTGGTTTCCTTGTGTTAGATGAATGTTAAGTTGGAGGTCTCCTTGCTAGAAAGTCTTTTGGCACATCTACAGGTGAAGCCTATGATGAGACAATAGATCAGAATTCAGTATTAAGAAGTGTGATGGCTTCTACAAGTCAGATGATGGGATAGTTCGTTACCATGGAAGAATAGTGGTTCCTGATGCTAATGACCTAAGGAAGATGGTATTGGAAGAGGCTCATATGTCCATGTACGCTATGCACCCAGGTAGCACCAAGATGTATCATAACCTAAAGGGTATGTATTGGTGGCCAAGTTTGAAAAAGGATGTGGATGAGTTCATTGCAAGATGTGATGTATGTCAACAGGTTAAAGTAGAGCATCATAAGTGTACAGGGATGTTGCAACCATTGCCTATACCACAATGGAAGTGGGATCATATGACTACATACTTTGTGGTTGGTCTGTCTAGGACAGCCAAAGGCATGATTCCATTTGGGTGATCGTTGACAAATTGACCAAGTCAGTGCATTTCCTTCCCGTGAAGACAACATTCACAATAGAGAAGCTTTCTCATATGTATGTGGATGAGATCGTGCATTTGTATGGTCTTCCAGCAACTATTATGACTGATAGGGGTCCCCAGTTCACGAGTCACTTTTTGGAGTGACTGACATAGCTTTGGGCACATAGTTAAAGTTTAGCATTGCTTTTCACCCACAAGCAGATGGTCAATCTGAAAGGACCATTCAGACCTTGGAGAATCTATTGAGAGCTTGTATTCTTCAGTTTTCTGGAAGTTGGGATATACACCTCAGTTTGATAAAGTTCACCTACAACAATTGTAATCAAAGTAGCATTGACATGCCACCTTATGAGGTGTCGCATGGGAGGCATTGCATATCACCGTTGTGTTGGTATGAGATAGGTGAGTATCAACTTCTTGGTCTTGAGCTTGTGCAGTAGACAACAAAGAAGATCAAGGTAATCCAACAATAGTTGAAGGTAGTACAGGACAGACAGAAGTCATATGCAGATAATCATCATAGACCCTTGTAGTTCCAAGTGGGAGACAAGGTGTACTTGAATGTCTGGAAAGGAAACTTGAGGTTTAGAAAAAGGGTAAGTTGGGTCTCAGGTTTATGGGACCTTACCCAGTTGTGGAACATGTTCGGAAGGTGGCCTACAGACTGGAGTTGCCACATAAACTACACAGGTTGCATCTAGTTTTTCATGTAAGTATGTAAAGGAAGTGCCATCCTGATTTAGAGTTGATGATGCAGCCAATATAGATAGAGATGGATGAGGATATGACCTATGTGGAAGGTCCAGTGTTGATGTAAAGAAGTGAAAACACCTCCTTACTAAAAATTTGAACAATAAACCTCCAGTCCAAACACACTCAGAAGGTATGATGGAGTGGGTGTAAAATTTTCAAATCTTTATATAATGGAAATCAAAAGACCAATGTATAGAAGCGGAAGAAAATATTTGACTATTCAATTATAAAACAAAGGGTTACAAACTTAAACTTACATCATAAGGATCCATGTAGAGGAAATCTAAACCACCTCAAGATTGTCTCCAAGCTTCATCATCACAAACTAAGTCCAGGTCAACATGCCATGCATCCAGGTCCTCCACCTAGGGTTGGAAGCATACCCCAGCAAAACAGAAACAAAAAGGAAACATCAGCAAAGGCTGGTATGTGCATACTAAAAAGCAACTTGAGCAATATAAGACATTAAGGACATCAAAATATACAAGGCTTCCCATGCAAGAGATAAGAACTACCCAAAGGGGTATAAAAGATAAGATTCATCATCACATAATAAAAGAAGTTACTTGCCATAAATAAACAAATAAGATTGTGCAATACTGGCACATAATAAATTAGTAGGGCACACACCCCTCAACATCACCAACCTGCATGCATGTGAGATAAACATAGCCCTAGAACAATATAAATAACAATTGGCGGCCAAGGACAAACTTGAACCTGATAGAGAAAGGAATACTGCCAATCTCCCAATATATAATAAGTTGAGTATGGATTACTGCCATACTCGATTACAGAGGAATGGTATACTGCCACCCTCCAAAATAAACAATAGGGGAATACTGCCCCAAAACCAATGTAATTACACTACTCTAGTGCTACTGAATCACATTGCATGTATAATGTAGAGGCAAGTAGAAAAGTATAGTCAGAATATGAAATAAAGGTTGCTATCACACAATGGACAACACCAACATATAATATCCACTTCAATGTAGCATACAACAATAAAAGAGATCAACATGCACAAAGGCACAAGATATGATATCAAGAAAATATCTGAGTACATAAAAAGTAATATAGTTCACACGAACCATGATAACAAGAGATAAGACATTTTGTGTAGGCAAAAGTCAAAAAGAAAGATAAAGTAGGTGTATTGCTCAATTTAGATGAATCGGGAATACAACATACCTCAACTTCAGAGTCAAACGATCCAGGGTCACATCTAGGTCCAAGCCTAGGTTTCCAAAGCACCTATTATACATATATGTGGAATTAGGGTTAGGTTTCCATTAATATACAAAACCCTAATAATCACCTTTTTATCATTAGTGAATTAGGTTTCCAAAACGATTCCATATTTTAGATTATATTTTCCTGAGTTCAAAACATATTTTATTATATTTTTCTGACTTATAAATATTTAGTTATGATTTTTAGAAGTTAATTCATCATTAATTAGATCCATTAAAAACACCTGTTTAAAACATTAGATTAAGGCGATAAAACCAACACCATAAGAAAGCTTGCATTTTTCTGAATCCAACGACTATTTATTTATATTTTTCTGATCAGTAATTAATTAGTTGTGGATTTTAGAAATTCGACCAATCAAATAATTAGATATTGCCACATAGGCGAGAAAATCAGTGAGAAACAGGCTGGGCCCACATGTCGTGGCCCAATGGGTGCCAGCCAAGTCATCGGGTCAGCGGATCACCTGACTCGTTACAAAGCAAGAGACAAGAGCACGAAAAGACTAAAATGCCCCCAATCTGAAAAAACTAAAGAGTGGAACCGATGGGCGGTTTAGGGAAAACAAATACATCATCTTCATCCTTGCGTGCGATGAAGGGACCGCGAACCGCAGCGAACCAGTGAAACTGGAGGAAGGGATCTCGTGAATCAAACAACCAAAACGCCAGGGAAACACACCATCACGAACGCAAAGCAAAACCGGACTCAAGAGTCCCAAACCACTGAAACTGAGGTGTGAAGACCTTGAACTCATCTCGCCGCCAAGGTACAGGTAGCAAGAAGCACCGAAAAGAGGGAAAAAGAAACGCCACCATACCCGAGCAAATTGGCGACAACATAAGCATCCCGGAGGTTCTTGGGAGCAGAGGGATACCTCTCTTGGCTTCACAGTGGTCGGAGTTGCTCGGAGGAGCCCCCGAGGTGTCGGGTAGCAGCCGGAGTAGGGGAGGAAGCTCAGAGCCAAATGAGGCCAAACTGATGTAGGCGAACTGCGTCTGAGACCTCATCGAAGGTCAAGGGACAGATCCCTCTTGGTCCGATGGTCAAGATGGGCGAGAGGAGGGAAAAAGGAAAGAAGAATAGAGAAATCGGAGAGAAAACAGGGGAGAACGATGACGTTGTAGGATCCGGAGAACAGATCACAAAACCCAACAATATATAGTATCATTGAGTGCGGAAAGAGATGAGGAACAGTTTGGAGAAGAAATTTCGCAGAAAGATCAAGTATATAGAGAGAAATCGATTCCGGAAAAATACACAGCAAGCAGCCTGGTTTCCAAAACCATCGCGAGCTGGGAGACAACCTGCGGACCGCTGGATCAAGATCGGACGGTCGAGATCATAACATGTGTGTGACAAAATAAAACAGGAAAAAACCTTATTCAAAACGAATTAGAATAAACTATTTCTTTCCCAAACAAATTGGGGGTCCAAACATTATCCAATTAATATGAAATTTGACACATAGGCTAATTAAGGTATGTAGATTTCGAATATCCAATTAGTTTTTCCTTTTGGAAACCTTTAATGGGTTAAATAAATCAAATATCATTTTCTCTTTCTTTCTTCATTTATGGCTTTAGGATTATCCAAATTTTATGAAACTTCACCCACAAGTCATATTTAATGTGTTGGATACGAATATGTCATCAATTTTATATTTTGGAGTTATTTGAATATTTAATTAATATTTTGAAGGTTCTTCACACTTTCTCTCTCCTGATTTTACCTTTTAAGCAAACTTTCTCCAAATTGGATAAAAATTCACCCAAAGGCTATATTTATTATGTAGATTACGAATCTAAGATCATTTTACTCTTTTGGAGTCAATTATTATACATATTTATTAATTACACCTTTTAGGCAATTTCTCTCTCTTAATATTACCATATTATTTCAAGGTTGTCCAAATTAAATGAAAATTGACATATAGGCTTATTTTAATGTGTAGATTACGAATTTGAAGTCTATTATTTAATTTGACTCTTTCTTACATGGATTATGCCATTTGGCCCATTAGAGGCCCATTAACATCATTATGCATATAATTAAGTTATTTATCATCTTATTATCACCAAATGAATTTTATGACTTATTAGATTACATTATTCATGCATTGGATTATTAGGATCATCCTAATCTCAACCATGTTTGGAAAAACCCAAAAGATTAAAACTTCTAGGGTAGGGTTCAAGATTCGGTATGTTACAACACTCCACCCCTTAAAAAGGATTTCGTCCTCGAAATCTAAAGATCCAAACATCAACTATCAACTATTCTCCACCCCTTAAAGGGTTCAACTTAACAAGTCAAACTAAACAACTTTTTAGAGCTACCCACATCACTTAGTTGTGAAAGTTTTAGAGATTTATATTTTTCTTGTATCCAACTATCAAGTCACCATCTTGGGCTGAAATTTTAGGTCCTCGTGTCTCTAACCTAACAACCCTACATGAACATCCAAAAAGTCATAGGGTAGGTCAACTACACCATTATATAAACTCCTAGTTACAAAACTAGGGTTAGATTCTACTCAACTAGAGTTCTCTTGATTGTGACTTAGTTCAAGAAACATCGATAAATCTGAGAAAATTTTTGTACATATAGTAGTATAATGAAAATAATTTTTGTAGATGAAAAATCTGCGAGGTAAAACCAACATATGCCGGCACAAAATCAATACGAAAACCAAGTCACAATGTTTCCATATTTAGATCTCCTAACATATTCTCATCCTTAAAACCAACCTTATTGCATACAAAGATCATCATTGATCAAGTCTAAGGTCAACATCTCACTTAAAGTTACTAACTAAGTCAAGGGTTTTAAAGGGAGACAAAATTGAAATAGTCGATTCCGACTACCATGGGCTCTGATACCATGCTGTAAAGAAGTGAAAACACCTCCTTACTAAAAATTTGAACAATAAAACCTCCAGTCCAAACACACTCAGAAGGTATGATGGAGTGGGTGTAAAATTTTCAAATCTTTATATAATGGAAATCAAAAGACCAATGTATAGCAACAGAAGAAAATATTTGACTATTCAATTATAAAACAAAGGGTTACAAACTTAAACTTACATCACAAGGATCCATGTAGAGGAAATCTAAACCACCTCAAGATTGTCTCCAAGCTTCATCATCACAAACTAAGTCCAGGTCAACATGCCATGCATCCAGGTCCTCCACCTAGGGTTGGAAGCATACCCCAGCAAAAGAGAAACAAAAAGGAAACATCAGCAAAGGTTGGTATGTGCATACTAAAAAGCAACTTGAGCAATATAAGACATTAAGGACATCAAAATATACAAGGCTTCCCATGAAAGAGATAAGAACTACCCAAAGGGGTATAAAAGATAAGATTCATCATCACATAATAAAAGAAGTTACTTGCCATAAATAAACAAATAAGATTGTGCAATACTGGCACATAAGAAATTAGTAGGGCACACACCCCACAACATCACCAACCTGCATGCATGTGAGATAAACATAGCCCTAGAACAATATAAATAACAATTGGCGGCCAAGCACAAAATTGAACCTGATAGAGAAAGGAATACTGCCAATCTCCCAATATATAATAAGTTGAGTATGGATTACTGCCATACTCGATTACAGAGGAATGGTATACTGCCACCCTCCAAAATAAACAATAGGGGAATACTGCCCCAAAACCAATGTAATTACACTACTCTAGTGCTACTGAATCACATTGCATGTATAATGTAGAGGCAAGTAGAAAAGTATAGTCAGAATATGAAATAAAGGTTGCCATCACACAATGGACAACACCAACATATAATATCCACTTCAATGTGGCATACAACAATAAAAGAGATCAACATGCACAAAGGCACAAGATATGATATCAAGAAAATATCTGAGTACATAAAAAGTAATATAGTTCACACGAACCATGATAACAAGAGATAAGACATTTTGTGTAGGCAAAAGTCAAAAAGAAAGATAAAGTAGGTGTATTGCTCAATTTAGATGAATCGGGAATACAACATACCTCAACTTCAGAGTCAAATGATCCAGGGTCACATCTAGGTCCAAGCCTAGGTTTCCAAAGCACCTATTATACATATATGTGGAATTAGGGTTAGGTTTCCATTAATATACAAAACCCTAATAATCACCTTTTTATCATTAGTGAATTAGGTTTCCAAAACGATTCCATATTTTAGATTATATTTTCCTGAGTTCAAAACATATTTTATTATATTTTTCTGACTTATAAATATTTAGTTATGATTTTTATAAGTTAATTCATCATTAATTAGATCCATTAAAAACACCTGTTTAAAACATTAGATTAAGGCGATAAAACCAACACCATAAGAAAGCTTGCATTTTTCTGAATCCAACGACTATTTATTTATATTTTTCTGATCAGTAATTAATTAGTTATGGATTTTAGAAATTCGACCAATCAAATAATTAGATATTGCCACATAGGCGAGAAAATCCACGAGAAACAGGCTGGGCCCACATGACGTGGCCCAATGGGTGCCAGCCAAGTCATCAGGTCAGCGGATCACCTGACTCGTTACAAAGCAAGAGACAAGAGCACAAAAAGACTAAAATGCCCCCAATCCGAAAAAACTAAAGAGTGGAACCGATGGGCGGTTTAGGGAAAACGAATACATCATCTTCATCCTTGCGTGCGATGAAGGGACCGCGAACCGCAGCGAACCAGTGAAACTGGAGGAAGGGATCTCGTGAATCAAACAACCAAAACGCCAGGGAAACACACCATCACGAACGCAAAGCAAAACCGGACTCAAGAGTCCCAAACCACTGAAACTGAGGTGCGAAGACCTTCAACTCATCTCGCCGCCAAGGTACAGGTAGCAAGAAGCACCGAAAAGAGGGAAAAAGAAACGCCACCATACCCGAGCAAATTGGCGACAACATAAGCATCCCGGAGGTTCTTGGGAGCAGACAGATACCTCTCTTGGCTTCACAGCGGTCGGAGTTGCTCGGAGGAGCCCCCGAGGTGTCGGGTAGCAGCCGGAGTAGGGGAGGAAGCTCAGAGCCAAATGAGGCCAAATCGATGTAGGCGAACTGCGTCTGAGACCTCATCGAAGGTCAAGGGACAGATCCCTCTTGGTCCGATGGTCAAGATGGGCGAGAGGAGGGAAAAAGGAAAGAAGAACAGAGAAATCGGAGAGAAAACAGGGGAGAACGACGATGCTGTAGGATCCGGAGAACAGATCACAAAACCCAACAATATATAGTATCATTGAGTGCGGAAAGAGATGAGGAACATGTTGGAGAAGAAATTTCGCGGAAAGATCAAGTATATAGAGAGAAATAGATTCCGGAAAAATACACAGCAAGCAGCGCTGGTTTCCAAAACCATCGCGAGCTGGGAGACAACCTGCGGACGCTGGATCAAGATCGGACGGTCGAGATCATAACATGTGCGTGACAAAATAAAATAGGAAAAAACCTTATTCAAAACGAATTAGAATAAACTCTTTCTTTCCCAAACAAATTGGGGGTCCAAACATTATCCAATTAATATGAAATTTGACACATAGGCTAATTAAGGTATGTAGATTTCGAATATCCAATTAGTTTTGCCTTTTGGAAACCTTTAATGGGTTAAATAAATCAAATATCATTTTCTCTTTCTTTCTTCATTTATGGCTTTAGGATTATCCAAATTTTATGAAACTTGACCCACAAGTCATATTTAATGTGTTGGATACGAATCTGTCATCAATTTTATATTTTGGAGTTATTTGCATATTTAATTAATATTTTGAAGGTTCTTCACACTTTCTCTCTCTTGATTTTACCTTTTAAGCAAACTTTCTCCAAATTGGATAAAAATTCACCCAAAGGCTATATTTATTATGTAGATTACGAATCTAAGATCATTTTCCTCTTTTGGAGTCAATTATTATACTTATTTATTAATTACACCTTTTAGGCAATTTCTCTCTCTTAATATTACCATATTATTTCAAGGTTGTCCAAATTAAATGAAAATTGACATATAGGCTTATTTTAATGTGTAGATTACGAATTTGAAGTCTATTATTTAATTGGACTCTTTCTTACATGGATTATGCCATCTGGCCCATTAGAGGCCCATTAACATCATTATGCATATAATTAAGTTATTTATCATCTTATTATCACCAAATGAATTTTATGACGTATTAGATTACATTATTCATGCATTAGATTATTAGGATCATCCTAATCTCATCCTTGTTTGGAAAAACCCAAAAGATTAAAACTTCTAGGGTAGGCTTCAAGATTCGGTATGTTACAGTTGATCCTTGATCAGAGAGTAAAGAATCTAAAGAGGAAGCACCTTGTGCTTGTGAAGGTTCTTTGGCATCATCGTGGTGTTGAGGAAGCCACACAGGAGCTCGAGGAAGATATGACGAGGAAGTACTCCTCTCTTTTCTCTAGGATTTGGGGGCAAAATCCATGTTAGGGGTTTATGGCTTGTAAGGACCCTGGCCCATAGTTTGGGATAAACCTATTTGTTTTTCCTAAGTATATTTTGTAGAACCTTGCTCTAATCATCTGAGATGTAATTAGGGCATGTTGAAGCTTGGATTTTCTTTTTGAGCTAGTTTCATTGATGCTTGTGTTTTGTGGTGAGGTTTTAGTGCAAATTGCAATTCACCTAGAGTTAGGGTTGATATGCAAGTTTTCCACCTCTTGAGTGTTCCTTATCTCTTGGAACCATCTAGAGGAGAGAGAGAGAGATGGACACCTTGTTTGGGTCTTGGTTGTGTGGTGACATCGTTGGTGATGTTTTGGACACATGTTTGAGGTGTGCCTTACACCTAGATATGTTGTCTCAGGCTTGAGAGCCCTAGAGAGGTTGTCTATTAGTTTGTGAGTGTGTAGGGTTGCACCCTATTGATTTGTGAGTGTGTAGGGTCACACCCTATCGGTTTGTGAGTGTGTAGGGTTGTACCCTATCAGTTTTTGACTGTGTAGGGTTGCACCCTATCCATTTCTAAATGTGTGGAGATGTAGTATCGGGCATGACCTTAGTAGGAGACCAAGTGGGAGAGACCTTGCCTAGACCTTATCACCATGCCTTGCATGATGTTGTGAATGTGGTTTTTTCTCATGGACAAGTGGTACCTAAGCTCCTAAGGTGGTGAAACCTCTTCCATGATCTCTCTCTCATCACTCTTATATATATATATTCTTTTCTCTCCATGTAAGAGGATCCTTTTGGTCATATTTTATTTCCCTCTTCCTTGGTGGACGACCTTGAGAAGTTTAAGGAGCTAAAGAATCTCTCCTGGAGCTTGGTGGATGAGTTCCAAGTTGTAGTGTTTCTTGAATATCCTTCATCTTCTACCTTGGTAACCTATGCTTCCTAGATCACATTTCTTCTTTCTTCTTCTTCTTAGTCATGGATCTTGTATGCCTTCTTTCCACCTTGAACCATCCTAACTTTGGTATCATCTTCTTCCTTGGAGGTGTGGTGGTGACCGAGTTTGGTGGATCATCTTCTACCTTGAGCTTGTGAGCTTGGAGCTTGAATCTTGGTGATGATCCTTGTGGTGGGTTATAAAACTCTTAACCTCCTTTTTTATTTTCCCTCTTCATATGTTTATGATTGTTCTTCATCTTGAGATCATTCACCTCTTGTATGCTAGTAGTTGCTAATGGTTTTAGAACTATTTTAATGGTGGAATCTTGTTGGTTTTCTCCTCATGTCTTGCACCTTCTTGTTGAGTAGTAGATGGACTAGTGGCCGATCTTTCTAAGGTTGAAGACAACAAGTCCACACACCTTCATGCACTATGTTGAGGATAGGTCGTCGTGCTTGTAGTGTAACAAATTGATACCCTATGTGACAAGCCATCATGACTTGAAGATGCCTAGGTCGTCATGCCTTGGATATACTTAGGTTTGACATGTGTATAAGGTTAGATTGTATTGTCTTATGGTTACTAAATCGATATGGTTGATAGACTTTGAAGGATCTAGACCGTCATGCCTTACAAACTCCCCAACTAATATATGTGATGGCTAAACTATTATGCTTGGTGAGTGTTGGTCATCATGCTCTTAAAGTACCTTAAGTGGATAAGGTGTTTCTCAATTGTTATGCCCTTGAAGATTTTAGCCCGTCATGGCTATAGAGGCACCTTGATAATTCGGTCTATCTTAGAGGCTAACCATGATGCCCTGGTTGGGTGGAGGTTGATACACCTTGGAGTGATGATGCTTGATACACCTTAACTCGTGATTCCTAGCTAACCCTAACCCTAATGATCGATATACCTAGGGTTTCCCAACATGACTTGGATGCCTGACACCCTTATGTTGTGTTGGTCGATACACCATATGGTGGTGTTTCCCATCACACCTTAGATGTTGTTGACCACCACACTCTCTAGAAGTGGTAAATCGAGACATCTCTGAGTAAGGTTATCTCGTGTGCCTTGCATAGTGGTAGTTGACATGTTGTGATGATGACAAGTCGACACCCAATGGCAAGTGCTAATCGATATACTACATGTTAGCCCTGACCAAAATTTTGTGGTGATGGTTATGTTACATCATGTTAATGATAGGGTTACATGTTTTGACATGATTACCCTTTTGGGGTGGTTTTGGGAAGGATAAGGAGTGTTGTTTTCTATTATCTTTATCTCATGATGATAATGATGTAAGTAATGATTAAGGGTGGTTGTTGATCCAACTTTGTAAACCCTAATTTATTAAATAGAAACCCTAACTCAAATGATGTAATGTGAATGGCATGAATCTTACGAGATGGTAGTATTGATGATGTGTAGTTCTTCTTGTTACAATTCTCTAGCCATGCAGGTGATATCAGTTGGTAAGCATAGCCAGGTATGAGCTATGTTGATAATGATATATTTGAATGGGCCTTGTGAGGCATAAGTGTTGTTGACATCCTTGAAAGAAGAGGAAAATGGTCGTATGACCTAATAATGGCTTATTGCCATATATGAGATGGTGATTTCCGCAGTGATGAGATGAGGGGTTTCTACCCCAAAGTATGTGATACTTGTGATGAGAAATATGGTGAATTGCAAATACCAAGTAATGATGTGATGAGATCACACCCTATTTCTAAATATGTCTGGTGATGAGTTATGCCCTTGTTTATGTAGAACTCATTTGGAGTTTATACGTTGTAACTTGATTCATGCTAAAAGAAAAACTTAAGTAACCTAACTAATTAAGTGGAACCTAATCATGTAGTTTTCCCTATACCATAGATCCATTCAGTGTAGTACTTTCTGAATGGTGAAATGAGTTTTACTCGAAGCGCATATTTTTAATATGCGGGGGTGAGGACGAATATCCCCTTACGTCCAGGAATATGTGACACAAGATTGTCTACGGGACATACCTGGAAGATCACAACTTTGGTTCGTAGCTGAGTGATATGTGACACATGATTGGATGTGGGCCATACCCTGGAAGAGTGTGACTGTGGGCCATAACTTTGTTTCACTAGCATCATGACCTATACCAAGATGGGCTAGGTTTGCACAGCTGGACTATATGTCACTTGAAGTAGTTTGACTGGTGATGTCACTACATGTTTCACTCGTGTACTGACACGAGGTGGTGAGGTCGTGCATTCTGGCTCCTCCACTAGACCTGATATGGCACCGATTTTGACCTAGCAATGTTCGGTTGGATTTGGATGGTACGACTCAAATCCTCAGGGCATAAAAAATGCATAATCAACCGTGTAGTATATTTGTATAGAATCAAATACAGAAACATTGGATAAGGCCTTCCTTGATATTTATACAATGTTGTTGATTGGGAATATACATGTTCTTCATATTCATTTTAAATTTTTAAGATGTTTCATAATTCAATAGTAATTTCTCATCTTGTTAATATTGATTACCTGCTTCTTATAAGTTGTAACTTTACTTCTGCTTTATTTATCTTACATGTGATAATAATAGAGTTAGTGGAGAGTTATATCTCCCACAGAGATTTGGAATCTCACCCCGCGGGTTTCCCACATCCTTTTTAGGTGGTCATGCATGAGGAGGCAGAGTTCTTGCAATAGAAGTTGAGGAGTAGCAAGAGAGACAGTCGACAAGGTTGGAAGTGATACTGGATGTCTTTTGTTGTTAGAGTCCTAGAGTCATCCCTGTATAGTCAGGTCTTTGGGGATGTTTTGGAAATATTTTTTGATGTTCCTTCAATATGTAATTGGCTTGTGTGCCATTTTTGTATACAAATGTAGTGGATATATGTAAATATGTTCTGGAATAGGTTCTCTGGTAACAGGTTGATGGCACACACAGTAAGTGCTTCAAGGCATGCAAGCACTCATATGTAAAGGTTTTTTTCGGTTGAAAGATTTATGGAAAAGGTTTTAATTTCCTGTGTTTTTTAGTAATCTATTTCTTTAATCTTTCTTCCATGGTTTTTTTTAGCAATCTCGCTTATTGGTGGCATGGGGCATCAAAAAAATGGTCAAACCAAAGTGTAAGAATGAAAAGTATACCTTCCTTGAGAGAGATGTAGTTGGAAACCCCACCGAAAGGCTGCCAGAGAGGATTACCAGAAGCCCTCACTGTCGGTATGTCTCTCCTAAGAAAAATTTGCTCGACCCCAGTCAAAGGCCCCCATCTACAGGACTAGATTTGGTGGATCACCACCATCCATAGCCTTTCCTCCTCTTGTTTCTTGCCACCATCATCACCCTAAGATGCTCCAAGGTAATCTCTGCCACCTCTGCTTGTATGAGTGAGGAATACATAAAAAGGGTACTCAACCCTCCTCCCATTCCCCATGTTTTAAAGACAAAAAACTAAAGAAGAAATTGCAAATAGATCCCTATATTTTTAGCAGAATTGCCACAATCCTAAAAATGTAAAAATAAAAAAATTGGCAAAAACCTGAAAATCTCAAATCTTGACTCCAAAATTGAAAATTCTCTATTTTCCTAAGAAACAACTCCCAAGATCACTTTTTTCAATCTCTTTCAAGGTGTTGGTTTATGACCTAAAATTGGACCAAAATGAAAATCACCTTTTTCAATCTTTCGGGGTCCTGGATTATGACCTAAAATTTGACCAAATCCAAAATCACTTTTTTTTTGCAATCTTTCAGGGTCCTAGAGTAGGAACTAAATTGGACCAAATTTAAAATCACTTTTTTCAATCTTTCAGGTACCTGGACTATGACCTAAAATTGGACCAAAACCAAAATCATCTTTTTTCAGTCTGTTAGGGTCCTATACTATGACCTACAATTGGATAAATAAAAAACCACTTTTTCAAACGTTTAAGGGCCCATGACCTTAAAATAAAACAAATCACACATCAAATTCTGAATTCTTTAGGGTCTTGGACCATAACCTATAATTGAAACAAATCCAAAAACACTTTTGTCAATATTTTAGGGTGCTGGACTATGACTTAAAACTGGAGCAAATTCAAAATCACTTTTTTCATTCTTTAAGGGTCCTACACTATGACCTAAACCGGACCAAATCCAAAATCAATTTTTCAATATTTTAGGGTCCTGGACTATGACCTAAAACTGGACCAAATTCAAAATTATTTTTCAGGGTCCTAGACTATGACCTAAAACTGGACCAATCATGCATTTTAATTGCTCGTCTCTTTAGGGTCCCGGATCACAACCTTAAACTAAACCAGCTCAAATCTTCCTTTTCTAATCTATTTGGTTCTAGGCTAATACCTTATTCTAGACCATGAGGTTCATCCTGAATAGGCTCCCTACCCTTATTTTATTTACTTTTAATATGGGATCCCTACTCATGACTTTCAATCGAAATCTAGATTTTCATTTAGTGCAAACCTTTTATCTCATCTCAAATCATGAATATGGTTACCGTATTTTGTTACACACACATCTTTTGACATCTCAGATAGAAAATGACCAAATTACCAACCTTACCTCATGACCCTGAGTTATAAATCAAATCTCCAATTTTCACAAACTAAGAACTAAAAATTTGAGGAGCATCAATTCCCTAGAGGATGGACAACAAACTAGTAAGGGAATACCTTGTAGAGGCTACATTTCACTGCATAATAGTCTAAACATCCAATCTCAATTCAATCTGAGATACCTTGATCAATTAGACAACTACCGATACAGTCATTGGTTAGAAAGGTCACCTTTAATCTAAAAATCTTGTCTATATTAATGCAATCATCAATCTTGATGAACCAAGTTGTATCTTAGTAGAAAAAATCTTCATGTTGTGTCTTTTAAGAGTTCTAGTCCTGACTCTCAATTGGCCTACTTAAACAAAAAGCTAAAGATGAATAGGAAGAGGGATGGCTAATCTTTTTCTCCAAGATTTTTTTTTTCATGTAGAGTAGGTGCCATTATTTTCAACAATCAAAGACTCTTGATCTTAATGTCTCTCTGAAAAACCACACCTACATTCACGTTTTCACATTCACCATTTTCTAACTAAGGCATGATTTAGTGGGAGAATCATGAATGCACTGGCTTCAAAACTAAAGAAATGATGAAAGACACTTTTGCGGTTGAAAAAACTCTTCTAGTGTATCTGAACTTCAGGGGATTAAATGTTTGGTCAGGTACATGAAACTGCTTAAGTAACAAACTTCCCTCACTCTGGAGAAATAATGTATTCCTAATCTTCTCCTCACTAATTCAATGTTAGAAGGAAGAGACATCACACTTGCTTCTCACCCTGCATAAGGTTTTTCACAACATGCTTGACAAGTCAAACCTTTTTGGCTTTTTGTGACAAAAAATGGGGGTTAGACTTGGCTCAAGCTTGTGATTCTCACTCTTATCTTGAACCTTGCCTTCAGAGAGGCAACCTATTGACACCCCATTTTTACTCACACAGCATAAATTCATGATTAATGATGATCCCTTGACTAATGATGGAATATGTTCCACATCCTATCAAATTTTGACATATACCTTTTTTCTCACATTTTTTCATATTTTTCTGCCTATTTAATCACCCCTTTTTGCCCACTTTCACCATGTTCGTGCACTTCTACAAAAAAACCTTCTTATAGGAGAAAAGTGTAATTGTTCTAGAATTATTCCTTAAATAGGCTAATCTTCACATATTGTCTAGTTAATTAATTCGAAATAGAATAATTCATCTTTTCAACTGCCTTTTCACAAATGTATGAGAAATAACCCTGACTTATCTTTCTGTCCAAGTTTTGTGTTCTTTTTCCCAGGACGTTCCAGAAATTACTAGAAAAACAAGATTTTCCTTTTTACCACCCTAGGACACTGAGTTGATCGTGGAGATCCTCCGTGTGCCACGTGGTTGATCGCCTCGATCTGCAATCCCCAAGTGGTTCTAATCAGAATCTTGAACCCTAAAATCTACTTATAAATAGAACCCCATACCCACCTTATTCTAGGCCCCTCTTGTCTATCTTGAAGCAAGAGAAATGACTACCTATCTCTTTACTTTTTACATTTCCTTTAATCAGAAGATCCTTCTTCTGACACCACCTACTAGGCTAGATCTATAGAACGGTAATCCGCTCTAACTATCGTTACTATATGTTAATCATTTGATATATATACCCACTACATCTAACCAAATCTAGTGCTACATTTTATGTGTTATTTCAATATGTTATTTCCTATAACTATGATGTCTCTCTTATAGTTACCATCTTTCACTACTTCTAAAAAATCAGATCTAGTTCTCTAAACATACTTCTATTAGTCAAACTCTAACATCCTCTACATAATTCTTGGTCACCAATGATGGATCTCTATTATGGGAGGTCCTGAGGTGATTAAGACAACAACACACCTAAAAAAATAGGACTTTTGGTGCTAGGATAGAAAGGCCACAAACATCTTCAATCGTGAAAGATCGCCCACTATAAAATTAATTTTACATCTTGTTGTTATGTTTTTAACCATCCTAAGTCGTTCAATTACCTCACACCCTGATGGTGTCTTGATATCAGTTTATCGGGAAAGACATGGCAATTGACCCTTCCCCTCTTGTAACTAGATCCTTGGATTCGATCTCTGACATTGTTTTTATTTTCTATTTTTTAATCTAGTATGGATAGTCACTCATTTTACACCGTGGAATTCACAATCTATCTTTGTTCCCATTTTTTGTAAAAAAATGTGGTAGTGACTCCGTCCTTTTTTTCACGTGATCGTTCACTTCATCCCCTTTTTGGGCAGGGTGCAATAGTTAGGCTTGGTATTTAGATTTGGGTATGCTAGAGGTTTCATATCAACTAAGCCTTCAATTAATACCTTAGACTTTCAATGACTTCAACATTAATTACCCTTTTTATGGAACCCTGTCTTGGGAGAAAACTAATGTTGGCATCATGATTCCCCCATATAATGAAGAACTTGATCAACATACTAAATCACCAACACATGCTCCAAAACTTCCTACCATTGCAGTCAATCCATAGGACCTTACTTCCAAATCAAGTTTGAAACCAAGTGGTTATTGAATGGTATTTAGAATTTCTCTATTGCACATCTATGACTGGTAATGTGGATCAACAAACAAGGATATGAAATCATGGAATTTG
Source organism: Alisma plantago-aquatica (assembly GCA_963693085.1). Classification (NCBI taxonomy): domain Eukaryota; kingdom Viridiplantae; phylum Streptophyta; class Magnoliopsida; order Alismatales; family Alismataceae; genus Alisma; species Alisma plantago-aquatica. The sequence goes on along the minus strand of OY856412.1, from coordinate 658,747,007 downwards.
TTTAAAATATAATCACATAAGAAGATCTAATCATAAGGTAGACATACATGCATTTTTTAAAACCAATACCACATTGAATTGTTGGCCTTGCTATGAAATGTCTAGGCTTTCTAAGAGAGGTTACTCTTACTAGCCTTAAGTGCATAATAACTAACTTAAAGTTCTCTACAATAGTGTTAACCAAGTCACAAAAACCTTGCTATGGAGATTCTATTAGACAACCATGAGTGATACTCTTGCATACTATGCATGGGTTTATTATTGAGATATTTTCCTTTGATGACTTTCTCATATACGTGTAGAAGTTAAAGTAGTGTTTTGATTACAAATTGAGGAGGGGGGTTTCAATACACTAGTCCGTAATAGTATTAGCATTTTGATGTAGAAAATGAAATTCCTCTAATTTGAACCTTAAAGCATTTTCTGTATAAACACACTTTACATCACCACACATATTTATGAATTGTCTTCTAGCCATTATCATATCAGGTATTTCACAAGTAAGGTGGGTGCAATCGCTACAACTTTTATCCTCTCCTTCTATTGTGTGAAATAACAATGATATGAGCACCATGTGGTCCTTTTTCATTCTACCTTTGTTATTTTTATATAAGTTTATTTTAATTTATACATCGATGACTTTTAGTGTGTATTATCATAATGATTTCAATGAATCAATGTTCTTGATTACTCTTTTACTAATGAAGCAATATCGCCATCCCATGCAGTATTTGAGGTGTCTAACACCTTCTTAATTGTTACATGACTTGTTACACAAAAATTCAGATATGTAGTTCTTGTTTTCCATGTTCTTATCACATTTCATGATTTCCCTTATTTTCCATCTTCAAGATAATACAAATTCATCTCCAGCCCAATAATATCCATCGTTTTGAGCCTAAATGTGGTCTCCATACTTTTCCTATATCACATGGAGGCCTTTATATTTTTGGCCATCATAAACTTAATGCTTCCAGTGAATGTTCTACAATCATTTCCTTGGCTACCATTGTGGTTTATTGCTTCCACTATAATTGTAGCATAACATTCCACTTGCACCCTTCAATATCCTTACTTCCATGCTCATACATTTGTCTTTAAAGAGGAACAGTTATAGATATGCATAAGGAGACTATATTCGGATTCCCAATTTTATTTTGCATCTCTTTTTTCATATCCTTTAACTAAACTAGTACGTTGGACTTCAAACCATTTTATCATTTTGATCGCAATTTCATGTTCATGCATGATGAGAAGAGAACCAAGATCATCCTTCCCTCTACTTCTATTGAGCTTGGAAGGTGCAATCTAGCCCCCCTTTAACATATATTATTCCAGATTTTCCTAATTGTAAGCAAGTTCCCATACTTTTTTCTGATTGGATAACCCATGGGCTAACTACCTTAAACTTCTGTGAAATAATTACGTGCTTGTTGACCATCATTGAGTCCTTCCCCAAAAAATTCTTACCTTACAATCTCTCAACGCATGCATGATTCCTATTAAAGACGAACTACATTCTTGTTGTCAAAAAGGGGATGTACGGTCTCAATGAAAGAACCTCCGTGATGTACCATGGAAATGGATGTTTTTGCTTGTCTCCTATTGAAACGTCTACAAGATTCTTCTTGTCAATATTCGCCATTCCTTTTTTTTTTCTAAGGTGGGGCTCTCTTCTATTAATTCATCAGATCCATCTGAATGAGATCCAAAAGATGTTCAGGGATATCACGACTATCCCTACTGTTTGAGCACTATCCATTACTAGCTAATCTAGCCACGGCATGTGCAGCATTATTACAACAACTACTAACAAAATTGAAAGAAATAGAATCAAAAGACTTGGCTAAGTGTAGGATGTCCTTCAGTACTAGATCGAGATGATCTCTTCTCCCTCCAGGCCACCTCAGTAGTTGTACCACCACTGCTGAGTCCAAACTCCACTTCCAACTTCTTCCAGATCCACTCAAGTGCCGCTTTCATCCCTTTGAATATTGCATGTGCCTCTCCCAAAACAGGGCTAAGGAGCACCTTGTCTTTCTCCGCCATTATACCTCTGACTTCTCCGGAATGAACCGCGAAGGACACGTTCGTATTAAGCTTTAGCACACCCTCTTTCGGTTTCGACCATCTTTTGCTTGCTTGTAATCCTTGCACAGAGCTTCCCCTTGCTGTTTCAAGAATGATAGCTCCTGGTTCGGTTCCCCAAAAATACTCTATTGTTACGGAAGTTCCAGGCTCCCCACATGGTAGCAACTGCTGAATCCATTTCATCTTGTGTGAGTTACTCGTGCAATGATGTGAGCACATCACTGGGAGAGCAGTCGGACAGGCCCCCGAGTATCACACTGGCCGAACTATTATCCCAGATCATTTTTGTTCTTGGGCACTCGAATAATGCATGTTGTATTGTCTCCTTGCTATTCTTGCATAGCGGGCACTCCCCAACAGGTGTACAGTATCTGTCGAATAATCTCCCAATCGTTGTCAGACCACCAGTAGTACAAGGCCGCCAACGAAAATGTCGTATCTTTAGCGGCCAACCGGTCTTCCAGACTATCTTCCATATGCTCTGGTTCCCCCTAGTACGACAGAGAATGAACTCCCCTACGCCAAGATGGCTTAACCAATAGGCTGTTTTGGTAGAGAAGACACCCTTCGGGTCTGGCCTCCGGTAGGGGATATCCTCCGATAGTCGAGCACTCAGAGGTGTATTCATGATCTCAGCACAAATATGAGCAGGAAAAAAAGCATGTAAGGTGTCTTCGTTCCAGGTTCCTGTGGCTGCGTCAATCAGTGACTCCACCTTATAAGGCATTGCCTCCTCCGCCTGATAATAATCCTCCTGAGTATCCAGTCTATTCCTTATCCATTTGTCCTTCTAGATGTTCAACGATTTGCCATTCCCAACTCGCCATTGTGTCCCCTCAAGTAAGACCGCTTTTGCTCCCCATAAGCTTCTCCATGTATAGCTCGGATTGATATTCGTCATTCCTTTGTGTGGTGTTTTTTTTATCAACAAGTTTGTATGGTGTTCTCATCTTTCTAGGATTATAATTGGTTCTTTACTAGTAAAATTAGAACATGTTAGGGCAGCGATAAGTGAAAAATGTACATCCATCTCAAATATCAAACGTGTATCATCAACGTCACTTAAACATCTCTTAGTCTATGTAGCTAGGCGTGAGGATGGTGGCGATTGTATTTCCTTAACTTGTATGATTTAGATACATTTCGTCACCCTCCAGCCACAAACACGGTAAATTAATACATCAGTAGTTCCAAAAAAAATTATACAAAAAATGGCCCATCAATAAAACCAACTAGTAAAACTATCTCCTCCGCCGACGAACCTCCTAAACGAGCACAAAAACCTCCTAAATTGCCACTCCACGCCTGGCAAGGAACCTCCTAAACAGACACTTTGTCATGGAACCATTTGTTACCCAAAGTCCACACTTCTAATGGCTACACAACCAAAGACGAATGGACCAAAGCGTCCGTCCTTAAAATGGGTCTCATAATATATTTCACACAGGCAATATATATGTAAAAGCAATAACAAGACAATAAGATACAAAATAGGAAGATAAGAGAGTGTATGTACCCATTTCTAGATTCAAGTAAACTCATTTGCATTGCATTTCAGAGCTTAGAATCTTGAATGCAACGGATCTTCATTTGGAAACTACAAATTCGATAAACAAAATATATTAATGCTAAAGCATTAAGTATGCTATGAAAAAGGCATGTAAACACTTTAAGAGTACTATAAAACATGCTTGACTAGAAACATTATATAAGAAAGAAGATGAAACACGGAGAGAACAACTAACAACATTCTTTATCCAAAGCATATTTTAGGTGTATTTCCATTATACTCAACAACACATTATGGCTATCGACCAACTTCCCATTGGAAGGGTCCGTAAGGGTGCTCAAGAATAGCTACCCTTTTATCGACATGGTCTGCCTTATCTTGACATCTCAAGTAAGATGCCCAACCTTGTGCCCTTACCCCAAGAATATAGGTAGGTACACTAGGTTCGTATAGTGGACAAGTGCAATTATGTTCAAGGTTTATTCAACATATATCAAGCAAAATGAACATACTAGTCATAGGAAACATGTAGCTCAAATAAGTAAATAATTAGTCAAGCATTCATACAAGGATACATACAAACAGACCAATATCATAGTAGGGTCAAGAGAGTAAGCGTACCTTAAGAGTTATGATTCATGAGTCAGATCCTAGAGATTATCCAAACCAAGGGTACCTCGCAAGGAAAAGATATATCATGGTGTATTAGTTTACTAGGGGTTGAGTACAAAAACACCATATGAGTCATATGGATGATTCCCTAGATCTAGGTTACAAGCATTTCAATCTTAGTTCCAAACTTCCAATGGGCATGCCATTATTCAATCAAAGTAAAAGGATCAACATTAGGTCCTAGATATAAGTGAACCATCCACATTAGATTAGATATAAACATTAGCTCATTTCTGATTTGGAGTAAAGGAAGCATGATATTTTGATTATAATCATAGTTTAATCATATAACATCATGTCTAGTCATACTAGATCAATGCATGCAACATGGTCACATTGTCAAGCCTTAGAAGCATTAAGAGCATAGTTATATGAAGTCGGTATCTTGTGCTTTTAACATGATAAAACTACTGATTTGAACTATACATGGCAAGGGATTTGCACAAAATTCACATTATATCTAAAAAGAACCAACTAGGCCCACTATATCTTTTTAATGCACAAAGTACGTACTTGAGATCATACATGGTATACTTAGGGTATAAGCATGAGGTATTGGTCTGTTGGAATACAAGTCTCAGGTTAAGCTACTGATTTTAAGGTACAAGCATTCCATATAGATAGATTAGGCCAATGGTGCCTATATGAGAAAGTTGTAACATATAAATACCTAAATGGACCATCTTTAGGTCATAAAGGATAACTAAGGCATTAGGGATTATATAAACATTCCAAGACATTAATTACAGTAGAAGGCATCTAGACTTTACTGATTCACATGAATGTAAGGTCTAAGATCATTAATTATACAAGTGGTGCATGTTCATCACCATTTAAAAGATCATATAAGTGGCTTCTTTAGAAAATCAGGGATGGTACAAGAACAACTAACAACAAGAATTAATATAATTGAAAAGATGGTGTTTTTCTAGTCAAAACAATATATAACATCATTAGGTTTGGATGAGGGAATTGAGAGATATGAGGTTAGGAAAATTGCTCATTCAATTGGGATTTTAGAGGAGATTTTGGGAGAGATTCACACTCAAAAAGCCTTGTGGAATGGCTCGTTCACCCAAGCCCATGAATGGTGGGTGCGCATCAGTAGGTGCTAACCCAGGGTGCCTGGGATCACTGGCCTCCTTCTACCTCCCGCAACCGCCCTTGACGGGTTCCATGATCGCTCCTCATTGTTCAGCCAAATGTCACTTCATGAAGGGGGAAGAGAGGGAGCAGACCATCATGACCCTCCATTCATTTAGTCCATTCTTCATCTGTAGGTTGAGAATTTGTTCCTAACCTTAGACAAGCCTGCATGAAGCAGGTGGCGCTCCCGTGTCTGTAGCTCACTGAAGAAAGTAGGGGCATGGAAAGTGAGTTCGTTGGGGACGTAAAGGACACCGTCCACCCTTTCCATGGCCACATGGCGCCATAGGAGGTGTCAGAGCTTGCCGAGGAAGGCTATAGCTTGGCTTCCCAAACTATGTGCAGTGCCAGCGCCGTCTAGAAAAGGCAGGAAGAAGAAGGGTGGCTAGGCTGCTAGGATTTACGATCGAGCAAGAAAAGAGAGGGGAATGGTCTGGATGGGGGTTTTATAGGTGGAAAGGGTCTCAAAAGGAGCTAAAGATGGTGGGAAGGGGGTCTATTTGTGGAGCCAAGGAAGGAGTAGGTAGCGTCGACATTCTTTGTGCTAGTTGGGTGTATGGGGGTCAAAGACAAAAGGGTGATCATCGGATGGGGATCCTAACCCATGGCACAAGGATCCAAGGGCCAAGATCCACTGCTCGATGATAAGTGTGCCATAATTGGTCCACAAAGAAGGGCTAGGATTGTTGACAAAATAAGGAAAAATGGGAGTGGTCGCGTGAAAGCGAGATCCCATAACTGGGCCTAAAATGGTCGGCCCAAAGGCAAAGCAAGGTGATAAAAGGTTAGAAGAAATTAGGGTTTCAAGTGCAGCTCATCAATTGACCATATCTTCCTCATCCAAACTCCAAATTAGATGAAATTTGAAGCGTTGGAATCATAAGATAGAGATCTTCAACGTGTGACTAATAATATAACACAAAATCTCACAAGGATGCGCTTAAAATTTAAGCAAAGAGATGATGATGTGTTACAAGAAAGTAAATTGATTTTAATCAAATTGAGCATCATCTTAGTGATAGATGTGTACTAGGTGAATGAATTGGGCTACAGAACTCATTTCAACATGAAATTGAGGACTAAGATGAGAATTAGAGCAAAGATGAAGTAGACAACATGTTTTTGAGGATTGAGAAGAGTCAGGTTATCACATCCTCCCCACCTTAAAAGAAATTTTGTCCCTAAAATCAGATCAAGTCATCAACCAAGATTTGGGTTTTCCTATTCAATGTCATAAATCATCATATTATTCTCATAATTTATCATCACTATTGATAATTTTCATCTCACTCTAATATTGAGCGATCGGGCTTCATGGTCATAGTATAGTCACATTGATCATCAAACAAGGGAGATCACTAAGTAGATCACAATTTTTGGAGAGATTATCATATCGATTACCAATTTGGAGAGATCACATTTTAGGTCAATTGAATAGAGTGCAAGAATGAAGTGTGACTTTCATTCCCAAAATGTAGAGTTTTAGCTTCTACATTTGGCCTAGGTGGGGTCCATGATTGAGATTTCATATTTCAACAATTCAAGGCCAACATCATATTTCAACATCGTGATTTCGTGCTCAAAATCAATGGAAGGTCCCACTCTAGTCCACATGGAGCTGACCCCAAAGTCATAAGTTGAGTGAGTTGTCATAATCATCATTTCAATATTACGAGATTTGGGGACATGAAAGTCATTAGTCATATATCGAGGGTGATCTCAAGATTCGAATAGGTTGATCACAGGAGTCAAGTCAAAACCAAGATCAATAATCTTGAGTTGAGGTTTTATACATCAATTTGGACATCAAAGTCATAGGTCCAGACATTTCAAAACTATGGTTTAAGTTCCTATCTAGACCTTAGGGTAATCATTCATTTGTTTACAATAATTGACCAACAATTGAGTAACATTTTGAGAAACATTCGAGATACGAGCAACTTTTTGAGATATCAACTTTATGTCCATTATCATGGTATTCCAAGGTTGATGAATGATCTAGACATGGGTCTTTCTAGGAACCTAACCACTAACTATAGTCAACAAACATCATATTTAAATATCATCATTAAATCAAGATTCAAGATTTAGTATCAATATCATCATGGATTTTGTCTATTAGAGACTTAGGTCCATCAATCAAAATCGTGTGGGAGGGGTTATCTTTCCAAACTCTAAATAATCCACAAGGTGAAAATTTAGAGGCAGTCAAAATAGAGATGTGACCTACGTTAGGGGAGTCATAAAGCATATATGAATAGGGCGAGTATCAACTACCAAGTCGTGTCACACCAGATCAACATCAAGTTCATAATAGGGCAATCATACTTCATGATTTTGCAAGATCAAGGTCAAATTCATTCCTTTCCTTTCAAGATCATGGTAAGGATAGATTTTAGAATTTGAGAAGTCAAATTGAGAACTCAAGAGTTTTAGCATACCAATGCTAGAGTAATATTCATGACCATCATATTTAAAAAAAATGAGCTTACAAAGAGGTGTACAAATCAATAGGGAAATACATCTTGTATTCAAGGCATCACATTGTGATCTGGGGGTCTAAGGCCATGGTCATACAAAAGTATGTGGCATGATGCACATCAATTGGGTGAGTTTTGCTTATATATGTTTGAGGTTTGAGCATAATATGGACAACATAGATATAGTCAATAGGGACATCAACAAGCATGATGTATAAAACATGAGTGCCACCTTATTTCACCATATCAATAATTGACCTCAAACATGGAAAGCACTTATGTCAAAGTAGGTAACATAGAGTTTTCATAAACTTTGCACATGAGTATGACACTTTCGAGAGTATCTTCTTAGATTAGGTAGGGTTTCAAATTTAAAGTCAGATCATGTCATTAACATCTTAATAAACTATCATGATTTCAAGTGAATTTTACTTTTCCCATGTATAAGCTACCCAAAATTGAGATATCATGTGATTAATATTCATGAGAGAAGAATCATACAAGGAGATGATTGATTACCTAATCATCGCCTACTTGGGTGTCTTAGATGGTCCTTAGAGAAAAGATGAGATGCTAGAACACTCTCAAAGCTCGGGGAAAGGATTTTAGTCCTTCCTGGGTTCTTAGGATGTGTTATGCCATAAACATATATAGAGGCCCATGTGTTTTTCTATGATACCATTTGTCACGAAACCTATTGTTACCCTAAGTCCACACTCCATATGGCAAAACAGCCAAAGGCAAATGGACCAGAGCGTTCGTCCCTATAATGGATCTCATAACATATTTCACACATGCTGTATATATGTAAAAAAAGTAACAACAAGACTACAAGATACTAAACATGGAGATAAGAGATAGCATGTACCCATTTCTAGATTCAAGTATACCCATTTGCATTGCATTTTAGAGCTTAGAATCTTAAGTGTCACAGATCTTCATTTGGAAACTACAAATTCGATAAACAAAACATATTAATGATAAATCATTAAGTATGCTATGAAAAAGGGATGTAAATAGTTTAAGAGTACTATACAAATTGCTTGGATAGAAACATCATATAAGAAAGAAGATGAAACAAGGCGAGAACAACTAACAACATTCTTTATCCAAATCATATTTTAGGTGTATTTCCATTATACTCAATAACATATTATGGCCATCGACCAACTTCCCATTGGAAGGGGTCGTAAGGGTGCTCAATATTATCTATCCTTTTATGGACTGTGTCTGCCTTATCTTGACATCTCAAGTAAGACACCCAACCTTGTGCCCTTACCCAGAGAATATAGGTAGGTACACTAGGTTTGTATAATGGACAAGTTCAATTATGTTCAAAGTTTGTTCAACATATATCAAGCAAAATGAACATACTAGTCATAGGGAACAAGTAGCTCAAGCAAGTAAATAACTATCCAAGCATTCATACGAGCATACATACAAACAAGCCAATACCATGGTAGGGTCAAGAGAGTAAGCATACCTTAAGATTTATGGTTCATGAGTCAGACCCTAGAGATTATCCAAACCAAGGGTACCTCACAAGGAAAAGATATAGCATGGTGTCTTAGTTCACTAGGGTTTGAGTACAAAACCATCATAAGAGTCATATGGATGATTCCCTAGATATAGATTCCAAGAATTTCAATGTTAGTTCCAAACTTCCAATGCACATGCCATTATTCAATCAAAGTAAAAGGATCAACATTAGGTCCTAGATCTAAGTGAACCATCGACATTAGATTAGATATAAACATGAGCTCATTTCTGAATTGATGTAAAGGAAGCATGATATTTTGATTATCATCATAGTCTAATCATATAAGATCACATCTAGTCATATTAGATCAATGCATGCAACATGGTCACATTGTCAAGCCCTAGAAGAATTAAGAGCATAGTTAGATGAAGTCGGTATCTTGTGTTTTTAACATGATAAAACTACTGATTTGAACTATACACGGCAAGGGATTTTCACAAAATTCAAATTATATCAAAAAAGAACCAACTAGGTCTTTTTAATGCACAAAGTACGTACTTGAGGTCATACATGGTATACTTAAGGTATCAGCATGAGGTATTGGTCCGTTGGAATAAAAATCTCAGGTTAAGCTATTGATTTCAAGGTACAATCATTCCATATAGAAATATTAGGTTAAAGTTTCCTATATGAGAAATTTGTAACATATAAACACCTAAATGGACCATCTTTAGGTCATAAAGGATCGATAAGGGATTAAGGATCATATAACCATTCCAAGACATTAATAACAGTAGAAGGGAGCTAGACTTTACTGATTCACATGAATGTAAGGTCCAAGATCATGAATTATACAAGTGGTGCATGTTAATTACAATATAAAAGATCATATAAGTCGATTCTTTAGAAAATCATGAATGGTACAAGAAAAACTAATAACATGGATAAATATAATGAAAAAGTGATGTTTTTATGGTCAAAATGATATATAACATCATTAGGTTTGGATGAGGAAGTTGATAGATATGAGGTTTGGAAAATTGATCATTCAATTGGGGTTTTAGAGGAGATTTTGGGAGAGATTCATACTCAAAAAGTCTTGTGGGCCGGATCATTCTCCCAGACCCATTACTAGTGGGAGTGCATCAGCAGGTGTTGACCTAGGGTCCCTGAGATAACTGGACTCCATCTACCTACTACAATTGCTCTCGACAGGTTCCACGATCGATCCTCATCGCTCAACTAAATGTCACTTCACAAAGGGGGGAGAGAGAGAGCAGACCATCATGACCCTCCATTCGTCTCATCCATTCTTTATCTGTGGACTGAGGATTTGTCCCTAACCTTGGACAAGCCCACACGAAGCAGGTCGTACTCCTGTGTCTGTAGCTCGCCAGAGAAAGTAAGGGCATGGAAAGCAAGCTCATTGGGGGTGAAAAGGACACCGTCCACCCTTTCCATGGCCACACGGCGCCATAGGAGGTGTCAGAGCTTGCCGAGGAAGGCTACAACTTGTCCACTAAAATTGTGTGTAGTGTCAGTGTCGTCCAAAAAAGGCAAGAAGAAGGAGGGTGGCTGGTCTTCTTGGGTTCACGATGGAGCAAGAAAAGAGAGGGGAATGATTTGGACGAGGGTTTTATAGGTGGAAAGGGTCTCAAAAGGAGCTAACGATGGCAGGAAGGGGGTCGATTTATGGCACCAAGGAAGGAGTAGGTGGCGTCAGCATTCTTTGTGCTGGTTTGGTGTATGGGGGTCAGAGATAAAAAGGTGACCGTGGGATGGGAATCCTGATCCATGGCACAAGGATCTGAGGGCCAAGATCCATTTCTCGGTGATCTGTGCGCCATGATTGGTCCACAAAGAAGTGCTAGGATTGCTGACAAAACAATGAAAAATGGGAGTGACTGTGTGAATGTGAGATCCCCCAACTGGGCACAAAACAGTCATCCCAAAGACAAAGCAAGGTGATAAAAGGTTAGAAGAAATTAGATATTCAAGTGTAGCTCATCAATTGGACATATCTTCCTCATCCGAACTCCAAAATAGATGAAATTTGATGTGTTGGAATCATAAGAGAGAAATCTTCAACATGAGACTAAGAATATAACACAAAATCTCACAAGGATGTGTTCAAAATTTAAGCAAAGACATGATTATGTGTTACATGAAAGCAACTTGATTTTAATCAAATTGAGCATCATATTAGTGATACATGTGTACTAGGTGAACTAATTCTTCCAAAAAACTTATTTAACATGAAATGGAGGGCTAAGATGAGAATTAGAGCAAAGATGAAGTAGACAACATGTTTTTGAGGAGTGAGAAGAGTCAGGTTATCACACACTTCATGGCCATAAAGAAACCTCCTAAGAATTCACCCCATCGCCGCCCAAAAACCTCCCAAATGGCCACCTCCACTATAATGGCTCATTTTCAAATTAGTAATCTATTTAGGGTTTACTTGGATGATTGTATGATTAATTAAGTTGATCATTGTTTAAACCTTAATTAATGATGGTAGTTAAGTTTTTATGTTTTAAATACAACAATAAAGTTTAATCATACTTTGATTCACATAATTAGGGTTAAGATTTGGAAACCCTAAGCGGCCCAAATTAGGGTTTTTATGACATATGAATATAGAATTTGATAAGTATAGTGTCTCACTAAATGATTTTTAGTATACTATGTCTAACTCTGATTCAACTAAAATTTGTTTATGACTTGGATATCTCAAATGTGAGAACTACTGAAAAAAAAATAATAATTTTTGAAGAATGTTCTAACATGTTTGTGGTCGAGTTTCAAACTCGACCGACCATATTTTTAGATTGATATAGCAGTGTGGTAATATAATTTTATCTTTTTATTGGTATATACAATTTAAGTAAAATTTTATTTGTAGTTGATAAATTCCATTATATACATACTATTAAATTGGTGTAATTTTTGGTTGATTTTTTATCTCTATAGAGAGGGGTTCAGTCGAGTTCTGTGAAGGACAACCTCGACCGACCATACTGCAGACTGCAATATAGTAGTGTGATATTTGATTTTTAGTTATTTATTGGTAACTCCAAATGATCTAAAATTTTTATTATTTCTTATAAACTAATTTTAGACATTGTTTTAAAGTTTCAAAAATTTTGGATGACTGTTGAGTTCTAAAAAGTGTGGTGTCGGTCGAGTTTATAACTCAGACGACCAACTAGTATGAGCAAAATAAAAATACATTGAAGGGCTTATTCGCAATTGTTCTAAGCACTTCAATCCATCTATATGACTAACCTAACACACAAGGATCTCTCATAACTCGTCATTCCTATCAAATAAACAAGATTCCATACCTCCTCTGATTTGATTCAAAATCACATCAAATCTCCCCCTTTATTCACTCTTTCTCTTCTAATCCCCATTTCTAGGGTTTCTGAGTTGAGAAGAGAATGAATTGGATTCATTTGCTAGAGTTTGATTGGGTTTCCAAAAATTCAGAGGTTGGCCTACGAATTTAATGTTCTTGGCACTTGAGGTGAGTGATTTTATCCCTCCTAAGCTTTGTATTCATGTTGAAAGCCTATTTCTATCTAGCTAAAATAATTAGAAACCTTGCTTGTAAATGTACGTGATTGGATATTGTTTTGGAAAAGATGTTGGGGGATCCAATTCTACTAATTGTGTTTATCTCTCATTTATTGGAACTTGATTAGTTCCTAATATATTGATTGATGATCCATGGGTAATCTTATGAGTATATGACTATGCTATTTCATGTGAATTTTTCCTAAAAATCAGTCTAGTGGTCGATATGCTTGAAATTGAATTAACATATATAAAATCATATTTGAATTGTACTAGATTGTATTATACAAGTGGATTGTTGAATGTTAATGGAATTGAATATAATATATGTGTAAGTGTCAGTATGAGGTGACCACATATGCTAATTAGGGTTTGTTTTGAGGAAGTGGATCAAATGAGTCAATTAATCAATGTATACATATGATTGATGAATGAAATGTGTGAAAAAGGAAACTAGGGTTTCCATGTTTGTGAATAACCCTAATGAACCCTTGAATCATGATTGGATTGCTGAATGATATGATTCTTATGATATGTTGAACTAAGGAATGACTTCTTGAAAACCCTAAAAGTTTCGTATTAAGACGATTATGACTGATAAAGCTAGAACTTATATGTGATGTTGTAAATGTGATCAAATGCTAAAATTGCAAGTATTAATACTTCAATTGAATATGATGAGCCTTACTAATATCATCTAAGTCTAATGCATCTATTTTATTATAATAAAGAATGATCATTGTTGATTATAGGAATGACATTAGAAGACAATGACATGGTACACTTATCTAAATATAAGAAATGATATGGAGAAATAAAATGTACTGATGGTGATGGCAAGTTAAAGATGAAACTACTGAAGTTAGTATGATGAAGTATTTGTTGGTTAAATTGGACATTATTAAACCCTTTGTTTTGATGATGACAAACATTTCTTTCTTGTGGATCTAACTTGCTATTTGAGTATTTCAGGGATAAATAAATAAGGTAATGGATAGTTGAAGAACAATACAAATTGGAAGATCAATATGCTTAAATTGCTTTTATTTTCATGATTGTACTCAATGTAAAAACTTGTACAAGTATATAATGTACAAGTACATAGATATCATGTAAATCAGGTGATAGATCTTCCCTATCTACTCACAAAACTTAGATAGATCCTCCCCTAAGATAGAATCACAATTACACATTGATATACACACTTAGTAGATGATTCAACATATTGAAACATGGACATTCTCGGTCGACAATCTTCTCGACCGAGACACCCTCAGTCAAAAAAATTCTTGATCAAGAACCACCTTAGTCTAAGTCACCAGCACTGATTATTGACCTGCACATGTAACCCTAGAACATCCCTTAGTCGACAACATTCTCAGCCGAGACCTTTGAGAAGGTTCAATAGTTGTTCGACTTCAAGTAAGTGGTAGTTGGAAGTTGGAAATGAACGTTGCAACATATTCACTACAAACCCTCCCTAGGTCAAAGAAATGCTCGACCAAGACACACCTCGGTCGACAAACTTCTCAAATGAAGCACTTTTCTGCACAAAACAATTAGCCATTGCAATGCAGTTTGTGGACACCTAACCACTATTTGAGCACATAAACACTATATAAACCCTCTAGAACGTCCCTAAGCCCTTGCAACTCATCCCTATAATTAGGAGAGGCCTTAGGACACCCAATACACATAATTTTTACTTGAGAATCAATCTTAGTGAGCAACAAGCAAAGTTACACTTGCAATCTTGTTCCCTTAAGCTCCAATTTCATGTCCTATAGCCAGTATCTCCTAGCCACCACATAATCACGTTCATATATAGTGGATAGGAGATCTATATGCTTGATATAGGATCAAAGCATTGTACTCATTGGTTAAGTATTTCCTTTCTTCCAATCTTGTTCTCTTTTGTTGTATATTATTCTCCTTGACTACTACTAGGTTGAAGGTTGTTGAAAGGAGGTGTGCTTGAGATTACTTCAAGGAAGTCTGCTTCAAGGGAGGTTAGAGCTACTTCTGAAGGAAGGCTATCTTAAGGTGGTGGAGCTACTTCAAGGTGGTGAAGGTTGCTCCGATGACTTGGAGTTACTTCAAGAAGGCCACTTCAAGGAGGTTGAGGCTACTTCAAGGGTGTAGAAGGAAGATGATTGTATTTTATGTAACATCCTTGCGAGGTAATAAAATTAATCACTTTTAAAATATCGGTTGGAAACAATCGGGTAGTGGACTGACTACATTTGATTTCAACGGTAGGAACCACTCTACATCCTCGTGTCTTCCTTGTTTCGCTCCTACTTCTTTGGTAGATTGTTTCAATTGTTTAATTAATTTTAAAAGTCCAAAAAGCTCTATTCACCCCCCCCCTCTAGATCTTTCAATTGGTATCAGAGAAGGTCTTCAAGGAGCCTTAACAGGTCTTGAAGGATGGGTGACAGTGTGCTCAACCACCTAAACTTGGTGGGAACCTATGTATCTCGTCCACCACCATTCGATGGAGGCAACTACAACTATTAGAAGAGAAGGATGCAGTTATTCTTCCAAGGCATCAGATGGGAGCTTTGGAGGATGGTGTCTACACCATATGTTCTTCCCAAAATCGAATATGCCACATGGGATGCAAATAGGGTTAAACAAGCTCAACTAAATGCTAAGGCAGTAAGTACATTATATTGTTGTATTTTTGTAAGTGAATTCAATAGAATCTCTTGATGTGAAACTACTTATGACATATGGCGTAGAATTTCAATCACACATGAAGGAACTATTCAAGTTAAAAACTCTAAAATTGGCATGTTTAAAAAAAAATTGAACAATTTCGTATGCAACCAAATGAATCTATTAGTGATATGTATGCAATATTTTCTACTATTATCAATGATTTAAGTGCATTAGGAAAATTTATAAGTGAAGAAGATCAGGTATCCAAAATTCTTAGGTGCTTTCCTCCAAATTACAAGCCAAAGGTGACGTCCATTAAAGAAGCCAATGATCTCACCAGATTGAGGATGGAGTAGCTCATTGGTAACCTAGAGACTCATGAGGTTACTCTTGAAGAAGAAGAAAGATTGGCAGCCGAACACAATAAGGAGAAAAGAAAGGACATTGCATTCAAAGCTACAACTAAAGCTAGTCATGATACAAGTGAAAAAGATAGTGAAGAAGAGACTCTCATTGTAAATGGTAAGCAATATAGAATATTTAAATCTAATAAAATTTCTAGTGTTTCTTCTTCCTCTTCCCCTAGGTGCTTTGAATGTGGAAAAAAGGGACATTTAAAGAATGAATGTCCTAAAGTCGAGAAAGGAAAGAAATCCTCTCTCAAGAAGAAAGAAAAAGCCTACGAAGCAACATGGGATGACTCAAGTGATGATAGTGAGAGTGGAGAAGAAGAAGTAGAATGCCTCATGACTAAAGAAGATAAGGTACAATGTCTCATTGCCACAACCAATGAAGAAGAAGATGAGGTAAGTCTTCTTGATTTATCTAAAGAAGAGTTAGTTGCTAGCATAGAAGAATTACATTATACATATATTGATTGTAAAATTTTTTAAAAAGGCTTACAAAAACTAATGAAGATTTGAATGTGAAATTGAATGATCTTACTTTTGAAAAGGAAAGACTTACGTCTGAAAAAACTATTTTGAAATCATCTATCAATGATTGCAATATTAAGTTGCTTGCTCTAGAAACTAACAATAACTTTCTTTGCCAAGAAAAGGTTGAATTGATTGCTAAGATAAATGATCTTCAGACTCAACCTATTCTTTATACTCATTTGGATTATTATGCTATTGTCAAAGAAAGAGATAGTTTTCTATCTAATCTAAACCAAGAAAAGTTAAACATTAAAAGGAGAATGGATGAAATTTCCAAGTTACAAAAAGATATTAGTATCTTGAAAAATAAAGTATTCTTGATAAAATTCTAAAAGACTCTTTTGGTCAAATTAGAAGGAGAGGACTAGGTTATGTGCCCAAAGATAAATCCTATAAAAAACCTAAGACTAAAAGAACACAAGCACCCAAGACCAAAGTGATATATGTACCCAAGAACAACTCAAATCAAAATCATAAAAAGAGAAATGAAATAGATTCCATTTGTTGTCACTATTGCTTGTGTCTAGGATATTATTCTTTCTCATGCACATACTGTCGTGACATCCCACCATCACACAGACAATGAGATGCCACGTGAAAATGTGCGGAAACACCATAATCCACATATTACCGAAAATACAGGTTAATTAAAACCGATTGCGGAAAACAGATGCAAGAAACTAATACATCCAGATTCTTATCCTGCAAGGAAAAGATGTTATATAAATATTTACAAGCCTTGATATTTATCCACAACCTATAGGAACTAGTTGTCCTATTGGCACCAGAGTTCATTACTTGTTTATACATACATAATGGGCCACATCAGGCCAGCAACAGGATATACAAAGCTACATCATCTATACGTTGTGAAACATCATCAAAACACCTCCGAGGACCTGAGAGTGCATGGATGACTCTAGGACTCTTCTACAAAACAATGAAAATAGAAGCATATCCATCTCTTGCCTCCTACTGTTCTTCTTGCTACTCAACCGTAACCTCATGACCACCACCACGTCTAGAACAATCACCTAAAAAGGTTGTAAACCAATGGGGTGAGACACACAATCCCAGCGAGAAACATAACTCCCCACAAAAACTATAAAACTTCATAAGAAGCTGGTAAAGAAGATAACTGATATACGAAGATCATAAGAGCATCATCCTAAGTAGAACTTATTATATTAGCAAACTTATCAAGATATCCAGGAGGCATATAACCAAGTATTCGTTATGGAACATGATTGACAAGATAAGCTTTATAAGAACTTATCACAAAATATAAGGATCGTACAAATAACTACAAGGTATAACTAGATCAACTATACAAGAAAGGCCTCAATCAATGTTCTGTGTTTTTCCCTAAGCAATATATACTATTCGGCTGGATTACGTATAATCATGCCCTGAGGAAGTGAGTCGTACCGCTCAAATCCAACCATCGGCGACGAAGCCCAAATCCAATGCCATACAAGGTCAATGGAAGAGCTAGACTTCACGACCTCACCACCTCATGGTCGGTACACGAGTGCTTAACAAGCCGGGCCGCAGTCTCATGCTTAGGTGTCACAGCCACATAGGGTCAGGTTACCCTCTGCCTAGCCCACCTTGGTACAGGTATCCGCGCTAGTGATCTGAGCCACGGGCCTATTCACCATGCTCTATAATCATTGAGCCATGGGCCTATTCACCATGCTCTTATCACACATCTTGAGCCATGGGCCTATTCACCATGCTCTTTCATATTGAGCCACGGACCTGAAACCACACTCTAGAGTCTACAACCAAAGTTGCACTCTAATCCTCCTATTTTTGGCTAGGAGAAACCACACATATTCAACAATATGTACTTCTGGGTTAACCCGCAGGAGAACCTGTTTCACCATAACAAACTACTGACGATGATGGATCTATGGCCAGGGCAAACTACATGATATGTTATACTGTAATTAATTAGTATATTTTAAGTGGATTGTTGAGGCAACCAAGTTGTAAAACATAAACATCATTGAATTGCATTATTACCATGGGATCTCAATCCCTCATCACAGAATGACACTGCCTCTCAAGGCTTACATCACCACCATGGGATAGAAAACCCTTATCTCAACATCAGAGTATAACACCTCGACTAGGCACTCAACCTTTATCAGGTCAACAGACCTTGTCACCTCGTACGGGTGATAGAATGTTATCCCATCAATCAAGGATTATCATTATTCAGTGTTATTCAAAACTCATATACATCCTAGTTCTTACCTGGCTATGAATTCATTTGATACACATGCATGGTTAGTATGCGTATTGAGAGAGATAACTGAATCACCAAACATAGATCTTTATGATTATCATGCTATTAGGGTTGAAGCTACATGATTGGATCAACATTCATGATTATAACTACATGAAGCACAAATTTGTATCTGTAGACAATTTACATTATTGTAATCAAACCACGAGCATCCACCATGCCTTTATTATATGAAAATAATCATGTATCTAATCATCTCACTTAGCACCAACTTTACGTATCAAACATATCACTCGTCACAACCTATCATTCATAATGCATCATCAACAGAGGTGCGGACACAAGATAACAAACTCACCAAAACTAGGGTTTCTGAGCTAGGTGCAACCCTTACCAAAGATACTGCCTACCCTCACTATAGGTGTGGTGGGTAGCGCATCCTCCACCCAAAGGGGTATTGGGCAGGATCACATCCCTCACAAAAAACCTATCATCTAGGGCACTTCGTCACACATATCGGCCAACCAAGTCGTGCACCCATGCACAAAGGATGTCGTGCAACCAAGGAGCATAGGTGTATCGTGCAACTAAGGCCATATGTGTGTCATGTATCCAGATCCAAGAGATGTGTCATTCATCTATGTGCAGGGTATATCGTGCACCCAAGTGCAAGGTGATATCGGGAAACCAGACCTGATGTGTGTCAGGCAGCACAACCAGCCCTAACGGCCAAGACCCTATCGTCCACTAAGGTTAGGGTTTCATGTCGGGAAACCACCATTATCATAACGCCCAAGGCCACATCAACCAAGGACAAGATCATAACGCCCAACAAGCACATTACTAATGTCTATCCAACTACATCATGGCGCTCAAGGAGGGCTATCGTTCAACTAAGTTAAGAATAACCATATTGGCCAACACTATGGCACCCATCTAGGGTTTCCCTATCCAAGGCTCATATCGGGCAACATCAAAACCAACCCATGTCTCCCAAGGCACAAAACAGATATATCTACCAAGAACCATGTCGGTCAAAGGGACATCCAGGGTTCAACACTCCCAAAACCTTCTTGGGTAACAAGGCATATCGCCCAACAACACTAACATGGTGAAGGGGTCATATCGGGCAACAAGGTCAATCAGAACCCATCTTATCATATTTCCCAAGACAAAACCCTAGAAGAGGGGTATCGTGCAAAACACCACAAAAGGGTATCGTGCAAAGCACAAGGACCATAATGGTTTGGTTATCATCAACCTCAAGATCACCATCATCAAACCCTAATAGATCAAGAGAGTTGGCTCACCTCTCAACAACTAAGAGTGAGGGGTTTTGCACAACCTCCATCACATATCGGGCAGCAAGGAGGATCATCATCATAACAGCCAAGATTCCAACCAAGGCTCACCTCTCAAATCCATGGTGAGAGAAGGGTATTGCCCAAGCAAATACAACATAGATTCACCTCTCAACAACTAAGAGAGAGGGGTTTTGCCTACACCACTAGAGCTCAAACTCACTTCTCAAAACCAAAAGGGAGAGAAAGGGGTTTTTCCCAAGGAACCCTAAACTCAAGGTTCGGCCACAAGGTCTAAGAACACATCAACAACATGACCACTATATATATATATATATCAAGATAAAAGTGTACATGTTAGGGAAAGAAACATATCTAACAAGATGCATGGTCGAGCAAGATGACATATAAACATGCAACATGAAAAAGAAGTAGTATAGCTAGGGTTAGGAGTTATGTAACACGCCTTAAGCAAGCTCCAAGATCCAAGATCCTACCACCAAGCTTCCAAGCTCCAAGCACCACCACAATAAGAGAAGCAAGACACACTCTAAGGTTCGGCCACCACTAGAGGAAGAAGAAGACTCCACCAAGGTGATCGGCCACCAAGCTAGCTCTACCAAGTTTATCGACCACCAAGCTCACCAAGGAGAGGTATCATCCACCAAGGAAGAAGGGAAGCAACTAAAGAGCTAAAGGGATCCCAAGCTAGAAAAGAAGGGGGTATATAAGCAAGCGGGTTAAGTGGGCGTCCACTAAGGGCTTGCTCCACATGTGTCTGCCCAACCACCACTTGTCTAAGGGTTATGCCACATGCTAGCATCCCAAAACACGTTTCCATGACTTGCCATCTACTAGCAAGGCAACGACCACATGTCCAAAGAAGGTGACATAAACGAGGCTAGGTCAAGTGGGGTGTGTGTCGCCCAACATGGTAACCCGACACACCCACCACCACCTTGGCTGATACACTTTCCTGGATGATACACTATCATGGATGACACACTCAAGTTGGCTAATACACCTAGGGCTTGCCCGACACCAGGCCCAACAAAGCAAGGCAAAGCCCAAACAAGGCAAAATAAAACCCAAGGTTGCTCAAGCAACGAGCCCAACCCATACTCTCAACCCTAGAGGATGCAAGGAGAGAGAAAGATATCTCTCAAGGTGACAAACTTGCACACCAAGCCTAAAACTTGGGTAAATTGCAAGTTGCACCTCAACCTCTCAACAAAGCACAGATAAACCCTAATCACAACTCAGGTGATTAGCAAACATCTCAACACAAGGTTTAGGCAAAGCAAATAGGGTAAGCCCAAAATGAAGGTCAGGGTCATTACAAGCCATAACCCTCTACAAAGGGATTTTTCCCCCAAAATCCGAAGAGAAAATTGAGGGATACTTCCTTCTCATCTCTTCCTCGAGCTCCCATGTGGCTTCCTCAATGCCACGATGATGCCAAAGAACCTTCACAAGCACCATGTTCTTCCTCTTTAACTTCTTCACTCTTCTGTCAAGGATCATCACTGCACCTTCTTCGTATGTCACATCTTCATCCATCTCAACCTCAACTAGTTTTATCACTGCCTCTGTGAATGTATGACTTTTCTTCAGCATATTGACATGGAACATTGTATCTAACATGTGCAACTCTAGTGATAGTTCTAACTTGTAAGCTACCTTGCCAACACGTGCTATTACTAGATATGGCCCCATATACATGGGTGCCAACTTGCCTTTCCGTATAAACCTAAGCACGCCTTTCCATGGTGAGACCTTGAGATACACTTTTTCTCACACCTCAAACTCTAGGGGTTGTCGGCGATTATCTGCATATGACTTCTGTCTATCCTGTGCCGCCTTCAACTGTTGATGTATCACTTTGATCTTCTCTGTTGTCTGCTGCACTAACTCAGGCCCAAAAGCTGATACTCTCCTGACTCATACCAGCACAAAGGAGATCTGCACTTCATGCCATATAAAGCCTCATAAGGAGCCATGTCGATGCTCTGTTGGTAACTATTGTTGTAGGTGAACTCTATCAAACTGATATGCACACCCCAACTGCCTAGAAACTACAAAACACAAGCTCAGAGAAGATCCTCCAAAGTCTGAATGGTCCTTTCAGACTGTCCATCTATCTGTGGGTGAAAAGTGGTACTGAACCTCAACTGCGTTCCCATCGCTTTGTGCAATTGTTCCCAAAAATGACTCGTGAACTAGGGACCTCTGTCAGAGACTATCATTGCGGGCACGTCATGCAAATGCACTATCTCATCCACATACACCTGAGCAAGCTTCTCTTCTATATACTTTGTCTTCACATGTATGAAATGAGTAGAATTTATCAATCTATCCACTATCACCCAGATGGAATCATGATTCTTAGCTGTCCTGGGTAGACCAAATACGAAATCCATGGTTAATGATCCCATGACACTACGGTATCAGCATGGGTTGCAACGTACCTACCGGCTTTTGATGCTCAGCCTCGACTTGCTGGCATACCACACACCTAGCCACTAACTCTGCTACATCTCTCTTCAAGTTAGGCCACCAATACAAGTCCTTCAGATTATCATACATCTTGTAACACCTGGATGCATAGCATACATCGGCGTGTGTGCTTCCTTGTACACTAGCTTTCTCAGATCATCAATATCGGGGACCACCATCCTACCATGATAGAAAACTAGTCCATCCTCGAACTCTTGGAACCCGTCACGCTTCTTGCTGCCAAACTCTGATATGATCAACTGAACTGAAGCATCTATCTACTGTGCATATTTGATCTGCTGCCTCAATGTAGGATTTACTTGCATCTGTGTCAACAATCCTTCCAACAAGGAGACTTCTAACTGTACATTCATCTTCCGCAAAGAGATTAACATATCCCACCTATGGCATACCAAGGAACTCAACTATGCCTTCTTTATAGGAAGAGAAAAAGACTTTATACTAAACGCATCAGCTACCACGCTCGCCTTACTAGGATGATACTCAATGGTGCAATCATAGTCATTGATCAACTCCATACATCGACATTGTTGCATGTTCAACTTGCTCTGCGAGAAGATATACTTCAGGTTCTTATGATATGTAAAGATCTGACACACTTCCCCATAAAGATAGTGTCTCTAAATCTTTAACGCATGGACCACCACTGCTAGCTCCAAATCATGTGTCGGATAACTCTCCACAGGTTTCTTAACCTGTCACAAAGCAAAAGAAACAACATGATCTTCCTGCATCAGCACACATCCTAGGCCTTTCTTGGAAGCATCGTAGAAAACCACATAGCCTTTCCCAGGCTCTGGCAGCACCAACAGTAGAGCACTAGTCAGCTTTTCCTTCAAACTTTGAAAAGCTTGCTGACAATGATCATCCCAAACAAAAGGTACATCCTTCATGTTCAACTTTTCAACAACAACGTGATTACACTAAAGTCCTTTATAAACCTCCAGTAGTAGCCTACTAGACCCATAAAACTACGAACTTCTGTCAGTGTTTTCGGTTGCTCCCACTCTACGATTGACTCCACCTTCCTGGGGTCCACTCTATCTCCTTCCGCGGATATGACATGGCCCAAGAAAGTTACTTCTTCTTACCAGAACTCACACTTACTAAACTTGGCATACAACTGGTGTTGGTGAAGAAGAGTCAACACTTTTCGAAGATGATGTTCATGCTCTTGACTATCTCAACTATAGATCAATATGTCATCTATGAAGACCACAACAAAATGATCTAGAAACAGACAGAACACCCTATTCATTAGATCCATGAAATCAGCAGGTGCATTGGTTAGCTCGAACGGCATAACCACAAACTCAAAGTGACCATACCTCATCCTAAAAGCTAACTTTGGTATGTCATCTGCCTTAATCCTCAACTGATGATATCCATACCATAGATCGATCTTTGAGAACACTATAGCACCATGCAACTGATCAAATAGATCATCTATCCTTGGCAAAGAATACTTATTCTTGATCGTGACTTTGTTCAATTATCTGTAATCTATGCACAGACGCATCGATCCATCCTTCTTCTTTACGAACAGGACTGGAGAACCCCACGGCGATGTGCTCAGTCTGATGAAACTTTTATCCAACAACTCATGTAACTACTTCTTTAGCTCTGCAATCTCGGCTGCAGCCATCCTGTACGGTGTCAGAGCACCTGGTTGTGTTCTTGGCACCAGATTGATCTCAAATTCAATCTCTTGAGGTGGGGGAACACCGGGAAACTCATCGGGAAACACATCCACAAACTCTCAGATAACAGGCACCTCCTCAAGGCTAGGAAGTTTTGCCTTGGTATCCACAACGTGAGATAAGAACGCCTTACATCCTTGTCGTAGCAACTTCTCTTCCACCATAGCTAACACCAAACATGTCGGAAGAATCTTCCTATCTCCTTGGAAGATCCACTTCTCACCATCATCAGCAAACACCGCTTGCTTGGAACCACAGTCCAACACAACCTTATACATCTCTAGGGTATCAATTCCAAGGATCACATCGAATCTATGCATATCAAGTGGTATAAGATTCACTTGTATATTGTGTCCTGAAAAGGATAAAACACAAGATGGACACACCTCTTGAAGCAATGCGGGTCCAACAAGAGGGTTTTCTAACAACAAACTATCTCTCTTATAGCTAACAGGTAAAAGATAGCTATCAAGCATACTACGTGTGATAAAAGAGTGCGTAGCACCTGGGTCAACCAGAATAGATATAAAGCAAGAAGAAGACAAATCAGAATGAAATAACTTCATCTGACATCCCACCACTCATGGGTTGACTATCGCCTCTGACTCATAGCATAGAATCGAGTCGTCACTTGCTGTCATCCACATCCTCTGCCTCCTTGAGCAGACGATCCCACTTGCAACGCTTGGTCGTGTCCTCACCCTCTGTTACCACTAGACTAATGTCTATCTGACCCTTGCTGATTCTGCCTCGGCTGCTGTGTCACTTCAACATCTCTCTTTGGGAAATTTGTCCTGAAATGCCCAACCTGACCACAAAGATGACATGAGTGGTCTCTCTATTGTTGACTAGATGGCCCTATAACTACCACTAAAGTTGTACTATGGGATTTCGATGGCATAAATCCATGCCCTCTTCCCTTACTCAGCGACCACTATGACGATGCAATGGAACCTTGTATCACAGAAGGTGTTGAAAACCTTGGCTTCTTGAAGCCATCAAACCTCTGTCTTGGAAAGTGAGCAGGCCTTTTCTTGGTCATGGACTCCCTCTTCTCCTTGATACACCATTCTATCCTTCAGACAGACTCCACAAACATGGTGAACCGCTCCCGGCTCTCCAAAGTAGCAGCAAGTGTTGTCAACTCAGCACTTAAACCTTTCTCAAACTATTTGATTCTCTCATCATCTGTCGTCGCCATGTGAGAACAGAACCTCAGCAAGTTCATAAACTTGGCTTCATACTCGGTGATGCTCATCGATCCTTGGTGCTCAAACTAGTTGATCTTCTCATCTAGATACATCTTCGTGAAGTATCAGCTGACGAACTCCCACCGGAAACCCCCACAACAGATCACCTCACCAAGCCGCTTCTCCTCCTCGATGGCCCACCAGTGGCCAACACTACCTTTCATAAGGTAGACAGTGTGCTTGACTTTGTCTGCTTCAGAGATGTCAAGGATCTTGAAGGCTTTCTCGAGACCTATCAACCACATATCTACATCCGCTAGATTAGCCGTCCCAACATAATCTAAAGCTCTGACTCGGTGAGGCCGCTCAAAGGTCTTCCCAATACCTAACATTTTACCATGGGGATCATGTGCTCTTAGCGGAGGCACTGGCAACCTTTCCACCATGAGATTCATCGTAGCCATTAACTGCCCCATAAGCTATTGATAGGTAGGGTTTTCGAGAATGGCTGGGTCAAGTTGGGGGACGTCAGACACCTGATCTTCATGTGCCTACACTCTTGCTCCATCAACTAATGCAGCATCACTGCTCTCGGCATCATGTTCTTCATGGTTTCCAGACATCTTTAAGCTTTATCTTCCGCTGAGGGTAGAAGGTTATTGTAAGAAAATCTGGAATACTCACAAGAATAGACACAACCCTAGTCCTAGATCCCTATAGACTCAGCGAACCTAGAGCTCTATTACCAAAAATTTTCGTGACATCTCGCCATCACACAAATAATGAGATGCCACGCAAAAATGTGCGGAAACACCATAATCCACACATTACCAAAAACACGGGTTAATTAAAACCAATTGCAGAAAATAGATACAAGAAACTAATACATCTAGATTCTTATAATGTAAGGAAAAGATGTTATATAAATATTTACAAGCCTTGATATTTGTCCACAGCCTATAGGAACCAGTTGTCCTATCGACACCAGAGTTCATCACCTGTTTATACGTACATAATGAGCCACATCAGGCTAGCAACAGGATATACAAAGCTACATCAGCTATACATCGTGAAAAATTATCAAAACACCTCCAAGGACCTAAGAGTGCAGTGATGACTCTAGGACTCTTCTAAAAAATAAAAAAAAATAGCAACATATCCATCTCTTTCCTCCTACTACTCTTCTTACTGCTCAGCCGCAACCTCACGACCACCACCACGTCTAGTACGACCACCTAAAAAGGTTGTAAACTAACAGGGTGAGACATAGTCCCAGAGAGAAACATAACTCCGTGCCAAAACTATAAAACTTCAGAAGAAGCATGTAAAGAAGATAATTGATATCAGCAGATCATAAGAGAAGCATCCTGAGCAGAACTTATTATATTAGCAAACTTACTAAGATATCTAGGAGGCATATAACCAAGTATTATTTATGGAACATGATTGAAAAGATAAGCTTTATAAGAAATTATCACAAAATATAAGGATTGTACAAATAACTACAAGGTATAAAGAGATCAACTATACAAGAAAGACCTCAATCAATGTTCCATGTTTTTCCCTAAGCAGTATATACTATTCGGCTGGATTACATAGTATCATGCCCTGAGGAAGTGAGCCGTACCGATCAAATCCAACCATCATCTGCGAAGCACAAAGTCGGTGATGTACAAGGTCAATGGAAGAGCCAGACTCCACGAACTCACCACCTCATGGTCAGTGCACGAGTGCTTAACAAGCCGGACTGCAGTCTCATGCTTACGTGCCTACAGCCACACATGGTCAGGTTACCCTCTTCCTAGCCCACCTTGGTACATGTAACAATGCTAGTGATCTGAGCCACATGCTTGTTCATCATGCTCCATAATCATTGAGCCATGGGCCAGTTCACCATGCTCTTATCACACATCTTGAGCCATGGGCCTGTTCACCATACTCTTTCATATTGAGCCATGAGCCTGAAACTGCGCTCTGGAGTCTACAACTGAAGTTGCACTCTAATCCACCTATTTTTGTCTAGGAGCAACCACACATATTCAAATATATGCACTTTCGGGTTAACCTACAGGAGAACCCGTTTCACCATCACCAACTACTGACGATGATGGATGTATGGCCAGGGCAAACTACATGATATGTTCCACTCTAATTAATTAGTATATTTTAAGTGGATTGTTGAGGAAACCAAGTTGTAAAACATAAACAACATTGAATTGCATTATTACCATGGGATCTCAATCCCTCATCATAGAATACCACTGCCTCTCAAGGCTTACATCACCACCATGGGATAGCAATCCCTTATCTCAACATCAGAGGATAAGACCTCGACTAGGCACTCAACCTTTATCAGATTAATAGACCTTGTCACCTCGTACGGGTGATACATGTTATCCCATCAATCAAGGATTTTCATTATTCAGTGTTATTCAAAACTCATATACCTCATAGCGCTTACCTAGCTATGAATTCATTTGATACACCTACATGGTTAGTATGTGTATTGAGAGAGATAACCGAATCACCAAACATAGATCTTTATGATTATCATGTTATTAGTGTTGAAGGTACATGATTACATTAACATTCATGATTATAACTACATGAAGCACAAACTTGTATCTGTAGACAATTTACATTATTGTAATCAAACCATGAGCATCCACTATGCCTTTATCTTATGAACATAATCATGTATCTATTCATCTCACTTAGCACCAACTTTAGGTATCAAACATATCACTGGTCACAACCTATCATTCATAACACATCATCAACAGAGATGCGGGCACAAGATAACAAACTCACCAAAATTAGGGTTTCCGAGCTAGGTGCAACCCTTACCAAAGATACAACCTACCCTCACTATAGGTGTGGCGGGCAGCGTATCCTTCACCCATAGTGGTATTGGGAAAGATCAAATCCCTCACCAAAAACCTATCGGCTAGGGCACTTAGCCACACATATCGGCCAACCAAGTTGTGCACTGATGCATAAAGGATGTTGTGCAACCAAGGAGCATAGGTGTATCGTGCAACTAAGGCCAAAAGTCTGTCGTGTATCCCGATCCAAGAACTGTGTCATTCAACTATGTGCAGGGTATATCGTGCACCCAAGTGCAAGGTGATATCGGGCAACCAGACGTGATGTGTGTCGGGCACCAGAACCAGCCCTAATGGCTAAGACCCTATCTCCCATTGGGGTTAGGGTTTCATGTCGGGAAGCCACCATTATCATAACGCCCAAGGCCATATCAACCAAGGCTAAGATCATAACTCCCAACAAGCACACTATTTACCTCTATCCAACTACTTCATGGCACTCAAGTAGGGCTATCGTTCAACTAAGTTAAGCACAACAATATCAGCCAAAACTATGGCGCCCATCTAGGGTTTCCCTATCCAAGGCTCATATTGGGCAACATCAAAACCAACCCATGTCGCCCAAGGCACAAAATAGAGATATCTACCAAGCACCATGTCGATCAAAGGGACATCCAGGGTTCAACACTCCCAAAACCTTCTTGGGTAACAAGGCATATTGCCCAAAAACACTAACATGGTGAAGGGGTCATATCGGATAACAAGGTCAATCAGAACCCAACTTATCATATCGCCCAAGACAAAACCCTAGAAGAGGGGTGTCGTGCAAAGCACCACAAAAGGGTATCGTGCAAAGCACAAGGACCATAATGGTTTGGTCATCATCAACCTCAAGATCACCATCATCAAACCCTAATAGATCAAGAGAGTTGGCTCACCTCACAACAACCAAGAGAGAGTGGTTTTGCACAACCTCCATCACATATTGGGCAACAAGATGGATCATCATCATAATGGCCAAGATTCCAACCAAGGCTCACCTCTCAAATCCATGGTGAGAGAAGGGTATTGCCCAAGCAACTAGAGCATAGACTCACCTCTCAACAACTAAGAGAGAGGGGTTTTGCATACACCACTACAGCTCAAACTCACTTCTCAAAACCAAAAGGGAGAGAAAGGGGTTTTGCCCAAGGAACCCTAAACTCAAGGTTCGGCCACAAGGTCTAAGAACACATCAACAACATGACCACTATATATATCAAGATAAAAGGGTACATACTAGGGCAAGAAACATATCTACCAAGATTCATGGCCGATCAAGATGACATATAAACATGCAACATGAAAAAGAATTAGTATAGATTGGGTTAGGAGTTATGTAACCCGCCTTAAGAAAGCTCCAAGCTCCTAGCACCTACCTTCCAAACTCCAAGCACCACCACAAGAAGAGAAGTAAGACACACTCTAGGGTTTGGCCACCACAAGATGAAGAAGAAGACTCCACCAAGGAGATCGGCCATCAAGCTAGCTCTACCAAGTGTATCGGCCACCAAGCTCACCAAGGAGAGGTATCGTCCACCAAGAAAGAAGGGAAACAACTAAAGAGCTAAAGGGATCCCAAGCTAGCAAAGAAGGGGGTATATAAGGAAGAGGGTTAAGTGGGTGTCCACTAAGGGCTTGCTCTACTTGTGTCCGCCCAACCACCACTTATCCAAGGGTTATGCCACATGCTAGCATCCCAAACCACTTGTCCATGACTTTCCATCTACTAGCAAGGCAACAGCCACGTGTCCAAAGAAGGTGACACAAACGAGGCTAGGTCAAGTGGGGTGTGTGTCGCCCAACATGGTAACCCGACACACCCACCACCACCTTGGCCGATACACTTTCCTGGCTGATACACCATCCTAGATGACACACTCAAGCTTGGCCGATACACCTAGGACTTGCCCGACACAAGGCCCAACAATGTAAGGAAAAGCCCAAACAAGGAAAAACAAAAACCAAGGCTGCTCAAGCAATGAGCCCAACACATCACCTACCGGCTTTTGATGCTCAGCCTTAACTTGCTAGCATACCACACACCTAGCCACAAACTAAGCTACATCTCTCTTCAAGCCAGGCCACCAATACAGGTCCTTCAGATTATGATATATCTTGGTGACACCTGGATACATAGCATACATAGACGTGTGCACTTCCTCGAGCACTAGCTTTCTCAAATCATCAACATCGGGGACCACCATCCTACCATGTTAGCAAACTAGTACATCATTGGTACTCATGGAACCCATCACACTTCTTGCTGCCAAACTACTATCTGATCAACTGCACTAAAACATATGTCTGTTGTGCGTCTTTGATCTGCTACCTCAATGTAGCTTTACTTGCATCTTTGCCAACAATCCTGCCAATAAGGACACTTCTAACTATACATTCATCTACCACAAAGAGATGAACATATCCCGCCTATGGCATACCAAGGAACTCAACTGTGCCTTCTTTATAGGAAGAGAAGAAGACTTTCTACTAAGCGCATCAGCTACCACGTTCGCCTTACCAGGATGATACTCAATGGTGAAATTGTAGTCATTGATCAACTCCATCCAGTGACGTTGTCGCATGTTCAACTCGCTCTGCGAGAAGATATACTTCAGGTTCTTATAATCGTAAAGATCTGACACACTTCCCCATAAAGATAGTGTCTCCAAATCTTTAACGCATGGACCACTGCTGCCAGCTCCAAATCATGTGTCGGATAACAGTCATCATGTTTCTTAAGATGTCACAAAGCAAAAGAAACCACATGATCTTCCTACATCAGCACACATCCTAGGCCTTTCTTGGAAGCATCGCTGAAAACCACATAGCCTTTCCCAGGCTCTGGCAGCACCAACACTAGAGCACTAGTCAGCTTTTCCTTCAATCTTTGGAAAGCTTGCTGACAACGATCATCCCAAACAAAAGGTACATACTAGGGCAAGAAATGTATCTAACAAGATGCATGGACGATCAAGATGACATATAAACACACAACATGAAAAAGAAGTAGTATATCTAGGGTTAAGAGTTATGTAACCCACCTTCAGCAAGCTCCAAGCTCCTAGCACCAAACTTCCAAGCTACAAGCACCACCACAAGAAGAGAAGCAAGACACACTCTAGGGTTCGACCACCACTAGAGAAAGAAGAAGACTCCACCTAGGAGATCAGCCACCAAGCTATCTCTACTAAGTGTATCGGCCACCAAGCTCACCAAGGAGAGGTATCATCGATCAAGGAAGAAGGGAAGCAACTAAAGAGCTAAAGGGATCCCAAGCTAGCAAATAAGGGGGTATATAAGCAAGAGGGTTAAGTGGGTGTCCACTAAGGGCTTCCTCCACATGTGTCTACCCAACCACCACTTGTCCAAGGGTTATGCCACATGCCAGCATCCCAAACCACTTTTCCATGACTTGCCATCTACTAGCAAGGCAACGACCACATGTCCAAAGAAGGTGACACAAACGAGGCTAGGTCAAGTGGGGTGTGTGTCCCCCAACATGGTAACCCGAAACACCCACCACCACATTGGCCGATACACTTTCCTGGCTGATACACCATCCTGGTTGACACACTCAAGCTTGGCTAATACATCTAGGGCTTGCCCGACACAAGGCCCAAAAAAGCAAGGCAAAGACCAAACAAGGCAAAACAAAACCCAAGGTTGCTCAAGCAATGAGCCCAACCCATCCTCTCAACCCTGGAGGATGCAAGGAGAGAGAAAGATATCTCTCAAGGTGACAAACTTGCACACCAATCCTAAAACTTTGGTAAATTGCAAATTCCACCTCAACCTCTCAACAAAGCATAGACAAATCCTAATCACAACTCAGGTGATTAGAAAACATCTCAACACAAGGTTTAGGCAAAGAAAATAGGGTAAGATCAAAATGAAGGTTTGGGTCCTTACAAGCCATAACCCTCTACAAAGGGATTTTGCCCCCGAAATCTGAAGAGAAAAGTGAGGGATACTTCCTTCTCATCTCTTCCTCGAGCTCCCATGTGGCTTCCTCAATGTCACGATGATGCCAAAGAACCTTCACAAGCACTAGGTCCTTCCTCTTTAACTTCTTCACTCTTCTGTCGAGGATCATCACTGGACCTTCTTCGTATGTCACATCTTCATCCAGCTCAACCTCAACTAGTTGTATCACTGCCTCTGTGCCTGGATGACTTTTCCTTAGCATACTGACATGGAACACTAGATGCAACCTGTGCAACTCTGGCGGTAGTTCTAACTTGTAAGCTACCTTGCCAACACCTGCTATCACTGGATATGGCCCCATATACCTGGCTGCCAACTTGCCTTTCCATCCAAACCTCAACACGCCTTTCCATTGTGAGACCTTGAGATACACTTTGTCTCCCACATAGAACTCTAGGGGTCATCGGTGACTATCTGCATACGACTTTTGTCTATCTTGTGCCACCTTCAAATGTTGCTATATCACTTTGATCTTCTTTGTTGTCTGCTGCACTAACTCAGGCCCCAAAAGCTAATACTCATCTGACTCATACCAGCACAAAGGAGATCTTCCCTTCATGCCATATAAAGCCTCATAAGGAGCCATGTCGATGCTCCATTGGTAACTATTGTTGTAGGCGAACTCTATCAAACTGAGATGCACATCTCAACTACCTAGAAACTGCAAAACACAAGCTCGGAGAAGATCCTCCAAAGTCTGAATGGTCCTTTCAGGCTATCCATCTGTCTGTGGGTGGAAAGCGATACTGAACCTCAACTGTGTTCCCAACGCTTTGTGCAACTGTTCCCAAAAATGACTCGTGAACTGGGGACCTCTGTCAAAGACTATCATTGCAAGCACACCATGCAAATGCACTATCTCATCCACAAACACCTGAGCAAGATTCTCTGTTGTATACATTGTCTTCACAAGTATGAAATGAGTAGACTTTGTCAATCTGTCCACTATCACCCAGATGGAATCCTGATTCTTAGCTATCCTTGGCAGACCAACTATGAAATCCATAGTTATATGATCTCATTTCCACAGTGGTATCAACATGGGTGGCAACGTACCTGCCAGCTTCTGATTCTCAGCCTTGACTTGTTGTCATACCGCACACCTAGCCACAAACTCGGCTACATCTTTCTTCAAGCCATGCCACCAATACAGGTCCTTCAGATTATGATACATCTTGGTGACACCTAGATGCATAACATACATCGACATGTGCTCTTCCTCAAGCACTAGCTTTCTTAGATCATCAATATCGGGGACCACCATCCTACCATGATAGAAAACTAGTCCATCCTCAGACCCATGGAACCCATCACGCTTCTTGCTGCCAAACTTTGATCTGATCAATTGAACTGAAGCATCTGTCTGTTTTGCATCTTTGATCTGCTACCTCAATGTAGGCTTTACTTGAATTTGTGCCAACAATCCTGCCAGCAAGGAGACTTCTAACTATACATTCATCTGCCACAAAGATACAAACATATCCCACCTATGGCATACCAAGGAACTCAATTGTGCCTTCTTTATAGGAAGAGAAGAAGACTTTCTGCTAAGTGCATCATGTACCACGTTTGGGTAACTAGGATGATACTCAATGGTGCAATCGTAGTCATTGATCAACTCCATCCAGCGATGTTGTCGCATGTTCAACTCACTCTGCGAGAAGATATATTTCAGGTTCTTATGATCCATAAAGATCTGACACACTTCCCCATAAAGATAATGTCTCCAAATCTTTAACACATGGACCACTACTGCCAACTCCAAATCATGTGTCGGATAACTCTCGTCATGTTTCTTAAGCTATCGCAAAGCAAAAGAAACCACATGATCTTCCTGCATCATCACACATCCTAGGCCTTTCTTGGAAGCATCACAGAAAATCACATATCCTTTACCAGGATCTGGCAGCACCAACACTGGAGCACTAGTCAGCTTTTCCTTCAAACTTTGGAAAGCTTGCTGACAATGATCATCCCAAACAAAAGGTATATCCTTCCTGGTCAACTTTGTCAACGGCAATGCGATTACACTAAAGTCCTTTATAAGCCTCCGGTAGTATCCTACTAGACCCAGAAAACTACGAACTTCTGTCGGTGTTTTTGGTTGCTCCCACTTTGCGACTGACTCCACCTTCCTGGGGTCCGCTCTGACTCCTTCCACGGATATCACATGGCCCAAGAAAGTTACTTCTTATAACCAGAACTCACACTTACTAAACTTGGCATATAACTAGTGTTGGTGAAGAAGAGTCAACGCTTGTCGAAGATGTTGTTCATGTCTTGACTATCTCGATTATAGATCAAGATGTCATCTATGAAGACCACAACAAACTGATCTAGAAACGGATGAAACACCATGTTCATTAGATCAATGAAAGCAGCAGGTGCATTTGTTAGCCCGAACTGCATCACCACAAACTCAAAGTGACCATACCTCATCCTAAAAGATAACTTTGGTTTGTCATCTGCCTTAATCCTCAACTGATGATATCTAGATTGTAGACCGATCTTCGAGAACACTGTAGCACAACGTAACTGATCAAACAGATCATCTATCCTTGGAAAAGGATACTTGTTCTTGATCGTGACTTTGTTCAATTGTCGGTAATCTATGCACAGATACATCAATCCATCCTTCTTCTTTAAGAATAGGACTGGAGCACCCCATGACGATGTGCTCGGTCTAATGAAACATTTATCCAACAACTCCTGTAACTGCTTCTTCAGCTCTATCATCTCAGCTGGAACCATCATGTACGGTGTTAGAGCAACTGGTTGTGTTCTTGGCACCATATTGATCTCAAAGTCAATCACTCGAGGTGGGAAACACCGAGAAACTCATCAGGAAACACATCCACAAACTCTCAGATAATAGACACCTCCTCAAGGCTAGGACCTTTTGCCTTGGTATCCACAATGTGAGCTAAGAACGCCTTACATCCTTGTCGTAGCAACTTCTCTTTCACCATAGCTGACACCAAACATGTCAGAAGAATCTTCCTATCTCCTTGGAAGATCCACTTCTCACCATCATCAGCAAACACCGCTTGCTTGGAACAACAATCTAACACAACCTTATACTTCTCTAGGGTATCCATTCCAAGGATCACATCAAATCCATGCATATCAAGTGGTATAAGATTCACTTGTATATTGTGTCCCGAAAAGGATAAAATACAAGATGGAAACACCTCTCGAAGCAACGCATGTCCAACAAGAGGGGTTTCTAACAACAAACTATCTCTCTTATAGCTAACAGGTAAAAGATATATATCAAGTGTACTACGTGCGATAAAAGAGTGTGTAGCACCCGAGTCAACCAGAACAGATAAAGCAAGAAGAAGACAAATCAGAATGAAATAACTTCATCTAACCTACCACCACTCGTGGGTTGACTATCACCTCTGGCTGACTCATAGCATAGAATCGAGATGTTGCTTACTGTTGTCCATATCCTCTGCTTCCTTGAGTAGACGATCCTACTTGCGATGCTTGGTTGCATCCTTGCCCTCTGTTACCACTGGACTGTTGTCTATCTGACCCTTGCTGATTCTACCTCGGCTGCTGTGTCACTTCAACATCTCTCTTTGGGCAATTTGTCTTGAAATGCCCAACCTAACCACAAAGATGACATGACTGGTCTCTCTATTATGGCCCAAATGGCCCTTTCACTGCCACTAAAGCTGTACTATGGGTTTTGGATGGTGTAAATCCATGCCCTCTTCCCTTACTCGGATACCACTATGACGGCGCACTGGAACCTTGTATCACAGAAGGTGCTAAAAACCTTGACTTCTTGAAGCCATCAAACCTCTGTCTCAGGAACTGAGCATGCCTTTACTTGGTCTTGGAATGCCTCTTATCCTTGAAAGATCGTTCTATCTTTCGGACAAACTCCACAAATGTGGCGAACTGCTCCCGGTTCTCCAAAGCAGCAGTAGGTGTTGTCAACTCAGCACTCAAACCTTTCTCAAACTATTTGATTCTGTCGTCATCTGTCATCGCCATGTGAGGACAAAACCTCATTAGGTCCATAAACTTGGCTTCATACTCGGTGATGCTCATCGATCCTTGGTGCAAAAGGTCAAACTGGTTGATCTTCTCATCCATATACGTCTTCGGGAAGTATCGGCTGATGAACTCCCACCGGAAAACCTCCCAACAGATCACCTCACCAGGCCGCTTCTCCTCCTCAATGGCCTACCAGTGGCTAGCACTACCTTTCAGAAGGTAGACGGTGTGCTTGACTTTTTCTACTTCGGGGATGTCAAGGATCCAGAAGGCCTTCTCGAAACATGTCAGCCACAGATCTACATCCGCTGGATCAGTCATCCCAGCATAATCCGAAGCTCCGACTAGGCAAAGCTACTCAAAGGTCTTCCCAATACCCAATGTTTCACCATGAGGAGCCTGTGCTCTTAGCAGAGGTACTAGCAACCTTTCCACCATGAGATTCATCATAGCCATTAACTGCCCCATAAGATGCTAATAGGCATGGTTTTCAAGAATGGTTGGGTCAAGCTGGGGAACCTGAGATACTCGATCTTCATGTGCCTACACTCTTGCTCCATCAACTGATGCAACATCATTACTCTCGGCATCATGTTCTTCATGGTTTCCAGACATATTTAAGCTTTATCTTTCACTGAGGGTAGAAGGTTATTGTAAGAAAATCTAGAATATTCACAAGAACAAACATAACCCTAGTTCTAGATCCCTGTAGTCTCAGCGAACTTAGAGCTCTGATACCAAAACTTATCGTGACATCCCGCCATCACACAGACAACGAGATGTCATGCGAAAATGTATAGAAACTCCAAAATCCACATATTACCAAAAACACGGGTTAATTAAAACTGATTGCAGAAAATAGATACAAGAAATTAATACATCCAGATTCTTATCCTACAATGAAAATATGTTATATAAATATTTACAAGCCTTGATATTTGTCCACGGCCTATAGGAACCAGCTGTCCTGTCGACACCAGAGTTCATCACCTATTTATACATACATAACATGCCACATCAGGCCAGTAGTAGGATATATAAAGCTACATCAGCTATACATTGTGAAATATCATCAAAACACCTCTGAGGACCTAAGAGTGTAGGGATGACTCTAGGACTCTTCTACATAACAACCAAAATATAACATATCCATCTCTTACCTCCTACTGCTCTTCTTGCTACTCGACCGCAACCTCACGACCACCACCACGTCTAGCACAATCACCTAAAAAGGTTGTAAACCAACAGGGTGAGACACATAGTCCTAGCAAGAAACATAACTCCCTGCCAAATCTATAAAACTTCAGAAGAAGCAGGTAAAGCAGATAACTGATATCAGCAGATCATAAGAGTAGCATCTTGAGCAGAACTTATTATATTACCAAGATATCCAGAAGGCATATAACCAAGTATTCTTTCTGGAACATGATTGAAAAGATAAGCTTTATAAGAACTTATCACAAAATATAAGGATCGTACAAATAACTACAAGGCATAACTAGATAAACTATACAAGAAATGCCTTAATCAATGTTTCATGTTTTGCCCTAAGAAGTATATACTATTCGGTAAGATTACATATTATCATGCCCTGAGGAAGTGAGCCGCAAAGCCCAAAGTCGGTGTCATACAAGGTCAATGGAAGAGCCAGACTCCACGACCTCACCACCTCATGGTCAGTGAACGAGTGCTTAACAATCTGGACCACAATCTCATGCTTAGGTGGCTGCAGCCACACAGGGTTAGGTTACCCTCTACCTAGCCCACCTTGGTGTAGGTATCGGCGCTAGTGATCTGAGCCATGGGCCTATTCACCGTGCTCCATAATAATTGATCCATGGGCCTAATCACCATGCTCTTACCACACATCCTGAGCCATGGGCTTGTTCACCATGCTCTTTCATATTGATCCATGGGCCTGAAACCGCGCTTTGGAGTCTACAACCGAAGTTGCACTCTAATCCTCCTATTTTTGGCTAGGAGAAATCATCACCAACTACTAATGAAGTTGGATCTATGGCCAGGGAAAACTACATGATATGTTCCACTATAATTAATTAGTATATTTTAAATGGATTGTTTAGGAAACAAGTTGTAAAACATAAACATTATTGAATTTCATTGTTACCATGGGATCTCAATCCCTTATCACAGAATACCACTACCTCTCAAGGCTTACAT
The DNA here is from genome assembly GCA_963693085.1 of Alisma plantago-aquatica. NCBI lineage: Eukaryota > Viridiplantae > Streptophyta > Magnoliopsida > Alismatales > Alismataceae > Alisma > Alisma plantago-aquatica. The sequence goes on along the minus strand of OY856412.1, from coordinate 658,708,442 downwards.
CACCACCATGGGATATTAATAACTTATCTCAACATCAGAGGATAACACCTTGACTAGGCACTTAGCCTTTATCAGGTCAACAGACCTTGTTGTTGACTCAAGGTCAATTAGGTCAATGTTGACTCACGTCTAAATTGACTAAACCCTTGTTTTGATGATGACTAACCATTCCACATATTGGTGTCTAATGCTTCTACATTGAGTGATTTCAGATTAGGTTTAGACACACTCCAAATGCCCTAACTTGCGCATATCAAATTGGAGAAAAGACAAGTCAAAATAGCTACAAGTGTGCAATTTGGGATCTCTATGTAAATGACCTTAGAATTGCTTTGTAATCACTTGTAATGATTGTATGACTTGTAATTAAGCTTAGAAAAATTATTGGGACACAAAAATCCATCATTTGTACGGTTAAATGAAAATTCCAAAATACCCATAACAGGGATTGTGTCGGTCGAATTCCAAACTCGGCCGATCCATATATTCTGGGATTTTTGTTGGAATCGGCCGAGTTACAAACTCAGCCGATCCACCGTTCGGTCGAGTTCTAGCTAGGAAACTCGGCCGATCCACTGATCGGTCCAAGTCTAGAAATGGACCGATCGGCCGAGTTTCTCAAAGGAAACTCGGCCGACAGTCTAGCTTTCAGCCTTGTCTTTTAGTGGTTCGGCCGAATTGCCTTTATAGAAACTCGGCCGATCAGACTGTACTGGAATTCAGAAAAAGCATTTCCAACCGTTGGAGACTTTGTTGGGACCCAAAATAGATCTGTTGCAACTTGTAAAACGGCTATTTTTCGTTCACAAGTGTTCCCAAAGGCTAAGAGGCATCCCCAGCTATAAATAGGACCCCTTGGGCTTCATTCCAAGGTTGAGCATTCATTGCAAACTCTTTATGAGGTTCCTATTCTATAGTTGAGTGCTTCCTACAGCCTCCTCTCTCTCTCTAAGCTTAATCACTTACTACATCCATTAGAGTGAGTAGGAGATTTGTAAGAGAGCTAGTTTCTACTTGTATATCTTGTGAGGCTCTCACTTCCACCACCTCCCCATCTCTCACTTCCTATCATGAAGATGAAGGTTCTCTCTCTTGTCCAAGAGAGGTGAAGAAGAACAAGGGAAGGAGTCCCTTGGTGAAGATCAAGGCTGAAGACTTGGAGCTAGAGTGGGTAAGTCCTTGGAGAAGGCAGAAGACTCAAGCTCAAGTGGGTAAGTCCTTGGTGGAAAGCTTCTCCGAGTGAAGGCGAAGTCAAAGGCGGAAGATCCAAGAAGAGTGGGTAATTCCTATAAGGCCGAAGACTTGTGCAAGAGTGGGTAAGTCCTTGGAGAAGGCCGAAGACTCTTGCAAAGTGGGTAAGTCCTTGGTAAGGTTGAAGACTCTTTGTATTGGATAGGTAAGTCCTTTGTTGGTCATGTGTTGTATGTCTTATTATTGAATATAAGAGTGCAATTGTTTGAAGTCCTAGAGGTTGACCTCTCTAGGCAAGTGGACTGACACACTTCTAGTTTGAAGTGTGGAACCACTCTGAATACCTTGTCTATTTGGTGCATGTTCAATCTCTCTTATACTTGCTATGCATGATTTAGTTGCACTCAAATTGCCTATTTAGCAACCTAATCTTGTCATATATTTTGAAGGTTTAATGAATTTTGTGTAAGTGCTTTCAGCTCTATTCACCCCCCCCCTCTAGAGCATCGAATCACCCATCTAGGATCCAACAAGTGGTATCAGAGCAGGTCTTCTGCAAGCATACTTCAACAAGTAGGAGAAGATGGGTGACAACCTAGGATGGAGACTCTCGACCAGCCTTCCAATCTTCAATGGGAGCAACTTCCTCTATTGGAGAAGAAGACTTCAATTCTTCATCCAAGGATTAAGTTTCGAGATGTGGCAAATGGTGAACAGCCCATACATTCTACCAAAGACAAACATTGAATAATGGGATGAAGCCACCTTGATGAAAGCAACCTTGAATGCTAGAGCCATGCATATCCTATATGCCTCCATGACCCCCACCGAGTTCAACCGGATTTCCTCTTGTGAGACGGCCTATGAGGTATGGAGAAAGCTTTGCATCACTTATGAAGGGACAGATCAAGTGAAGGAAAGCAAAGTCTACATGCTCAAGGGGCTGCTTGAAAACTTCAAGATGGGAAAGGAGGAAAGTATAGCCAACATGTACTCAAGGATCAACACCATTGTGAATGGTCTTGCTATTCTAGGTCATCCTATGTCTAGTGGAGAGATCAACTCAAAGATCCTTAGAACTCTTCCCAAGAGGTGGGAATCAAAGGTGACTTCCATTGAAGAAGCAAGGTCACTTAAGGACATCCCCATTGAAGAGCTCATTGGAAATCTACAAGCACATGAAGCCACACTTGACAAGAGGGAGGAAGTAGAAAGACAAGAGAAGAAAGAGCTAAAGAGAATGAAGAAGGCTGAAATAAAGGCTCAAATTGAAGCTATCATGGAACAAGTCTCTCCATCCTCTCAAGCTAAAGAAGATGCCATGTACTCCAAAGGTCGACTCTATAAAGGCAAGTCCTCCTCCATCCGGTGCTTCACATGTGGAAAGAAGGGTCACTACAAGGAAGATTGCCCACAAGGCAAAAAGACCCATCTTCACAAGAAGAAATGGCAATCAAGCTCAAGTGGCTCCTCCAACTCAAGCTCAAGTGAAGATTCAAGTGAAGGATCAAGCTCAAGCTCAAGTGATGAAGGAGAATGCCATTTTGCTCTTATAGCATCAACAAGTGAAGACTCAAATGAGGTAAATCTAGACTCTTTAGATAAAGAATCTTTAATTGATATTATTCATGATATTTGTGCCTCTTATAAGTCTTCTAAAAAGAAAAAGAAAAAGATTGCTAAAATTGTTGATAATTTGCATATAGAACTAGATGATCTTGAATATGCTAATTCTTGCTTGCTTATTGATAAAAATGACTGTCTTAGCCAAGTAGACTCTCTTAAACTTGAAAATGCTAGTTTACTTGATAAGATTAAATTTCTAGAAGCTCAACCTCTCATGCCTAGTTCTAGTGAAGAGCATACTTTATTTATTGATTCTCTCATGCATGACATTGATGTTCTTAAATCTGAAAACAAGGACAAAGATTTTGTTTTGCATGAATTAGAAATAAAAAATGCCTCCTTGCTTTCTAAAATCAATGGGCATGAATCTTGTTCTAGTTATACTAATAAAGAGAATGATGTTGCTGCTCTTCATATTGATAGAGATTCTTATTTAACTAAAGCTCTTTGCTTAGAAAATGATCTTTTGCATGCTAGAGATAATATCAATAATTTGTCTTCTACTATTGCCTCTCTTATGCATGATAATGATAGTTTGAGATCATCTTTGCAAAGATTCTTAGTTGGTAAGAAGAGTCTTAATGACATCCTACTCAATTCTACTAAACAAATTGGTAGACATGGTTTAGGATATGATAGTAGTCAAGGGAACAACAAAGATAAAGGACCTCCAATATTCCATGGACAATCCTCTAGTTCCAAGACTATGGGCACATGCAACTATTGCAATGAATTTGGTCATTATGCTACTTGTTGTCCTTTTAGGAAAGCACCCAAGAGCAATAGGACTTGGGTTGCTAAACTAACCCCTCCGGACCCAAAAATATGATAGGGGACCATTTCATCTTTCTTCTTGTAGGTACTTGCAAATGGATTGACATGAGCCATTGAATTGCAAATTGACTTCTCAATCCACATGAAAGAAGAAAGGTGAGATGTGCAGAGGGTGACAACAAGTGGAAAAGAAATGGTAAGCATGAAGGTAATGTTTTTATTGCTTATAACCTGTTCTAACTTGTTTTTGTCAAGTTAGTATGCACTATACATATGGTTTTTGAGTCAAAAGTGGCATTTTGTGTTTATCTTCACACTCTTGCTCAAAAACTGTTTCTAATGCTTCTATAGTGCATTACTAACTTGCTTAGACATGTTTGGATATGGTTTGTATTTTTTAGCATGCCTCTAGATATGTTTTATGAAAAATATGTGCTTTTTCTACAGTAGTTTTGTCGGCCGAGTTTTGTCCTGTCTAAAACTCGACCGATAGGCACCAATGGGTGTTGCCAACAGCTGCGATCGGCCGAGTTGCCAATACACAGAACTCGACCGAAAACACTGTTCACAGAGTATACAGTTGGCTTATTGAATGAGAATTTCCCTCTCAACTAGATTTTCTCAACCAATAGCCTTATTCTTTGGCACTCCATTTGGTACCTTTATATATGCATATTGCCATGTTCTGAATTTCCTATCTTGCTTACAACTCTATCTCTCTAATTGCTCTAAATTGGTATATCTATATGTTGCAATTACTTGCTTTGAGTTGTTTTGCAGGTTTTGATGATGATCTCTTTGGATCTCTTAGTTGTGTCTAAAATCGCTTCCGTTGTACTCTAACTTGCTACATCTATCTAGGTGTATATCTTGTTTTGATACAACCTTGAGGTTCTTAGTGGTAGTCATCTTATGGTAAGGATGCATATCTAGTGAGTTATATCCTTTCATGCGTCTAAAATTGCATATCTCTTTGTTTGGATATATCTCTTCATCTAATCATAGCTTGCTCTATCTTGTGTATCGTTTGGCATATCTAGCTATGATCTAGATCCTACTAGTAGTCCTAACTTATGATATCATCTACTAGTAAGTTCATATACATGTAGTTCTAACCCTGTTTATAATTGGAATATTTGCTCATCTATATGTTATGCTTGTATCTTATCTCATACATACTCAAGATTGTTCCTTGAATTGCATTTCTACTATCTTGAGTTGCTTGCATAACATTGTGATGCAGGGTACATAGATCTACATGATATGTAGGAATTGGAGTATTTATGAATTTTTATGCAGATTTTGCTCCAGTTTCAGTTTTTACTGCAAATATAGTGTTTTTTATGCAGAAACACCCTTCTGAGAAAGACTCATTGCTTCTCCATGAGCTCCGATGGTTTTTGGTCAAATTCCATCATCTTGAGGGTCAAAATTGTGATTTATTGTTTTTCTGCAGTACTTTATCTTGCATTTTTGGGATGTTCAAGTATATGTTTTAACTTGCTTTTCTTTCTATGTTTGGACAAGCCCCTATCTGCGCTCTTCTAATCTCCTTATATATTTGTGTTATCTCCTTTCTCTTTAACAAGTGATGTTTCTTTTTTCTTCATAACCCCCACCTTTTTGAAATGACAAAGGGGGAGAAAGATATGTCTTCTTTTGACAACAGGGAGAAGGCATGTCTTACATGAAGCAAAGAAGTGTGTCCATGTAAAGGGGAGAAGGTAAATGGGAGAAGACATATATGTGTAGAACATATATGAGTAGAAGACATAGTTTCTATAAATGTTATGAAAGCTAACCATGCAGGAGAAATAGCGTCAATTGAGGGGGAGTATGAGAACTCCATGCGCATCAATTGAGGGGGAGCATATGAGCTCAATCCTATTGAAACCCCTAGCTTTCTCCGAAGGTATGATTTTACGTACAAGCTTTCAATACATTTATGGAATGGTTTGTCATCTTCAAAAAGGGGGAGAATGTTGACTCAAGGTCAATTAGGTCAATCTTGACTCACGTCTAAATTGACTAAACCCTTGTTTTGATGATGACTAACCATTCCACATATTGGTGTCTAATGCTTCTACATTGAGTGATTTCAGATTAGGTTTAGACACACTCCAAATGCCCTAACTTGCGCATATCAAATTGGAGAAAAGACAAGTCAAAATAGCTACAAGTGTGCAATTTGGGATCTCTATGTAAATGACCTTAGAATTGCTTTGTAATCACTTGTAATGATTGTATGACTTGTAATTAAGCTTAGAAAAATTATTGGGACACAAAAATCCATCATTTGTACGGTTAAACGAAAATTCCAAAATACCCATAACAGGGATTTTGTCGGCCGAATTCCAAACTCGGCCGATCCATATATTCTGGGATTTTTGTTGGAATCGGCCGAGTTACAAACTCAGCCGATCCACCGTTCGGTCGAGTTCTAGCTAGGAAACTCGGTCGATCCACTGATCGGTCCAAGTCTGGAAATGGACCGATCGGTCGAGTTTCTCAAAGGAAACTCGGCCGACAGTCTAGCTTTCAGCCTTGTCTTTTAGTGGTTTGGCCGAATTGCCTTTATAGAAACTCGGCCGATCAGACTGTACTGGAATTCAGAAAAAGCATTTCCATCCGTTGGAGACTTTGTTGGGACCCAAAATAGATCCGTTGCAACTTGTAAAACGGCTATTTTTCGTTCACAAGTGTTCCCAAAGGCTAAGAGGCATCCCCAGCTATAAATAGGACCCCTTGGGCTTCATTCCAAGGTTGAGCATTCATTGCAAACTCTTTATGAGGTTCCTATTCTATAGTTGAGTGCTTCCTACAGCCTCCTCTCTCTCTCTAAGCTTAATCACTTACTACATCCATTAGAGTGAGTAGGAGATTTGTAAGAGAGCTAGTTTCTACTTGTATATCTTGTGAGGCTCTCACTTCCACCACCTCCCCATCTCTCACTTCCTATCATGAAGATGAAGGTTCTCTCTCTTGTCCAAGAGAGGTGAAGAAGAACAAGGGAAGGAGTCCCTTGGTGAAGATCAAGGCTGAAGACTTGGAGCTAGAGTGGGTAAGTCCTTGGAGAAGGCAGAAGACTCAAGCTCAAGTGGGTAAGTCCTTGGTGGAAAGCTTCTCCGAGTGAAGGCAAAGTCAAAGGCGGAAGATCCAAGAAGAGTGGGTAATTCCTGTAAGGCCGAAGACTTGTGCAAGAGTGGGTAAGTCCTTGGAGAAGGCCGAAGACTCTTGCAAAGTGGGTAAGTCCTTGGTAAGGTTGAAGACTCTTTGTATTGGATAGGTAAGTCCTTTGTTGGTCATGTGTTGTATGTCTTATTATTGAATATAAGAGTGCAATTGTTTGAAGTCCTAGAGGTTGACCTCTCTAGGCAAGTGGACTGACACACTTCTAGTTTGAAGTGTGGAACCACTCTGAATACCTTGTCTATTTGGTGCATGTTCAATCTCTCTTATCCTTGCTATGCATGATTTAGTTGCACTCAAATTGCCTATTTAGCAACCTAATCTTATCATATATTTTGAAGGTTTAATGAATTTTGTGTAAGTGCTTTCAGCTCTATTCACCCCCCCTCTAGAGCATCTAATCACCCATCTAGGATCCAACAAGTGGTATCAGAGCAGGTCTTCTCCAAGCATACTTCAACAAGTAGGAGAAGATGGGTGACAACCTAGGATGGAGACTCTCGACCAGCCTTCCAATCTTCAATGGGAGCAACTTCCTCTATTGGAGAAGAAGACTTCAATTCTTCATCCAAGGATCAAGTTTCGAGATGTGGCAAATGGTGAACAGCCCATACATTCTACCAAAGACAAACATTGAAGAATGGGATGAAGCCACCTTGATGAAAGCAACCTTGAATGCTAGAGCCATGCATATCCTATATGCCTCCATGACCCCCACCGAGTTCAACCGGATTTCCTCTTGTGAGACGGCCTATGAGGTATGGAGAAAGCTTTGCATCACTTATGAAGGGACAGATCAAGTGAAGGAAAGCAAAGTCTACATGCTCAAGGGGCTGCTTGAAAACTTCAAGATGGGAAAGGAGGAAAGTATAGCCAACATGTACTCAAGGATCAACACCATTGTGAATGGTCTTGCTATTCTAGGTCATCCTATGTCTAGTGGAGAGATCAACTCAAAGATCCTTAGAACTCTTCCCAAGAGGTGGGAATCAAAGGTGACTTCCATTGAAGAAGAAAGGTCACTTAAGGACATCCCCATTGAAGAGCTCATTGGAAATCTACAAGCACATGAAGCCACACTTGACAAGAGGGAGGAAGTAGAAAGACAAGAGAAGAAAGAGCTAAAGAGAATGAAGAAGGCTGAAATAAAGGCTCAAATTGAAGCTATCATGGAACAAGTCTCTCCATCCTCTCAAGCTAAAGAAGATGCCATGTACTCCAAAGGTCGACTCTATAAAGGCAAGCCCTCCTCCATCCGGTGCTTCACATGTGGAAAGAAGGGTCACTACAAGGAAGATTGCCCACAAGGCAAAAAGACCCATCTTCACAAGAAGAAATGGCAATCAAGCTCAAGTGGCTCCTCCAACTCAAGCTCAAGTGAAGATTCAAGTGAAGGATCAAGCTCAAGCTCAAGTGATGAAGGAGAATGCCATTTTGCTCTTATAGCATCAACAAGTGAAGACTCAAATGAGGTAAATCTAGACTCTTTAGATAAAGAATCTTTAATTGCTATTATTCATGATATTTGTGCCTCTTATAAGTCTTCTAAAAAGAAAAAGAAAAAGATTGCTAAAATTGTTGATAATTTGCATATAGAACTAGATGATCTTGAATATGCTAATTCTTGCTTGCTTATTGATAAAAATGACTGTCTTAGCCAAGTAGACTCTCTTAAACTTGAAAATGCTAGTTTACTTGATAAGATTAAATTTCTAGAAGCTCAACCTCTCATGCCTAGTTCTAGTGAAGAGCATACTTTATTTATTGATTCTCTCATGCATGACATTGATGTTCTTAAATCTGAAAACAAGGACAAAGATTTTGTTTTGCATGAATTAGAAATAGAAAATGCCTCCTTGCTTTCTAAAATCAATGGGCATGAATCTTGTTCTAGTTATACTAATAAAGAGAATGATGTTGCTGCTCTTCATATTGATAGAGATTCTTATTTAACTAAAGCTCTTTGCTTAGAAAATGATCTTTTGCATGCTAGAGATAATATCAATAATTTGTCTTCTACTATTGCCTCTCTTATGCATGATAATGATAGTTTGAGATCATCTTTGCAAAGATTCTTAGTTGGTAAGAAGAGTCTTAATGACATCCTACTCAATTCTACTAAACAAATTGGTAGACATGGTTTAGGATATGATAGTAGTCAAGGGAACAACAAAGATAAAGGACCTCCAATATTCCATGGACAATCCTCTAGTTCCAACACTATGGGCACATGCAACTATTGCAATGAATTTGGTCATTATGCTACTTGTTGTCCTTTTAGGAAAGCACCCAAGAGCAATAGGACTTGGGTTGCTAAACTAACCCCTCCGGACCCAAAAATATGATTGGGGACCATTTCATCTTTCTTCTTATAGGTACTTGCAAATGGATTGACATGAGCCATTGAATTGCAAATTGACTTCTCAATCCACATGAAAGAAGAAAGGTGAGATGTGCAGAGGGTGACAACAAGTGGAAAAGAAATGGTAAGCATGAAGGTAATGTTTTTATTGCTTATAACCTATTCTAACTTGTTTTTGTCAAGTTAGTATGCACTATACATATGGTTTTTGAGTCAAAAGTGGCATTTTGTGTTTATCTTCACACTCTTGCTCAAAAACTGTTTCTAATGCTTCTATAGTGCATTACTAACTTGCTTAGACATGTTTGGATATGGTTTGTATTTTTTAGCATGCCTCTAGATATATTTTATGAAAAATATGTGCTTTTTCTACAGTAGTTTTGTCGGCCGAGTTTTGTCCTGTCTAAAACTCGACCGATAGGCACCAATGGGTGTTGCCAACAGCTGCGATCGGCCGAGTTGCCAATACACAGAACTCGACCGAAAACACTGTTCACAGAGTATACAGTTGGCTTATTGAATGAGAATTTCCCTCTCAACTAGATTTTCTCAACCAATAACCTTATTCTTTGGCACTCCATTTGGTACCTTTATATATGCATATTGCCATGTTCTGAATTGCCTATCTTGCTTACAACTCTATCTCTCTAATTGCTCTAAATTGGTATATCTATATGTTGCAATTACTTGCTTTGAGTTGTTTTGCAGGTTTTGATGATGATCTCTTTGGATCTCTTAGTTGTGTCTAAAATCGCTTCCGTTGTACTCTAACTTGCTACATCTATCTAGGTGTATATCTTGTTTTGATACAACCTTGAGGTTCTTAGTGGTAGTCATCTTATGGTAAGGATGCATATCTAGTGAGTTATATCCTTTCATGCGTCTAAAATTGCATATCTCTTTGTTTGGATATATCTCTTCATCTAATCATAGCTTGCTCTATCTTGTGTATCGTTTGGCATATCTAGCTATGATCTAGATCCTACTAGTAGTCCTAACTTATGATATCATCTACTAGTAAGTTCATATACATGTAGTTCTAACCCTGTTTATAATTGGAATATTTGCTCATCTATATGTTATGCTTGTATCTTATCTCATACATACTCAAGATTGTTCCTTGAATTGCATTTCTACTATCTTGAGTTGCTTGCACAACATTGTGATGCAGGGTACATAGATCTACATGATATGTAGGAATTGGAGTATTTATGAATTTTTATGCAGATTTTGCTCCAGTTTCAGTTTATACTGCAAATATAGTGGTTTTTATGCAGAAACACCCTTCTGAGAAAGACTCATTGCTTCTCCATGAGCTCCGATGGTTTTTGGTCAAATTCCATCATCTTGAGGGTCAAAATTGTGATTTATTGTTTTTCTGCAGTACTTTATCTTGCATTTTTGGGATGTTCAAGTATATGTTTTAACTTGCTTTTCTTTCTATGCTTGGACAAGCCCCTATCTGCGCTCTTCTAATCTCCTTATATATTTGTGTTATCTCCTTTCGCTTTAACAAGTGATGTTTCTTTTTTCTTCATAACCCCCACCTTTTTGAAATGACAAAGGGGGAGAAAGATATGTCTTCTTTTGACAACAGGGAGAAGGCATGTCTTACATTAATCAAAGAATCGTGTCCATGTAAAGGAGAGAAGGTAAATGGGAGAAGACATATATGTGTAGAACATATATGAGTAGAAGACATAGTTTCTATAAATGTTATGAAAGCTAACCATGCAGGAGAAATAGCGTCAATTGAGGGGGAGTATGAGAACTCCATGCGCATCAATTGAGGGGGAGCATATGAGCTCAATCCTATTGAAAACCCTAGCTTTCTCCGAAGGTATGATTTTACGTACAAGCTTTCAATACATTTATGGAATGGTTTGTCATCTTCAAAAAGGGGGAGAATGTTGACTCAAGGTCAATTAGGTCAATCTTGACTCACGTCTAAATTGACTAAACCCTTGTTTTGATGATGACTAACCATTCCACATATTGGTGTCTAATGCTTCTACATTGAGTGATTTCAGATTAGGTTTAGACACACTCCAAATGCCCTAACTTGCGCATATCAAATTGGAGAAAAGACAAGTCAAAATAGCTACAAGTGTGCAATTTGGGATCTCTATGTAAATGACCTTAGAATTGCTTTGTAATCACTTGTAATGATTGTATGACTTGTAATTAAGCTTAGAAAAATTATTGGGACACAAAAATCCATCATTTGTACGGTTAAACGAAAATTCCAAAATACCCATAACAGGGATTTTGTCGACCGAATTCCAAACTCGGCCGATCCATATATTCTGGGATTTTTGTTGGAATCGGCCGAGTTACAAACTCAGCCGATCCACCGTTCGGTCGAGTTCTAGCTAGGAAACTCGGCCGATCCACTGATCGGTCCAAGTCTGGAAATGGACCGATCGGTCGAGTTTCTCAAAGGAAACTCGGTCGACAGTCTAGCTTTCAGCCTTGTCTTTTAGTGGTTCGGCCGAATTGCCTTTATAGAAACTCGGCCGATCAGACTGTACTGGAATTCAGAAAAAAGCATTTCCAACCGTTGGAGACTTTGTTGGGACCCAAAATAGATCCGTTGCAACTTGTAAAACGGCTATTTTTCGTTCACAAGTGTTCCCAAAGGCTAAGAGGCATCCCCAGCTATAAATAGGACCCCTTGGGCTTCATTCCAAGGTTGAGCATTCATTGCAAACTCTTTATGAGGTTCCTATTCTATAGTTGAGTGCTTCCTACAGCCTCCTCTCTCTCTCTAAGCTTAATCACTTACTACATCCATTAGAGTGAGTAGGAGATTTGTAAGAGAGCTAGTTTCTACTTGTATATCTTGTGAGGCTCTCACTTCCACCACCTCCCCATCTCTCACTTCCTATCATGAAGATGAAGGTTCTCTCTCTTGTCCAAGAGAGGTGAAGAAGAACAAGGGAAGGAGTCCCTTGGTGAAGATCAAGGCTGAAGACTTGGAGCTAGAGTGGGTAAGTCCTTGGAGAAGGCAGAAGACTCAAGCTCAAGTGGGTAAGTCCTTGGTGGAAAGCTTCTCCGAGTGAAGGCGAAGTCAAAGGCGGAAGATCCAAGAAGAGTGGGTAATTCCTGCAAGGCCGAAGACTTGTGCAAGAGTGGGTAAATCCTTGGAGAAGGCCGAAGACTCTTGCAAAGTGGGTAAGTCCTTGGTAAGGTTGAAGACTCTTTGTATTGGATAGGTAAGTCCTTTGTTGGTCATGTGTTGTATGTCTTATTATTGAATATAAGAGTGCAATTGTTTGAAGTCCTAGAGGTTGACCTCTCTAGGCAAGTGGACTGACACACTTCTAGTTTGAAGTGTGGAACCACTCTGAATACCTTGTCTATTTGGTGCATGTTCAATCTCTCTTATCCTTGCTATGCATGATTTAGTTGCACTCAAATTGCCTATTTAGCAACCTAATCTTGTCATATATTTTGAAGGTTTAATGAATTTTGTGTAAGTGCTTTCAGCTCTATTCACCCCCCCCTCTAGAGCATCTAATCACCCATCAAGGATCCAACAAGTGGTATCAGAGCGGGTCTTCTCCAAGCATACTTCAACAAGTAGGAGAAGATGGGTGACAACCTAGGATGGAGACTCTCGACCAGCCTTCCAATCTTCAATGGGAGCAACTTCCTCTATTGGAAAAGAAGACTTCAATTCTTCATCCAAGGATCAAGTTTCGAGATGTGGCAAATGGTGAACAGCCCATACATTCTACCAAAGACAAACATTGAAGAATGGGATGAAGCCACCTTGATGAAAGCAACCTTGAATGCTAGAGCCATGCATATCCTATATGCCTCCATGACCCCCACCGAGTTCAACCGGATTTCCTCTTGTGAGACGGCCTATGAGGTATGGAGAAAGCTTTGCATCACTTATGAAGGGACAGATCAAGTGAAGGAAAGCAAAGTCTACATGCTCAAGGGGCTGCTTGAAAACTTCAAGATGGGAAAGGAGGAAAGTATAGCCAACATGTACTCAAGGATCAACACCATTGTGAATGGTCTTGCTATTCTAGGTCATCCTATGTCTAGTGGAGAGATCAACTCAAAGATCCTTAGAACTCTTCCCAAGAGGTGGGAATCAAAGGTGACTTCCATTGAAGAAGCAAGGTCACTTAAGGACATCCCCATTGAAGAGCTCATTGGAAATCTACAAGAACATGAAGCCACACTTGACAAGAGGGAGGAAGTAGAAAGACAAGAGAAGAAAGAGCTAAAGAGAATGAAGAAGGCTGAAATAAAGGCTCAAATTGAAGCAATCATGGAACAAGTCTCTCCATCCTCTCAAGCTAAAGAAGATGCCATGTACTCCAAAGGTCGACTCTATAAAGGCAAGTCCTCCTCCATCCGGTGCTTCACATGTGGAAAGAAGGGTCACTACAAGGAAGATTGCCCACAAGGCAAAAAGACCCATCTTCACAAGAAGAAATGGCAATCAAGCTCAAGTGGCTCCTCCAACTCAAGCTCAAGTGAAGATTCAAGTGAAGGATCAAGCTCAAGCTCAAGTGATGAAGGAGAATGCCATTTTGCTCTTATAGCATCAACAAGTGAAGACTCAAATGAGGTAAATCTAGACTCTTTAGATAAAGAATCTTTAATTGATATTATTCATGATATTTGTGCCTCTTATAAGTCTTCTAAAAAGAAAAAGAAAAAGCTTGCTAAAATTGTTGATAATTTGCATATAGAACTAGATGATCTTGAATATGCTAATTCTTGCTTGCTTATTGATAAAAATGATTGTCTTAGCCAAGTAGACTCTCTTAAACTTGAAAATGCTAGTTTACTTGATAAGATTAAATTTCTAGAAGCTCAACCTCTCATGCCTAGTTCTAGTGAAGAGCATACTTTATTTATTGATTCTCTCATGCATGACATTGATGTTCTTAAATCTGAAAACAAGGACAAAGATTTTGTTTTGCATGAATTAGAAATAGAAAATGCCTCCTTGCTTTCTAAAATCAATGGGCATGAATCTTGTTCTAGTTATACTAATAAAGAGAATGATGTTGCTGCTCTTCATATTGATAGAGATTCTTATTTAACTAAAGCTCTTTGCTTAGAAAATGATCTTTTGCATGCTAGAGATAATATCAATAATTTGTCTTCTACTATTGCCTCTCTTATGCATGATAATGATAGTTTGAGATCATCTTTGCAAAGATTCTTAGTTGGTAAGAAGAGTCTTAATGACATCCTACTCAATTCTACTAAAAAAATTGGTAGACATGGTTTAGGATATGATAGTAGTCAAGGGAACAACAAAGATAAAGGACCTCCAATATTCCATGGAGAATCCTCTAGTTCCAAGACTATGGGCACATGCAACTATTGCAATGAATTTGGTCATTATGCTACTTGTTGTCCTTTTAGGAAAGCACCCAAGAGCAATAGGACTTGGGTTGCTAAACTAACCCCTCCGGACCCAAAAATATGATTGGGGACCATTTCATCTTTCTTCTTGTAGGTACTTGCAAATGGATTGACATGAGCCATTGAATTGCAAATTGACTTCTCAATCCACATGAAAGAAGAAAGGTGAGATGTGCAGAGGGTGACAACAAGTGGAAAAGAAATAGTAAGCATGAAGGTAATGTTTTTATTGCTTATAACCTGTTCTAACTTGTTTTTGTCAAGTTAGTATGCACTATACATATGGTTTTTGAGTCAAAAGTGGCATTTTGTGTTTATCTTCACACTCTTGCTCAAAAACTGTTTCTAATGCTTCTATAGTGCATTACTAACTTGCTTAGACATGTTTGGATATGGTTTGTATTTTTTAGCATGCCTCTAGATATGTTTTATGAAAAATTTGTGCTTTTTCTACAGTAGTTTTGTCGGCCGAGTTTTGTCCTGTCTAAAACTCGATCGATAGGCACCAATGGGTGTTGCCAACAGCTGCGATCGGCCGAGTTGCCAATACACAAAACTCGACCGAAAACACTGTTCACAGAGTATACAGTTGGCTTATTGAATGAGAATTTCCCTCTCAACTAGATTTTCTCAACCAATAGCCTTATTCTTTGGCACTCCATTTGGTACCTTTATATATGCATATTGCCATGTTCTGAATTGCCTATCTTGCTTACAACTCTATCTCTCTAATTGCTCTAAATTGGTATATCTATATGTTGCAATTACTTGCTTTGAGTTGTTTTGCAGGTTTTGATGATGATCTCTTTGGATCTCTTAGTTGTGTCTAAAATCGCTTCCGTTGTACTCTAACTTGCTACATCTATCTAGGTGTATATCTTGTTTTGATACAACCTTGAGGTTCTTAGTGGTAGTCATCTTATGGTAAGGATGCATATCTAGTGAGTTATATCCTTTCATGCGTCTAAAATTGCATATCTCTTTGTTTGGATATATCTCTTCATCTAATCATAGCTTGCTCTATCTTGTGTATCGTTTGGCATATCTAGCTATGATCTAGATCCTACTAGTAGTCCTAACTTATGATATCATCTACTAGTAAGTTCATATACATGTAGTTCTAACCCTGTTTATAATTGGAATATTTGCTCATCTATATGTTATGCTTGTATCTTATCTCATACATACTCAAGATTGTTCCTTGAATTGCATTTCTACTATCTTGAGTTGCTTGCATAACATTGTGATGCAGGGTACATAGATCTACATGATATGTAGGAATTGGAGTATTTATGAATTTTTATGCAGATTTTGCTCCAGTTTCAGTTTTTACTGCAAATATAGTGCTTTTTATGCAGAAACACCCTTCTGAGAAAGACTCATTGCTTCTCCATGAGCTCCGATGGTTTTTGGTCAAATTCCATCATCTTGAGGGTCAAAATTGTGATTTATTGTTTTTCTGCAGTACTTTATCTTGCATTTTTGGGATGTTCAAGTATATGTTTTAACTTGCTTTTCTTTCTATGCTTGGACAAGCCCCTATCTGCGCTCTTCTAATCTCCTTATATATTTGTGTTATCTCCTTTCTCTTTAACAAGTGATGTTTCTTTTTTCTTCATAACCCCCACCTTTTTGAAATGACAAAGGGGGAGAAAGATATGTCTTCTTTTGACAACAGGGAGAAGGCATGTCTTACATGAAGCAAAGAAGTGTGTCCATGTAAAGGGGAGAAGGTAAATGGGAGAAGACATATATGTGTAGAACATATATGAGTAGAAGACATAGTTTCTATAAATGTTATGAAAGCTAACCATTCAGGAGAAATAGCGTCAATTGAGGGGGAGTATGAGAACTCCATGCGCATCAATTGAGGGGGAGCATATGAGCTCAATCCTATTGAAACCCCTAGCTTTCTCCGAAGGTATGATTTTACGTACAAGCTTTCAATATATTTATGGAATGGTTTGTCATCTTCAAAAAGGGGGAGAATGTTGACTCAAGGTCAATTAGGTCAATCTTGACTCACGTCTAAATTGACTAAACCCTTGTTTTGATGATGACTAACCATTCCACATATTGGTGTCTAATGCTTCTACATTGAGTGATTTCAGATTAGGTTTAGACACACTCCAAATGCCCTAACTTGCGCATATCAAATTGGAGAAAAGACAAGTCAAAATAGCTACAAGTGTGCAATTTGGGATCTCTATGTAAATGACCTTAGAATTGCTTTGTAATCACTTGTAATGATTGTATGACTTGTAATTAAGCTTAGAAAAATTATTGGGACACAAAAATCCATCATTTGTACGGTTAAACGAAAATTCCAAAATACCCATAACAGGGATTTTGTCGGCCGAATTCCAAACTCGGCCGATCCATATATTCTGGGATTTTTGTTGGAATCGGCCGAGTTACAAACTCAGCCGATCCACCGTTCGGTCGAGTTCTAGCTAGGAAACTCGGCCGATCCACTGATCGGTCCAAGTCTGGAAATGGACCGATCGGTCGAGTTTCTCAAAGGAAACTCGGCCGACAGTCTAGCTTTCAGCCTTGTCTTTTAGTGGTTCGGCCGAATTGCCTTTATAGAAACTCAGCCGATCAGACTGTACTGGAATTCAGAAAAAGCATTTCCAACCGTTGGAGACTTTGTTGGGACCCAAAATAGATCCGTTGCAACTTGTAAAACGGCTATTTTTCGTTCACAAGTGTTCCCAAAGGCTAAGAGGCATCCCCAGCTATAAATAGGACCCCTTGGGCTTCATTCCAAGGTTGAGCATTCATTGCAAACTCTTTATGAGGTTCCTATTCTATAGTTGAGTGCTTCCTATAGCCTCCTCTCTCTCTCTCTAAGCTTAATCACTTACTACATCCATTAGAGTGAGTAGGAGATTTGTAAGAGAGCTAGTTTCTACTTGTATATCTTGTGAGGCTCTCACTTCCACCACCTCCCCATCTCTCACTTCCTATCATGAAGATGAAGGTTCTCTCTCTTGTCCAAGAGAGGTGAAGAAGAACAAGGGAAGGAGTCCCTTGGTGAAGATCAAGGCTGAAGACTTGGAGCTAGAGTGGGTAAGTCCTTGGAGAAGGCAGAAGACTCAAGCTCAAGTGGGTAAGTCCTTGGTGGAAAGCTTCTCCGAGTGAAGGTGAAGTCAAAGGCGGAAGATCCAAGAAGAGTGGGTAATTCCTGCAAGGCCGAAGACTTGTGCAAGAGTGGGTAAGTCCTTGGAGAAGGCCGAAGACTCTTGCAAAGTGGGTAAGTCCTTGGTAAGGTTGAAGACTCTTTGTATTGGATAGGTAAGTCCTTTGTTGGTCATGTGTTGTATGTCTTATTATTGAATATAAGAGTGCAATTGTTTGAAGTCCTAGAGGTTGACCTCTCTAGGCAAGTGGACTGACACACTTCTAGTTTGAAGTGTGTAACCACTCTGAATACCTTATCTATTTGGTGCATGTTCAATCTCTCTTATCCTTGCTATGCATGATTTAGTTGCACTCAAATTGCCTATTTAGCAACCTAATCTTGTCATATATTTTGAAGGTTTAATGAATTTTGTGTAAGTGCTTTCAGCTCTATTCACCCTCCCCTCTAGAGCATCTAATCACCCATCTAGGATCCAACAAGTGGTATCAGAGCAGGTCTTCTCCAAGCATACTTCAACAAGTAGGAGAAGATGGGTGACAACCTAGGATGGAGACTCTCGACCAGCCTTCCAATCTTCAATGGGAGCAACTTCCTCTATTGGAGAAGAAGACTTCAATTCTTCATCCAAGGATCAAGTTTCGAGATGTGGCAAATGGTGAACAGCCCATACATTCTACCAAAGACAAACATTGAAGAATGGGATGAAGCCACCTTGATGAAAGCAACCTTGAATGCTAGAGCCATGCATATCCTATATGCCTCCATGACCCCCACCGAGTTCAACCGGATTTCCTCTTGTGAGACGGCCTATGAGGTATGGAGAAAGCTTTGCATCACTTAGGAAGGGACAGATCAAGTGAAGGCAAGCAAAGTCTACATGCTCAAGGGGCTGCTTGAAAACTTCAAGATGGGAAAGGAGGAAAGTATAGCCAACATGTACTCAAGGATCAACACCATTGTGAATGGTCTTGCTATTCTAGGTCATCCTATGTCTAGTGGAGAGATCAACTCAAAGATCCTTAGAACTCTTCCCAAGAGGTGGGAATCAAAGGTGACTTCCATTGAAGAAGCAAGGTCACTTAAGGACATCCCCATTGAAGAGCTCATTGGAAATCTACAAGCACATGAAGCCACACTTGACAAGAGGGAGGAAGTAGAAACACAAGAGAAGAAAGAGCTAAAGAGAATGAAGAAGGCTAAAATAAAGGCTCAAATTGAAGCTATCATGGAACAAGTCTCTCCATCCTCTCAAGCTAAAGAAGATGCCATGTACTCCAAAGGTCGACTCTATAAAGGCAAGTCCTCCTCCATCCGGTGCTTCACATGTGGAAAGAAGGGTCACTACAAGGAAGATTGCCCACAAGGCAAAAAGACCCATCTTCACAAGAAGAAATGGCAATCAAGCTCAAGTGGCTCCTCCAACTCAAGCTCAAGTGAAGATTCAAGTGAAGGATCAAGCTCAAGCTCAAGTGATGAAGGAGAATGCCATTTTGCTCTTATAGCATCAACAAGTGAAGACTCAAATGAGGTAAATCTAGACTCTTTAGATAAAGAATCTTTAATTGCTATTATTCATGATATTTGTGCCTCTTATAAGTCTTCTAAAAAGAAAAAGAAAAAGCTTGCTAAAATTGTTGATAAATTGCATATAGAACTAGATGATCTTGAATATGCTAATTCTTGCTTGCTTATTGATAAAAATGATTGTCTTAGCCAAGTAGACTCTCTTAAACTTGAAAATGCTAGTTTACTTGATAAGATTAAATTTCTAGAAGCTCAACCTCTCATGCCTAGTTCTAGTGAAGAGCATACTTTATTTATTGATTCTCTCATGCATGACATTGATGTTCTTAAATCTGAAAACAAGGACAAAGATTTTGTTTTGCATGAATTAGAAATAGAAAATGCCTCCTTGCTTTCTAAAATCAATGGGCATGAATCTTGTTCTAGTTATACTAATAAAGAGAATGATGTTGCTGCTCTTCATATTGATAGAGATTCTTATTTAACTAAAGCTCTTTGCTTAGAAAATGATCTTTTGCATGCTAGAGATAATATCAATAATTTGTCTTCTACTATTGCCTCTCTTATGCATGATAATGATAGTTTGAGATCATCTTTGCAAAGATTCTTAGTTGGTAAGAAGAGTCTTAATGACATCCTACTCAATTCTACTAAACAAATTGGTAGACATGGTTTAGGATATGATAGTAGTCAAGGGAACAACAAAGATAAAGGACCTCCAATATTCCATGGAGAATCCTCTAGTTCCAAGACTATGGGCACATGCAACTATTGCAATGAATTTGGTCATTATGCTACTTTTTGTCCTTTTAGGAAAGCACCCAAGAGCAATAGGACTTGGGTTTCTAAACTAACCCCTCCGGACCCAAAAATATGATTGGGGACCATTTCATCTTTCTTCTTGTAGGTACTTGCAAATGGATTGACATGAGCCATTGAATTGCAAATTGACTTCTCAATCCACATGAAAGAAGAAAGGTGAGATGTGCAGAGGGTGACAACAAGTGGAAAAGAAATGGTAAGCATGAAGGTAATGTTTTTATTGCTTATAACCTGTTCTAACTTGTTTTTGTCAAGTTAGTATGCACTATACATATGGTTTTTGAGTCAAAAGTGGCATTTTGTGTTTATCTTCACACTCTTGCTCAAAAACTGTTTCTAATGCTTCTATAGTGCATTACTAACTTGCTTAGACATGTTTGGATATGGTTTGTATTTTTTAGCATGCCTCTAGATATGTTTTATGAAAAATATGTGCTTTTTCTACAGTAGTTTTGTCGGCCGAGTTTTGTCCTGTCTAAAACTCGACCGATAGGCACCAATGGGTGTTGCCAAAAGCTGCGATCGGCCAAGTTGCCAATACACAGAACTCGACCGAAAACACTGTTCACATAGTATACAGTTGGCTTATTGAATGAGAATTTCCCTCTCAACTAGATTTTCTCAACCAATAGCCTTATTCTTTGGCACTCCATTTGGTACCTTTATATATGCATATTGCCATGTTCTGAATTGCCTATCTTGCTTACAACTCTATCTCTCTAATTGCTCTAAATTGGTATATCTATATGTTGCAATTACTTGCTTTGAGTTGTTTTGCAGGTTTTGATGATGATCTCTTTGGATCTCTTAGTTGTGTCTGAAATCGCTTCCGTTGTACTCTAACTTGCTACATCTATCTAGGTGTATATCTTGTTTTGATACAACCTTGAGGTTCTTAGTGGTAGTCATCTTATGGTAAGGATGCATATCTAGTGAGTTATATCCTTTCATGCGTCTAAAATTGCATATCTCTTTGTTTGGATATATCTCTTCATCTAATCATAGCTTGCTCTATCTTGTGTATCGTTTGGCATATCTAGCTATGATCTAGATCCTACTAGTAGTCCTAACTTATGATATCATCTACTAGTAAGTTCATATACATGTAGTTCTAACCCTGTTTATAATTGGAATATTTGCTCATCTATATGTTATGCTTGTATCTTATCTCATACATACTCAAGATTGTTCCTTGAATTGCATTTCTACTATCTTGAGTTGCTTGCATAACATTGTGATGCAGGGTACATAGATCTACATGATATGTAGAAATTGGAGTATTTATGAATTTTTATGCAGATTTTGCTCCAGTTTCAGTTTTTACTGCAAATATAGTGCTTTTTATGTAGAAACACCCTTCTGAGAAAGACTCATTGCTTCTCCATGAGCTCCGATGGTTTTTGGTCAAATTCCATCATCTTGAGGGTCAAAATTGTGATTTATTGTTTTTCTGCAGTACATTATCTTGCATTTTTGGGATGTTCAAGTATATGTTTTAACTTGCTTTTCTTTCTATGCTTGGACAAGCCCCTATCTGTACTCTTCTAATCTCCTTATATATTTGTGTTATCTCCTTTCTCTTTAACAAGTGATGTTTCTTTTTTCTTCATAACCCCCACCTTTTTGAAATGATAAAGGGGTAGAAAGATATGTCTTCTTTTGACAACAGGGAGAAGGCATGTCTTACATGAAGCAAAGAAGCGTGTCCATGTAAAGGGGAGAAGGTAAATGGGAGAAGACATATATGTGTAGAACATATATGAGTAGAAGACATAGTTTCTATAAATGTTATGAAAGCTAACCATGCAGGAGAAATAGCGTCAATTGAGGGGGAGTATGAGAACTCCATGCGCATCAATTGAGGGGGAGCATATGAGCTCAATCCTATTGAAACCCCTAGCTTTCTCCGAAGGTATGATTTTACGTACAAGCTTTCAATACATTTATGGAATGGTTTGTCATCTTCAAAAAGGGGGAGAATGTTGACTCAAGGTCAATTAGGTCAATCTTGACTCACGTCTAAATTGACTAAACCCTTGTTTTGATGATGACTAACCATTCCACATATTGGTGTCTAATGCTTCTACATTGAGTGATTTCAGATTAGGTTTAGACACACTCCAAATGCCCTAACTTGTGCATATCAAATTGGAGAAAAGACAAGTCAAAATAGCTACAAGTGTGCAATTTGGGATCTCTATGTAAATGACCTTAGAATTGCTTTGTAATCACTTGTAATGATTGTATGACTTGTAATTAAGCTTAGAAAAATTATTGGGACACAAAAATACATCATTTGTACGGTTAAACGAAAATTCCAAAATACCCATAACAGGGATTTTGTCGGCCGAATTCCAAACTCGGTCGATCCATATATTCTGGAATTTTTGTTGAAATCGGCCGAGTTACAAACTCAGCCGATCCACCATTCGGTCGAGTTCTAGCTAGGAAACTCGGCCGATCCACTGATCGGTCCAAGTCTGGAAATGGACCGATCGGTCGAGTTTCTCAAAGGAAACTCGGCCGACAGTCTAGCTTTCAGCCTTGTCTTTTAGTGGTTCGGCCGAATTGCCTTTATAGAAACTCGGCCGATCAGACTGTACTGGAATTCAGAAAAAGCATTTCCAACCGTTGGAGACTTTGTTGGGACCCAAAATAGATCCGTTGCAACTTGTAAAACGACTATTTTTCGTTCACAAGTGTTCCCAAAGGATAAGAGGCATCCCCAGCTATAAATAGGACCCCTTGGGCTTCATTCCAAGGTTGAGCATTCATTGCAAACTCTTTATGAGGTTCCTATTCTATAGTTGAGTGCTTCCTACAGCCTCCTCTCTCTCTCTAAGCTTAATCACTTACTACATCCATTAGAGTGAGTAGGAGATTTGTAAGAGAGCTAGTTTCTACTTGTATATCTTGTGAGGCTCTCACTTCCACCACCTCCCCATCTCTCACTTCCTATCATGAAGATGAAGGTTCTCTCTCTTGTCCAAGAGAGGTGAAGAAGAACAAGGGAAGGAGTCCCTTGGTGAAGATCAAGGCTGAAGACTTGGAGCTAGAGTGGGTAAGTCCTTGGAGAAGGCAGAAGACTCAAGCTCAAGTGGGTAAGTCCTTGGTGGAAAGCTTCTCCGAGTGAAGGCGAAGTCAAAGGCGGAAGATCCAAGAAAAGTGGGTAATTCCTGCAAGGCCGAAGACTTGTGCAAGAGTGGGTAAGTCCTTGGAGAAGGCCGAAGACTCTTGCAAAGTGGGTAAGTCCTTGGTAAGGTTGAAGACTCTTTGTATTGGATAGGTAAGTCCTTTGTTGGTCATGTGTTGTATGTCTTATTATTGAATATAAGAGTGCAATTGTTTGAAGTCCTAGAGGTTGACCTCTCTAGGCAAGTGGACTGACACACTTCTAGTTTGAAGTGTGGAACCACTCTGAATACCTTGTCTATTTGGTGCATGTTCAATCTCTCTTATCCTTTCTATGCATGATTTAGTTGCACTCAAATTGCCTATTTAGCAACCTAATCTTGTCATATATTTTGAAGGTTTAATGAATTTTGTGTAAGTTCTTTCAGCTCTATTCACCCCCCCCTCTAGAGCATCTAATCACCCATCTAGGATCCAACAAGTGGTATCAGAGCAGGTCTTCTCCAAGCATACTTCAACAAGTAGGAGAAGATGGGTGACAACCTAGGATGGAGACTCTCGACCAGCCTTCCAATCTTCAATGGGAGAAACTTCCTCTATTGGAGAAGAAGACTTCAATTCTTCATCCAAGGATCAAGTTTCGAGATGTGGCAAATGGTGAACAGCCCATACATTCTACCAAAGACAAACATTGAAGAATGGGATGAAGCCACCTTGATGAAAGCAACCTTGAATGCTAGAGCCATGCATATCCTATATGCCTCCATGACCCCCACCGAGTTCAACCGGATTTCCTCTTGTGAGACGGCCTATGAGGTATGGAGAAAGCTTTGCATCACTTATGAAGGGACAGATCAAGTGAAGGAAAGCAAAGTCTACATGCTCAAGGGGCTGCTTGAAAACTTCAAGATGGGAAAGGAGGAAAGTATAGCCAACATGTACTCAAGGATCAACACCA
Source organism: Alisma plantago-aquatica (assembly GCA_963693085.1). NCBI lineage: Eukaryota > Viridiplantae > Streptophyta > Magnoliopsida > Alismatales > Alismataceae > Alisma > Alisma plantago-aquatica. The sequence goes on along the minus strand of OY856412.1, from coordinate 658,684,319 downwards.
TTGTGAATGGTCTTGCTATTCTAGGTCATCCTATGTCTAGTGGAGAGATCAACTCAAAGATCCTTAGAACTCTTCCCAAGAGGTGGGAATCAAAGGTGACTTCCATTGAAGAAGCAAGGTCACTTAAGGACATCCCCATTGAAGAGCTCATTGGAAATCTACAAGCACATGAAGCCACACTTGACAAGAGGGAGGAAGTAGAAAGACAAGAGAAGAAAGAGCTAAAGAGAATGAAGAAGGCTGAAATAAAGGCTCAAATTGAAGCTATCATGGAACAAGTCTCTCCATCCTCTCAAGCTAAAGAAGATGCCATGTACTCCAAAGGTCGACTCTATAAAGGCAAGTCCTCCTCCATCCGGTGCTTCATATGTGGAAAAGAAGGGTCACTACAAGGAAGATTGCCCACAAGGCAAAAAGACCCATCTTCACAAGAAGAAATGGCAATCAAGCTCAAGTGGCTCCTCCAACTCAAGCTCAAGTGAAGATTCAAGTGAAGGATCAAGCTCAAGCTCAAGTGATGAAGGAGAATGCCATTTTGCTCTTATAGCATCAACAAGTGAAGACTCAAATGAGGTAAATCTAGACTCTTTAGATAAAGAATCTTTAATTGCTATTATTCATGATATTTGTGCCTCTTATAAGTCTTCTAAAAAGAAAAAGAAAAAGCTTGCTAAAATTGTTGATAATTTGCATATAGAACTAGATGATCTTGAATATGCTAATTCTTGCTTGCTTATTGATAAAAATGATTGTCTTAGCCAAGTAGACTCTCTTAAACTTGAAAATGCTAGTTTACTTGATAAGATTAAATTTCTAGAAGCTCAACCTCTCATGCCTAGTTCTAGTGAAGAGCATACTTTATTTATTGATTCTCTCATGCATGACATTGATGTTCTTAAATCTGAAAACAAGGACAAAGATTTTGTTTTGCATGAATTAGAAATAGAAAATGCCTCCTTGCTTTCTAAAATCAATGGGCATGAATCTTGTTCTAGTTATACTAATAAAGAGAATGATGTTGCTGCTCTTCATATTGATAGAGATTCTTATTTAACTAAAGCTCTTTGCTTAGAAAATGATCTTTTGCATGCTAGAGATAATATCAATAATTTGTCTTCTACTATTGCCTCTCTTATGCATGATAATGATAGTTTGAGATCATCTTTGCAAAGATTCTTAGTTGGTAAGAAGAGTCTTAATGACATCCTACTCAATTCTACTAAACAAATTGGTAGACATGGTTTAGGATATGATAGTAGTCAAGGGAACAACAAAGATAAAGGACCTCCAATATTCCATGGAGAATCCTCTAGTTCCAAGACTATGGGCACATGCAACTATTGCAATGAATTTGGTCATTATGCTACTTGTTGTCCTTTTAGGAAAGCACCCAAGAGCAATAGGACTTGGGTTTCTAAACTAACCCCTCCGGACCCAAAAATATGATTGGGGACCATTTCATCTTTCTTCTTGTAGGTACTTGCAAATGGATTGACATGAGCCATTGAATTGCAAATTGACTTCTCAATCCACATGAAAGAAGAAAGGTGAGATGTGCAGAGGGTGACAACAAGTGGAAAAGAAATGGTAAGCATGAAGGTAATGTTTTTATTGCTTATAACCTGTTCTAACTTGTTTTTGTCAAGTTAGTATGCACTATACATATGGTTTTTGAGTCAAAAGTGGCATTTTGTGTTTATCTTCACACTCTTGCTCAAAAACTGTTTCTAATGCTTCTATAGTGCATTACTAACTTGCTTAGACATGTTTGGATATGGTTTGTATTTTTTAGCATGCCTCTAGATATGTTTTATGAAAAATATGTGCTTTTTCTACAGTAGTTTTGTCGGCCGAGTTTTGTCCTGTCTAAAACTCGACCGATAGGCACCAATGGGTGTTGCCAACAGCTGCGATCGGCCGAGTTGCCAATACACAGAACTCGACCGAAAACACTGTTCACAGAGTATACAGTTGGCTTATTGAATGAGAATTTCCCTCTCAACTAGATTTTCTCAACCAATAGCCTTATTCTTTGGCACTCCATTTGGTACCTTTATATATGCATATTGCCATGTTCTGAATTGCCTATCTTGCTTACAACTCTATCTCTCTAATTGCTCTAAATTGGTATATCTATATGTTGCAATTACTTGCTTTGAGTTGTTTTGCAGGTTTTGATGATGATCTCTTTGGATCTCTTAGTTGTGTCTAAAATCGCTTTCGTTGTACTCTAACTTGCTACATCTATCTAGGTGTATATCTTGTTTTGATACAACCTTGAGGTTCTTAGTGGTAGTCATCTTATGGTAAGGATGCGTATCTAGTGAGTTATATCCTTTCATGCGTCTAAAATTGCATATCTCTTTGTTTGGATATATATCTCTTCATCTAATTATAGCTTGCTCTATCTTGTGTATCGTTTGGCATATCTAGCTATGATCTAGATCCTACTAGTAGTCCTAACTTATGATATCATCTACTAGTAAGTTCATATACATGTAGTTCTAACCCTGTTTATAATTGGAATATTTGCTCATCTATATGTTATGCTTGTATCTTATCTCATACATACTCAAGATTGTTCCTTGAATTGCATTTCTACTATCTTGAGTTGCTTGCATAACATTGTGATGCCGGGTACATAGATCTACATGATATGTAGGAATTGGAGTATTTATGAATTTTTATGCAGATTTTGCTCCAGTTTCAGTTTTTACTGCAAATATAGTGCTTTTTATGCAGAAACACCCTTCTGAGAAAGACTCATTGCTTCTCCATGAGCTCCGATGGTTTTTGGTCAAATTCCATCATCTTGAGGGTCAAAATTGTGATTTATTGTTTTTCTGCAGTACTTTATCTTGCATTTTTGGGATGTTCAAGTATATGTTTTAACTTGCTTTTCTTTCTATGCTTGGACAAGCCCCTATCTGTGCTCTTCTAATCTCCTTATATATTTGTGTTATCTCCTTTCTCTTTAACAAGTGATGTTTCTTTTTTCTTCATAACCCCCACCTTTTTGAAATGACAAAGGGGGAGAAAGATATGTCTTCTTTTGACAACAGGGAGAAGGCATGTCTTACATGAAGCAAAGAAGTGTGTCCATGTAAAGGGGAGAAGGTAAATGGGAGAAGGCATATATGTGTAGAACATATATGAGTAGAAGACATAGTTTCTATAAATGTTATGAAAGCTAACCATGCAGGAGAAATAGTGTCAATTGAGGGGGAGTATGAGAACTCCATGCGCATCAATTGAGGGGGAGCATATGAGCTCAATCCTATTGAAACCCCTAGCTTTCTCCGAAGGTATGATTTTACGTACAAGCTTTCAATACATTTATGGAATGGTTTGTAATCTTCGAAAAGGGGGAGAATGTTGACTCAAGGTCAATTAGGTCAATCTTGACTCACGTCTAAATTGACTAAACCCTTGTTTTGATGATGACTAACCATTCCACATATTGGTGTCTAATGCTTCTACATTGAGTGATTTCAGATTAGGTTTAGACACACTCCAAATGCCCTAACTTGCGCATATCAAATTGGAGAAAAGACAAGTCAAAATAGCTACAAGTGTGCAATTTGGGATCTCTATGTAAATGACCTTAGAATTGCTTTGTAATCACTTGTAATGATTGTATGACTTGTAATTAAGCTTAGAAAAATTATTGGGACACAAAAATCCATCATTTGTACGGTTAAACGAAAATTCCAAAATACCCATAACAGGGATTTTGTCGGCCGAATTCCAAACTCGGCCGATCCATATATTCTGGGATTTTTGTTGGAATTGGCCGAGTTACAAACTCAGCCGATCCACCGTTCGGTCGAGTTCTAGCTAGGAAACTCGGCCGATCCACTGATCGGTCCAAGTCTGGAAATGGACCGATCGGTCGAGTTTCTCAAAGGAAACTCGGCCGACAGTCTAGCTTTCAGCCTTGTCTTTTAGTGGTTCGGCCGAATTGCCTTTATAGAAACTCGGCCGATCAGACTGTACTGGAATTCAGAAAAAGCATTTCCAACCGTTGGAGACTTTGTTGGGACCCAAAATAGATCCGTTGCAACTTGTAAAATGGCTATTTTTCGTTCACAAGTGTTCCCAAAGGCTAAGAGGCATCCCCAGCTATAAATAGGACCCCTTGGGCTTCATTCCAAGGTTGAGCATTCATTGCAAACTCTTTATGAGGTTCCTATTCTATAGTTGAGTGCTTCCTATAGCCTCCTCTCTCTCTCTAAGCTTAATCACTTACTACATCCATTAGAGTGAGTAGGAGATTTGTAAGAGAGCTAGTTTCTACTTGTATATCTTGTGAGGCTCTCACTTCCACCACCTCCCCATCTCTCACTTCCTATCATGAAGATGAAGGTTCTCTCTCTTGTCCAAGAGAGGTGAAGAAGAACAAGGGAAGGAGTCCCTTGGTGAAGATCAAGGCTGAAGACTTGGAGCTAGAGTGGGTAAGTCCTTGGAGAAGGCAGAAGACTCAAGCTCAAGTGGGTAAGTCCTTGGTGGAAAGCTTCTCCGAGTGAAGGTGAAGTCAAAGGCGGAAGATCCAAGAAGAGTGGGTAATTCCTGCAAGGCCGAAGACTTGTGCAAGAGTGGGTAAGTCCTTGGAGAAGGCCGAAGACTCTTACAAAGTGGGTAAGTCCTTGGTAAGGTTGAAGACTCTTTGTATTGGATAGGTAAGTCCTTTGTTGGTCATGTGTTGTATGTCTTATTATTGAATATAAGAGTACAATTGTTTGAAGTCCTAGAGGTTGACCTCTCTAGGCAAGTGGACTGACACACTTCTAGTTTGAAGTGTGGAACCACTCTGAATACCTTGTCTATTTGGTGCATGTTCAATCTCTCTTATCCTGGCTATGCATGATTTAGTTGCACTCAAATTGCCTATTTAGCAACCTAATCTTGTCATATATTTTGAAGGTTTAATGAATTTTGTGTAAGTGCTTTCAGCTCTATTCACCCCCCCTCTAGAGCATCTAATCACCCATCTAGGATCCAACAAGTGGTATCAGAGCAGGTCTTCTCCAAGCATACTTCAACAAGTAGGAGAAGATGGGTGACAACCTAGGATGGAGACTCTCGACCAACCTTCCAATCTTCAATGGGAGAAACTTCCTCTATTGGAGAAGAAGACTTCAATTCTTCATCCAAGGATCAAGTTTCGAGATGTGGCAAATGGTGAACAGCCCATACATTCTACCAAAGACAAACATTGAAGAATGGGATGAAGCCACCTTGATGAAAGCAACCTTGAATGCTAGAGCCATGCATATCCTATATGCCTCCATGACCCCCACCGAGTTCAACCGGATTTCCTCTTGTGAGACGGCCTATGAGGTATGGAGAAAGCTTTGCATCACTTATGAAGGGACAAATCAAGTGAAGGAAAGCAAAGTCTACATGCTCAAGGGGCTGCTTGAAAACTTCAAGATTGGAAAGGAGGAAAGTATAGCCAACATGTACTCAAGGATCAACACCATTGTGAATGGTCTTGCTATTCTAGGTCATCCTATGTCTAGTGGAGAGATCAACTCAAAGATCCTTAGAACTCTTCCCAAGAGGTGGAAATCAAAGGTGACTTCCATTGAAGAAGCAAGGTCACTTAAGGACATCCCCATTGAAGAGCTCATTGGAAATCTACAAGCACATGAAGCCACACTTGACAAGAGGGAGGAAGTAGAAAGACAAGAGAAGAAAGAGCTAAAGAGAATGAAGAAGGCTGAAATAAAGGCTCAAATTGAAGCTATCATGGAACAAGTCTCTCCATCCTCTCAAGCTAAAGAAGATGCCATGTACTCCAAAGGTCGACTCTATAAAGGCAAGTCCTCCTCCATCCGGTGCTTCACATGTGGAAAAGAAGGGTCACTACAAGGAAGATTGCCCACAAGGCAAAAAGACCCATCTTCACAAGAAGAAATGGCAATCAAGCTCAAGTGGCTCCTCCAACTCAAGCTCAAGTGAAGATTCAAGTGAAGGATCAAGCTCAAGCTCAAGTGATGAAGGAGAATGCCATTTTGCTCTTATAGCATCAACAAGTGAAGACTCAAATGAGGTAAATCTAGACTCTTTAGATAAAGAATCTTTAATTGCTATTATTCATGATATTTGTGCCTCTTATAAGTCTTCTAAAAAGAAAAAGAAAAAGCTTGCTAAAATTGTTGATAATTTGCATATAGAACTAGATGATCTTGAATATGCTAATTCTTGCTTGCTTATTGATAAAAATGATTGTCTTAGCCAAGTAGACTCTCTTAAACTTGAAAATGCTAGTTTACTTGATAAGATTAAATTTCTAGAAGCTCAACCTCTCATGCCTAGTTCTAGTGAAGAGCATACTTTATTTATTGATTCTCTCATGCATGACATTGATGTTCTTAAATCTGAAAACAAGGACAAAGATTTTGTTTTGCATGAATTTGAAATAGAAAATGCCTCCTTGCTTTCTAAAATCAATGGGCATGAATCTTGTTCTAGTTATACTAATAAAGAGAATGATGTTGCTGCTCTTCATATTGATAGAGATTCTTATTTAACTAAAGCTCTTTGCTTAGAAAATGATCTTTTGCATGCTAGAGATAATATCAATAATTTGTCTTCTACTATTGCCTCTCTTATGCATGATAATGATAGTTTGAGATCATCTTTGCAAAGATTCTTAGTTGGTAAGAAGAGTCTTAATGACATCCTACTCAATTCTACTAAACAAATTGGTAGACATGGTTTAGGATATGATAGTAGTCAAGGGAACAACAAAGATAAAGGACCTCCAATATTCCATGGAGAATCCTCTAGTTCCAAGACTATGGGCACATGCAACTATTGCAATGAATTTGGTCATTATGCTACTTGTTGTCCTTTTAGGAAAGCACCCAAGAGCAATAGGACTTGGGTTGCTAAACTAACCCCTCCGGACCCAAAAATATGATTGGGGACCATTTGATCTTTCTTCTTGTAGGTACTTGCAAATGGATTGACATGAGCCATTGAATTGCAAATTGACTTCTCAATCCACATGAAAGAAGAAAGGTGAGATGTGCAGAAGGTGACAACAAGTGGAAAAGAAATGGTAAGCATGAAGGTAATGTTTTTATTGCTTATAACTTGTTCTAACTTGTTTTTGTCAAGTTAGTATGCACTATACATATGGTTTTTGAGTCAAAAGTGGCATTTTGTGTTTATCTTCACACTCTTGCTCAAAAACTGTTTCTAATGCTTCTATAGTGCATTACTAACTTGCTTAGACATGTTTGGATATGGTTTGTATTTTTTAGCATGCCTCTAGATATGTTTTATGAAAAATATGTGCTTTTTCTACAGTAGTTTTGTCGGCCGAGATTTGTCCTGTCTAAAACTCGACCGATAGGCACCAATGGGTGTTGCCAACAGCTGCGATCGGCCGAGTTGCCAATACACAGAACTCGACCGAAAACACTGTTCACAGAGTATACAGTTGGCTTATTGAATGAGAATTTCCCTCTCAACTAGATTTTCTCAACCAATAGCCTTATTCTTTGGCACTCCATTTGGTACCTTTATATATGCATATTGCCATGTTCTGAATTGCCTATCTTTCTTACAACTCTATCTCTCTAATTGCTCTAAATTGGTATATCTATATGTTGCAATTACTTGCTTTGAGTTGTTTTGCAGGTTTTGATGATGATCTCTTTGGATCTCTTAGTTGTGTCTAAAATCGCTTCCGTTGTACTCTAACTTGCTACATCTATCTAGGTGTATATCTTGTTTTGATACAACCTTGAGGTTCTTAGTGGTAGTCATCTTATGGTAAGGATGCATATCTAGTGAGTTATATCCTTTCGTGCGTCTAAAATTGCATATCTCTTTGTTTGGATATATCTCTTCATCTAATCATAGCTTGCTCTATCTTGTGTAACGTTTGGCATATCTAGCTATGATCTAGATCCTACTAGTAGTCCTAACTTATGATATCATCTACTAGTAAGTTCATATACATGTAGTTCTAACCCTGTTTATAATTGGAATATTTGCTCATCTATATGTTATGCTTGTATCTTATCTCATACATACTCAAGATTGTTCCTTGAATTGCATTTCTACTATCTTGAGTTGCTTGCATAACATTGTGATGCAGGGTACATAGATCTACATGATATGTAGGAATTGGAGTATTTATGAATTTTTATGCAGATTTTGCTCCAGTTTCAGTTTTTACTGCAAATATAGTGCTTTTTATGCAGAAACACCCTTCTGAGAAAGACTCATTGCTTCTCCATGAGCTCCGATGGTTTTTGGTCAAATTCCATCATCTTGAGGGTCAAAATTGTGATTTATTGTTTTTCTGCAGTACTTTATCTTGCATTTTTGGGATGTTCAAGTATATGTTTTAACTTGCTTTTCTTTCTATGCTTGGACAAGCCCCTATCTGCGCTCTTCTAATCTCCTTATATATTTGTGTTATCTCCTTTCTCTTTAACAAGTGATGTTTCTTTTTTCTTCATAACCCCCACCTTTTTGAAATGACAAAGGGGGAGAAAGATATGTCTTCTTTTGACAACAGGGAGAAGGCATGTCTTACATGAAGCAAAGAAGCGTGTCCATGTAAAGGGGAGAAGGTAAATGGGAGAAGACATATATGTGTAGAACATATATGAGTAGAAGACATAGTTTCTATAAATGTTATGAAAGCTAACCATGAAGGAGAAATAGCGTCAATTGAGGGGGAGTATGAGAACTCCATGCGCATCAATTGAGGGGGAGCATATGAGCTCAATCCTGTTGAAACCCCTAGCTTTCTCCGAAGGTATGATTTTACGTACAAGCTTTCAATACATTTATGGAATGGTTTGTCATCTTCAAAAAGGGGGAGAATGTTGACTCAAGGTCAATTAGGTCAATCTTGACTCACGTCTAAATTGACTAAACCCTTGTTTTGATGATGACTAACCATTCCACATATTGGTGTCTAATGCTTCTACATTGAGTGATTTCAGATTAGGTTTAGACACACTCCAAATGCCCTAACTTGCGCATATCAAATTGGAGAAAAGACAAGTCAAAATAGCTACAAGTGTGCAATTTGGGATCTCTATGTAAATGACCTTAGAATTGCTTTGTAATCACTTGTAATGATTGTATGACTTGTAATTAAGCTTAGAAAAATTATTGGGACACAAAAATCCATCATTTGTACGGTTAAAAGAAAATTCCAAAATACCCATAATAGGGATTTTGTCGGCCGAATTCCAAACTCGGCCGATCCATATATTCTGGGATTTTTGTTGGAATCGGCCGAGTTACAAACTCAGCCGATCCACCGTTCGGTCGAGTTCTAGCTAGGAAACTCGGCCGATCCACTGATCGGTCCAAGTCTGGAAATGGACCGATCGGTCGAGTTTCTCAAAGGAAACTTGGCCGACAGTCTAGCTTTCAGCCTTGTCTTTTAGTGGTTCGGCCGAATTGCCTTTATAGAAACTCGGCCGATCAGACTGTACTGGAATTCAGAAAAAGCATTTCCAACCGTTGGAGACTTTGTTGGGACCCAAAATAGATCCGTTGCAACTTGTAAAACGGCTATTTTTCGTTCACAAGTGTTCCCAAAGGCTAAGAGGCATCCCCAGATATAAATAGGACCCCTTGGGCTTCATTCCAAGGTTGAGCATTCATTGCAAACTCTTTATGAGGTTCCTATTCTATAGTTGAGTGCTTCCTACAGCCTCCTCTCTCTCTCTAAGCTTAATCACTTAGTACATCCATTAGAGTGAGTAGGAGATTTGTAAGAGAGCTAGTTTCTACTTGTATATCTTGTGAGGCTCTCACTTCCACCACCTCCCCATCTCTCACTTCCTATCATGAAGATGAAGGTTCTCTCTCTTGTCCAAGAGAGGTGAAGAAGAACAAGGGAAGGAGTCCCTTGGTGAAGATCAAGGCTGAAGACTTGGAGCTAGAGTGGGTAAGTCCTTGGAGAAGGCAGAAGACTCAAGCTCAAGTGGGTAAGTCCTTGGTGGAAAGATTCTCCGAGTGAAGGCGAAGTCAAAGGCGGAAGATCCAAGAAGAGTGGGTAATTCCTGCAAGGCCGAAGACTTGTGCAAGAGTGGGTAAGTCCTTGGAGAAGGCCGAAGACTCTTGCAAAGTGGATAAGTCCTTGGTAAGGTTGAAGACTCTTTGTATTGGATAGGTAAGTCCTTTGTTGGTCATGTGTTGTATGTCTTATTATTGAATATAAGAGTGCAATTGTTTGAAGTCCTAGAGGTTGAACTCTCTAGGCAAGTGGACTGACACACTTCTAGTTTGAAGTGTGGAACCACTCTGAATACCTTGTCTATTTGGTGCATGTTCAATCTCTCTTATCCTTGCTATGCATGATTTAGTTGCACTCAAATTGCCTATTTAGCAACCTAATCTTGTCATATATTTTGAAGGTTTAATGAATTTTGTGTAAGTGCTTTCAGCTCTATTCACCCCCCCCCCTCTAGAGCATCTAATCACCCATCTAGGATCCAACAAGTGGTATCAGAGCAGGTCTTCTCCAAGCATACTTCAACAAGTAGGAGAAGATGGGTGACAACCTAGGATGGAGACTCTCGACCAGCCTTCCAATCTTCAATGGGAGCAACTTTCTCTATTGGAGAAGAAGACTTCAATTCTTCATCCAAGGATCAAGTTTCGAGATGTGGCAAATGGTGAACAGCCCATACATTCTACCAAAGAAAAACATTGAGGAATGGGATGAAGCCACCTTGATGAAAGCAACCTTGAATGCTAGAGCCATGCATATCCTATATGCCTCCATGACCCCCACCGAGTTCAACCGGATTTCCTCTTGTGAGACGGCCTATGAGGTATGGAGAAAGCTTTGCATCACTTATGAAGGGACAGATCAAGTGAAGGAAAGCAAAGTCTACATGCTCAAGGGGCTGCTTGAAAACTTCAAGATGGGAAAGGAGGAAAGTATAGCCAACATGTACTCAAGGATCAACACCATTGTGAATGGTCTTGCTATTCTAGGTCATCCTATATCTAGTGGAGAGATCAACTCAAAGATCCTTAGAACTCTTCCCAAGAGGTGGGAATCAAAGGTGACTTCCATTGAAGAAGCAAGGTCACTTAAGGACATCCCCATTGAAGAGCTCATTGGAAATCTACAAGCACATGAATCCACACTTGACAAGAGGGAGGAAGTAGAAAGACAAGAGAAGAAAGATCTAAAGAGAATGAAGAAGGCTGAAATAAAGGCTCAAATTGAAGCTATCATGGAACAAGTCTCTCCATTCTCTCAAGCTAAAGAAGATGCCATGTACTCCAAAGGTCGACTCTATAAAGGCAAGTCCTCCTCCATCCGGTGCTTCACATGTGGAAAGAAGGGTCACTACAAGGAAGATTGCCCACAAGGCAAAAAGACCCATCTTCACAAGAAGAAATGGAAATCAAGCTCAAGTGGCTCCTCCAACTCAAGCTCAAGTGAAGGATCAAGCTCAAGCTCAAGTGATGAAGGAGAATGCCATTTTGCTCCTATAGCATGAACAAGTGAAGACTCAAATGAGGTAAATCTAGACTCTTTAGATAAAGAATCTTTAATTGCTATTATTCATGATATTTGTGCCTCTTATAAGTCTTCTAAAAAGAAAAAGAAAAAGCTTGCTAAAATTGTTGATAATTTGCATATAGAACTAGATGATCTTGAATATGCTAATTCTTGCTTGCTTATTGATAAAAATGATTGTCTTAGCCAAGTAGACTCTCTTAAACTTGAAAATGCTAGTTTACTTGATAAGATTAAATTTCTAGAAGCTCAACCTCTCATGCCTAGTTCTAGTGAAGAGCATACTTTATTTATTGATTCTCTCATGCATGACATTGATGTTCTTAAATCTGAAAACAAGGACAAAGATTTTGTTTTGCATGAATTAGAAATAGAAAATGCCTCCTTGCTTTCTAAAATCAATGGGCATGAATCTTGTTCTAGTTATACTAATAAAGAGAATGATGTTGCTGCTCTTCATATTGATAGAGATTCTTATTTAACTAAAGCTCTTTGCTTAGAAAATAATCTTTTGCATGCTAGAGATAATATCAATAATTTGTCTTCTACTATTGCCTCTCTTATGCATGATAATGATAGTTTGAGATCATCTTTGCAAAGATTCTTAGTTGGTAAGAAGAGTCTTAATGACATCCTACTCAATTCTACTAAACAAATTGGTAGACATGGTTTAGGATATGATAGTAGTCAAGGGAACAACAAAGATAAAGGACCTCCAATATTCCATGGAGAATCCTCTAGTTCCAAGACTATGGGCACATGCAACTATTGCAATGAATTTGGTCATTACGCTACTTGTTGTCCTTTTAGGAAAGCACCCAAGAGCAATAGGACTTGGGTTGCTAAACTAACCCCACCGGACCCAAAAATATGATTGGGGACCATTTCATCTTTCTTCTTGTAGGTACTTGCAAATGGATTGACATGAGCCATTGAATTGCAAATTGACTTCTCAATCCACATGAAAGAAGAAAGGTGAGATGTGCAGAGGGTGACAACAAGTGGAAAAGAAATGGTAAGCATGAAGGTAATGTTTTTATTGCTTATAACCTGTTCTAACTTGTTTTTGTCAAGTTAGTATGCACTATACATATGGTTTTTGAGTCAAAAGTGGCATTTTGTGTTTATCTTCACACTCTTGCTCAAAAACTATTTCTAATGCTTCTATAGTGCATTACTAACTTGCTTAGACATGTTTGGATATGGTTTGTATTTTTTAGCATGCCTCTAGATATGTTTTATGAAAAATATGTGCTTTTTCTACAGTAGTTTTGTCGGCCGAGTTTTGTCCTGTCTAAAACTCGACCGATAGGCACCAATGGGTGTTGCCAACAGCTTCGATCGGCCGAGTTGCCAATACACAGAACTCGACCGAAAACACTGTTCACAGAGTATACAGTTGGCTTATTGAATGAGAATTTCCCTCTCAACTAGATTTTCTCAACCAATAGCCTTATTCTTTGGCACTCCATTTGGTACCTTTATATATGCATATTGCCATGTTCTGAATTGCCTATCTTGCTTACAACTCTATCTCTCTAATTGCTCTAAATTGGTATATCTATATGTTGCAATTACTTGCTTTGAGTTGTTTTGCAGGTTTTGATGATGATCTCTTTGGATCTCTTAGTTGTGTCTAAAATTGCTTCCGTTGTACTCTGACTTGCTACATCTATCTAGGTGTATATCTTGTTTTGATACAACCTTGAGGTTCTTAGTGGTAGTCATCTTATGGTAAGGATGCATATCTAGTGAGTTATATCCTTTCATGCGTCTAAAATTGCATATCTCTTTGTTTGGATATATCTCTTCATCTAATCATAGCTTGCTCTATCTTGTGTATCGTTTGGCATATCTAGCTATGATCTAGATCCTACTAGTAGTCCTAACTTATGATATCATCTACTAGTAAGTTCATATACATGTAGTTCTAACCCTGTTTATAATTGGAATATTTGCTCATCTATATGTTATGCTTGTATCTTATATCATACATACTCAAGATTGTTCCTTGAATTGCATTTCTACTATCTTGAGTTGCTTGCATAACATTGTGATGCAGGGTACATAGATCTACATGATATGTAGGAATTGGAGTATTTATGAATTTTTATGCAGATTTTGCTCCAGTTTCAGTTTTTACTGCAAATATAGTGCTTTTTATGCAGAAACACCCTTCTGAGAAAGACTCATTGCTTCTCCATGAGCTCCGATGGTTTTTGGTCAAATTCCATCATCTTGAGGGTCAAAATTGTGATTTATTGTTTTTCTGCAGTACTTTATCTTGCATTTTTGGGATGTTCAAGTATATGTTTTAACTTGCTTTTCTTTCTATGCTTGGACAAGCCCCTATCTGCGCTCTTCTAATCTCCTTATATATTTGTGTTATCTCCTTTCTCTTTAACAAGTGATGTTTCTTTTTTCTTCATAACCCCCACCTTTTTGAAATGACAAAGGGGGAGAAAGATATGTCTTCTTTTGACAACAGGGAGAAGGCATGTCTTACATGAAGCAAAAAGTGTGTCCATGTAAAGGGGAGAAGGTAAATTGGAGAAGACATATATGTGTAGAACATATATGAGTAGAAGACATAGTTTCTATAAATGTTATGAAAGCTAACCATGCAGGAGAAATAGCGTCAATTGAGGGGGAGTATGAGAACTCCATGCGCATCAATTGAGGGGGAGCATATGAGCTCAATCCTATTGAAACCCCTAGCTTTCTCCGAAGGTATGATTTTACGTACAAGCTTTCAATACATTTATGGAATGGTTTGTCATCTTCAAAAAGGGGGAGAATGTTGACTCAAGTTCAATTAGGTCAATCTTGACTCACGTCTAAATTGACTAAACCCTTGTTTTGATGATGACTAACCATTCCACATATTGGTGTCTAATGCTTCTACATTGAGTGATTTCAGATTAGGTTTAGACACACTCCAAATGCCCTAACTTGCGCATATCAAATTGGAGAAAAGACAAGTCAAAATAGCTACAAGTGTGCAATTTGGGATCTCTATGTAAATGACCTTAGAATTGCTTTGTAATCACTTGTAATGATTGTATGACTTGTAATTAAGCTTAGAAAAATTATTGGGACACAAAAATCCATCATTTGTACGGTTAAACGAAAATTCCAAAATACCCATAACAGGGATTTTGTCGGCCGAATTCCAAACTTGGCCGATCCATATATTCTGGGATTTTTGTTGGAATCGTCCGAGTTACAAACTCAGCCGATCCACCGTTCGGTCGAGTTCTATCTAGGAAACTCGGCCGATCCACTGATCGGTCCAAGTTTGGAAATGGACCGATCGGTCGAGTTTCTCAAAGGAAACTCGGCAGACAGTCTAGCTTTCAGCCTTGTCTTTTAGTGGTTCGGCCGAATTGCCTTTATAGAAACTCGGCCGATCAGACTGTACTGGAATTCAGAAAAAGCATTTCCAACCATTAGAGACTTTGTTGGGACCCAAAATAGATCCGTTGCAACTTGTAAAATGGCTATTTTTCGTTCACAAGTGTTCCCAAAGGCTAAGAGGCATCCCCAGCTATAAATAGGACCCCTTGGGCTTCATTCCAAGGTTGAGCATTCATTGCAAACTCTTTATGAGGTTCCTATTCTATAGTTGAGTGCTTCCTACAGCCTCCTCTCTCTCTCTAAGCTTAATCACTTACTACATCCATTAGAGTTAGTAGGAGATTTGTAAGAGAGCTAGTTTCTACTTGTATATCTTGTGAGGCTCTCACTTCCACCACCTCCCCATCTCTCACTTCCTATCATGAAGATGAAGGTTCTCTCTCTTGTCCAAGAGAGGTGAAGAAGAACAAGGGAAGGAGTCCCTTGGTGAAGATCAAGGCTGAAGACTTGGAGCTAGAGTGGGTAAGTCCTTGGAGAAGGCAGAAGACTCAAGCTCAAGTGGGTAAGTCCTTGGTGGAAAGCTTCTCCGAGTGAAGGCGAAGTCAAAGGCGGAAGATCCAAGAAGAGTGGGTAATTCCTGCAAGGCCGAAGACTTGTGCAAGAGTGGGTAAGTCCTTGGAGAAGGCCGAAGACTCTTGCAAAGTGGGTAAGTCCTTGGTAAGGTTGAAGACTCTTTGTATTGGATAGGTAAGTCCTTTGTTGGTCATGTGTTGTATGTCTTATTATTGAATATAAGAGTGCAATTGTTTGAAGTCCTAGAGGTTGACCTCTCTAGGCAAGTGGACTGACACACTTCTAGTTTGAAGTGTGGAACCACTCTGAATACCTTGTCTATTTGGTGCATGTTCAATCTCTCTTATCCTTGCTATGCATGATTTAGTTGCACTCAAATTGCCTATTTAGCAACCTAATCTTGTCATATATTTTGAAGGTTTAATGAATTTTGTGTAAGTGCTTTCAGCTCTATTCACCCCCCCCTCTAGAGCATCTAATCACCCATCTAGGATCCAACAAGTGGTATCAGAGCAGGTCTTCTCCAAGCATACTTCAACAAGTAGGAGAAGATGGGTGACAACCTAGGATGGAGACTCTCGACCAGCCTTCCAATCTTCAATGGGAGCAACTTCCTCTATTGGAGAAGAAGACTTCAATTCTTCATCCAAGGATCAAGTTTCGAGATGTGGCAAATGGTGAACAGCCCATACATTCTACCAAAGACAAACATTGAAGAATGGGATGAAGCCACCTTGATGAAAGCAACCTTGAATGCTAGAGCCATGAATATCCTATATGCCTCCATGACCCCCACCGAGTTCAACCGGATTTCCTCTTGTGAGACGGCCTATGAGGTATGGAGAAAGCTTTGCATCACTTATGAAGGGACAGATCAAGTGAAGCAAAGCAAAGTCTACATGCTCAAGGGGCTGCTTGAAAACTTCAAGATGGGAAAGGAGGAAAGTATAGCCAACATGTACTCAAGGATCAACACCATTGTGAATGGTCTTGCTATTCTAGGTCATCCTATGTCTAGTGGAGAGATCAACTCAAAGATCCTTAGAACTCTTCCCAAGAGGTGGGAATCAAAGGTGACTTCCATTGAAGAAGCAAGGTCACTTAAGGACATCCCCATTGAAGAGCTCATTGGAAATCTACAAGCACATGAAGCCACACTTGACAAGAGGGAGGAAGTAGAAAGACAAGAGAAGAAAGAGCTAAAGAGAATGAAGAAGGCTGAAATAAAGGCTCAAATTGAAGCTATCATGGAACAAGTCTCTCCATCCTCTCAAGCTAAAGAAGATGCCATGTACTCCAAAGGTCGACTCTATAAAGGCAAGTCCTCCTCCATCCGGTGCTTCACATGTGGAAAGAAGGGTCACTACAAGGAAGATTGCCCACAAGGCAAAAAGACCCATCTTCACAAGAAGAAATGGCAATCAAGCTCAAGTGGCTCCTCCAACTCAAGCTCAAGTGAAGATTCAAGTGAAGGATCAAGCTCAAGCTCAAGTGATGACGGAGAATGCCATTTTGCTCTTATAGCATCAACAAGTGAAGACTCAAATGAGGTAAATCTAGACTATTTAGATAAAGAATCTTTAATTGCTATTATTCATGATATTTGTGCCTCTTATAAGTCTTCTAAAAAGAAAAAGAAAAAGCTTGCTAAAATTGTTGATAATTTGCATATAGAACTAGATGATCTTGAATATGCTAATTCTTGCTTGCTTATTGATAAAAATGATTGTCTTAGCCAAGTAGACTCTCTTAAACTTGAAAATGCTAATTTACTTGATAAGATTAAATTTCTAGAAGCTCAACCTCTCATGCCTAGTTCTAGTGAAGAGAATACTTTATTTATTGATTCTCTCATGCATGACATTGATGTTCTTAAATCTGAAAACAAGGACAAAGATTTTGTTTTGCATGAATTAGAAATAGAAAATGCCTCCTTGCTTTCTAAAATCAATGGGCATGAATCTTGTTCTAGTTATACTAATAAAGAGAATGATGTTGCTGCTCTTCATATTGATAGAGATTCTTATTTAACTAAAGCTCTTTGCTTAGAAAATGATCTTTTGCATGCTAGAGATAATATCAATAATTTGTCTTCTACTATTGCCTCTCTTATGCATGATAATGATAGTTTGAGATCATCTTTGCAAAGATTCTTAGTTGGTAAGAAGAGTCTTAATGACATCCTACTCAATTCTACTAAACAAATTGGTAGACATGGTTTAGGATATGATAGTAGTCAAGGGAACAACACAGATAAAGGACCTCCAATATTCCATGGAGAATCCTCTAGTTCCAAGACTATGGGCACATGCAACTATTGCAATGAATTTGGTCATTATGCTACTTGTTGTCCTTTTAGGAAAGAACCCAAGAGCAATAGGACTTGGGTTGCTAAACTAACCCCTCCAGACCCAAAAATATGATTGGGGACCATTTCATCTTTCTTCTTGTAGGTACTTGCAAATGGATTGACATGAGCCATTGAATTGTAAATTGACTTCTCAATCCACATGAAAGAAGAAAGGTGAGATGTGCAGAGGGTGACAACAAGTGGAAAAGAAATGGTAAGCATGAAGGTAATGTTTTTATTGCTTATAACCTGTTCTAACTTGTTTTTGTCAAGTTAGTATGCACTATACATATGGTTTTTGAGTCAAAAGTGGCATTTTGTGTTTATCTTCACACTCTTGCTCAAAAACTGTTTCTAATGCTTCTATAGTGCATTACTAACTTGCTTAGACATGTTTGGATATGGTTTGTATTTTTTAGCATGCCTCTAGATATGTTTTATGAAAAATATGTGCTTTTTCTACAGTAGTTTTGTCGGTCGAGTTTTGTCCTGTCTAAAACTCGACCGATAGGCACCAATGGGTGTTGCCAACAGCTGCGATCGGCCGAGTTGCCAATACACAGAACTCGACCGAAAACACTGTTCACAGAGTATACAGTTGGCTTATTGAATGAGAATTTCCCTCTCAACTAGATTTTCTCAACCAATAGCCTTATTCTTTGGCACTCCATTTGGTACCTTTATATATGCATATTGCCATGTTCTGAATTGCCTATCTTGCTTACAACTCTATCTCTCTAATTGCTCTAAATTGGTATATCAATATGTTGCAATTACTTGCTTTGAGTTGTTTTGCAGGTTTTGATGATGATCTCTTTGGATCTCTTAGTTGTGTCTAAAATCGCTTCCGTTGTACTCTAACTTGCTACATCTATCTAGGTGTATATCTTGTTTTGATACAACCTTGAGGTTCTTAGTGGTAGTCATCTTATGGTAAGGATGCATATCTAGTGAGTTATATCCTTTCATGCGTCTAAAATTGCATATCTCTTTGTTTGGATATATCTCTTCATCTAATCATAGCTTGCTCTATCTTGTGTATCGTTTGGCATATCTAGCTATGATCTAGATCCTACTAGTAGTCCTAACTTATGATATCATCTACTAGTAAGTTCATATACATGTAGTTCTAACCCTGTTTATAATTGGAATATTTGCTCATCTATATGTTATGCTTGTATCTTATCTCATACATACTCAAGATTGTTCCTTGAATTGCATTTCTACTATCTTGAGTTGCTTGCATAACATTGTGATGCAGGGTACATAGATCTACATGATATGTAGGAATTGGAGTATTTATGAATTTTTATGCAGATTTTGCTCCAGTTTCAGTTTTTACTGCAAATATAGTGCTTTTTATGCAGAAACACCCTTCTGAGAAAGACTCATTGCTTCTTCATGAGCTCCGATGGTTTTTGGTCAAATTCCATCATCTTGAGGGTCAAAATTGTGATTTATTGTTTTTCTGCAGTACTTTATCTTGCATTTTTGGGATGTTCAAGTATATGTTTTAACTTGCTTTTCTTTCTATGCTTGGACAAGCCCCTATCTGCGCTCTTCTAATCTCCTTATATATTTGTGTTATCTCCTTTCTCTTTAACAAGTGATGTTTCTTTTTTCTTCATAACCCCCACCTTTTTGAAATGACAAAGGGGGAGAAAGATATGTCTTCTTTTGACAACAGGGAGAAGGCATGTCTTACATGAAGCAAAGAAGCGTGTCCATGTAAAGGGGAGAAGGTAAATGGGAGAAGACATATATGTGTAGAACATATATGAGTAGAAGACATAGTTTCTATAAATGTTATGAAAGCTAACCATGCAGGAGAAATAGCGTCAATTGAGGGGGAGTATGAGAACTCCATGCGCATCAATTGAGGGGGAGCATATGAGCTCAATCCTATTGAAACCCCTAGCTTTCTCCGAAGGTATGATTTTACGTACAAGCTTTCAATACATTTATGGAATGGTTTGTCATCTTCAAAAAGGGGGAGAATGTTGACTCAAGGTCAATTAGGTCAATCTTGACTCACGTCTAAATTGACTAAACCCTTGTTTTGATGATGACTAACCATTCCACATATTGGTGTCTAATGCTTCTACATTGAGTGATTTCAGATTAGGTTTAGACACACTCCAAATGCCCTAACTTGCGCATATCAAATTGGAGAAAAGACAAGTCAAAATAGCTACAAGTGTGCAATTTGGGATCTCTATGTAAATGACCTTAGAATTGCTTTGTAATCACTTGTAATGATTGTATGACTTGTAATTAAGCTTAGAAAAATTATTGGGACACAAAAATCCATCATTTGTACGGTTAAACGAAAATTCCAAAATACCCATAACAAGGATTTTGTCGGCCGAATTCCAAACTCGGTCGATCCATATATTCTGGGATTTTTGTTGGAATCGGCCGAGTTACAAACTCAGCCGATCCACCGTTCGGTCGAGTTCTAGCTAGGAAACTCGGCCGATCCACTGATCGGTCCAAGTCTGGAAATGGACCGATCGGTCGAGTTTCTCAAAGGAAACTCGGCCGACAGTCTAGCTTTCAGCCTTGTCTTTTAGTGGTTCGGCCGAATTGCCTTTATAGAAACTCGGCCGATCAGACTGTACTGGAATTCAGAAAAAGCATTTCCAACCGTTGGAGACTTTGTTGGGACCCAAAATAGATCTGTTGCAACTTGTAAAACGGCTATTTTTCATTCACAAGTGTTCCCAAAGGCTAAGAGGCATTTCCAGCTATAAATAGGACCCCTTGGGCTTCATTCCAAGGTTGAGCATTCATTGCAAACTCTTTATGAGGTTCCTATTCTATAGTTGAGTGCTTCCTACAGCCTCCTCTCTCTCTCTAAGCTTAATCACTTACTACATCCATTAGAGTGAGTAGGAGATTTGTAGGAGAGCTAGTTTCTACTTGTATATCTTGTGAGGCTCTCACTTCCACCACCTCCCCATCTCTCACTTCCTATCATGAAGATGAAGGTTCTCTCTCTTGTCCAAGAGAGGTGAAGAAGAACAAGGGAAGGAGTCCCTTGGTGAAGATCAAGGCTGAAGACTTGGAGCTAGAGTGGGTAAGTCCTTGGAGAAGGCAGAAGACTCAAGCTCAAGTGGGTAAGTCCTTGGTGGAAAGCTTCTCCGAGTGAAGGCGAAGTCAAAGGCGGAAGATCCAAGAAGAGTGGGTAATTCCTGCAAGGCCGAAGACTTGTGCAAGAGTGGGTAAGTCCTTGGAGAAGGCCGAAGACTCTTGCAAAGTGGGTAAGTCCTTGGTAAGGTTGAAGACTCTTTGTATTGGATAGGTAAGTCCTTTGTTGGTCATGTGTTGTATGTCTTATTATTGAATATAAGAGTGCAATTGTTTGAAGTCCTAGAGGTTGACCTCTCTAGGCAAGTGGACTGACACACTTCTAGTTTGAAGTGTGGAACCACTCTGAATACCTTGTCTATTTGGTGCATGTTCAATCTCTCTTATCCTTGCTATGCATGATTTAGTTGCACTCAAATTGCCTATTTAGCAACCTAATCTTGTCATATATTTTGAAGGTTTAATGAATTTTGTGTAAGTGCTTTCAGCTCTATTCACCCCCCCCCTCTAGAGCATCTAATCACCCATCTAGGATCCAACAAGTGGTATCAGAGTAGGTCTTCTCCAAGCATACTTCAACAAGTAGGAGAAGATGGGTGACAACCTAGGATGGAGACTCTCGACCAGCCTTCCAATCTTCAATGGGAGCAACTTCCTCTATTGGAGAAGAAGACTTCAATTCTTCATCCAAGGATCAAGTTTCGAGATGTGGCAAATGGTGAACAGCCCATACATTCTACCAAAGACAAACATTGAAGAATGGGATGAAGCCACCTTGATGAAAGAAACCTTGAATGCTAGAGCCATGCATATCCTATATGCCTCCATGACCCCCACCGAGTTCAACCGGATTTCCTCTTGTGAGACGGCCTATGAGGTATGGAGAAAGCTTTGCATCACTTATGAAGGGACAGATCAAGTGAAGGAAAGCAAAGTCTACATGCTCAAGGGGCTGCTTGAAAACTTCAAGATGGGAAAGGAGGAAAGTATAGCCAACATGTACTCAAGGATCAACACCATTGTGAATGGTCTTGCTATTCTAGGTCATCCTATGTCTAGTAGAGAGATCAACTCAAAGATCCTTAGAACTCTTCCCAAGAGGTGGGAATCAAAGGTGACTTCCATTGAATAAGCAAGGTCACTTAAGGACATCCCCATTGAAGAGCTCATTGGAAATCTACAAGCACATGAAGCCACACTTGACAAGAGGGAGGAAGTAGAAAGACAAGAGAAGAAAGAGCTAAAGAGAATGAAGAAGGCTGAAATAAAGGCTCAAATTGAAGCTATCATGGAACAAGTCTCTCCATCCTCTCAAGCTAAAGAAGATGCCATGTACTCCAAAGGTCGACTCTATAAAGGCAAGTCCTCCTCCATCCGGTGCTTCACATGTGGAAAGAAGGGTCACTACAAGGAAGATTGCCCACAAGGCAAAAAGACCCATCTTCACAAGAAGAAATGGCAATCAAGCTCAAGTGGCTCCTCCAACTCAAGCTCAAGTGAAGATTCAAGTGAAGGATCAAGCTCAAGCTCAAGTGATGAAGGAGAATGCCATTTTGCTCTTATAGCATCAACAAGTGAAGACTCAAATGAGGTAAATCTAGACTCTTTAGATAAAGAATCTTTAATTGCTATTATTCATGATATTTGTGCCTCTTATATGTCTTCTAAAAAGAAAAAGAAAAAGCTTGCTAAAATTGTTGATAATTTGCATATAGAACTAGATGATCTTGAATATGCTAATTCTTGCTTGCTTATTGATAAAAATGATTGTCTTAGCCAAGTAGACTCTCTTAAACTTGAAAATGCTAGTTTACTTGATAAGATTAAATTTCTAGAAGCTCAACCTCTCATGCCTAGTTCTAGTGAAGAGCATACTTTATTTATTGATTCTCTCATGCATGACATTGATGTTCTTAAATCTGAAAACAAGGACAAAGATTTTGTTTTGCATGAATTAGAAATAGAAAATGCCTCCTTGCTTTCTAAAATCAATGTGCATGAATCTTGTTCTAGTTATACTAATAAAGAGAATGATGTTGCTGCTCTTCATATTGATAGAGATTCTTATTTAACTAAAGCTCTTTGCTTAGAAAATGATCTTTTGCATGCTAGAGATAATATCAATAATTTGTCTTCTACTATTGCCTCTCTTATGCATGATAATGATAGTTTGAGATCATCTTTGCAAAGATTCTTAGTTGGTAAGAAGAGTCTTAATGACATCCTACTCAATTCTACTAAATAAATTGGTAGACATGGTTTAGGATATGATAGTAGTCAAGGGAACAACAAAGATAAAGGACCTCCAATATTCCATGGAGAATCCTCTAGTTCCAAGACTATGGGCACATGCAACTATTGCAATGAATTTGGTCATTATGCTACTTGTTGTCCTTTTAGGAAAGCACCCAAGAGCAATAGGACTTGGGTTGCTAAAGTAACCCCTCCGGACCCAAAAATATGATTGGGGACCATTTCATCTTTCTTCTTGTAGGTACTTGCAAATGGATTGACATGAGCCATTGAATTGCAAATTGACTTCTCAATCCACATGAAAGAAGAAAGGTGAGATGTGCAGAGGGTGACAACAAGTGGAAAAGAAATGGTAAGCATGAAGGTAATGTTTTTATTGCTTATAACCTGTTCTAACTTGTTTTTGTCAAGTTAGTATGCACTATACATATGGTTTTTGAGTCAAAAGTGGCATTTTGTGTTTATCTTCACACTCTTGCTCAAAAACTGTTTCTAATGCTTCTATAGTGCATTACTAACTTGCTTAGACATGTTTGGATATGGTTTGTATTTTTTAGCATGCCTCTAGATATGTTTTATGAAAAATATGTGCTTTTTCTACAGTAGTTTTGTCGGCCGAGTTTTGTCCTGTCTAAAACTCGACCGATAGGCACCAATGGGTGTTGCCAACAGCTGCGATCGGCCGAGTTGCCAATACACAGAACTCGACCGAAAACACTGTTCACAGAGTATACAGTTGGCTTATTGAATGAGAATTTCCCTCTCAACTAGATTTTCTCAACCAATAGCCTTATTCTTTGGCACTCCATTTGGTACCTTTATATATGCATATTGCCATGTTCTGAATTGCCTATCTTGCTTACAACTCTATCTCTCTAATTGCTCTAAATTGGTATATCTATATGTTGCAATTACTTGCTTTGAGTTGTTTTGCAGGTTTTGATGATGATCTCTTTGGATCTCTTAGTTGTGTCTAAAATCGCTTCCGTTGTACTCTAACTTGCTACATCTATCTAGGTGTATATCTTGTTTTGATACAACCTTGAGGTTCTTAGTGGTAGTCATCTTATGGTAAGGATGCATATCTAGTGAGTTATATCCTTTCATGCGTCTAAAATTGCATATCTCTTTGTTTGGATATATCTCTTCATCTAATCATAGCTTGCTCTATCTTGTGTATCGTTTGGCATATCTAGCTATGATCTAGATCCTACTAGTAGTCCTAACTTATGATATCATCTACTAGTAAGTTCATCTACATGTAGTTCTAACCCTGTTTATAATTGGAATATTTGCTCATCTATATGTTATGCTTGTATCTTATCTCATACATACTCAAGATTGTTCCTTGAATTGCATTTCTACTATCTTGAGTTGCTTGCATAACATTGTGATGCAGGGTACATAGATCTACATGATATGTAGGAATTGGAGTATTTATGAATTTTTATGCAGATTTTGCTCCAGTTTCAGTTTTTACTGCAAATATAGTGCTTTTTATGTAGAAACACCCTTCTGAGAAAGACTCATTGCTTCTCCATGAGCTCCGATGGTTTTTGGTCAAATTCCATCATCTTGAGGGTCAAAATTGTGATTTATTGTTTTTCTGCAGTACTTTATCTTGCATTTTTGGGATGTTCAAGTATATGTTTTAACTTGCTTTTCTTTCTATGCTTGGACAAGCCCCTATCTGCGCTCTTCTAATCTCCTTATATATTTGTGTTATCTCCTTTCTCTTTAACAAGTGATGTTTCTTTTTTCTTCATAACCCCCACCTTTTTGAAATGACAAAGGGGGAGAAAGATATGTCTTCTTTTGACAACAGGGAGAAGGCATGTCTTACATGAAGCAAAGAAGCGTGTCCATGTAAAGGGGAGAAGGTAAATGGGAGAAGACATATATGTGTAGAACATATATGAGTAGAAGACATAGTTTCTATAAATGTTATGAAAGCTAACCATGCAGGAGAAATAGCGTCAATTGAGGGGGAGTATGAGAACTCCATGCACATCAATTGAGGGGGAGCATATGAGCTCAATCCTATTGAAACCCCTAGCTTTCTCCGAAGGTATGATTTTACGTACAAGCTTTCAATACATTTATGGAATGGTTTGTCATCTTCAAAAAGGGGGAGAATGTTGACTCAAGGTCAATTAGGTCAATCTTGACTCACGTCTAAATTGACTAAACCCTTGTTTTGATGATGACTAACCATTCCACATATTCGTGTCTAATTCTTCTACATTGAGTGATTTCAGATTAGGTTTAGACACACTCCAAATGCCCTAACTTGCGCATATCAAATTGGAGAAAAGACAAGTCAAAATAGCTACAAGTGTGCAATTTGGGATCTCTATGTAAATGACCTTAGAATTGCTTTGTAATCACTTGTAATGATTGTATGACTTGTAATTAAGCTTAGAAATATTATTGGGACACAAAAATCCATCATTTGTACGGTTAAACGAAAATTCCAAAATACCCATAACAGGGATTTTGTCGGCCGAATTCCAAACTCGGCCGATCCATATATTCTGGGATTTTTGTTGGAATCGGCCGAGTTACAAACTCAGCCGATCCACCGTTCGGTCGAGTTCTATCTAGGAAACTCGGCCGATCCACTGATCGGTCCAAGTCTGGAAATGGACCGATCGGTCGAGTTTCTCAAAGGAAACTCGGCCGACAGTCTAGCTTTCAGCCTTGTCTTTTAGTGGTTCGGCCGAATTGCCTTTATAGAAACTCGGCCGATCAGACTGTACTGGAATTCAGAAAAAGCATTTCCAACTGTTGGAGACTTTGTTGGGACCCAAAATAGATCCGTTGCAACTTGTAAAACGGCTATTTTTTGTTCACAAGTGTTCCCAAAGGCTAAGAGGCATCCCCAGCTATAAATAGGACCCCTTGGGCTTCATTCCAAGGTTGAGCATTCATTGCAAACTCTTTATGAGGTTCCTATTCTATAGTTGAGTGCTTCCTACAGCCTCCTCTCTCTCTCTAAGCTTAATCACTTACTACATCCATTAGAGTAGGAGATTTGTAAGAGAGCTAGTTTCTACTTGAATATCTTGTGAGGCTCTCACTTCCACCACCTCCCCATCTCTCACTTCCTATCATGAAGATGAAGGTTCTCTCTCTTGTCCAAGAGAGGTGAAGAAGAACAAGGGAAGGAGTCCCTTGGTGAAGATCAAGGCTGAAGACTTGGAGCTAGAGTGGGTAAGTCCTTGGAGAAGGCAGAAGACTCAAGCTCAAGTGGGTAAGTCCTTGGTGGAAAGCTTCTCCGAGTGAAGGCGAAGTCAAAGGCGGAAGATCCAAGAAGAGTGGGTAATTCCTGCAAGGCCGAAGACTTGTGCAAGAGTGGGTAAGTCCTTGGAGAAGGCCGAAGACTCTTGCAAAGTGGGTAAGTCCTTGGTAAGGTTGAAGACTCTTTGTATTGGATAGGTAAGTCCTTTGTTGGTCATGTGTTGTATGTCTTATTATTGAATATAAGAGTGGAATTGTTTGAAGTCCTAGAGGTTGACCTCTCTAGGCAAGTGGACTGACACACTTCTAGTTTGAAGTGTGGAACCACTCTGAATACCTTGTCTATTTGGTGCATGTTCAATCTCTCTTATCCTTGCTATGCATGATTTAGTTGCACTCAAATTGCCTATTTAGCAACCTAATCTTGTCATATATTTTGAAGGTTTAATGAATTTTGTGTAAGTGCTTTCAGCTCTATTCACCCCCCCCCTCTAGAGCATCTAATCACCCATCTAGGATCCAACAAGTGGTATCAGAGCAGGTCTTCTCCAAGCATACTTCAACAAGTAGGAGAAGATGGGTGACAACCTAGGATGGAGACTCTCGACCAGCCTTCCAATCTTCAATGGGAGCAACTTCCTCTATTGGAGAAGAAGACTTCAATTCTGCATCCAAGGATCAAGTTTCGAGATGTGGCAAATGGTGAACATCCCATACATTCTACCAAAGACAAACATTGAAGAATGGGATGAAGCCACCTTGATGAAAGCAACCTTGAATGCTAGAGCCATGCATATCCTATATGCCTCCATGACCCCCACCGAGTTCAACCGGATTTCCTCTTGTGAGACGGCCTATGAGGTATGGAGAAAGCTTTGCATCACTTATGAAGGGACAGATCAAGTGAAGGAAAGCAAAGTCTACATGCTCAAGGGGCTGCTTGAAAACTTCAAGATGGGAAAGGAGGAAAGTATAGCCAACATGTACTCAAGGATCAACACCATTGTGAATGGTCTTGCTATTCTAGGTCATCCTATGTCTAGTGGAGAGATCAACTAAAAGATCCTTAGAACTCTTCCCAAGAGGTGGGAATCAAAGGTGACTTCCATTGAAGAAGCAAGGTCACTTAAGGACATCCCCATTGAAGAGCTCATTGGAAATCTACAAGCACATGAAGCCACACTTGACAAGAGGGAGGAAGTAGAAAGACAAGAGAAGAAAGAGCTAAAGAGAATGAAGAAGGATGAAATAAAGGCTCAAATTGAAGCTATCATGGAACAAGTCTCTCCATCCTCTCAAGGTAAAGAAGATGCCATGTACTCCAAAGGTCGACTCTATAAAGGCAAGTCCTCCTCCATCCGGTGCTTCACATGTGGAAAGAAGGGTCACTACAAGGAAGATTGCCCACAAGGCAAAAAGACCCATCTTCACAAGAAGAAATGGCAATCAAGCTCAAGTGGCTCCTCCAACTCAAGCTCAAGTGAAGATTCAAGTGAAGGATCAAGCTCAAGCTCAAGTGATGAAGGAGAATGCCATTTTGCACTTATAGCATCAACAAGTGAAGACTCAAATGAGGTAAATCTAGACTCTTTAGATAAAGAATCTTTAATTGCTATTATTCATGATATTTGTGCCTCTTATAAGTCTTCTAAAAAGAAAAAGAAAAAGCTTGCTAAAATTGTTGATAATTTGCATATAGAACTAGATGATCTTGAATATGCTAATTCTTGCTTGCTTATTGATAAAAATGATTGTCTTAGCCAAGTAGACTCTCTTAAACTTGAAAATGCTAGTTTACTTGATAAGATTAAATTTCTAGAAGCTCAACCTCTCATGCCTAGTTCTAGTGAAGAGCATACTTTATTTATTGATTCTCTCATGCATGACATTGATGTTCTTAAATCTGAAAACAAGGACAAAGATTTTGTTTTGCATGAATTAGAAATAGAAAATGCCTCCTTGCTTTCTAAAATCAATGGGCATGAATCTTGTTCTAGTTATACTAATAAAGAGAATGATGTTGCTGCTCTTCATATTGATAGAGATTCTTATTTAACTAAAGCTCTTTGCTTAGAAAATGATCTTTTGCATGCTAGAGATAATATCAATAATTTGTCTTCTACTATTGCCTCTCTTATGCATGATAATGATAGTTTGAGATCATCTTTGCAAAGATTCTTAGTTGGTAAGAAGAGTCTTAATGACATCCTACTCAATTCTACTAAACAAATTGGTAGACATGGTTTAGGATATGATAGTAGTCAAGGGAACAACAAAGATAAAGGACCTCCAATATTCCATGGAGAATCCTCTAGTTCCAAGACTATGGGCACATGCAACTATTGCAATGAATTTGGTCATTATGCTACTTGTTGTCCTTTTAGGAAAGCTCCCAAGAGCAATAGGACTTGGGTTGCTAAAGTAACCCCTCCGGACCCAAAAATATGATTGGGGACCATTTCATCTTTCTTCTTGTAGGTACTTGCAAATGGATTGACATGAGCCATTGAATTGCAAATTGACTTCTCAATCCACATGAAAGAAGAAAGGTGAGATGTTCAGAGGGTGACAACAAGTGGAAAAGAAATGGTAAGCATGAAGGTAATGTTTTTATTGCTTATAACCTGTTCTAACTTGTTTTTGTCAAGTTAGTATGCACTATACATATGGTTTTTGAGTCAAAAGTGGCATTTTGTGTTTATCTTCACACTCTTGCTCAAAAACTGTTTCTAATGCTTCTATAGTGCATTACTAACTTGCTTAGACATGTTTGGATATGGTTTGTATTTTTTAGCATGCCTCTAGATATGTTTTATGAAAAATATGTGCTTTTTCTACAGTAGTTTTGTCGGCCGAGTTTTGTCCTGTCTAAAACTCGACCGATAGGCACCAATGGGTGTTGCCAACAGCTGCGATCGGCCGAGTTGCCAATACACAGAACTCGACCGAAAACACTGTTCACAGAGTATACAGTTGGCTTATTGAATGAGAATTTCCCTCTCAACTAGATTTTCTCAACCAATAGCCTTATTCTTTGGCACTCCATTTGGTACCTTTATATATGCATATTGCCATGTTCTGAATTGCCTATCTTGCTTACAACTCTATCTCTCTAATTGCTCTAAATTGGTATATCTATATGTTGCAATTACTTGCTTTGAGTTGTTTTGCAGGTTTTGATGATGATCTCTTTGGATCTCTTAGTTGTGTCTAAAATCGCTTCCGTTGTACTCTAACTTGCTACATCTATCTAGGTGTATATCTTGTTTTGATACAACCTTGAGGTTCTTAGTGGTAGTCATCTTATGGTAAGGATGCATATCTAGTGAGTTATATCCTTTCATGCGTCTAAAATTGCATATCTCTTTGTTTGGATATATCTCTTCATCTAATCATAGCTTGCTCTATCTTGTGTATCGTTTGGCATATCTAGCTATGATCTAGATCCTACTAGTAGTCCTAACTTATGATATCATCTACTAGTAAGTTCATATACATGTAGTTCTAACCCTGTTTATAATTGGAATATTTGCTCATCTATATGTTATGCTTGTATCTTATCTCATACATACTCAAGATTGTTCCTTGAATTGCATTTCTACTATCTTGAGTTGCTTGCATAACATTGTGATGCAGGGTACATAGATCTACATGATATGTAGGAATTGGAGTATTTATGAATTTTTATGCAGATTTTGCTCCAGTTTCAGTTTTTACTGCAAATATAGTGCTTTTTATGTAGAAACACCCTTCTGAGAAAGACTCATTGCTTCTCCATGAGCTCCGATGGTTTTTGGTCAAATTCCATCATCTTTAGGGTCAAAATTGTGATTTATTGTTTTTCTGCAGTACTTTATCTTGCATTTTTGTGATGTTCAAGTATATGTTTTAACTTGCTTTTCTTTCTATGCTTGGACAAGCCCCTATCTGCGCTCTTCTAATCTCCTTATATATTTGTGTTATCTCCTTTCTCTTTAACAAGTGATGTTTCTTTTTTCTTCATAACCCCCACCTTTTTGAAATGACAAAGGGGGAGAAAGATATGTCTTCTTTTGACAACAGGGAGAAGGCATGTCTTACATGAAGCAAAGAAGCGTGTCCATGTAAAGGGGAGAAGGTAAATGGGAGAAGACATATATGTGTAGAACATATATGAGTAGAAGACATAGTTTCTATAAATGTTATGAAAGCTAACCATGCAGGAGAAATAGCGTCAATTGAGGGGGAGTATGAGAACTCCATGCGCATCAATTGAGGGGGAGCATATGAGCTCAATCCTATTGAAACCCCTAGCTTTCTCCGAAGGTATGATTTTACGTACAAGCTTTCAATACATTTATGGAATGGTTTGTCATCTTCAAAAAGGGGGAGAATGTTGACTCAAGGTCAATTAGGTCAATCTTGACTCACGTCTAAATTGACTAAACCCTTGTTTTGATGATGACTAACCATTCCACATATTGGTGTCTAATGCTTCTACATTGAGTGATTTCAGATTAGGTTTAGACACACTCCAAATGCCCTAACTTGCGCATATCAAATTGGAGAAAAGACAAGTCAAAATAGCTACAAGTGTGCAATTTGGGATCTCTATGTAAATGACCTTAGAATTGCTTTGTAATCACTTGTAATGATTGTATGACTTGTAATTAAGCTTAGAAAAATTATTGGGACACAAAAATCCATCATTTGTACGGTTAAACGAAAATTCCAAAATACCCATAACAGGGATTTTGTCGGCCGAATTCCAAACTCAGCCGATCCATATATTCTGGGATTTTTGTTGGAATCGGCCGAGTTACAAACTCAGCCGATCCACCGTTCGGTCGAGTTCTATCTAGGAAACTCGGCCGATCCACTGATCGGTCCAAGTCTGGAAATGGACCGATCGGTCGAGTTTCTCAAAGGAAACTCGGCCGACAGTCTAGCTTTCAGCCTTGTCTTTTAGTGGTTCGGCTGAATTGCCTTTATAGAAA
Organism: Alisma plantago-aquatica; assembly: GCA_963693085.1. Taxonomy (NCBI): domain Eukaryota; kingdom Viridiplantae; phylum Streptophyta; class Magnoliopsida; order Alismatales; family Alismataceae; genus Alisma; species Alisma plantago-aquatica. The sequence continues at coordinate 658,652,956 of OY856412.1, read as the reverse complement.
CTCGGCCGATTAGACTGTACTGGAATTCAGAAAAAGCATTTCCAACCGTTGGAGACTTTGTTGGGACCCAAAATAGATCCGTTGCAACTTGTAAAACGACTATTTTTCGTTCACAAGTGTTCCCAAAGGCTAAGAGGCATCCCCAGCTATAAATAGGACCCCTTGGGCTTCATTCCAAGGTTGAGCATTCATTGCAAACTCTTTATGAGGTTCCTATTCTATAGTTGAGTGCTTCCTACATCCTCCTCTCTCTCTCTAAGCTTAATCACTTACTACATCCATTAGAGTGAGTAGGAGAATTGTAAGAGAGCTAGTTTCTACTTGTATATCTTGTGAGGCTCTCACTTCCACCACCTCCCCATCTCTCACTTCCTATCATGAAGATGAAGGTTCTCTCTCTTGTCCAAGAGAGGTGAAGAAGAACAAGGGAAGGAGTCCCTTGGTGAAGATCAAGGCTGAAGACTTGGAGCTAGAGTGGGTAAGTCCTTGGAGAAGGCAGAAGACTCAAGCTCAAGTGGGTAAGTCCTTGGTGGAAAGCTTCTCCGAGTGAAGGCGAAGTCAAAGGCGGAAGATCCAAGAAGAGTGGGTAATTCCTGCAAGGCCGAAGACTTGTGCAAGAGTGGATAAGTCCTTGGAGAAGGCCGAAGACTCTTGCAAAGTGGGTAAGTCCTTGGTAAGGTTGAAAACTCTTTGTATTGGATAGGTAAGTCCTTTGTTGGTCATGTGTTGTATGTCTTATTATTGAATATAAGAGTGCAATTGTTTGAAGTCCTAGAGGTTGACCTCTCTAGGCAAGTGGACTGACACACTTCTAGTTTGAAGTGTGGAACCACTTTGAATATCTTGTCTATTTGGTGCATGTTCAATCTCTCTTATCCTTGCTATGCATGATTTAGTTGCACTCAAATTGCCTATTTAGCAACCTAATCTTGTCATATATTTTGAAGGTTTAATGAATTTTGTGTAAGTGCTTTCAGCTCTATTCACCCCCCCCCTCTAGAACATCTAATCACCCATCTAGGATCCAACAAGTGGTATCAGAGCAGGTCTTCTCCAAGCATACTTCAACAAGTCGGAGAAGATGGGTGACAACCTAGGATGGAGACTCTCGACCAGCCTTCCAATCTTCAATGGGAGCAACTTCCTCTATTGGAGAAGAAGACTTCAATTCTTCATCCAAGGATCAAGTTTCGAGATGTGGCAAATGGTGAACAGCCCATACATTCTACCAAAGACAAACATTGAAGAATGGGATGAAGCCACCTTGATGAAAGCAACCTTAAATGCTAGAGCCATGCATATCCTATATGCCTCCATGACCCCCACCGAGTTCAACCGGATTTCCTCTTGTGAGACGGCCTATGAGGTATGGAGAAAGCTTTGCATCACTTATGAAGGGACAGATCAAGTGAAGGAAAGCAAAGTCTACATGCTCAAGGGGCTGCTTGAAAACTTCAAGATGGGAAGGGAGGAAAGTATAGCCAACATGTACTCAAGGATCAACACCATTGTGAATGGTCTTGCTATTCTAGGTCATCCTATGTCTAGTGGAGAGATCAACTCAAAGATCCTTAGAACTCTTCCCAAGAGGTGGGAATCAAAGGTGACTTCCATTGAAGAAGCAAGGTCACTTAAGGACATCCCCATTGAAGAGCTCATTGGAAATCTACAAGCACATGAAGACACACTTGACAAGAGGGAGGAAGTAGAAAGACAAGAGAAGAAAGAGCTAAAGAGAATGAAGAAGGCTGAAATAAAGGCTCAAATTGAAGCTATCATGGAACAAGTCTCTCCATCCTCTCAATCTAAAGAAGATGCCATGTACTCCAAAGGTCGACTCTATAAAGGCAAGTCCTCCTCCATCCGGTGCTTCACATGTGGAAAGAAGGGTCACTACAAGGAAGATTGCCCACAAGGCAAAAAGACCCATCTTCACAAGAAGAAATGGCAATCAAGCTCAAGTGGCTCCTCCAACTCAAGCTCAAGCTCAAGTGATGAAGGAGAATGCCATTTTGCTCTTATAGCATCAACAAGTGAAGACTCAAATGAGGTAAATCTAGACTCTTTAGATAAAGAATCTTTAATTGCTATTATTCATGATATTTGTGCCTCTTATAAGTCTTCTAAAAAGAAAAAGAAAAAGCTTGCTAAAATTGTTGATAATTTGCATATAGAACTAGATGATTTTGAATATGCTAATTCTTGCTTGCTTATTGATAAAAATGATTATCTTAGCCAAGTAGACTCTCTTAAACTTGAAAATGCTAGTTTACTTGATAAGATTAAATTTCTAGAAGCTCAACCTCTCATGCCTAGTTCTAGTGAAGAGCATACTTTATTTATTGATTCTCTCATGCATGACATTGATGTTCTTAAATCTGAAAACAAGGACAAAGATTTTGTTTTGCATGAATTAGAAATAGAAAATGCCTCCTTGCTTTCTAAAATCAATGGGCATGAATCTTGTTCTAGTTATACTAATAAAGAGAATGATGTTGCTGCTCTTCATATTGATAGAGATTCTTATTTAACTAAAGCTCTTTGCTTAGAAAATGATCTTTTGCATGCTAGAGATAATATCAATAATTTGTCTTCTACTATTGCCTCTCTTATGCATGATAATGATAGTTTGAGATCATCTTTGCAAAGATTCTTAGTTGGTAAGAAGAGTCTTAATGACATCCTACTCAATTCTACTAAACAAATTGGTAGACATGGTTTAGGATATGATAGTAGTCAAGGGAACAACAAAGATAAAGGACCTCCAATATTCCATGGAGAATCCTCTAGTTCCAAGACTATGGGCACATGCAACTATTGCAATGAATTTGGTCATTATGCTACTTGTTGTCCTTTTAGGAAAGCACCCAAGAGCAATAGGACTTGGGTTGCTAAACTAACCCCTCCGGACCCAAAAATATGATTGGGGACCATTTCATCTTTCTTCTTGTAGGTACTTGCAAATGGATTGACATGAGCCATTGAATTGCAAATTGACTTCTCAATCCACATGAAAGAAGAAAGGTGAGATGTGCAGAGGGTGACAACAAGTGGAAAAGAAATGGTAAGCATGAAGGTAATGTTTTTATTGCTTATAACCTGTTCTAACTTGTTTTTGTCAAGTTAGTATGCACTATACATATGGTTTTTGAGTCAAAAGTGGCATTTTGCGTTTATCTTCACACTCTTGCTCAAAAACTGTTTCTAATGCTTCTATAGTGCATTACTAACTTGCTTAGACATGTTTGGATATGGTTTGTATTTTTTAGCATGCCTCTAGATATGTTTTATGAAAAATATGTGCTTTTTCTACAGTAGTTTTGTCGGCCGAGTTTTGTCCTGTCTAAAACTCGACCGATAGGCACCAATGGGTGTTGCCAACAGCTGCGATCGGCCGAGTTGCCAATACACAGAACTCGACCGAAAACACTGTTCACAGAGTATACAGTTGGCTTATTGAATGAGAATTTCCCTCTCAACTAGATTTTCTCAACCAATAGCCTTATTCTTTGGCACTCCATTTGGTACCTTTATATATGCATATTGCAATGTTCTGAATTGCCTATCTTGCTTACAACTCTATCTCTCTAATTGCTCTAAATTGGTATATCTATATGTTGTAATTACTTGCTTTGAGTTGTTTTGCAAGTTTTGATGATGATCTCTTTGGATCTCTTAGTTGTGTCTAAAATCGCTTCCGTTGTACTCTAACTTGCTACATCTATCTAGGTGTATATCTTGTTTTGATACAACCTTGAGGTTCTTAGTGGTAGTCATCTTATGGTAAGGATGCATATCTAGTGAGTTATATCCTTTCATGCGTCTAAAATTGCATATCTCTTTGTTTGGATATATCTCTTCATCTAATCATAGCTTGCTCTATCTTGTGTATCATTTGGCATATCTAGCTATGATCTAGATCCTACTAGTAGTCCTAACTTATGATATCATCTACTAGTAAGTTCATATACATGTAGTTCTAACCCTGTTTATAATTGGAATATTTGCTCATCTATATGTTATGCTTGTATCTTATCTCATACATACTCAAGATTGTTCCTTGAATTGCATTTCTACTATCTTGAGTTGCTTGCATAACATTGTGATGCAGGGTACATAGATCTACATGATATGTAGGAATTGGAGTATTTATGAAATTTTATGCAGATTTTGCTCCAGTTTCAGTTTTTACTGCAAATATAGTGCTTTTTATGCAGAAACACCCTTCTGAGAAAGACTCATTGCTTCTCCATGAGCTCCGATGGTTTTTGGTCAAATTCCATCATCTTGAGGGTCAAAATTGTGATTTATTGTTTTTCTGCAGTACTTTATCTTGCATTTTTGGGATGTTCAAGTATATGTTTTAACTTGCTTTTCTTTCTATGCTTGGACAAGCCCCTATCTGCGCTCTTCTAATCTCCTTATATATTTGTGTTATCTCCTTTCTCTTTAACAAGTGATGTTTCTTTTTTCTTCATAACCCCCACCTTTTTGAAATGACAAAGGGGGAGAAAGATATGTCTTCTTTTGACAACAGGGAGAAGGCATGTCTTACATGAAGCAAAGAAGCGTGTCCATGTAAAGGGGAGAAGGTAAATGGGAGAAGACATATATGTGTAGAACATATATGAGTAGAAGACATAGTTTCTATAAATGTTATGAAAGCTAACCATGCAGGAGAAATAGCGTCAATTGAGGGGGAGTATGAGAACTCCATGCGCATCAATTGAGGGGGAGCATATGAGCTCAATCCTATTGAAACCCCTAGCTTTCTCCGAAGGTATGATTTTACGTACAAGCTTTCAATACATTTATGGAATGGTTTGTCATCTTCAAAAAGGGGGAGAATGTTGACTCAAGGTCAATTAGGTCAATCTTGACTCACGTCTAAATTGACTAAACCCTTGTTTTGATGATGACTAACCATTCCACATATTGGTGTCTAATGCTTCTACATTGAGTGATTTCAGATTAGGTTTAGACACACTCCAAATGCCCTAACTTGCGCATATCAAATTGGAGAAAAGACAAGTCAAAATAGCTACAAGTGTGCAATTTGGGATCTCTATGTAAATGACCTTAGAATTGCATTGTAATCACTTGTAATGATTGTATGACTTGTAATTAAGCTTAGAAAAATTATTGGGACACAAAAATCCATCATTTGTACGGTTAAACGAAAATTCCAAAATACCCATAACAGGGATTTTGTCGGCCGAATTCCAAACTCGGCCGATCCATATATTCTGGGATTTTTGTTGGAATCGGCCGAGTTACAAACTCAGCCGATCCACCGTTCGGTCGAGTTCTATCTAGGAAACTCGGCCGATCCACTGATCGGTCCAAGTCTGGAAATGGACCGATCGGTCGAGTTTCTCAAAGGAAACTCGGCCGACAGTCTAGCTTTCAGCCTTGTCTTTTAGTGGTTCGGCCGAATTGCCTTTATAGAAACTCGGCCGATCAGACTGTACTGGAATTCAGAAAAAGCATTTCCAACCGTTGGAGACTTTGTTGGGACCCAAAATAGATCCGTTGCAACTTGTAAAATGACTATTTTTCGTTCACAAGTGTTCCCAAAGGCTAAGAGGCATCCCCAGCTATAAATAGGACCCCTTGGGCTTCATTCCAAGGTTGAGCATTCATTGCAAACTCTTTATGAGGTTCCTATTCTATAGTTGAGTGCTTCCTACAGCCTCCTCTCTCTCTCTAAGCTTAATCACTTACTACATCCATTAGAGTGAGTAGGAGATTTGTAAGAGAGCTAGTTTCTACTTGTATATCTTGTGAGGCTCTCACTTCCACCACCTCCCCATCTCTCACTTCCTATCATGAAGATGAAGGTTCTCTCTCTTGTCCAAGAGAGGTGAAGAAGAACAAGGGAAGGAGTCCCTTGGTGAAGATCAAGGCTGAAGACTTGGAGCTAGAGTGGGTAAGTCCTTGGAGAAGGCAGAAGACTCAAGCTCAAGTGGGTAAGTCCTTGGTGGAAAGCTTCTCCGAGTGAAGGCGAAGTCAAAGGCGGAAGATCCAAGAAGAGTGGGTAATTCCTGCAAGGCCGAAGACTTGTGCAAGAGTGGGTAAGTCCTTGGAGAAGGCCGAAGACTCTTGCAATGTGGGTAAGTCCTTGGTAAGGTTGAAGACTCTTTGTATTGGATAGGTAAGTCCTTTGTTGGTCATGTGTTGTATGTCTTATTATTGAATATAAGAGTGCAATTGTTTGAAGTCCTAGAGGTTGACCTCTCTAGGCAAGTGGACTGACACACTTCTAGTTTGAAGTGTGGAACCACTCTGAATACCTTGTCTATTTGGTGCATGTTCAATCTCTCTTATCCTTGCTATGCATGATTTAGTTGCACTCAAATTGCCTATTTAGCAACCTAATCTTGTCATATATTTTGAAGGTTTAATGAATTTTGTGTAAGTGCTTTCAGCTCTATTCACCCCCCCCCCCTCTAGAGCATCTAATCACCCATCTAGGATCCAACAAGTGGTATCAGAGCAGGTCTTCTCCAAGCATACTTCAACAAGTAGGAGAAGAAGGGTGACAACCTAGGATGGAGACTCTCGACCAGCCTTCCAATCTTCAATGGGAGCAACTTCCTCTATTGGAGAAGAAGACTTCAATTCTTCATCCAAGGATCAAGTTTCGAGATGTGGCAAATGGTGAACAGCCCATACATTCTACCAAAGACAAACATTGAAGAATGGGATGAAGCCACCTTGATGAAAGCAACCTTGAATGCTAGAGCCATGCATATCCTATATGCCTCCATGACCCCCACCGAATTCAACCGGATTTCCTCTTGTGAGACGGCCTATGAGGTATGGAGAAAGCTTTGCATCACTTATGAAGGGACAGATCAAGTGAAGGAAAGCAAAGTCTACATGCTCAAGGGGCTGCTTGAAAACTTCAAGATGGGAAAGGAGGAAAGTATAGCCAACATGTACTCAAGGATCAACACCATTGTGAATGGTCTTGCTATTCTAGGTCATCCTATGTCTAGTGGAGAGATCAAATCAAAGATCCTTAGAACTCTTCCCAAGAGGTGGGAATCAAAGGTGACTTCCATTGAAGAAGCAAGGTCACTTAAGGACATCCCCATTGAAGAGCTCATTGGAAATCTACAAGCACATGAAGCCACACTTGACAAGAGGGAGGAAGTAGAAAGACAAGAGAAGAAAGAGCTAAAGAGAATGAAGAAGGCTGAAATAAAGGCTCAAATTGAAGCTATCATGGAACAAGTCTCTCCATCCTCTCAAGCTAAAGAAGATGCCATGTACTCCAAAGGTCGACTCTATAAAGGCAAGTCCTCCTCCATCCGGTGCTTCACATGTGGAAAGAAGGGTCACTACAAGGAAGATTGCCCACAAGGAAAAAAGACCCATCTTCACAAGAAGAAATGGCAATCAAGCTCAAGTGGCTCCTCCAACTCAAGCTCAAGTGAAGATTCAAGTGAAGGATCAAGCTCAAGCTCAAGTGATGAAGGAGAATGCCATTTTGCTCTTATAGCATCAACAAGTGAAGACTCAAATGAGGTAAATCTAGACTCTTTAGATAAAGAATCTTTAATTGCTATTATTCATGATATTTGTGCCTCTTATAAGTCTTCTAAAAAGAAAAAGAAAAAGCTTGCTAAAATTGTTGATAATTTGCATATAGAACTAGATGATCTTGAATATGATAATTCTTGCTTGCTTATTGATAAAAATGATTGTCTTAGCCAAGTAGACTCTCTTAAACTTGAAAATGCTAGTTTACTTGATAAGATTAAATTTCTAGAAGCTCAACCTCTCATGCCTAGTTCTAGTGAAGAGCATACTTTATTTATTGATTCTCTCATGCATGACATTGATGTTCTTAAATCTGAAAACAAGGACAAAGATTTTGTTTTGCATGAATTAGAAATAGAAAATGCCTCCTTGCTTTCTAAAATCAATGGGCATGAATCTTGTTCTAGTTATACTAATAAAGAGAATGATGTTGCTGCTCTTCATATTGATAGAGATTCTTATTTAACTAAAGCTCTTTGCTTAGAAAATGATCTTTTGCATGCTAGAGATAATATCAATAATTTGTCTTCTACTATTGCCTCTCTTATGCATGATAATGATAGTTTGAGATCATCTTTGCAAAGATTCTTAGTTGGTAAGAAGAGTCTTAATGACATCCTACTCAATTCTACTAAACAAATTGGTAGACATGGTTTAGGATATGATAGTAGTCAAGGGAACAACAAAGATAAAGGACCTCCAATATTCCATGGAGAATCCTCCAGTTCCAAGACTATGGGCACATGCAACTATTGCAATGAATTTGGTCATTATGCTACTTGTTGTCCTTTTAGGAAAGCACCCAAGAGCAATAGGACTTGGGTTGCTAAACTAACCCCTCCGGACCCAAAAATATGATTGGGGACCATTTCATCTTTCTTCTTGTATGTACTTGCAAATGGATTGACATGAGCCATTGAATTGCAAATTGACTTCTCAATCCACATGAAAGAAGAAAGGTGAGATGTGAAGAGGGTGACAACAAGTGGAAAAGAAATGGTAAGCATGAAGGTAATGTTTTTATTGCTTATAACCTGTTCTAACTTGTTTTTGTCAAGTTAGTATGCACTATACATATGGTTTTTGAGTCAAAAGTGGCATTTTGTGTTTATCTTCACACTCTTGCTCAAAAACTGTTTCTAATGCTTCTATAGTGCATTACTAACTTGCTTAGACATGTTTGGATATGGTTTGTATTTTTTAGCATGCCTCTAGATATGTTTTATGAAAAATATGTACTTTTTCTACAGTAGTTTTGTCGGCCGAGTTTTGTCCTGTCTAAAACTCGACCGATAGGCACCAATGGGTGTTGCCAACAGCTGCGATCGGCCGAGTTGCCAATACACAGAACTCGACCGAAAACACTGTTCACAGAGTATACAGTTGGCTTATTGAATGAGAATTTCCCTCTCAACTAGATTTTCTCAACCAATAGCCTTATTCTTTGGCACTCCATTTGGTACCTTTATATATGCATATTGCCATGTTCTGAATTGCCTATCTTGCTTACAAATCTATCTCTCTAATTGCTCTAAATTGGTATATCTATATGTTGCAATCACTTGCTTTGAGTTGTTTTGCAGGTTTTGATGATGATCTCTTTGGATCTCTTAGTTGTGTCTAAAATCGCTTCCGTTGTACTCTAACTTGCTACATCTATCTAGGTGTATATCTTGTTTTGATACAACCTTGAGGTTCTTAGTGGTAGTCATCTTATGGTAAGGATGCATATCTAGTGAGTTATATCCTTTCATGCGTCTAAAATTGCATATCTCTTTGTTTGGATATATCTCTTCATCTAATCATAGCTTGCTCTATCTTGTGTATCGTTTGGCATATCTAGCTATGATCTAGATCCTACTAGTAGTCCTAACTTATGATATCATCTACTAGTAAGTTCATATACATGTAGTTCTAACCCTGTTTATAATTGGAATATTTGCTCATCTATATGTTATGCTTGTATCTTATCTCATACATACTCAAGATTGTTCCTTGAATTGCATTTCTACTATCTTGAGTTGCTTGCATAACATTGTGATGCAGGGTACATAGATCTACATGATATGTAGGAATTGGAGTATTTATGAGTTTTTATGCAGATTTTGCTCCAGTTTCAGTTTTTACTGCAAATATAGTGCTTTTTATGCAGAAACACCCTTCTGAGAAAGACTCATTGCTTCTCCATGAGCTCCGATGGTTTTTGGTCAAATTCCATCATCTTGAGGGTCAAAATTGTGATTTATTGTTTTTCTGCAGTACTTTATCTTGCATTTTTGGGATGTTCAAGTATATGTTTTAACTTGCTTTTATTTCTATGCTTGGACAAGCCCCTATCTGCGCTCTTCTAATCTCCTTATATATTTGTGTTATCTCCTTTCTCTTTAACAAGTGATGTTTCTTTTTTCTTCATAACCCCCACCTTTTTGAAATGACAAAGGGGGAGAAAGATATGTCTTCTTTTGACAACAGGGAGAAGGCATGTCTTACATGAAGCAAAGAAGCGTGTCCATGTAAAGGGGAGAAGGTAAATGGGAGAAGACATATATGTGTAGAACATATATGAGTAGAAGACATAGTTTCTATAAATGTTATGAAAGCTAACCATGCAGGAGAAATAGCGTCAATTGAGGGGGAGTATGAGAACTCCATGCGCATCAATTGAGGGGGAGCATATGAGCTCAATCCTATTGAAACCCCTAGCTTTCTCCGAAGGTATGATTTTACGTACAAGCTTTCAATACATTTATGGAATGGTTTGTCATCTTCAAAAAGGGGGAGAATGTTGACTCAAGGTCAATTAGGTCAATCTTGACTCACGTCTAAATTGACTAAACCCTTGTTTTGATGATGACTAACCATTCCACATATTGGTGTCTAATGCTTCTACATTGAGTGATTTCAGATTAGGTTTAGACACACTCCAAATGCCCTAACTTGCGCATATCAAATTGGAGAAAAGACAAGTCAAAATAGCTACAAGTGTGCAATTTGGGATCTCTATGTAAATGACCTTAGAATTGCTTTGTAATCACTTGTAATGATTGTATGACTTGTAATTAAGCTTAGAAAAATTATTGGGACACAAAAATCCATCATTTGTACGGTTAAACGAAAATTCCAAAATACCCATAACAGGGATTTTGTCGGCCGAATTCCAAACTCGGCCGATCCATATATTCTGGGATTTTTGTTGGAATCGGCCGAGTTACAAACTCAGCCGATCCACCGTTCGGTCGAGTTCTAGCTAGGAAACTCGGCCGATCCACTGATCGGTCCAAGTCTGGAAATGGACCGATCGGTCGAGTTTCTCAAAGGAAACTCGGCCGACAGTCTAGCTTTCAGCCTTGTCTTTTAGTGGTTCGGCCGAATTGCCTTTATAGAAACTCGGCCGATCAGACTGTACTGGAATTCAGAAAAAGCATTTCCAACCGTTGGAGACTTTGTTGGGACCCAAAATAGATCCGTTGCAACTTGTAAAACGGCTATTTTTCGTTCATAAGTGTTCCCAAAGGCTAAGAGGCATCCCCAGCTATAAATAGGACCCCTTGGGCTTCATTCCAAGGTTGAGCATTCATTGCAAACTCTTTATGAGGTTCCTATTCTATAGTTGAGTGCTTCCTACAGCCTCCTCTCTCTCTCTAAGCTTAATCACTTACTACATCCATTAGAGTGAGTAGGAGATTTGTAAGAGAGCTAGTTTCTACTTGTATATCTTGTGAGGCTCTCACTTCCACCACCTCCCCATCTCTCACTTCCTATCATGAAGATGAAGGTTCTCTCTCTTGTCCAAGAGAGGTGAAGAAGAACAAGGGAAGGAGTCCCTTGGTGAAGATCAAGGCTGAAGACTTGGAGCTAGAGTGGGTAAGTCCTTGGAGAAGGCAGAAGACTCAAGCTCAAGTGGGTAAGTCCTTGGTGGAAAGCTTCTCCGAGTGAAGGCGAAGTCAAAGGCGGAAGATCCAAGAAGAGTGGGTAATTCCTGCAAGGCCGAAGACTTGTGTAAGAGTGGGTAAGTCCTTGGAGAAGGCCGAAGACTCTTGCAAAGTGGGTAAGTCCTTGGTAAGGTTGAAGACTCTTTGTATTGGATAGGTAAGTCCTTTGTTGGTCATGTGTTGTATGTCTTATTATTGAATATAAGAGTGCAATTGTTTGAAGTCCTAGAGGTTGACCTCTCTAGGCAATTGGACTGACACACTTCTAGTTTGAAGTGTGGAACCACTCTGAATACCTTGTCTATTTGGTGCATGTTCAATCTCTCTTATCCTTGCTATGCATGATTTAGTTGCACTCAAATTGCCTATTTAGCAACCTAATCTTGTCATATATTTTGAAGGTTTAATGAATTTTGTGTAAGTGCTTTCAGCTCTATTCACCCCCCCCTCTAGAGCATCTAATCACCCATCTACGATCAAACAAGTGGTATCAGAGCAGGTCTTCTCCAAGCATACTTGAACAAGTAGGAGAAGATGGGTGACAACCTAGGATGGAGACTCTCGACCAGCCTTCCAATCTTCAATGGGAGCAACTTCCTCTATTGGAGAAGAAGACTTCAATTCTTCATCCAAGGATCAAGTTTCGAGATGTGGCAAATGGTGAACAGCCCATACATTCTACCAAAGACAAACATTGAAGAATGGGATGAAGCCACCTTGATGAAAGCAACCTTGAATGCTAGAGCCATGCATATCCTATATGCCTCCATGACCCCCACCGAGTTCAACCGGATTTCCTCTTGTGAGACGGCCTATGAGGTATGGAGAAAGATTTGCATCACTTATGAAGGGACAGATCAAGTGAAGGAAATCAAAGTCTATATGCTCAAGGGGCTGCTTGAAAACTTCAAGATGGGAAAGGAGGAAAGTATAGCCAACATGTACTCAAGGATCAACACCATTGTGAATGGTCTTGCTATTCTAGGTCATCCTATGTCTAGTGGAGAGATCAACTCAAAGATCCTTAGAACTCTTCCCAAGAGGTGGGAATCAAAGGTGACTTCCATTGAAGAAGCAAGGTCACTTAAGGACATCCCCATTGAAGAGCTCATTGGAAATCTACAAGCACATGAAGCCACACTTGACAAGAGGGAGGAAGTAGAAAGACAAGAGAAGAAAGAGCTAAAGAGAATGAAGAAGGCTGAAATAAAGGCTCAAATTGAAGCTATCATGGAACAAGTCTCTCCATCCTCTCAAGCTAAAGAAGATGCCATGTACTCCAAAGGTCGACTCTATAAAGGCAAGTCCTCCTCCATCCGGTGCTTCACATGTGGAAAGAAGGGTCACTACAAGGAAGATTGCCCACAAGGCAAAAAGACCCATCTTCACAAGAAGAAATGGCAATCAAGCTCAAGTGGCTCCTCCAACTCAAGCTCAAGTGAAGATTCAAGTGAAGGATCAAGCTCAAGCTCAAGTGATGAAGGAGAATGCCATTTTGCTCTTATAGCATCAACAAGTGAAGACTCAAAAGAGGTAAATCTAGACTCTTTAGATAAAGAATCTTTAATTGCTATTATTCATGATATTTGTGCCTCTTATAAGTCTTCTAAAAAGAAAAAGAAAAAACTTGCTAAAATTGTTGATAATTTGCATATAGAACTAGATGATCTTGAATATGCTAATTCTTGCTTGCTTATTGATAAAAATGATTGTCTTAGCCAAGTAGACTCTCTTAAACTTGAAAATGCTAGTTTACTTGATAAGATTAAATTTCTAGAAGCTCAACCTCTCATGCCTAGTTTTAGTGAAGAGCATACTTTATTTATTGATTCTCTCATGCATGACATTGATGTTCTTAAATCTGAAAACAAGGACAAAGATTTTGTTTTGCATGAATTAGAAATAGAAAATGCCTCCTTGCTTTCTAAAATCAATGGGCATGAATCTTGTTCTAGTTATACTAATAAAGAGAATGATGTTGCTGCTCTTCATATTGATAGAGATTCTTATTTAACTAAAGCTCTTTGCTTAGAAAATGATCTTTTGCATGCTAGAGATAATATCAATAATTTGTCTTCTACTATTGCCTCTCTTATGCATGATAATGATAGTTTGAGATCATCTTTGCAAAGATTCTTAGTTGGTAATAAGAGTCTTAATGACATCCTACTCAATTCTACTAAACAAATTGGTAGACATGGTTTAGGATATGATAGTAGTCAAGGGAACAACAAAGATAAAGGACCTCCAATATTCCATGGAGAATCCTCTATATCCAAGACTATGGGCACATGCAACTATTGCAATGAATTTGGTCATTATGCTACTTGTTGTCCTTTTAGGAAAGCACCCAAGAGCAATAGGACTTGGGTTGCTAAACTAACCCCTCCGGACCCAAAAATATGATTGGGGACCATTTCATCTTTCTTCTTGTAGGTACTTGCAAATGGATTGACATGAGCCATTGAATTGCAAATTGACTTCTCAATCCACATGAAAGAAGAAAGGTGAGATGTGCAGAGGGTGACAACAAGTGGAAAAGAAATGGTAAGCATGAAGGTAATGTTTTTATTGCTTATAACCTGTTCTAACTTGTTTTTGTCAAGTTAGTATGCACTATACATATGGTTTTTGAGTCAAAAGTGGCATTTTGTGTTTATCTTCACACTCTTGCTCAAAAACTGTTTCTAATGCTTCTATAGTGCATTACTAACTTGCTTAGACATGTTTGGATATGGTTTGTATTTTTTAGCATGCCTCTAGATATGTTTTATGAAAAATATGTGCTTTTTCTACAGTAGTTTTGTCGGCCGAGTTTTGTCCTGTCTAAAACTCGACCGATAGGCACCAATGGGTGTTGCCAACAGCTGCGATCGGCCGAGTTGCCAATACACAGAACTCGACCGAAAACACTGTTCACAGAGTATACAGTTGGCTTATTGAATGAGAATTTCCCTCTCAACTAGATTTTCTCAACCAATAGCCTTATTCTTTGGCACTCCATTTGGTACCTTTATATATGCATATTGCCATGTTCTGAATTTCCTATCTTGCTTACAACTCTATCTCTCTAATTGCTCTAAATTGGTATATCTATATGTTGCAATTACTTGCTTTGAGTTGTTTTGCAGGTTTTGATGATGATCTCTTTGGATCTCTTAGTTGTGTCTAAAATCGCTTCCGTTGTACTCTAACTTGCTACATCTATCTAGGTGTATATCTTGTTTTGATACAACCTTGAGGTTCTTAGTGGTAGTCATCTTATGGTAAGGATGCATATCTAGTGAGTTATATCCTTTCATGCGTCTAAAATTGCATATCTCTTTGTTTGGATATATCTCTTCATCTAATCATAGCTTGCTCTATCTTGTGTATCGTTTGGCATATCTAGCTATGATATAGATCCTACTAGTAGTCCTAACTTATGATATCATCTACTAGTAAGTTCATATACATGTAGTTCTAACCCTGTTTATAATTGGAATATTTGCTCATCTATATGTTATGCTTGTATCTTATCTCATACATACTCAAGATTGTTCCTTGAATTGCATTTCTACTATCTTGAGTTGCTTGCATAACATTGTGATGCAGGGTACATAGATCTACATGATATGTAGGAATTGGAGTATTTATGAATTTTTATGCAGATTTTGCTCCAGTTTCAGTTTTTACTGCAAATATAGTGCTTTTTATGCAGAAACACCCTTCTGAGAAAGACTCATTGCTTGTCCATGAGCTCCGATGGTTTTCGGTCAAATTCCATCATCTTGAGGGTCAAAATTGTGATTTATTGTTTTTCTGCAGTACTTTATCTTGCATTTTTGGGATGTTCAAGTATATGTTTTAACTTGCTTTTCTTTCTATGCTTGGACAAGCCCCTATCTGCGCTCTTCTAATCTCCTTATATATTTGTGTTATCTCCTTTCTCTTTAACAAGTGATGTTTCTTTTTTCTTCATAACCCCCACCTTTTTGAAATGACAAAGGGGGAGAAAGATATGTCTTCTTTTGACAACAGGGAGAAGGCATGTCTTACATGAAGCAAAGAAGCGTGTACATGTAAAGGGGAGAAGGTAAATGGGAGAAGACATATATGTGTAGAACATATATGAGTAGAAGACATAGTTTCTATAAATGTTATGAAAGCTAACCATGCAGGAGAAATAGCGTCAATTGAGGGGGAGTATGAGAACTCCATGCGCATCAATTGAGGGGGAGCATATGAGCTCAATCCTATTGAAACCCCTAGCTTTCTCCGAAGGTATGATTTTACGTACAAGCTTTCAATACATTTATGGAATGGTTTGTCATCTTCAAAAAGGGGGAGAATGTTGACTCAAGGTCAATTAGGTCAATCTTGACTCACGTCTAAATTGACTAAACCCTTGTTTTGATGATGACTAACCATTCCACATATTGGTGTCTAATGCTTCTACATTGAGTGATTTCAGATTAGGTTTAGACACACTCCAAATGCCCTAACTTGCGCATATCAAATTGGAGAAAAGACAAGTCAAAATAGCTACAAGTGTGCAATTTGGGATCTCTATGTAAATGACCTTAGAATTGCTTTGTAATCACTTGTAATGATTGTATGACTTGTAATTAAGCTTAGAAAAATTATTGGGACACAAAAATCCATCATTTGTACGGTTAAACAAAAATTCCAAAATACCCATAACAGGGATTTTGTCGGCCGAATTCCAAACTCGGCCGATCCATATATTCTGGGATTTTTGTTGGAATCGGCCGAGTTACAAACTCAGTCGATCCACCGTTCGGTCGAGTTCTAGCTAGGAAACTCGGCCGATCCACTGATCGGTCCAAGTCTGGAAATGGACCGATCGGTCGAGTTTCTCAAAGGAAACTCGGCCGACAGTCTAGCTTTCAGCCTTGTCTTTTAGTGGTTCGGCCGAATTGCCTTTATAGAAACTCGGCCGATCAGACTGTACTGGAATTCAGAAAAAGCATTTCCAACCGTTGGAGACTTTGTTGGGACCCAAAATAGATCCGTTGCAACTTGTAAAACGGCTATTTTTCGTTCACAAGTGTTCCCAAAGGCTAAGAGGCATCCCCAGCTATAAATAGGACCCCTTGGGCTTCATTCCAAGGTTGAGCATTCATTGCAAACTCTTTATGAGGTTCCTATTCTATAGTTGAGTGCTTCCTACAGCCTCCTCTCTCTCTCTAAGCTTAATCACTTACTACATCCATTAGAGTGAGTAGGAGATTTGTAAGAGAGTTAGTTTCTACTTGTATATCTTGTGAGGCTCTCACTTCCACCACCTCCCCATCTCTCACTTCCTATCATGAAGATGAAGGTTCTCTCTCTTGTCCAAGAGAGGTGAAGAAGAACAAGGGAAGGAGTCCCTTGGTGAAGATCAAGGCTGAAGACTTGGAGCTAGAGTGGGTAAGTCCTTGGAGAAGGCAGAAGACTCAAGCTCAAGTGGGAAAGTCCTTGGTGGAAAGCTTCTCCGAGTGAAGGCGAAGTCAAAGGCGAAAGATCCAAGAAGAGTGGGTAATTCCTGCAAGGCCGAAGACTTGTGCAAGAGTGGGTAAGTCCTTGGAGAAGGCCAAAGACTCTTGCAAAGTGGGTAAGTCCTTGGTAAGGTTGAAGACTCTTTGTATTGGATAGGTAAGTCCTTTGTTGGTCATGTGTTGTATGTCTTATTATTGAATATAAGAGTGCAATTGTTTGAAGTCCTAGAGGTTGACCTCTCTAGGCAAGTGGACTGACACACTTCTAGTTTGAAGTGTGGAACCACTCTGAATACCTTGTCTATTTGGTGCATGTTCAATCTCTCTTATCCTTGCTATGCATGATTTAGTTGCACTCAAATTGCCTATTTAGCAACCTAATCTTGTCATATATTTTGAAGGTTTAATGAATTTTGTGTAAGTGCTTTCAGCTCTATTCACCCCCCCTCTAGAGCATCTAATCACCCATCTAGGATCCAACAAGTGGTATCAGAGCAGGTCTTCTCCAAGCATACTTCAACAAGTAGGAGAAGATGGGTGACAACCTAGGATGGAGACTCTCGACCAGCCTTCCAATCTTCAATGGGAGCAACTTCCTCTATTGGAGAAGAAGACTTCAATTCTTCATCCAAGGATCAAGTTTCGAGATGTGGCAAATGGTGAACAACCCATACATTCTACCAAAGACAAACATTGAAGAATGGGATGAAGCCACCTTGATGAAAGCAACCTTGAATGCTAGAGCCATGCATATCCTATATGCCTCCATGACCCCCACCGAGTTCAACCGGATTTCCTCTTGTGAGACGGCCTATGAGGTATGGAGAAAGCTTTGCATCACTTATGAAGGGACAGATCAAGTGAAGGAAAGCAAAGTCTACATGCTCAAGGGGCTGCTTGAAAACTTCAAGATGGGAAAGGAGGAAAGTATAGCCAACATGTACTCAAGGATCAACACCATTGTGAATGGTCTTGCTATTCTAGGTCATCCTATGTCTAGTGGAGAGATCAACTCAAAGATCCTTAGAACTCTTCCCAAGAGGTGGGAATCAAAGGTGACTTCCATTGAAGAAGCAAGGTCACTTAAGGACATCCCCATTGAAGAGCTCATTGGAAATCTACAAGCACATGAAGCCACACTTGACAAGAGGGAGGAAGTAGAAAGACAAGAGAAGAAAGAGCTAAAGAGAATGAAGAAGGCTGAAATAAAGGCTCAAATTGAAGCTATCATGGAACAAGTCTCTCCATCCTCTCAAGCTAAAGAAGATGTCATTTACTCCAAAGATCGACTCTATAAAGGCAAGTCCTCCTCCATCCGGTGCTTCACATGTGGAAAGAAGGGTCACTACAAGGAAGATTGCCCACAAGGCAAAAAGACCCATCTTCACAAGAAGAAATGGCAATCAAGCTCAAGTGGCTCCTCCAACTCAAGCTCAAGTGAAGATTCAAGTGAAGGATCAAGCTCAAGCTCAAGTGATGAAGGAGAATGCCATTTTGCTCTTATAGCATCAACAAGTGAAGACTCAAATGAGGTAAATCTAGACTCTTTAGATAAAGAATCTTTAATTGCTATTATTCATGATATTTGTGCCTCTTATAAGTCTTCTAAAAAGAAAAAGAAAAAGCTTGCTAAAATTGTTGATAATTTGCATATAGAACTAGATGATCTTGAATATGCTAATTCTTGCTTGCTTATTGATAAAAATGATTGTCTTAGCCAAGTAGACTCTCTTAAACTTGAAAATGCTAGTTTACTTGATAAGATTAAATTTCTAGAAGCTCAACCTCTCATGCCTAGTTCTAGTGAAGAGCATACTTTATTTATTGATTCTCTCATGCATGACATTGATGTTCTTAAATCTGAAAACAAGGACAAAGATTTTGTTTTGCATGAATTAGAAATAGAAAATGCCTCCTTGCTTTCTAAAATCAATGGGCATGAATCTTGTTCTAGTTATACTAATAAAGAGAATGATGTTGCTGCTCTTCATATTGATAGAGATTCTTATTTAACTAAAGCTCTTTGCTTAGAAAATGATCTTTTGCATGCTAGAGATAATATCAATAATTTGTCTTCTACTATTGCCTCTCTTATGCATGATAATGATAGTTTGAGATCATCTTTGCAAAGATTCTTAGTTGGTAAGAAGAGTCTTAATGACATCCTACTCAATTCTACTAAACAAATTGGTAGACATGGTTTAGGATATGATAGTAGTCAAGGGAACAACAAAGATAAAGGACCTCCAATATTCCATGGAGAATCCTCTAGTTCCAAGACTATGGGCACATGCAACTATTGCAATGAATTTGGTCATTATGCTACTTGTTGTCCTTTTAGGAAAGCACCCAAGAGCAATAGGACTTGGGTTGCTAAACTAACCCCTCCGGACCCAAAAATATGATTGGGGACCATTTCATCTTTCTTCTTGTAGGTACTTGCAAATGGATTGACATGAGCCATTGAATTGCAAATTGACTTCTCAATCCATATGAAAGAAGAAAGGTGAGATGTGCAGAGGGTGACAACAAGTGGAAAAGAAATGGTAAGGATGAAGGTAATGTTTTTATTGCTTATAACCTGTTCTAACTTGTTTTTGTCAAGTTAGTATGCACTATACATATGGTTTTTGAGTCAAAAGTGGCATTTTGTGTTTATCTTCACACTCTTGCTCAAAAACTGTTTCTAATGCTTCTATAGTGCATTACTAACTTGCTTTGACATGTTTGGATATGATTTGTATTTTTTAGCATGCCTCTAGATATGTTTTATGAAACATATGTGCTTTTTCTACAGTAGTTTTGTCGGCCGAGTTTTGTCCTGTCTAAAACTCGACCGATAGGCACCAATGGGTGTTGCCAACAGCTGCGATCGGCCGAGTTGCCAATACACAGAACTCGACCGAAAACACTGTTCACAGAGTATACAGTTGGCTTATTGAATGAGAATTTCCCTCTCAACTAGATTTTCTCAACCAATAGCCTTATTCTTTGGCACTCCATTTGGTACCTTTATATATGCATATTGCCATGTTCTGAATTGCCTATCTTGCTTACAACTCTATCTCTCTAATTGCTCTAAATTGGTATATCTATATGTTGCAATTACTTGCTTTGAGTTGTTTTGCAGGTTTTGATGATGATCTCTTTGGATCTCTTAGTTGTGTCTAAAATCGCTTCCGTTGTACTCTAACTTGCTACATCTATCTAGGTGTATATCTTGTTTTGATACAACCTTGAGGTTCTTAGTGGTAGTCATCTTATGGTAAGGATGCATATCTAGTGAGTTATATCCTTTCATGCGTCTAAAATTGCATATCTCTTTGTTTGGATATATATCTTCATCTAATCATAGCTTGCTCTATCTTGTGTATCGTTTGGCATATCTAGCTATGATCTAGATCCTACTAGTAGTCCTAACTTATGATATCATCTACTAGTAAGTTCATATACATGTAGTTCTTACCCTGTTTATAATTGGAATATTTTCTCATCTATATGTTATGCGTGTATCTTATCTCATACATACTCAAGATTGTTCCTTGAATTGCATTTCTACTATCTTGAGTTGCTTGCATAACATTGTGATGCAGGGTACATAGATCTACATGATATGTAGGAATTGGAGTATTTATGAATTTTTATGCAGATTTTGCTCCAGTTTCAGTTTTTACTGCAAATATAGTGATTTTATGCAGAAACACCCTTCTGAGAAAGATTCATCGCTTCGCCATGAGCTCCGATGGTTTTTGGTCAAATTCCATCATCTTGAGGGTCAAAATTGTGATTTATTGTTTTTCTGCAGTACTTTATCTTGCATTTTTGGGATGTTCAAGTATATGTTTTAACTTGCTTTTCTTTCTATGCTTGGACAAGCCCCTATCTGCGCTCTTCTAATCTCCTTATATATTTGTGTTATCTCCTTTCTCTTTAACAAGTGATGTTTCTTTTTTCTTCATAACCCCCACCTTTTTGAAATGACAAAGGGGGAGAAAGATATGTCTTCTTTTGACAACAGGGAGAAGGCATGTCTTACATGAAGCAAAGAAGCGTGTCCATGTAAAGGGGAGAAGGTAAATGGGAGAAGACATATATGTGTAGAACATATATGAGTAGAAGACATAGTTTCTATAAATGTTATGAAAGCTAACCATGCAGGAGAAATAGCATCAATTGAGGGGGAGTATGAGAACTCCATGCGCATCAATTGAGGGGGAGCATATGAGCTCAATCCTATTGAAACCCCTAGCTTTCTCCGAAGGTATGATTTTACGTACAAGCTTTCAATACATTTATGGAATGGTTTGTCATCTTCAAAAAGGGGGAGAATGTTGACTCAAGTTCAATTAGGTCAATCTTGACTCACGTCTAAATTGACTAAACCCTTGTTTTGATGATGACTAACCATTCCACATATTGGTGTCTAATGCTTCTACATTGAGTGATTTCAGATTAGGTTTAGACACACTCCAAATGCCCTAACTTACGCATATCAAATTGGAGAAAAGACAAGTCAAAATAGCTACAAGTGTGCAATTTGGGATCTCTATGTAAATGACCTTAGAATTGCTTTGTAATCACTTGTAATGATTGTATGACTTGTAATTAAGCTTAGAAAAATTATTGGGACACAAAAATCCATCATTTGTACGGTTAAATGAAAATTCCAAAATACCCATAACAGGGATTTTGTCGGCCGAATTCCAAACTCGGCCGATCCATATATTTTGGGATTTTTGTTGGAATCGGCTGAGTTACAAACTCAGCCGATCCACCGTTCGGTCGAGTTCTAGCTAGGAAACTCGGCCGATCCACTGATCGGTCCAAGTCTGGAAATGGACCGATCGGTCGAGTTTCTCAAAGGAAACTCGGCCGACAGTCTAGCTTTCAGCCTTGTCTTTTAGTGGTTCGGCCGAATTGCCTTTATAGAAACTCGGCCGATCAGACTGTACTGGAATTCAGAAAAGGCATTTCCAACCGTTGGAGACTTTGTTGGGACCCAAAATAGATCCGTTGCAACTTGTAAAACGGCTATTTTTCGTTCACAAGTGTTCCCAAAGGCTAAGAGGCATCCCCAGCTATAAATAGAACCCCTTGGGCTTCATTCCAAGGTTGAGCATTCATTGCAAACTCTTTATGAGGTTCCTATTCTATAGTTGAGTGCTTCCTACAGCCTCCTCTCTCTCTCTAAGCTTAATCACTTACTACATCCATTAGAGTGAGTAGGAGATTTGTAAGAGAGCTAGTTTCTACTTGTATATCTTGTGAGGCTCTCACTTCCACCACCTCCCCATCTCTCACTTCCTATCATGAAGATGAAGGTTCTCTCTCTTGTCTAAGAGAGGTGAAGAAGAACAAGGGAAGGAGTCCCTTGGTGAAGATCAAGGCGGAAGACTTGGAGCTAGAGTGGGTAAGTCCTTGGAGAAGGCAGAAGACTCAAGCTCAAGTGGGTAAGTCCTTGGTGGAAAGCTTCTTCGAGTGAAGGCGAAGTCAAAGGCAGAAGATCCAAGAAGAGTGGGTAATTCCTGCAAGGCCGAAGACTTGTGCAAGAGTGGGTAAGTCCTTGGAGAAGGCCGAAGACTCTTGCAAAGTGGGTAAGTCCTTGGTAAGGTTGAAGACTCTTTGTATTGGATAGGTAAGTCCTTTGTTGGTCATGTGTTGTATGTCTTATTATTGAATATAAGAGTGCAATTGTTTGAAGTCCTAGAGGTTGACCTCTCTAGGCAAGTGGACTGACAGACTTCTAGTTTGAAGTGTGGAACCACTCTGAATACCTTGTCTATTTGGTGCATGTTCAATCTCTCTTATCCTTGCTATGCATGATTTAGTTGCACTCAAATTGCCTATTTAGCAACCTAATCTTGTCATATATTTTGAAGGTTTAATGAATTTTGTGTAAGTGCTTTCAGCTCTATTCACCCCCCCCCTCTAGAGCATCTAATCACCCATCTAGGATCCAACAAGTGGTATCAGAGCAGGTCTTCTCCAAGCATACTTCAACAAGTAGGAGAAGATGGGTGACAACCTAGGATGGAGACTCTCGACCAGCCTTCCAATCTTCAATGGGAGCAACTTCCTCTATTGGAGAAGAAGACTTCAATTCTTCATCCAAGGATCAAGTTTCGAGATGTGGCAAATGGTGAACAGCCCATACATTCTACCAAAGACAAACATTGAAGAATGGGATGAAGCCACCTTGATGAAAGCAACCTTGAATGCTAGAGCCATGCATATCCTATATGCCTCCATGACCCCCACCTAGTTCAACCGGATTTCCTCTTGTGAGACGGCCTATGAGGTATGGAGAAAGCTTTGCATCACTTATGAAGGGACATATCAAGTGAAGGAAAGCAAAGTCTACATGCTCAAGGGGCTGCTTGAAAACTTCAAGATGGGAAAGGAGGAAAGTATAGCCAACATGTACTCAAGGATCAACACCATTGTGAATGGTCTTGCTATTCTAGGTCATCCTATGTCTAGTGGAGAGATCAACTCAAAGATCCTTAGAACTCTTCCCAAGAGGTGGGAATCAAAGGTGACTTCCATTGAAGAAGCAAGGTCACTTAAGGACATCCCCATTGAAGAGCTCATTGGAAATCTACAAGCACATGAAGCCACACTTGACAAGAGGGAGGAAGTAGAAAGACAAGAGAAGAAAGAGCTAAAGAGAATGAAGAAGGCTGAAATAAAGGCTCAAATTGAAGCTATCATGGAACAAGTCTCTCCATCCTCTCAAGCTAAAGAAGATGCCATGTACTCCAAAGGTCGACTCTATAAAGGCAAGTCCTCCTCCATCCGGTGCTTCACATGTGGAAAGAAGGGTCACTACAAGGAAGATTGCCCACAAGGCAAAAAGACCCATCTTCACAAGAAGAAATGGCAATCAAGCTCAAGTGGCTCCTCCAACTCAAGCTCAAGTGAAGATTCAAGTGAAGGATCAAGCTCAAGCTCAAGTGATGAAGGAGAATGCCATTTTGCTCTTAATGCATCAACAAGTGAAGACTCAAATGAGGTAAATCTAGACTCTTTAGATAAAGAATCTTTAATTGCTATTATTCATGATCTTTGTGCCTCTTATAAGTCTTCTAAAAAGAAAAAGAAAAAGCTTGCTAAAATTGTTGATAATTTGCATATAGAACTAGATGATCTTGAATATGCTAATTCTTGCTTTCTTATTGATAAAAATGATTGTCTTAGCCAAGTAGACTCTCTTAAACTTGAAAATGCTAGTTTACTTGATAAGATTAAATTTCTAGAAGCTCAACCTCTCATGCCTAGTTCTAGTGAAGAGCATACTTTATTTATTGATTCTCTCATGCATGACATTGATGTTCTTAAATCTGAAAACAAGGACAAAGATTTTGTTTTGCATGAATTAGAAATACAAAATGCCTCCTTGCTTTCTAAAATCAATGGGCATGAATCTTGTTCTAGTTATACTAATAAAGAGAATGATGTTGCTGCTCTTCATATTGATAGAGATTCTTATTTAACTAAAGCTCTTTGCTTAGAAAATGATCTTTTGCATGCTAGAGATAATATCAATAATTTGTCTTCTACTATTGCCTCTCTTATGCATGATAATGATAGTTTGAGATCATCTTTGCAAAGATTCTTAGTTGGTAAGAAGAGTCTTAATGACATCCTACTCAATTCTACTAAACAAATTGGTAGACATGGTTTAGGATATGATAGTAGTCAAGGGAACAACAAAGATAAAGGACCTCCAATATTCCATGGAGAATCCTCTAGTTCCAAGACTATGGGCACATGCAACTATTGCAATGAATTTGGTCATTATGCTACTTGTTGTCCTTTTAGGAAAGCACCCAAGAGCAATAGGACTTGGGTTGCTAAACTAACCCCTCCGGACCCAAAAATATGATTGGGGACCATTTCATCTTTCTTCTTGTAGGTACTTGCAAATGGATTGACATGAGCCATTGAATTGCAAATTGACTTCTCAATCCACATGAAAGAAGAAAGGTGAGATGTGCAGAGGGTGACAACAAGTGGAAAAGAAATGGTAAGCATGAAGGTAATGTTTTTATTGCTTATAACCTGTTCTAACTTGTTTTTGTCAAGTTAGTATGCACTATACATATGGTTTTTGAGTCAAAAGTGGCATTTTGTGTTTATCTTCACACTCTTGCTCAAAAACTGTTTCTAATGCTTCTATAGTGCATTACTAACTTGCTTTGACATGTTTGGATATGATTTGTATTTTTTAGCATGCCTCTAGATATGTTTTATGAAACATATGTGCTTTTTCTACAGTAGTTTTGTCGGCCGAGTTTTGTCCTGTCTAAAACTCGACCGATAGGCACCAATGGGTGTTGCCAACAGCTGCGATCGGCCGAGTTGCCAATACACAGAACTCGACCGAAAACACTGTTCACAGAGTATACAGTTGGCTTATTGAATGAGAATTTCCCTCTCAACTAGATTTTCTCAACCAATAGCCTTATTCTTTGGCACTCCATTTGGTACCTTTATATATGCATATTGCCATGTTCAGAATTGCCTATCTTGCTTACAACTCTATCTCTCTAATTGCTCTAAATTGGTATATCTATATGTTGCAATTACTTGCTTTGAGTTGTTTTGCAGGTTTTGATGATGATCTCTTTGGATCTCTTAGTTGTGTCTAAAATCGCTTCCATTGTACTCTAACTTGCTACATCTATCTAGGTGTATATCTTGTTTTGATACAACCTTGAGGTTCTTAGTGGTAGTCATCTTATGGTAAGGATGCATATCTAGTGAGTTATATCCTTTCATGTGTCTAAAATTGCATCTCTTTGTTTGGATATATATCTTCATCTAATCATAGCTTGCTCTATCTTGTGTATCGTTTGGCATATCTAGCTATGATCTAGATCCTACTAGTAGTCCTAACTTATGATATCATCTACTAGTAAGTTCATATACATGTAGTTCTTACCCTGTTTATAATTGGAATATTTGCTCATCTATATGTTATGCGTGTATCTTATCTCATACATACTCAAGATTGTTCCTTGAATTGCATTTCTACTATCTTGAGTTGCTTGCATAACATTGTGATGCAGGGTACATAGATCTACATGATATGTAGGAATTGGAGTATTTATGAATTTTTATGCAGATTTTGCTCCAGTTTCAGTTTTTACTGCAAATATAGTGATTTTATGCAGAAACACCCTTCTGAGAAAGATTCATCGCTTCGCCATGAGCTCCGATGGTTTTTGGTCAAATTCCATCATCTTGTGGGTCAAAATTGTGATTTATTGTTTTTCTGCAGTACTTTATCTTGCATTTTTGGGATGTTCAAGTATATGTTTTAACTTGCTTTTCTTTCTATGCTTGGACAAGCCCCTATCTGCGCTCTTCTAATCTCCTTATATATTTGTGTTATCTCCTTTCTCTTTAACAAGTGATGTTTCTTTTTTCTTCATAACCCCCACCTTTTTGAAATGACAAAGGGGGAGAAAGATATGTCTTCTTTTGACAACAGGGAGAAGGCATGTCTTACATGAAGCAAAGAAGCGTGTCCATGTAAAGGGGAGAAGGTAAATGGGAGAAGACATATATGTGTAGAACATATATGAGTAGAAGACATAGTTTCTATAAATGTTATGAAAGCTAACCATGCAGGAGAAATAGCGTCAATTGAGGGGGAGTATGAGAACTCCATGCGCATCAATTGAGGGGGAGCATATGAGCTCAATCCTATTGAAACCCCTAGCTTTCTCCGAAGGTATGATTTTACGTACAAGCTTTCAATACATTTATGGAATGGTTTGTCATCTTCAAAAAGGGGGAGAATGTTGACTCAAGTTCAATTAGGTCAATCTTGACTCACGTCTAAATTGACTAAACCCTTGTTTTGATGATGACTAACCATTCCACATATTGGTGTCTAATGCTTCTACATTGAGTGATTTCAGATTAGGTTTAGACACACTCCAAATGCCCTAACTTGCGCATATCAAATTGGAGAAAAGACAAGTCAAAATAGCTACAAGTGTGCAATTTGGGATCTCTATGTAAATGACCTTAGAATTGCTTTGTAATCACTTGTAATGATTGTATGACTTGTAATTAAGCTTAGAAAAATTATTGGGACACAAAAATCCATCATTTGTACGGTTAAACGAAAATTCCAAAATACCCATAACAGGGATTTTGTCGGCCGAATTCCAAACTCGGCCGATCCATATATTCTGGGATTTTTGTTGGAATCGGCCGAGTTACAAACTCAGCCGATCCATCGTTCGGTCGAGTTCTAGCTAGGAAACTCGGCCGATCCACTGATCGGTCCAAGTCTGGAAATGGACCGATCGGTCGAGTTTCTCAAAGGAAACTCGGCCGACAGTCTAGCTTTCAGCCTTGTCTTTTAGTGGTTTGGCCGAATTGCCTTTATAGAAACTCGGCCGATCAGACTGTACTGGAATTCAGAAAAAGCATTTCCAACCGTTGGAGACTTTGTTGGGACCCAAAATAGATCCGTTGCAACTTGTAAAACGGCTATTTTTCGTTCACAAGTGTTCCCAAAGGCTAAGAGGCATCCCCAGCTATAAATAGGACCCCTTGGGCTTCATTCCAAGGTTGAGAATTCATTGCAAACTCTTTATGAGTTTCCTATTCTATAGTTGAGTGCTTCCTACAGCCTCCTCTCTCTCTCTAAGCTTAATCACTTCCTACATCCATTAGAGTGAGTAGGAGATTTGTAAGAGAGCTAGTTTCTACTTGTATATCTTGTGAGGCTCTCACTTCCACCACCTCCCCATCTCTCACTTCCTATCATGAAGATGAAGGTTCTCTCTCTTGTCCAAGAGAGGTGAAGCAGAACAAGGGAAGGAGTCCCTTGGTGAAGATCAAGGCTGAAGACTTGGAGCTAGAGTGGGTAAGTCCTTGGAGAAGGAAGAAGACTCAAGCTCAAGTGGGTAAGTCCTTGGTGGAAAGCTTCTCCGAGTGAAGGCGAAGTCAAAGGCGGAAGATCCAAGAAGAGTGGGTAATTCCTGCAAGGCCGAAGACTTGTGCAAGAGTGGGTAAGTCCTTGGAGAAGGCTGAAGACTCTTGCAAAGTTGGTAAGTCCTTGGTAAGGTTTAAGACTCTTTGTATTGGATAGGTAAGTCCTTTGTTGGCCATGTGTTGTATGTCTTATTATTGAATATAAGAGTGCAATTGTTTGAAGTCCTAGAGGTTGACCTCTCTAGGCAAGTGGACTGACACACTTCTAGTTTGAAGTGTGGAACCACTCTGAATACCTTGTCTATTTGGTGCATGTTCAATCTCTCTTATCCTTGCTATGCATGATTTAGTTGCACTCAAATTGCCTATTTAGCAACCTAATCTTGTCATATATTTTGAAGGTTTAATGAATTTTGTGTAAGTGCTTTCAGCTCTATTCACCCCCCCCCTCTAGAGCATCTAATCACCCATCTAGGATCCAACAAGTGGTATCAGAGCAGGTCTTCTCCAAGCATACTTCAACAAGTAGGAGAAGATGGGTGACAACCTAGGATGGAGACTCTCGACCAGCCTTCCAATCTTCAATGGGAGCAACTTCCTCTATTGGAGAAGAAGACTTCAATTCTTCATCCAAGGATCAAGTTTCGAGATGTGGCAAATGGTGAACAGCCCATACATTCTACCAAAGACAAACATTGAAGAATGGGATGAAGCCACCTTAATGAAAGCAACCTTGAATGCTAGAGCCATGCATATCCTATATGCCTCCATGACCCCCACCGAGTTCAACCGGATTTCCTCTTGTGAGACGGCCTATGAGGTATGGAGAAAGCTTTGCATCACTTATGAAGGGACAGATCAAGTGAAGGAAAGCAAAGTCTACATGCTCAAGGGGCTGCTTGAAAACTTCAAGATGGGAAAGGAGGAAAGTATAGCCAACATGTACTCAAGGATCAACACCATTGTGAATGGTCTTGCTATTCTAGGTCATCCTATGTCTAGTGGAGAGATCAACTCAAAGATCCTTAGAACTCTTCCCAAGAGGTGGGAATCAAAGGTGACTTCCATTGAAGAAGCAAGGTCACTTAAGGACATCCCCATTGAAGAGCTCATTGGAAATCTACAAGCACATGAAGCCACACTTGACAAGAGGGAGGAAGTAGAAAGAGAAGAGAAGAAAGAGCTAAAGAGAATGAAGAAGGCTGAAATAAAGGCTCAAATTGAAGCTATCATGGAACAAGTCTCTCCATCCTCTCAAGCTAAAGAAGATGCCATGTACTCCAAAGGTCGACTCTATAAAGGCAAGTCCTCCTCCATCCGGTGCTTCACATGTGGAAAGAAGGGTCACTACAAGGAAGATTGCCCACAAGGAAAAAAGACCCATCTTCACAAGAAGAAATGGCAATCAAGCTCAAGTGGCTCCTCCAACTCAAACTCAAGTGAAGATTCAAGTGAAGGATCAAGCTCAAGCTCAAGTGATGAAGGAGAATGCCATTTTGCTCTTATAGCATCAACAAGTGAAGACTCAAATGAGGTAAATCTAGACTCTTTAGATAAAGAATCTTTAATTGCTATTATTCATGATATTTGTGCCTCTTATAAGTCTTCTAAAAAGAAAAAGAAAAAGCTTGCTAAAATTGTTGATAATTTGCATATAGAACTAGATGATCTTGAATATGCTAATTCTTGCTTGCTTATTGATAAAAATGATTGTCTTAGCCAAGTAGACTCTCTTAAACTTGAAAATGCTAGTTTACTTGATAAGATTAAATTTCTAGAAGCTCAACCTCTCATGCCTAATTCTAGTGAAGAGCATACTTTATTTATTGATTCTCTCATGCATGACATTGATGTTCTTAAATCTGAAAACAAGGACAAAGATTTTGTTTTGTATGAATTAGAAATAGAAAATGCCTCCTTTCTTTCTAAAATCAATGGGCATGAATCTTGTTCTAGTTATACTAATAAAGAGAATGATGTTGCTGCTCTTCATATTGATAGAGATTCTTATTTAACTAAAGCTCTTTGCTTAGAAAATGATCTTTTGCATGCTAGAGATAATATCAATAATTTGTCTTCTACTATTGCCTCTCTTATGCATGATAATGATAGTTTGAGATCATCTTTGCAAAGATTCTTAGTTGGTAAGAAGAGTCTTAATGACATCCTACTCAATTCTACTAAACAAATTGGTAGACATGGTTTAGGATATGATAGTAGTCAAGGGAACAACAAAGATAAAGGACCTCCAATATTCCATGGAGAATCCTCTAGTTCCAAGACTATGGGCACATGCAACTATTGCAATGAATTTGGTCATTATGCTACTTGTTGTCCTTTTAGGAAAGCACCCAAGAGCAATAGGACTTGGGTTGCTAAACTAACCCCTCCGGACCCAAAAATATGATTGGGGACCATTTCATCTTTCTTCTTGTAGGTACTTGCAAATGGATTGACATGAGCCATTGAATTGCAAATTGACTTCTCAATCCACATGAAAGAAGAAAGGTGAGATGTGCAGAGGGTGACAACAAGTGGAAAAGAAATGGTAAGCATGAAGGTAATGTTTTTATTGCTTATAACCTGTTCTAACTTGTTTTTGTCAAGTTAGTATGCACTATACATATGGTTTTTGAGTCAAAAGTGGCATTTTGTGTTTATCTTCACACTCTTGCTCAAAAACTGTTTCTAATGCTTCTACAGTGCATTACTAACTTGCTTAGACATGTTTGGATATGGTTTGTATTTTTTAGCATGCCTCTAGATATGTTTTATGAAAAATATGTGCTTTTTCTACAGTAGTTTTGTCGGCCGAGTTTTGTCCTGTCTAAAACTCGACCGATAGGCACCAATGGGTGTTGCCAACAACTGCGATCGGCCGAGTTGCCAATACACAGAACTCGACCGAAAACACTGTTCACAGAGTATACAGTTGGCTTATTGAATGAGAATTTCCCTCTCAACTAGATTTTCTCAACCAATAGCCTTATTCTTTGGCACTCCATTTGGTACCTTTATATATGCATATTGCCATGTTCTGAATTGCCTATCTTGCTTACAACTCTATCTCTCTAATTGCTCTAAATTGGTATATCTATATGTTGCAATTACTTGCTTTGAGTTGTTTTGTAGGTTTTGATGATGATCTCTTTGGATCTCTTAGTTGTGTCTAAAATCGCTTCCGTTGTACTCTAACTTGCTACATCTATCTAGGTGTATATCTTGTTTTGATACAACCTTGAGGTTCTTAGTGGTAGTCATCTTATGGTAAGGATGCATATCTAGTGAGTTATATCCTTTCATGCGTCTAAAATTGCATATCTCTTTGTTTGGATATATCTCTTCATCTAATCATAGCTTTCTCTATCTTGTGTATCGTTTGGCATATCTAGCTATGATCTAGATCCTACTAGTAGTCCTAACTTATGATATCATCTACTAGTAAGTTCATATACATGTAGTTCTAACCCTGTTTATAATTGGAATATTTGCTCATCTATATGTTATGCTTGTATCTTATCTCATACATACTCAAGATTGTTCCTTGAATTGCATTTCTACTATCTTGAGTTGCTTGCATAACATTGTGATGCAGGGTACATAGATCTACATGATATGTAGGAATTGGAGTATTTATGAATTTTTATGCAGATTTTGCTCCAGTTTCAGTTTTTACTGCAAATATAGTGCTTTTTATGCAGAAACACCCTTCTGAGAAAGACTCATTGCTTCTCCATGAGCTTCGATGGATTTTGGTCAAATTCCATCATCTTGAGGGTCAAAATTGTGATTTATTGTTTTTCTGCAGTACTTTATCTTGCATTTTTGGGATGTTCAAGTATATGTTTTAACTTGCTTTTCTTTCTATGCTTGGACAAGCCCCTATCTGTGCTCTTCTAATCTCCTTATATATTTGTGTTATCTCCTTTCTCTTTAACAAGTGATGTTTCTTTTTTCTTCATAACCCCCACCTTTTTGAAATGACAAAGGGGGAGAAAGATATGTCTTCTTTTGACAACAGGGAGAAGGCATGTCTTACATGAAGCAAAGAAGCGTGTCCATGTAAAGGGGAGAAGGTAAATGGGAGAAGACATATATGTGTAGAACATATATGAGTAGAAGACATAGTTTCTATAAATGTTATGAAAGCTAACCATGCAGGAGAAATAGCGTCAATTGAGGGGGAGTATGAGAACTCCATGCGCATCAATTGAGGGGGAGCATATGAGCTCAATCCTATTGAAACCCCTAGCTTTCTCCGAAGGTATGATTTTACGTACAAGCTTTCAATACATTTATGGAATGGTTTGTCATCTTCAAAAAGGGGGAGAATGTTGACTCAAGGTCAATTAGGTCAATCTTGACTCACGTCTAAATTGATTAAACCCTTGTTTTGATGATGACTAACCATTCCACATATTGGTGTCTAATGCTTCTACATTGAGTGATTTCAGATTAGGTTTAGACACACTCCAAATGCCCTAACTTGCGCATATCAAATTGGAGAAAAGACAAGTCAAAATAGCTACAAGTGTGCAATTTGGGATCTCTATGTAAATGACCTTAGAATTGCTTTGTAATCACTTGTAATGATTATATGACTTGTAATTAAGCATAGAAAAATTATTGGGACACAAAAATCCATCATTTGTACGGTTAAACGAAAATTCCAAAATACCCATAACAGGGATTTTTTCGGCTGAATTCCAAACTCGGCCGATCCATATATTCTGGGATTTTTGTTGGAATCGGCCGAGTTACAAACTCAGCCGATCCACCGTTCGGTCGAGTTCTAGCTAGGAAACTCGGCCGATCCACTGATCGGTCCAAGTCTGGAAATGGACCGATCGGTCGAGTTTCTCAAAGGAAACTCGGCCGACAGTCTAGCTTTCAGCCTTGTCTTTTAGTGGTTCGGCCGAATTGCCTTTATAGAAACTCGGCCGATCAGACTGTACTAGAATTCAGAAAAAGCATTTCCAACCGTTGGAGACTTTGTTGGGACCCAAAATAGATCCTTTGCAACTTGTAAAACGGCTATTTTTCGTTCACAAGTGTTCCCAAAGGCTAAGAGGCATCCCCAGCTATAAATAGGACCCCTTGGGCTTCATTCCAAGGTTGAGCATTCATTGCAAACTCTTTATGAGGTTCCTATTCTATAGTTGAGTGCTTCCTACAGCCTCCTCTCTCTCTCTAAGCTTAATCACTTACTACATCCATTAGAGTGAGTAGGAGATTTGTAAGAGAGCTAGTTTCTACTTGTATATCTTGTGAGGCTCTCACTTCCACCACCTCCCCATCTCTCACGTCCTATCATGAAGATGAAGGTTCTCTCTCTTGTCCAAGAGAGGTGAAGAAGAACAAGGGAAGGAGTCCCTTGGTGAAGATCAAGGCTGAAGACTTGGAGCTAGAGTGGGTAAGTCCTTGGAGAAGGCAGAAGACTCAAGCTCAAGTGGGTAAGTCCTTGGTGGAAAGCTTCTCCGAGTGAAGGCGAAGTCAAAGGCGGAAGATCCAAGAAGAGTGGGTAATTCCTGCAAGGCCGAAGACTTGTGCAAGAGTGGGTAAGTCCTTGGAAAAGGCCGAAGACTCTTGCAAAGTGGGTAAGTCCTTGGTAAGGTTGAAGACTCTTTGTATTGGATAGGTAAGTCCTTTGTTGGTCATGTGTTGTATGTCTTATTATTGAATATAAGAGTGCAATTGTTTGAAGTCCTAGAGGTTGACCTCTCTAGGCAAGTGGACTGACACACTTCTAGTTTGAAGTGTGGAACCACTCTGAATACCTTGTCTATTTGGTGCATGTTCAATCTCTCTTATCCTTGCTATGCATGATTTAGTTGCACTCAAATTGCCTATTTAGCAACCTAATCTTGTCATATATTTTGAAGGTTTAATGAATTTTGTGTAAGTGCTTTCAGCTCTATTCACCCCCCCCTCTAGAGCATCTAATCACCCATCTCGGATCCAACAAGTGGTATCAGAGCAGGTCTTCTCCAAGCATACTTCAACAAGTAGGAGAAGATGGGTGACAACCTAGGATGGAGACTCTCGACCAGCCTTCCAATCTTCAATGGGAGCAACTTCCTCTATTGGAGAAGAAGACTTCAATTCTTCATCCAAGGATCAAGTTTCGAGATGTGGCAAATGGTGAACATCCCATACATTCTACCAAAGACAAACATTGAAGAATGGGATGAAGCTACCTTGATGAAAGCAACCTTGAATGCTAGAGCCATGCATATCCTATATGCCTCCATGACCCCCACCGAGTTCAACCGGATTTCCTCTTGTGAGACGGCCTATGAGGTATGGAGAAAGCTTTGCATCACTTATGAAGGGACAGATCAAGTGAAGGAAAGCAAAGTCTACATGCTCAAGGGGCTGCTTGAAAACTTCAAGATGGGAAAGGAGGAAAGTATAGCCAACATGTACTCAAGGATCAACACCATTGTGAATGGTCTTGCTATTCTAGGTCATCCTATGTCTAGTGGAGAGATCAACTCAAAGATCCTTAGAACTCTTCCCAAGAGGTGGGAATCAAAGGTGACTTCCATTGAAGAAGCAAGGTCACTTAAGGACATCCCCATTGAAGAGCTCATTGGAAATCTACAAGCACATGAAGCCACACTTGACAAGAGGGAGGAAGTAGAAAGAGAAGAGAAGAAAGAGCTAAAGAGAATGAAGAAGGCTGAAATAAAGGCTCAAATTGAAGCTATCATGGAACAAGTCTCTCCATCCTCTCAAGATAAAGAAGATGCCATGTACTCCAAAGGTCGACTCTATAAAGGCAAGTCCTCCTCCATCCGGTGCTTCACATGTGGAAAGAAGGGTCACTACAAGGAAGATTGACCACAAGGCAAAAAGACCCATCTTCACAAGAAGAAATGGCAATCAAGCTCAAGTGGCTCCTCCAACTCAAGCTCAAGTGAAGATTCAAGTGAAGGATCAAGCTCAAGCTCAAGTGATGAAGGAGAATGCCATTTTGCTCTTATAGCATCAACAAGTGAAGACTCAAATGAGGTAAATCTAGACTCTTTAGATAAAGAATCTTTAATTGCTATTATTCATGATATTTGTGCCTCTTATAAGTCTTCTAAAAAGAAAAAGAAAAAGCTTGCTAAAATTGTTGATAATTTGCATATAGAACTAGATGATCTTGAATATGCTAATTCTTGCTTGCTTATTGATAAAAATGATTGTCTTAGCCAAGTAGACTCTCTTAAACTTGAAAATGCTAGTTTACTTGATAAGATTAAATTTCTAGAAGCTCAACCTCTCATGCCTAGTTCTAGTGAAGAGCATACTTTATTTATTGATTCTCTCATGCATGACATTGATGTTCTTAAATCTGAAAACAGGGACAAAGATTTTGTTTTGCATGAATTAGAAATAGAAAATGCCTCCTTGCTTTCTAAAATCAATGGGCATGAATCTTGTTCTAGTTATACTAATAAAGAGAATGATGTTGCTGCTCTTCATATTGATAGAGATTCTTATTTAACTAAAGCTCTTTGCTTAGAAAATGATCTTTTGCATGCTATAGATAATATCAATAATTTGTCTTCTACTATTGCCTCTCTTATGCATGATAATGATAGTTTGAGATTATCTTTGCAAAGATTCTTAGTTGGTAAGAAGAGTCTTAATGACATCCTACTCAATTCTACTAAACAAATTGGTAGACATGGTTTAGGATATGATAGTAGTCAAGGGAACAACAAAGATAAAGGACCTCCAATATTCCATGGAGAATCCTCTAGTTCCAAGACTATGGGCAAATGCAACTATTGCAATGAATTTGGTCATTATGCTACTTGTTGTCCTTTTAGGAAAGCACCCAAGAGCAATAGGACTTGGGTTGCTAAACTAACCCCTCCGGACCCAAAAATATGATTGGGGACCATTTCATCTTTCTTCTTGTAGGTACTTGCAAATGGATTGACATGAGCCATTGAATTGCAAATTGACTTCTCAATCCACATGAAAGAAGAAAGGTGAGATGTGCAGAGGGTGACAACAAGTGGAAAAGAAATGGTAAGCATGAAGGTAATGTTTTTATTGCTTATAACCTGTTCTAACTTGTTTTTGTCAAGTTAGTATGCACTATACATATGGTTTTTGAGTCAAAAGTGCCATTTTGTGTTTATCTTCACACTCTTGCTCAAAAACTGTTTCTAATGCTTCTATAGTGCATTACTAACTTGCTTAGACATGTTTGGATATGGTTTGTATTTTTTAGCATGCCTCTAGATATGTTTTATGAAAAATATGTGCTTTTTCTATAGTAGTTTTGTCGGCCGAGTTTTGTCCTATCTAAAACTCGACCGATAGGAACCAATGGGTGTTGCCAACAGCTGTGATTGGCCGAGTTGCCAATACACAGAACTCGACCGAAAACACTGTTCACAGAGTATACAGTTGGCTTATTGAATGAGAATTTCCCTCTCAACTAGATTTTCTCAACCAATAGCCTTATTCTTTGGCACTCCATTTGGTACCTTTATATATGCATATTGCCATGTTCTGAATTGCCTATCTTGCTTACAACTCTATCTCTCTAATTGCTCTAAATTGGTATATCTATATGTTGCAATTACTTGCTTTGAGTTGTTTTGCAGGTTTTGATGATGATCTCTTTGGATCTCTTAGTTGTGTCTAAAATCGCTTCCGTTGTACTCTAACTTGCTACATCTATCTAGGTGTATATCTTGTTTTGATACAACCTTGAGGTTCTTAGTGGTAGTCATCTTATGGTAAGGATGCATATCTAGTGAGTTATATCCTTTCATGCGTCTAAAATTGCATATCTCTTTGTTTGGATATATCTCTTCATCTAATCATAGCTTGCTCTATCTTGTGTATCGTTTGGCATATCTACCTATGATCTAGATCCTACTAGTAGTCCTAACTTATGATATCATCTACTAGTAAGTTCATATACATGTAGTTCTAACCCTGTTTATAATTGGAATATTTGCTCATCTATATGTTATGCTTGTATCTTATCTCATACATACTCAAGATTGTTCCTTGAATTGCATTTCTACTATCTTGAGTTGCTTGCATAACATTGTGATGCAGGGTACATAGATCTACATGATATGTAGGAATTTAAGTATTTATGAATTTTTATGCAGATTTTGCTCCAGTTTCAGTTTTTACTGCAAATATAGTGCTTTTTATGCAGAAACACCCTTCTGAGAAAGACTCATTGCTTCTCCATGAGCTCTGATGGTTTTTGGTCAAATTCCATCATCTTGAGGGTCAAAATTGTGATTTATTGTTTTTCTGCAGTACTTTATCTTGCATTTTTGGGATGTTCAAGTATATGTTTTAACTTGCTTTTCTTTCTATGCTTGGACAAGCCCCTATATGTGCTCTTCTAATCTCCTTATATATTTGTGTTATCTCCTTTCTCTTTAACAAGTGATGTTTCTTTTTTCTTCATAACCCCCACCTTTTTGAAATGACAAAGGGGGAGAAAGATATGTCTTCTTTTGACAACAGGGAGAAGGCATGTCTTACATGAAGCAAAGAAGCGTGTCCATGTAAAGGGGAGAAGGTAAATGGGAGAAGACATATATGTGTAGAACATATATGAGTAGAAGACATAGTTTCTATAAATGTTATGAAAGCTAACCATGCAGGAGAAATAGCATCAATTGAGGGGGAGTATGAGAACTCCATGCGCATCAATTGAGGGGGAGCATATGAGCTCAATCCTATTGAAACCCCTAGCTTTCTCCGAAGGTATGATTTTACGTACAAGCTTTCAATACATTTATGGAATGGTTTGTCATCTTCAAAAAGGGGGAGAATGTTGACTCAAGGTCAATTAGGTCAATCTTGACTCACGTCTAAATTGACTAAACCCTTGTTTTGATGATGACTAACCATTCCACATATTGGTGTCTAATGCTTCTACATTGAGTGATTTCAGATTAGGTTTAGACACACTCCAAATGCCCTAACTTGCGCATATCAAATTGGAGAAAAGACAAGTCAAAATAGCTACAAGTGTGCAATTTGGGATCTCTATGTAAATGACCTTAGAATTGCTTTGTAATCACTTGTAATGATTGTATGACTTGTAATTAAGCTTAGAAAAATTATTGGGACACAAAAATCCATCATTTGTACGGTTAAACGAAAATTCCAAAATACCCATAACAGGGATTTTGTCGGCCGAATTCCAAACTCGGCCGATCCATATATTCTGGGATTTTTGTTGGAATCGGCTGAGTTACAAACTCAGCCGATCCACCGTTCGGTCGAGTTCTAGCTAGGAAACTCGGCCGATCCACTGATCGGTCCAAGTCTGGAAATGGACCGATCGGTCGAGTTTCTCAAAGGAAACTCGGCCGACAGTCTAGCTTTCAGCCTTGTCTTTTAGTGGTTCGGCCGAATTGCCTTTATAGAAACTCGGCCGATCAGACTGTACTGGAATTCAGAAAAAGCATTTCCAACCGTTGGAGACTTTGTTGGGACCCAAAATAGATCCGTTGCAACTTGTAAAACGGCTATTTTTCGTTCACAAGTGTTCCCAAAGGCTAAGAGGCATCCCCAGCTATAAATAGGACCCCTTGGGCTTCATTCCAAGGTTGAGCATTCATTGCAAACTCTTTATGAGGTTCCTATTCTATAGTTGAGTGCTTCCTACAGCCTCCTCTCTCTCTCTAAGCTTAATCACTTACTACATCCATTAGAGTGAGTAGGAGATTTGTAAGAGAGCTAGTTTCTACTTGTATATCTTGTGAGGCTCTCACTTCCACCACCTCCCCATCTCTCACTTCCTATCATGAAGATGAAGGTTCTCTCTCTTGTCCAAGAGAGGTGAAGAAGAACAAGGGAAGGAGTCCCTTGGTGAAGATCAAGGCGGAAGACTTGGAGCTAGAGTGGGTAAGTCCTTGGAGAAGGCAGAAGACTCAAGCTCAAGTGGGTAAGTCCTTGGTGGAAAGCTTCTTCGAGTGAAGGCGAAGTCAAAGGCGGAAGATCCAAGAAGAGTGGGTAATTCCTGCAAGGCCGAAGACTTGTGCTAGAGTGGGTAAGTCCTTGGAGAAGGCCGAAGACTCTTGCAAAGTGGGTAAGTCCTTGGTAAGGTTGAAGACTCTTTGTATTGGATAGGTAAGTCCTTTGTTGGTCATGTGTTGTATGTCTTATTATTGAATATAAGAGTGCAATTGTTTGAAGTCCTAGAGGTTGACCTCTCTAGGCAAGTGGACTGACACACTTCTAGTTTGAAGTGTGGAACCACTCTGAATACCTTGTCTATTTGGTGCATGTTCAATCTCTCTTATCCTTGCTATGCATGATTTAGTTGCACTCAAATTGCCTATTTAGCAACCTAATCTTGTCATATATTTTGAAGGTTTAATGAATTTTGTGTAAGTGCTTTCAGCTCTATTCACCCCCCCCCTCTAGAGCATCTAATCACCCATCTAGGATCCAACAAGTGGTATCAGAGCAGGTCTTCTCCAAGCATACTTCAACAAGTAGGAGAAGATGGGTGACAACCTAGGATGGAGACTCTCGACCAGCCTTCCAATCTTCAATGGGAGCAACTTCCTCTATTGGAGAAGAAGACTTCAATTCTTCATCCAAGGATCAAGTTTCGAGATGTGGCAAATGGTGAACAGCCCATACATTCTACCAAAGACAAACATTGAAGAATGGGATGAAGCCACCTTGATGAAAGCAACCTTGAATGCTAGAGCCATGCATATCCTATATGCCTCCATGACCCCCACCTAGTTCAACCGGATTTCCTCTTGTGAGACGGCCTATGAGGTATGGAGAAAGCTTTGCATCACTTATGAAGGGACAGATCAAGTGAAGGAAAGCAAAGTCTACATGCTCAAGGGGCTGCTTGAAAACTTCAAGATGGGAAAGGAGGAAAGTATAGCCAACATGTACTCAAGGATCAACACCATTGTGAATGGTCTTGCTATTCTAGGTCATCCTATGTCTAGTGGAGAGATCAACTCAAAGATCCTTAGAACTCTTCCCAAGAGGTGGGAATCAAAGGTGACTTCCATTGAAGAAGCAAGGTCACTTAAGGACATCCCCATTGAAGAGCTCATTGGAAATCTACAAGCACATGAAGCCACACTTGACAAGAGGGAGGAAGTAGAAAGACAAGAGAAGAAAGAGCTAAAGAGAATGAAGAAGGCTGAAATAAAGGCTCAAATTGAAGCTATCATGGAACAAGTCTCTCCATCCTCTCAAGCTAAAGAAGATGCCATGTACTCCAAAGGTCGACTCTATAAAGGCAAGTCCTCCTCCATCCGGTGCTTCACATGTGGAAAGAAGGGTCACTACAAGGAAGATTGCCCACAAGGCAAAAAGACCCATCTTCACAAGAAGAAATGGCAATCAAGCTCAAGTGGCTCCTCCAACTCAAGCTCAAGTGAAGATTCAAGTGAAGGATCAAGCTCAAGCTCAAGTGATGAAGGAGAATGCCATTTTGCTCTTAATGCATCAACAAGTGAAGACTCAAATGAGGTAAATCTAGACTCATTAGATAAAGAATCTTTAATTGCTATTATTCATGATATTTGTGCCTCTTATAAGTCTTCTAAAAAGAAAAAGAAAAAGCTTGCTAAAATTGTTGATAATTTGCATATAGAACTAGATGATCTTGAATATGCTAATTCTTGCTTGCTTATTGATAAAAATGATTGTCTTAGCCAAGTAGACTCTTTTAAACTTGAAAATGCTAGTTTACTTGATAAGATTAAATTTCTAGAAGCTCAACCTCTCATGCCTAGTTCTAGTGAAGAGCATACTTTATTTATTGATTCTCTCATGCATGACATTGATGTTCTTAAATCTGAAAACAAGGACAAAGATTTTGTTTTGCATGAATTAGAAATACAAAATGCCTCCTTGCTTTCTAAAATCAATGGGCATGAATCTTGTTCTAGTTATACTAATAAAGAGAATGATGTTGCTGATCTTCATATTGATAGAGATTCTTATTTAACTAAAGCTCTTTGCTTAGAAAATGATCTTTTGCATGCTAGAGATAATATCAATAATTTGTCTTCTACTATTGCCTCTCTTATGCATGATAATGATAGTTTGAGATCATCTTTGCAAAGATTCTTAGTTGGTAAGAAGAGTCTTAATGACATCCTACTCAATTCTACTAAACAAATTGGTAGACATGGTTTAGGATATGATAGTAGTCAAGGGAACAACAAAGATAAAGGACCTCCAATATTCCATGGAGAATCCTCTAGTTCCAAGACTATGGGCACATGCAACTATTGCAATGAATTTGGTCAT
Organism: Alisma plantago-aquatica; assembly: GCA_963693085.1. NCBI lineage: Eukaryota > Viridiplantae > Streptophyta > Magnoliopsida > Alismatales > Alismataceae > Alisma > Alisma plantago-aquatica. Next base: position 658,611,759 of record OY856412.1, on the reverse strand, counting down.
TATGCTACTTGTTGTCCTTTTAGGAAAGCACCCAAGAGCAATAGGACTTGGGTTGCTAAACTAACCCCTCCGGACCCAAAAATATGATTGGGGACCATTTCATCTTTCTTCTTGTAGGTACTTGCAAATGGATTGACATGAGCCATTGAATTGCAAATTGACTTCTCAATCCACATGAAAGAAGAAAGGTGAGATGTGCAGAGGGTGACAACAAGTGGAAAAGAAATGGTAAGCATGAAGGTAATGTTTTTATTGCTTATAACCTGTTCTAACTTGTTTTTGTCAAGTTAGTATGCACTATACATATGGTTTTTGAGTCAAAAGTGGCATTTTGTGTTTATCTTCACACTCTTGCTCAAAAACTGTTTCTAATGCTTCTATAGTGCATTACTAACTTGCTTAGACATGTTTGGATATGGTTTGTGTTTTTTAGCATGCCTCTAGATATGTTTTATGAAAAATATGTGCTTTTTCTACAGTAGTTTTGTCGGCCGAGTTTTGTCCTGTCTAAAACTCGACTGATAGGCACCAATGGGTGTTGCCAACAGCTGTGATCGGCCGAGTTGCCAATACATAGAACTCGACCGAAAACACTGTTCACAGAGTATACAGTTGGCTTATTGAATGAGAATTTCCCTCTCAACTAGATTTTCTCAACCAATAGCCTTATTCTTTGGCACTCCATTTGGTACCTTTATATATGCATATTGCCATGTTCTGAATTGCCTATCTTGCTTACAACTCTATCTCTCTAATTGCTCTAAATTGGTATATCTATATGTTGCAATTACTTGCTTTGAGTTGTTTTGCAAGTTTTGATGATGATCTCTTTGGATCTCTTAGTTGTGTCTAAAATCGCTTCCGTTGTACTCTAACTTGCTACATCTATCTAGGTGTATATCTTGTTTTGATACAACCTTGAGGTTCTTAGTGGTAGTCATCTTATGGTAATGATGCATATCTAGTGAGTTATATCCTTTCATGCGTCTAAAATTGCATATCTCTTTGTTTGGATATATCTCTTCATCTAATCATAGCTTGCTCTATCTTGTGTATCGTTTGGCATATCTAGCTATGATCTAGATCCTACTAGTAGTCCTAACTTATGATATCATCTACTAGTAAGTTCATATACATGTAGTTCTAACCCTGTTTATAATCGGAATATTTGCTCATCTATATGTTATGCTTGTATCTTATCTCATACATACTCAAAATTGTTCCTTGAATTGCATTTCTACTATCGTGAGTTGCTTGCATAACATTGTGATGCAGGGTACATAGATCTACATGATATGTAGCAATTGGAGTATTTATGAATTTTTATGCAGATTTTGCTCCAGTTTCAGTTTTTACTGCAAATATAGTGCTTTTTATGCAGAAACACCCTTCTGAGAAAGACTCATTGCTTCTCCATGAGCTCCGATGGTTTTTGGTCAAATTCCATCATCTTGAGGGTCAAAATTGTGATTTATTGTTTTTCTGCAGTACTTTATCTTGCATTTTTGGGATGTTCAAGTATATGTTTTAACTTGCTTTTCTTTCTATGCTTGGACAAGCCCCTATCTGCGCTCTTCTAATCTCCTTATATATTTGTGTTATCTCCTTTCTCTTTAACAAGTGATGTTTCTTTTTTCTTCATAACCCCCACCTTTTTGAAATGACAAAGGGGGAGAAAGATATGTCTTCTTTTGACAACAGGGAGAAGGCATGTCTTACATGAAGCAAAGAAGCATGTCCATGTAAAGGGGAGAAGGTAAATGGGAGAAGACATATATGTGTAGAACATATATGAGTAGAAGACATAGTTTCTATAAATGTTATGAAAGCTAACCATGCAGGAGAAATAGCGTCAATTGAGGGGGAGTATGAGAACTCCATGCGCATCAATTGAGGGGGAGCATATGAGCTCAATCCTATTGAAACCCCTAGCTTTCTCCGAAGGTATGATTTTACGTACAAGCTTTCAATACATTTATGGAATGGTTTGTCATCTTCAAAAAGGGGGAGAATGTTGACTCAAGGTCAATTAGGTCAATCTTGACTCACGTCTAAATTGACTAAACCCTTGTTTTGATGATGACTAACCATTCCACATATTGGTGTCTAATGCTTCTACATTGAGTGATTTCAGATTAGGTTTAGACACACTCCAAATGCCCTAACTTGTGCATATCAAATTGGAGAAAAGACAAGTCAAAATAGCTACAAGTGTGCAATTTGGGATCTCTATGTAAATGACCTTAGAATTGCTTTGTAATCACTTGTAATGATTGTATGACTTGTAATTAAGCTTAGAAAAATTATTGGGACACAAAAATCCATCATTTGTACGGTTAAACGAAAATTCCAAAATACCCATAACAGGGATTTTGTCGGCCGAATTCCAAACTCGGCCGATCCATATATTCTGGGATTTTTGTTGGAATCGGCCGAGTTACAAACTCAGCCGATCCACCGTTCGGTCGAGTTCTAGCTAGGAAACTCGGTCGATCCACTGATCGGTCCAAGTCTGGAAATGGACCGATCGGTCGAGTTTCTCAAAGGAAACTCGGCCGACAGTCTAGCTTTCAGCCTTGTCTTTTAGTGGTTTGGCCGAATTGCCTTTATAGAAACTCGGCCGATCAGACTGTACTGGAATTCAGAAAAAGCATTTCCAACCGTTGGAGACTTTGTTGGGACCCAAAATAGATCTGTTGCAACTTGTAAAACGGCTATTTTTCGTTCACAAGTGTTCCCAAAGGCTAAGAGGCATCCCCAGCTATAAATAGGACCCCTTGGGCTTCATTCCAAGGTTGAGAATTCATTGCAAACTCTTTATGAGGTTCCTATTCTATAGTTGAGTGCTTCCTACAGCCTCCTCTCTCTCTCTAAGCTTAATCACTTCCTACATCCATTAGAGTGAGTAGGAGATTTGTAAGAGAGCTAGTTTCTACTTGTATATCTTGTGAGGCTCTCACTTCCACCACCTCCCCATCTCTCACTTCCTATCATGAAGATGAAGGTTCTCTCTCTTGTCCAAGAGAGGTGAAGCAGAACAAGGGAAGGAGTCCCTTGGTGAAGATCAAGGCTGAAGACTTGGAGCTAGAGTGGGTAAGTCCTTGGAGAAGGAAGAAGACTCAAGCTCAAGTGGGTAAGTCCTTGGTGGAAAGCTTCTCCGAGTGAAGGCGAAGTCAAAGGCGGAAGATCCAAGAAGAGTGGGTAATTCCTGCAAGGCCGAAGACTTGTGCAAGAGTGGGTAAGTCCTTGGAGAAGGCTGAAGACTCTTGCAAAGTTGGTAAGTCCTTGGTAAGGTTGAAGACTCTTTGTATTGGATAGGTAAGTCCTTTGTTGGCCATGTGTTGTATGTCTTATTATTGAATATAAGAGTGCAATTGTTTGAAGTCCTAGAGGTTGACCTCTCTAGGCAAGTGGACTGACACACTTCTAGTTTGAAGTGTGGAACCACTCTGAATACCTTGTCTATTTGGTGCATGTTCAATCTCTCTTATCCTTGCTATGCATGATTTAGTTGCACTCAAATTGCCTATTTAGCAACCTAATCTTGTCATATATTTTGAAGGTTTAATGAATTTTGTGTAAGTGCTTTCAGCTCTATTCACCCCCCCTCTAGAGCATCTAATCACCCATCTAGGATCCAACAAGTGGTATCAGAGCAGGTCTTCTCCAAGCATACTTCAACAAGTAGGAGAAGATGGGTGACAACCTAGGATGGAGACTCTCGACCAGCCTTCCAATCTTCAATGGGAGCAACTTCCTCTATTGGAGAAGAAGACTTCAATTCTTCATCCAAGGATCAAGTTTCGAGATGTGGCAAATGGTGAAAGCCCATACATTCTACCAAAGACAAACATTGAAGAATGGGATGAAGCCACCTTAATGAAAGCAACCTTGAATGCTAGAGCCATGCATATCCTATATGCCTCCATGACCCCCACCGAGTTCAACCGGATTTCCTCTTGTGAGACGGCCTATGAGGTATGGAGAAAGCTTTGCATCACTTATGAAGGGACAGATCAAGTGAAGGAAAGCAAAGTCTACATGCTCAAGGGGCTGCTTGAAAACTTCAAGATGGGAAAGGAGGAAAGTATAGCCAACATGTACTCAAGGATCAACACCATTGTGAATGGTCTTGCTATTCTAGGTCATCCTATGTCTAGTGGAGAGATCAACTCAAAGATCCTTAGAACTCTTCCCAAGAGGTGGGAATCAAAGGTGACTTCCATTGAAGAAGCAAGGTCACTTAAGGACATCCCCATTGAAGAGCTCATTGGAAATCTACAAGCACATGAAGCCACACTTGACAAGAGGGAGGAAGTAGAAAGAGAAGAGAAGAAAGAGCTAAAGAGAATGAAGAAGGCTGAAATAAAGGCTCAAATTGAAGCTATCATGGAACAAGTCTCTCCATCCTCTCAAGCTAAAGAAGATGCCATGTACTCCAAAGGTCGACTCTATAAAGGCAAGTCCTCCTCCATCCGGTGCTTCACATGTGGAAAGAAGGGTCACTACAAGGAAGATTGCCCACAAGGCAAAAAGACCCATCTTCACAAGAAGAAATGGCAATCAAGCTCAAGTGGCTCCTCCAACTCAAACTCAAGTGAAGATTCAAGTGAAGGATCAAGCTCAAGCTCAAGTGATGAAGGAGAATGCCATTTTGCTCTTATAGCATCAACAAGTGAAGACTCAAATGAGGTAAATCTAGACTCTTTAGATAAAGAATCTTTAATTGCTATTATTCATGATATTTGTGCCTCTTATAAGTCTTCTAAAAAGAAAAAGAAAAAGCTTGCTAAAATTGTTGATAATTTGCATATAGAACTAGATGATCTTGAATATGCTAATTCTTGCTTGCTTATTGATAAAAATGATTGTCTTAGCCAAGTAGACTCTCTTAAACTTGAAAATGCTAGTTTACTTGATAAGATTAAATTTCTAGAAGCTCAACCTCTCATGCCTAATTCTAGTGAAGAGCATACTTTATTTATTGATTCTCTCATGCATGACATTGATGTTCTTAAATCTGAAAACAAGGACAAAGATTTTGTTTTGTATGAATTAGAAATAGAAAATGCCTCCTTTCTTTCTAAAATCAATGGGCATGAATCTTGTTCTAGTTATACTAATAAAGAGAATGATGTTGCTGCTCTTCATATTGATAGAGATTCTTATTTAACTAAAGCTCTTTGCTTAGAAAATGATCTTTTGCATGCTAGAGATAATATCAATAATTTGTCTTCTACTATTGCCTCTCTTATGCATGATAATGATAGTTTGAGATCATCTTTGCAAAGATTCTTAGTTGGTAAGAAGAGTCTTAATGACATCCTACTCAATTCTACTAAACAAATTGGTAGACATGGTTTAGGATATGATAGTAGTCAAGGGAACAACAAAGATAAAGGACCTCCAATATTCCATGGAGAATCCTCTAGTTCCAAGACTATGGGCACATGCAACTATTGCAATGAATTTGGTCATTATGCTACTTGTTGTCCTTTTAGGAAAGCACCCAAGAGCAATAGGACTTGGGTTGCTAAACTAACCCCTCCGGACCCAAAAATATGATTGGGGACCATTTCATCTTTCTTCTTGTAGGTACTTGCAAATGGATTGACATGAGCCATTGAATTGCAAATTGACTTCTCAATCCACATGAAAGAAGAAAGGTGAGATGTGCAGAGGGTGACAACAAGTGGAAAAGAAATGGTAAGCATGAAGGTAATGTTTTTATTGCTTATAACCTGTTCTAACTTGTTTTTGTCAAGTTAGTATGCACTATACATATGGTTTTTGAGTCAAAAGTGGCATTTTGTGTTTATCTTCACACTCTTGCTCAAAAACGGTTTCTAATGCTTCTATAGTGCATTACTAACTTGCTTAGACATGTTTGGATATGGTTTGTATTTTTTAGCATGCCTCTAGATATGTTTTATGAAAAATATGTGCTTTTTCTACAGTAGTTTTGTCGGCCGAGTTTTGTCCTGTCTAAAACTCGACCGATAGGCACCAATGGGTGTTGCCAACAGCTGCGATCGGCCGAGTTGCCAATACATAGAACTCGACCGAAAACACTGTTCACAGAGTATACAGTTGGCTTATTGAATGAGAATTTCCCTCTCAACTAGATTTTCTCAACCAATAGCCTTATTCTTTGGCACTCCATTTGGTACCTTTATATATGCATATTGCCATGTTCTGAATTGCCTATCTTGCTTACAACTCTATCTCTCTAATTGCTCTAAATTGGTATATCTATATGTTGCAATTACTTGCTTTGAGTTGTTTTGCAGGTTTTGATGATGATCTCTTTGGATCTCTTAGTTGTGTCTAAAATCGCTTCCGTTGTACTCTAACTTGCTACATCTATCTAGGTGTATATCTTGTTTTGATACAACCTTGAGGTTCTTAGTGGTAGTCATCTTATGGTAAGGATGCATATCTAGTGAGTTATATCCTTTCATGCGTCTAAAATTGCATATCTCTTTGTTTGGATATATCTCTTCATCTAATCATAGCTTGCTCTATCTTGTGTATCGTTTGGCATATCTACCTATGATCTAGATCCTACTAGTAGTCCTAACTTATGATATCATCTACTAGTAAGTTCATATACATGTAGTTCTAACCCTGTTTATAATTGGAATATTTGCTCATCTATATGTTATGCTTGTATCTTATCTCATACATACTCAAGATTGTTCCTTGAATTGCATTTCTACTATCTTGAGTTGCTTGCATAACATTGTGATGCAGGGTACATAGATCTACATGATATGTAGGAATTGGAGTATTTATGAATTTTTATGCAGATTTTGCTCCAGTTTCAGTTTTTACTGCAAATATAGTGCTTTTTATGCAGAAACACCCTTCTGAGAAAGACTCATTGCTTCTCCATGAGCTCCGATGGTTTTTGGTCAAATTCCATCATCTTGAGGGTCAAAATTGTGATTTATTGTTTTTCTGCAGTACTTTATCTTGCATTTTTGGGATGTTCAAGTATATGTTTTAACTTTCTTTTCTTTCTATGCTTGGACAAGCCCCTATCTGCGCTCTTCTAATCTCCTTATATATTTGTGTTATCTCCTTTCTCTTTAACAAGTGATGTTTCTTTTTTCTTCATAACCCCCACCTTTTTGAAATGACAAAGGGGGAGAAAGATATGTCTTCTTTTGACAACAGGGAGAAGGCATGTCTTACATGAAGCAAAGAAGCGTGTCCATGTAAAGGGGAGAAGGTAAATGGGAGAAGACATATATGTGTAGAACATATATGAGTAGAAGACATAGTTTCTATAAATGTTATGAAAGCTAACCATGCAGGAGAAATAGCGTCAATTGAGGGGGAGTATGAGAACTCCATGCGCATCAATTGAGGGGGAGCATATGAGCTCAATCCTATTGAAACCCCTAGCTTTCTCCGAAGGTATGATTTTACGTACAAGCTTTCAATACATTTATGGAATGGTTTGTCATCTTCAAAAAGGGGGAGAATGTTGACTCAAGGTCAATTAGGTCAATCTTGACTCACGTCTAAATTGACTAAACCCTTGTTTTGATGATGACTAACCATTCCACATATTGGTGTCTAATGCTTCTACATTGAGTGATTTCAGATTAGGTTTAGACACACTCCAAATGCCCTAACTTGCGCATATCAAATTGGAGAAAAGACAAGTCAAAATAGCTACAAGTGTGCAATTTGGGATCTCTATGTAAATGACCTTAGAATTGCTTTGTAATCACTTGTAATGATTATATGACTTGTAATTAAGCTTAGAAAAATTATTGGGACACAAAAATCCATCATTTGTACGGTTAAACGAAAATTACAAAATACCCATAACAGGGATTTTGTCGGCCGAATTCCAAACTCGGCCGATCCATATATTCTGGGATTTTTGTTGGAATCGGCCGAGTTACAAACTCAGCCGATCCACCGTTCGGTCGAGTTCTAGCTAGGAAACTCGGCCGATCCACTGATCGGTCCAAGTCTGGAAATGGACCGATCGGTCGAGTTTCTCAAAGGAAACTCGACCGACAGTCTAGCTTTCAGCCTTGTCTTTTAGTGGTTCGGCCGAATTGCCTTTATAGAAACTCGGTCGATCAGACTGTACTGGAATTCAGAAAAAGCATTTCCAACTGTTGGAGACTTTGTTGGGACCCAAAATAGATCCGTTGCAACTTGTAAAACGGCTATTTTTCGTTCACAAGTGTTCCCAAAGGCTAAGAGGCATCCCCAGCTATAAATAGGACCCCTTGGGCTTCATTCCAAGGTTGAGCATTCATTGCAAACTCTTTATGAGGTTCCTATTCTATAGTTGAGTGCTTCCTACAGCCTCCTCTCTCTCTCTAAGCTTAATCACTTGCTACATCCATTAGAGTGAGTAGGAGATTTGTAAGAGAGCTAGTTTCTACTTGTATATCTTGTGAGGCTCTCACTTCCACCACCTCCCCATCTCTCACTTCCTATCATGAAGATGAAGGTTCTCTCTCTTGTCCAAGAGAGGTGAAGAAGAACAAGGGAAGGAGTCCCTTGGTGAAGATCAAGGCTGAAGACTTGGAGCTAGAGTGGGTAAGTCCTTGGAGAAGGCAGAAGACTCAAGCTCAAGTGGGTAAGTCCTTGGTGGAAAGCTTCTCCGAGTGAAGGCGAAGTCAAAGGCGGAAGATCCAAGAAGAGTGGGTAATTCATGCAAGGCCGAAGACTTATGCAAGAGTGGGTAAGTCCTTGGAGAAGGCCGAAGACTCTTGCAAAGTGGGTAAGTCCTTGGTAAGGTTGAAGACTCTTTGTATTGGATAGGTAAGTCCTTTGTTGGTCATGTGTTGTATGTCTTATTATTGAATATAAGAGTGCAATTGTTTGAAGTCCTAGAGGTTGACCTCTCTAGGAAAGTGGACTGACACACTTCTAGTTTGAAGTGTGGAACCACTCTAAATACCTTGTCTATTTGGTGCATGTTCAATCTCTCTTATCCTTGCTATGCATGATTCAGTTGCACTCAAATTGCCTATTTAGCAACCTAATCTTGTCATATATTTTGAAGGTTTAATGAATTTTGTGTAAGTGCTTTCAGCTCTATTCACCCCCCCCCTCTAGAGCATCTAATCACCCATCTAGGATCCAACACTTGTCACCTCGTACAGGTGATACATGTTATCCCATCAATCAAGGATTATTATTATTCGGTGTTATTCAAAACTCATATACCTCATAGCTCTTATCTGGCTATGAATTCCTTTGATATGCCTGCATGGTTAGTATGTGTATTGAGAGAGATAATTGAATCACCAAACATAGATCTTTATGATTATCATGCTATTAGGGTTGAATGTACATGATTGGATCAACATTCATGATTATAACTACATGAACAACAAAGTTGTATCTGTAGACAATTTACATTATTGTAATCAAACCACGAGCATCCACTATTCCTTTATCTTATGAACATAATCATGTATCTAACCATCTCACTTAGCACCAACTTTAGGTATCAAGCATATCACTGGTCACAACCTATCATTCATAACGCATCATCAATAGAGGTGCAGGTACAGGATAACAAACTCACCAAAACTAGGGTTTCCGAGCTAGGTGCAACCCTTACCAAAGATACCACCTACCCTCACTATAGGTGTGGCGGGCAGCACATCCTTCACCCAAAGGGGTATTGGGCAGGATCACATCCCTCACCAAAAACCTATCAGCTCGGGCACTTAGCCACACATATCGGCCAACCAAGTCATGCACCCATGCACAAAGGATGTCATGAAACCAAGGTGCAAAGGTGTATCGTGCAACTAAGGCAAGAAATGTGTCGTGTATCCAGATCCAAGAGTTGTGTCGGCTACATGTAGGGTATATCATGCACTCATGTGCAAGGTGATATCAGGCAACCAGACCTGATGTGTGTCGGGCAGCACAACCAGCCCTAACGGCCAAAACCCTATCGCCCATTAGGGTTAGGGTTTCATGTCGGGCAGCCACCATTATCATAATGTCCAAGGCCATATCAACCAAGTCCAAGATCATAACACCCCACAAGCACACTACTGACCTCTATCCAACTACATCATGGCACTCAAGGAGGGCTATATTTCAACTAAGTTAAGCACAACCATATCGGCCAACACTATGGCGCCCATCTACGGTTTCCCTATCCAAGGCTCATCTCGGGCAACATCAAAACCAACCCATGTCGCCCAAGGCACAAAATAGAGATATCTACCAAGCACCATGTCGGTCAAAGGGACATCCAGGGTTCAACACTCCCAAAACCTTCTTGGGTAAAAGGCATATCGCCCAACAACACTAACATGGTGAAGGGTTCATATCGGCCAACAAGGTCAATCAGAACCCAACTTATCATATCACCCAAGACAAAACCCTAGAAGAGGGGTATCGTGCAAAGCACCACAAAAGGGTATCATCCTTGTATACTACTTCGTTTTCATGTTGCATGTTTATATGTCATCTTGATCAGCCACGCATCTTGTTAGATATGTTTCTTGCCCTAGTATGTACCATTTTATCTTAATATATATATAGTGGTCATGTTGTTGATGTGTTCTTAGACCTTGTGAATGAACCTTGAGTTTAGGGTTCCTTGGGAAAAACCCCTTTCTCTGCCTTTTGGTTTTAAGAAGTGAGTTCGAGATCTAGTGGTGTAGGAAAAACCCCTCTCTCTTAGTTGTTGAGAGGTGAGTCTATGTTGTAGTTCCTTAGGCAATACCCTTCTCTCACCATAGATTTCAGAGGTGAGCCTTGGTTGGAATCTTGGCCTTATGATGATGATCCACCTTGCTGCCTAATATGTGATGGAGGTTGTGCAAAACCCCTCTCTCTTGGTTGTTGAGAGGTGAGCCAACTCTCTTGATCTATTAGGGTTTGATGATGGTGATCTTGAGGCTAATGATGACCAAACTGTTATGGTCCTTGTGCTTTGCACGATACCCTTTTGTGGTGCTTTGCACAATACCCCTCTTCTAGGGTTTTGTCTTGGGTGATATGATAAGTTGGGTTCTGATTGACCTTGTTTCCTGATATGACCCCTTCACCATGTTAGTGTTGTTGGGCGATATGCCTTGTTACCCAAGAAGGTTTTGGGAGTGTTGAACCCTGGATGTCCCTTTAACTGACATGGTTCTTGGTAGATATCTCTGTTTTATGCCTTGGGCAACATGGGTTGCTTTTGATGTTGCCTGATATGAGCCTTGGATAGGGAAACCCTAGATGGGCGCCATAGTGTTGGTTGATATGGTTGTGCTTAACTTAGTTGAATGATAGCCCTCCTTGAGCACAATGATGTAGTTGGATATAGGTCAGTAATGTGCTTGTTGGGAGTTATCATCTTGGCCTTGGTTGATATGGCCTTGGCCATTATGATAATGGTGGCTGCCCGACATGAAAACCTAACCCTAATGGGTGATAGGTCTTGGCCATTAGGGATGGTTGTGTTGCCAGACACACATCAGGTCTGGTTGCCCGATGTCACCTTGCACTTGGGTGCACAATATACCCTGCACATAGGTGAACGATGTTGTGACATCCGCCATCACATAGACAATGAGATGCCACGCAAAAATGTGCGGAAACACCATAATACACATACTACCAAAAACACGGGTTAATTAAAACCAATTGCAGAAAATAGATACAAGAAACTAGTACATCCAGATTCTTATCCTGCAAGGAAAATATGTTATATAAATATTTACAAGCCTTGATATTTGTCCACAGCCTATAGGAACCAACTGTTCTGTTGGCACCAGAGTTCATCACCGAGCTATACATACATAATGGGCCACATCAGGCCAGCAATAGGATATACAAAGCTACATCAGCTATACATCGTAAAACATCGTCAAAACACCTCCGAAGACCTGAGAGTGTAGGGATGACTCTAGGAATCATCTACAAAACAACCAAAACAACAACATATCCATCTCTTGCCTCCTAGTTCTCTTCTTATTGCTCAGTCGCAACCTCACGAACACCACCACGTCTAGCACAATCACCTAAAAAGGTTGTAAACCAACAGGGTGAGACACACAGTCCCAGTGAGAAACATAACTCCCTGCCGAAACTATAAAACTTTAGAAGAAATAGGTAAAGTAGATAACTGACATCAGTAGATCATAAGAGTAGCATCTTCAGCAGAACTTATTATATTAGCAAACTTACCAAGATATCCAGGAGGCATATAACCAAGTATTCTTTATGGAACATGATTGACAAGATAAACTTTATAAGAACTTATCACAAAATATAAAGATCGTACAAATAACTACAAGGTATAACTAGATCAACTATACAAGCAAGGCCTCAATCAATGTTCTGTGTTTTGCCCTAAGTAGTATATACAATTCAGCTGGATTATGTATTATCATTCCCTAAGGAAGTGAGATGTACCGCTCAAATCCAACCATGGACTGTGGAGCCCAAAGACGGTGCCATACAAGGTCAATGGAGGAGTTGGACTCCATGACCTCACCACCTCGTGGTCAGTGCACGAGTGCTTAACAAGCTTAACCATAGTCTCATGCTTAGGTGGTTGTAGCCACACAGGGTTAGGTTACCCTCTGCCTAGCCCACCTTGGTACATGTATCAGCGCTAGTGATCCGAGCCAAGGGCCTGTTCATCGTGCTCCATAATCATTGAGACATGGGCCTGTTCACCATGCTCTTATCACACATCCTGAGCCATGGGCCTGTTCACCATGCTCTTTCATATTGAGCCTCAGGCCTAAAACCGCGCTCTGTAGTCTACAACCGAAGTTGCACTCTAATCCTCCTATTTTTGGCTAGTAGCAACCACACATATTCAACAATATGCGCTTCTGAGTTAACCCGAAGGAGAACCTATTTCACCATCACCAACTACTGACGATGATGGATCTATGGCTAGGGCAAACTACATGATATGTTCCACTGTAATTAATTAGTATATTTTAAGTGGATTATTGAGGCAACCAAGTTGTAAATCATAAACAAAATTGAATTGCATTATTACCATGGGATCTCAATCCCTCATCACAGAATGTCACTACCTCTCAAGGCTTACATCACCACCGTGGGATAGCAATCCCTTATCTCAACATCAGAGGATAACACCTCGATTGGGCACTCAGCCTTTATCAGGTCAAAAGACCTTGTCACCTCGTACGGGTGTTACATGTTATCCCATCAATCAAGGATTATCATTATTCAGTGTTACTCAAAAATCATATACCTCATAGCTCTTACCTTGCTATGAATTCATTTGATACACCTGCATGGTTAGTATGTGTATTGATAGAGATAACTGAATCACCAAACATAGATCTTTATGATTATCATGCTATTAGGGTTGAAGGTACATGATTGGATCAACATTCATGATTATAACTCCATGAAGCACAAATTTGTATCTGTAGACAATTTAAATTATTGTAATCAAATTGTGACCATCCACTATGCCTTTATCTTATGAACATAATCATGTATCTATTCATCTCACTTAACACCAACTTTAGGTATCAAAAATATCACTGGTCACAACCTATCATTCATAACGCATCATCAATAGAGGTGCGGGTACAAGATAACAAACTCATCAAAACTAGGGTTTTCAAGCTAGGTGCAACCCTTATCAAAGATACTGCCTACCCTCACTATAGGTGTGGCGGCAGCGCATCCTTCACCCAAAGGGGTATTAGGAAGGATCACATCCCTCACCAAAAACCTATCATCTAGAGCACTTAGCCACACATATCAGCCAACCAAGTCATACACCCATGCACAAAGGATGTTGTGCAACCAAGGAGCATAGGTGTATCATGCAACTAAGGCCAGAAGTGTGCCGTGTAAGAAGATCCAAGAGTTGTGTCATTCAGCTATGTGCAGGGTATATCGTGCACCCAAGTGTAAGGTGATATCGGGCAACCAAACCTGATGTGTATCGGGCAGCACAACTAGCCCTAACGGACAAGACCCTATCGCCCATTAGGGTTAGGGTTTAATGTCAGGCAACCACCATTATCATAACGCCCAAGGCCATATCAACCAAGGCCAAGATCATAACGCTCAACAAGAACACTATTGACCTCTATCCAACTACATCATGGCACTCAAGGAGGGCTATCATTCAACTAAGTGAAGCACAACCATATTGGCCAACACTATGGCACCTATCTAGGGTTTCCCTATCCAAGGATCATATCAGGCAACATCAAAACCAACCCATGTCGCCCAAGGCACAAAACAGAGATATCTACCAAGAACCATGTTGGTCAAAGGGACATCCATCGTTCAACACTCCCAAAACCTTCATGGGTAACAAGGCATATCACCCAACAACACTAACATGGTGAAGGGGTCATATCGGCCAACAAGGTCAATCAGAACCCAACTTATCATATTTCCCAGACAAAACCCTAGAAGAGGGGTATCGTGCAAAGCATCACAAAAGGGTATCGTGTAAAGCACAAGGACCATAATGGTTTGGTCATCATCAACCTCAAGATCACCATCATCAAACCCTAATAGATCAAGAGAGTTGGCTCACCTCTCAACAACCAAGAGAGAGGGGTTTTGCACAAACTCCATCACATATTGGGTAGCAAGGTGGATCATCATCATAACGTCCAAGATTCCAACCAAGGCTCACCTCTCAAATCCATGGTGAGAGAAGGGAATTGCCCAAGAAACAAGAGCATAGACTCACCTCTCAACAACTAAGAGAGAGGGATTTTGCCTACACCACTAGAGCTCGAACTCACTTCTCAAAACCAAAAGGGAGAGAAAGGGGTTTTTCCTAAGGAACCCTAAACTCAAGGTTCGGCCACAAGGTCTAAGAACACATCTACAACATGACCACTATATATATATCAAGATAAAAGGGCACATACTAGGGCAAGAAACATATCTAACAAGATGCATGGATGATCAAGATGACATATAAACATACAACATGAAAAAGAAGTAGTATAGCTAGGGTTAGGAGTTATGTAACCCGCCTTAAGAAAGCTCCAAGCTCCTAGAGCCAATCTTCCAAGTGCCACCACAAGAAGAGAAGCAAGACACACTCTAGGGTTTGGCCACCACTAGAAGAAGAAGAAGACTCCACCAAGGAGATCGGACACCAAGCTCACCAAGGAGAGGTATCGTCCACCAAGGAAGAAGGGAAGCAACTAAAGAGCGAAAGGGATCCAAAGATAGCAAAGAAGGGGGTATATAAGCAAGAGGATTAAGTGGGCATCCACTAAGGGCTTGCTCCACATGTGTCCGCCCAACCACCACTTGTCCAAGGGTTATGCCACATGCTAGCATCCCAAACCACTTGTCCATGACTTGCCATCTACTAGCAAGGAAACAACCACGTGTCCAAAGAAGGTGACACAAACAAGGCTAGGTCAAGTGGGGTGTGTGTCGCCCAACATGGTAACCTAACACACCCACCACCGTCTTGGCCGATACACTTTCCTGGCTGATACACCATGCTGGCTGACACACTCAAGCTTTGCTGATACACCTAGGGATTGTCCAACACAAGGCCCAACAAAGCAAGGCAAAGCCCAAACAAGGAAAAACAAAACCCAAGGTTTCTCAAGCAACGAGCCCAACCCATCACCTGTCGGCTTCTGATGCTCAGCCTTAACTTGCTGGCATTCCGCACACCTAGCCACAAACTCGGCTACATCTCTCTTCAAGCCAGGCCACCAATATAGGTCCTTCAGATTATGATACATCTTCATGACACCTGGATGCATAGCATACATCGACATCTGCACTTCCTCGAGCACTAGCTTTCTCAGATCATCAACATCAGGGACCACCATCCTACCATGATAGCAAACTAGTCCATCCTCGGACTCATGGAACCCATCTTGCTTCTTTCTACCAAACTCTGATCTGATCAACTGAACTGAAGCATATGTCTATTGTGCGTCTTTGATCTGCTGCCTCAATGTAGGCTTTACTTGCATCTGGGCCAACAATCTTGCCAACAAGGAGACTTCTAACTGTACATTCATCTTCCACAAAGAGACAAACATATCCCACCTATGCCATACCAAGGAACTCAACTGTGCCTTATTTATAGGAAGAGAAGAAGACTTTCTGCTAAGCGCATCAGCTACCACATTCGCCTTACCAGGATGATACCCAATGGTGCAATCGTAGTCATTCATTAACTCCATCCAGCGATGATGTCTCATGTTCAACTCGCTCTGTGAGAAGATATATTTCATGATCTTATAATCATAAAGATTTGACACTCTTCCCCATAAAGATAGTGTCTCCAAATATTTAACACATGCACCACCGCTGCCAGCTCCAAATCATGTGTCGGATAACTCTCCTCATGTTTCTTAAGTTGTCGTGAAGCAAAAGAAACCACATGATCTTCATGCATCATCACACATCCTAGGCCTTTCTTGGAAGAATCACAGAAAACCACATAGCCTTTATCAGGCTCTGGAAGCACCAACACTGGAGCACTAGTCAGCTTTTCCTTCAAACTTTGGAAAGCTTACTGACAACAATCATCCCAAACAAAAGGTACATCCTTCCTGGTCAACTTTGTCAATGACAACACAATTACACTAAAGTCCTTTATAAACCTCTGGTAGTATCCTGCCAGACCCAGAAAACTACGAACTTCCGTCAATGTTTTCGGTTGCTCCCACTCTACGACTGACTCCACCTTCCAGGGGTCCACTCTGACTCCTTCTGTGGATATCACATGGCCCAAGAAAGTTACTTCTTCTAACCAAAAATCACACTTACTAAACTTGGCATACAACTGGTGTTGATGAAGAAGAGTCAATGCTTGTCGAAGATGTTGTTCATGCTCTTGACTATCTCGACTATAGATCAAGATGTCGTCTATGAAGACCACAACAAACTGATCTAGAAACAGATGGAACACCATGTTCATTAGATCCATGAAAGCAGCAAGTGCATTGGTTAGCCCGAACAGCATAATCACAAACTCAAAGTGACCATACCTCATCCTAAAAGCTGAATTTGGTATGTCATCCACATTAATCCTCAACTGATGATATCCAAACCGTAGATCAATCATCCAGAACATTGTAGCACCACACAACTGATCAAACAGATCATCTATCCTTGGTAAAGGATACATGTTCTTGATCATGACTTTGTTCAATTGTTGGTATTATATGCATAGATGCATCGATCCATCCTTCTTCTTTATGAATAGGACTAGAGAACCCCATGTCGATGTGCTCGGTCCGATGAAACCTTTATCCAAAAACTCCTGCAATTTCTTCTTCAGCTATGTCATCTCAGCTGGAGCCATCCTGTACTGTGTTAGAGCAATTGGTTGTGTTCTTGGCACCAGATTGATCTCAAAGTCAATCTCTCGAGGTGGGGGAACACCGGGAAACCCATCGGGAAACACATCCACAAACTCTCAGATAACATGCACCTCCTCAAGGCTAGGACCTTTTTCTTTGGTATCCACAACGTGAGCTAAGAACGCCTTACATCCTTCCCGCAGCAACTTCTCTGCCACCATAGATAACACCAAATATGTCAAAAGAATCTTCCTATCTCCTTGGAAGATCCACTTCTCACCATCATCAGCAAACACTGATTGCTTGGAACCACAGTCCAACACAACCTTATACTTATCTAGGGTATCCATTCTAAGGATCACATCAAATCCATGCATATCAAGTGGTATAAGATTCACTTGTATACTGTGTCCTGAAAAGGATAAAATACAAGATGTACACACCTCTCAAAGCAACGCGGGTCCAACAAGAGGGGTTTCTAACAACAGACTATCTCACTTACAGCTAACAGGTAAAAGACAACTATTAAGCGTACTATGTGCGATAAAAGAGTGTGTAGCACCTGGGTCAACCAGAATAGATATAAAGCAAAAAGAAGACAAATCAAAATGAAATAACTTCATCTGAATTGTCACCACTTGTGGGTTGACTATCGCCTCCGGCTAACTCATAGCATAGAATCGAGCCGTCGCTTGCTGTCGTCCACGTCCTCTACTTCCTTGAGAAGAAAATCCTTCTTGTGACGCTTGGCCACCTGCTCACCCTCTGTTACCACTGAACTATTATCTATCTGACCCTTGCTGATTCTGTCTCGACTGCTGTGTCACTTCAACATCACTCTTTGGGAAATTTTTCCTGAAATGCCCAACCTGACCACAAAGTTGACATGATTGGTCTCTCTATTGCGGCCTAGATGGCCCTATCACTTCCACTGAAGCTGTATTGTGGGCTTTGGATGGTGTAAATCCATGCCCTCTTCCCTTACTTGGAGACCACTGTGATGGCTCACTAGAACCTTGTATCACAGAAGGTGCTGAAAACCTTGGCTTTTTGAAGCCATCAAACCTCTATCTCGGGAACTGAACATGCCTTTTCTTGGTCATGGACTCACTCTTCTCCTGGATAGACGATTCTATCCTTCAGACATACTCCACAAACGTGGTGAACCACTCCTAGTTCTCTAAAGCAATAGCAAATGTTGTCAACTCAGTGCTCAAACCTTTCTCAAACCGTCTGATTCTCTCGTCATCTGACATCGCCATGTGAGGACAAAACCTCAGCAGGTCCATACTCAGTGATGCTCATTGATCCTTGGCACAAACGATCGAACGGGTTGATATTCTCGTCCAAATACGTCTTAGGGAATTATTGGTTGACAAACTCTCATCGGAAAACCTTCCAACAGATCACCTCACCAGGCCGCTTCTCCTCCTCGATGGCCCACCAGTGGCCAACACTACCTTTCAGAAGGTAGATAGCGTACTTGACTTTTTCTATTTCGGGGATGTCAAGTATATATAAGGCCTTCTCAAGACTTGTCAGCCACAGATCTGCATCCGCTGGATCAGCCATCCCAGCATAATCAAAAGCTCTGACTCCCGAAGTTTCACCATGGGGAGCCTGTGCTCTTGGCGGAGGCATGGGCAACCTTTCCACCATGAGATTCATCGTAGCCATTAACTGCCCCATAAGCTGCTGATAGGCAGGGTTTTCGAGAATGACTGGGTCAAGCTGAGGGACCTCAGGCACCCGATCTCCATGTGCCTGCACTCTTGCTCAATCAACTGATGCAGCATCACTGCTCTCGACAGCATGTTCTTCATGGCTTCCAAACGTCTTTAAGATTTATCTTCTACTGAGGGCAGAAGGTTATTGTAAGAAAATCTAGAATACTCACAAGAACAGACAGAACCCTAGTCCTAGATCCCTGTAGACTCAGTGAACCTAGAGATCTGATACCAAAACTTGTCGTGACATCCCGCCATCACACAGACAACGAGATGCCATCCGAAAATGTGCGGAAACACCATAATCCACATATTACTGAAAACACAAGTTAATTAAAACTGATTGTGGAAAATATATATAAGAAACTAATACATCCAGATTCTTATCTTGCAAGGAAAAGATGTTATATAAATATTTACAAGCCTTGATATTCGTCCATAGCCTATAGGAACCAGCTGTCCTGTCAGCACCAGAGTTCATCACCTATTTATACATACATAACAGGCCACATCAGGCCAGCGGCAGGATATACAAAGCTACATTAGCTATACATCGTGAAACATCATCAAAACACCTCCGAGGACTGGAGAGTGCAGGGATGACTCTAGGACTCTTCTACAAAACAACCAAAATAGTAGCATATCCATCTCTTGCCTCCTACTACTCTTCTTGCTGCTCGGCCGCAACCTCACGACCACCACCACGTCTAGCACGATCACCTAAAAAGATTGTAAACCAATGAGGTGAGACACAGTCCCAACGAGAAACATAACTCCCCGCTGGAACTATAAAACTTCAAAAGAAGTAGGTAAAGCAGATAACTGATATCAGCAGATCATAAGAGCAGCATCCTGAGAAGTACTTATTATATTAGCAAACTTACCGAGATATCTAGGAGGCATATAAACAAGTATTCTTTATGGAACATGATTGACAAGATAAAATTTATAAGAACTTATCACAAAATATAAGGATTGTACAAATAATTGCAAGGCATAACTAGATTAATTATACAAGCAAATGCCTCAATCAATTTTTTGTGTTTTACCCTAAGCAGTATATACTATTAGGATGGATTACATATTATCATGCCCTGAGGAACTGAGCCATACCACTCAAATCCAACCATCGGCTGCGAAGCCCAAAGCCAGTGTCATACAAGGTCAATGGAAGAGCCGGACTCCATGACCTCACCACCTCGTGGTCAGTGCACGAGTGCTTAACAAGCCGAACCGCAATCTCTTGCTTAGGTGGTCGTAGCCACACAGGGTTAGGTTACCCTCTGCCTAGACCACCTTGGTACAGGTATCAACGCTACTGATTCGAGCCACAGGCATGTTCACTGTGCTCCATAATCATTGAGCCATGGGCACGTTCACCATGCTCTTATCACACATCCTAATCCATGGGCCTATTCACCATGCTCTTTCATATTGGGCCACGGTCCTGAAACCGTGCTCTGGAATCTACAACCGAAGTTGCACTCTTAGACTCCTATTTTTGTCTAGGAGCAACCACACATATTCAACAATATGCTCTTCCGGGTTAACCTGCAGGAGAACCCGTTTCACCATCACCAACTACTGACGATGATGGATCTATGGCCAAGGAAAACTACATGATATGTTCCACTATAATTAATTAGTATATTTTAAGTGGATTGTTGAAGCAACCAAGTTGTAAAACATAAACAGCATTGAATTGCATTATTACCATGGGATCTCAATCCCTCATCACAGAATGCCACTGCCTGTCAAGGATTACATCACCACCATGGGATAGCAATCTCGTATCTCAACATCAGAGGATAACACCTCGACTAAGCACTCAACCTTTATCAGGTCAACAGATCTTATCACCTCGTATAGGTGATACATGTTATCCCATCAATCAAGGATTATCATTATTCAATGTTATTCAAAAATCATATACCACATAGCTCTTACATGGCTATGAATTCATTTGATACACCTGCATGGTTAGTAACCGTATTGAGAGAGATAATTGAATCACCAAACATAGATCTTTATGATTATCATTCTATTAGAATTAAAGGTACATGATTGGATCAATATTCATGATTATAACTACATAAAGCACAAAGCTGTATCTATAGACAATTTACATTATTGTAATCAAACCACGAGCATCCACTATGCCTTTATCTTATGAACATAATCATGTATCTAATCATCTCATTTAGCACCAACTTTAGGTATCAAACAAATCATTGGTCACAACCTATCATTCATAACGCATCATCAACAGAGGAGCGGGCACATGATAACAAACTCACCAAAACTAGGGTTTTCGAGCTAGGTGCAACCCTTACCAAAGATACTGCCTACCCTCTCTATAGGTGTGGAGGGAAGCGCATCCTTCACCCAAAGGGGTATCGGGCAGGATCACATCCCTCACCAAAAACCGATCGGCTAGGGAACTTAGCCACACATATCAGCCAACCAAGTCATGCACCCATGTACAAAGGATGTCGTGCAACCAAGAAGCATAGGTGTATCGTGCAACTAAGGCCAGAAGTGTGTCATGTATCCATATCCAAGATCTGTGTTGTTCAGTTATGTGTAGGGTTTAACATGCACCCAAGTGCAAGCTGATATCGGGCAACCAAACCTGATGTGTGTCGGGCAGCACAACCAGCCCTAACGGCGAAGACCCTATTTCCCATTAGGGTTAGGGTTTCATGTCAGGCAACCACCATTATCATAACGCCCAAGGACATATCAACCATGGGAAAAACGGGTTAATTAATACCAATTGCGGAAAATAGACACAAGAAACTAATACATCCGGAATCTTATCCTACAAGGAAAAGATGTTATAAAAATATATACAAGCCTTAATATTTGTCCACATCCTATAGGAACCAGCTGTCATGTCAGCACTAGAGTTCATCACCTATTTATACATATATAATAGGTCACATCAAGCCACCAACAGGATATACAAATCTACATCAACTATACATCGTGAAATATTGTCAAAACACCTTCGAGGACCTGAGAGTGCAGGGATGACTCTAGGACTCTTCTACAAAACAACCACAACAGCAACATATCCATCTGTTGCCTCCTACTGCTCTTCTTGCTGCTCGGTCGCAACCTCACGACCACCACCACGTCTAGCACGATCACCTAAAAAGGTTGTAAACCAACGGGGTGAGACACACAGTCCCAGCGAGAAACATAACTCCCCGCCGAAACTATAAAACTTTAGAAGAAGCAGGTAAAGTAGATAACTGATATTAGCAGATCATAAGAGCATCATCCTGAGCAGAACTTATTATATTAGCAAACTTACCAAGATATCTAGGATGCATATAACCAAGTATTCTTTATGGAACATGATTGACAAGATAAGCTTTATAAGAACTTATCACAAAATATAAGGATCGTACAAATAACTGCAAGGTATAACTAGATCAACCATACAAGCAAAGCCTCAATCAATGTTCCGTGTTTTGCCCTAAGCAGTATATACTATTCGGCTAGATTACATATTATCATGCCCTGAGGAACTGATTCGTACCACTCAAATCCAACCATCGGCTATGAAGCCCAAAGCCGGTGCCATACAAGGTCAATGGAAGAGCTGGACTCCACGACCTCACCACCTTGTGGTCAGTGCATGAGTGCTTAACAAGCCAGACCGTAGTCTCATGCTTAGGTGGCCGCAGCAACACAGGGTCAGGTTACCCTCTGCCTAGCTCACCTTGGTACAGGTATCGACGCTAGTGATCTGAGCCATGGGCCTATTCACTGTGCTCCATAATCATTGAGCTATGGGTCTATTCACCATGCTCTTATCACACATCCTGAGCCATGGGCCTGTTTACCATGCTATTTCATATTGAGCCACGGGCCTGAAACCATGCTCTGGTGTCTACAACTGAAGTTGCACTCTAATCCTCCTATAAGGACCCTGACCTTCGTTTTGGGCTTACCTAAATATTTGAATGATCTTAAGGAATTATACATGTGCATCAAAACATTATACTTTGCAAGATTAAATTGTCCCAACAAGTATATAATTGAAAATAAAGATATTTTCACATACATGAGGAAAAGATTGGTCTTATTAGAGGAAAGACTTAATGGAAAAAATATTGGCATAAGAGATCTTGTTCAACATTAACATAGTCAAAATTGAAAACAAAAGAATTGATCATACAAGGAACTTGGTTAGAATATAATCATCACCATTTTGTGAGAAAATTTAATGTTTGAGCATACTAGAAAATTACAAACAAGATACCTTTTCAAAACTAAATCTTACTCACATGAATTAAGATATACGACAAAAGAAGTCAAACTTAATCTTAGGTCACTAAAAGGCTTTATCTTAGAATTTGCTACATTTACCAGTTCACATATGAGTAAAATGAAAAATTATTATATACAATAAGGTTCAACCATATTCTAGAAGAAGTGGATTGTTGGATAACTTATGTAAATTCTTATATTGGAAATCTATATATTTGCCTCCCGGTCAAAAAAGAGTTCTACCAAGGGAAGCCCCAGGCGAAGTCATGGTCGACCAAAAAAAAGCCTGACAAAATGCTTATTGGTAAATAAAATCATTCATGTACAACCAACATTGGTATATTAATTCTGGAAAGATGCTTATCATGTTAAATACTTATGATAAGAGAATTTTTTAAAGAAACAAGATTGCTTATAAAGTGACTCACAATCTTACTCAAATGATTTTAGAAGGATATAATTTGAAATATCTTAGTATATTTAAGTTATGAGATTAAGGGAGAGCTTACAACATTCTTGAATATAATGTATATCTTGCTATAAATTGAATTATCTACACCAATTAGGGATTAACATCCCTTGTATTTGGACAGAGATACATTCATTGATTCCACTATAAGAATCTCATATCATTTCAGGGCTTAACATCCCTTGTAAATGGTTGAGAAATATACTCATTGATCCAACTATGAGCCTAAAGGAATGTCATATCATTTCAGGGCTTTACATGCCTTGCAAATGGATTGAGAAATTAATATAAAAATATATTCATGAGCCTAAAGGATTCTCATATCATTATAGGGCTTAACATCCCTTGCAAATGGATTGAGAAATTAATCATGGTTTTTGAATTGTGACTAAATTGACATTCTTGTTAAAGTAAACAATTAAGGGAGAGTATCTCATATAGGGGGAGCAAATTGATTATATGACTATCTTTTTTAGATGATAAATGGGGAGAAATAATATAAATTAAAATAAATGAGTTAAATGAGTTTCATACTCTCTTGGATTCACATAAATTGATGCTATATTCCTTAAAGAGATGGAAACTATGTTCAATACCTATTTAGGGATAATTAGCACACACTTCATAAACAATATAATGCCTACATAAGGTAAATCTCGGGGATGAAACTCACGTTATTTAAATTCATTTGATTTATATTTTAGAAATGTTTATCATCTTCAAAAATGGGAATATTTTTGGCTAAATTGGACATTATTAAACCCTTTGTTTTGATTATGACAAACATTTCATTCTTGTGGATCTAACTTGCTATTTGAGTATTTCAGGAATAAATATATAAGGGAGTGGATAGTTCAAAATCAATACAAATTGGAAGATCAATATGCTTAAATTACTTTTATTTTCATGATTGTACTCAATGTAAAAACTTGAACAAGTATATAATGTACAAGTACATAGATATCATGTAAATCAAGCAATAGATCTTCCCTATCTACTCAAAACACTTAGTTAGATCATCCCCTAAGATAGAATCACAATTACACATTAATACACACACTTAACAGATGATTCAACATATTGAAAAAGGGACATTATCGGTCAAAAAACTTCTCGACCGAGACACCCTCGGTCGACAAAATTCTCAACTGAGAACCACCTCATTCTAAGTGATGAGCACTGATTATTGACATGCGCATGTGACCCTAGAACGTCCCTCGATCAACAACATTCTCGACCGTGATAGACCTTCGAGCAGGTTCAATAGCCATTACACTAAGAGTAAGTGGTAGTTGGAAGTTGGAAATGAATGTTGCAACATATTCAATCCAAACCCTCCCTCAGTAAAAGAAATGGTCAACCAAAACACACCTCGGTCGAAAAACTTCTCGACCGAGATGGTTTCTGAATTGCACCTTTCAACACGAAACAATTAGTCATTACAATGCAATTAGTGGATACCTAACTGCTAGTTGAGCACTAAGAACACTCTAGAAACCATCTAGAATGTTCCTAAACCCTTTCAACTCATCTCTATAAATAGGAGAGGCCTTAGGACACGTAAGACACACAATTACTACTTGAGAATCAATCTTAGTGAGTGACAAGAAAAATTACACTTGCAATCTTGTTCCCTTGAGCTCTAATTTTGTGTCCATATCTAGTATCTCCTAGCCACCACATAATCACATTCATCTATAGTGGAAAGGAGATCTATATGTTTGATATAGGATCAAAGCTTATTCATTGGTTAATTATTTTCTTTCTTCCAATCTTGTTCTCTTTTTTTGTATATTGTTCTCCTTGACTTCTCCTAGGTTGGAGGCTGTTGAAAGGAAGTGTGCTTGAGATTACTTCAAGGAAGGCTTCTTCAAGGGAGGTTGGGGCTACTTATAAAGGAAAGATATCTCAAGGTGGTGGTGCTACTTCAAGGTGGTGAAGGCTGCTCTGAGGACTTGGAGTTACTTCAAGAAGGTTGCTTCAAAGAGGTTGAGGCTACTTCTAGGTGAAGGCTACTTTAAGGGTGTAGAAGGAAGGTGATTGTATTTTATGTAACATACTTGCGAGGTAATAAAATTAATCATTTTCAAAATCCTAGTTGAAAACAATCGGGTAGTGGACTGACGACCTTTGATTTCAAAGGTAGGAACCACTCTACATTGTTGTGTCTTCCTTGTTTCCCTCCTACTTCTTTGGTAGATTGTTTTAATTGTTTAATTAATTTTGAAAATCCAAAAAGTTCTATTCACCCCCTCCAGATCTTTCAGTATTTAATCCTTTATTTTAATTACATGTGGCTTAACCCAAATTAAATGAAATATACTAAGAACCAGACTTTGATAAATGTTAACCAAAAGAGAAGCATTGTATGTAAAGTGAATCAAGAAAGATTGGTCTGAATAATGTAATGAACATAAAATGTAAGAAGTTGAGACAACTGCATATTAAATGAAGGAAAAATATGGGAATTAGTAGATGATTCTAAGAATCTAACTCTTACCCTAAAATGATGATTTTGATGATGCTAGTGAATGACAATCTCAAATGAGGTATTAAGTGATGCACATAATTGTAGTTGAATTCAATAAAAATATGAAATTCAAGTATTTGAATTGATTTATAAGAATGTGTTCTTGAATTGTGACTTGTAATATGAGAATGGGTTAATAGTACAAACTTCAAGTGATAGTCAACATGTGTTGATTAGTAACCCCATCTAAAGAATGTGAAATAAAAGAAGAAGAGAACTAAGTCTGTTATGCATGTATATGCACGAAATTTATTTGCATATTGAGATTGGATGGAGCAAGCATGTGTTGTATGATCAATCTACTCTGAGTATGATGAATGATACATGATATTTATATGCTTTTAATGTTGCTAGGTCTAATACCTCTGCTAATATTTGTTAAGAACTGTGATATACAATAAATTGATAAGAAATATGTTGAAACTGAATTTAATATGCACTCCTTACATTTAAGAAACCCTGATTAGGGTAAATGTTGCATAATGAGATTATGTCTAAGGATGAAAGCCCACTGATGATGATAAAACCCTGATGGGGTAAATGCTGGACAATAAAGATTATGTCTCAGGTTGAAAGTCCACTGTTGATGATTGCTATGAATTGATGTAGAAGATAGAAATAATCATATGTGTTGCAATATACAAATTTATTGTGCTTCTTACTTTGATCATTGTCCTTATTGATAAACTTAATCCGTTTCATGTTATTCTAGTTACACAAGAATACACAAATATGATATATGATGTTTTGAATTCTTTTAAGATGAGTAAAAGAGATTAATAACAAGTGAAATGATGGAACATCTAGTTAATTTCCATGAACACCGTGAGTTCTCCCGAGGACGACACTGGGGAAACAAAACGGATCTCCTTGTAGTAATCAATGAATTATGAGAAGGATTTTCAGAGTGTGGATCGAGACCTTAAAGGTTAGACCACCATGATTTAGGAGTGAGTCATCTAGAGTGGCTCTGGCCCTAAATCTTTGATGTGAAAGTCTATGTCCAGATGGATTAGACTCTGATGAAATGAAATATACGAAATGTGAAATGAAAAATATGTGAAATATTGTGATATGTGACATACTGTTTTGTTGGTTCCTATCTTGTGTACCCGAGATGAGGATGTGAGCCTCTTTAGGCAACCTTGAGGTGGTCAGGGCCTGTGTTGATATCTTAGGGTGGCCGACTAAACCCTAAGATAGTGACGGTGAGTCGTTGACACGAGAATCAGGCGTGATAACTTCTACTTGGTGAGGTACAAGCCAAGTAGTTTCAAGACAAATGAATAAAAGGTGTAGAATATGATTTGAATGGTTGTTATATTCCTTGTACTGCTATACTTGATTATTTGTCATTGTTGATTACGCATTTGTTGTGGAAAGTAATCATGTTGCTATGGACATTTTCTACTTTATATTATGATATGTCATGTTGACAAGTTATAAATGATGGGATTTATATCCATTCTGAATATGTGTTGGATTACTTACTATTTGATAGTATTATTTGGTAGATATGTATTATGTGTACTTCAGCTCTAAGACTGGAGGATGTGTTCCTGGTCTGGATGGTGGAGTGTCACTAAGATAATGTTATTATTATGTATTGATTCAAAATGCTTAGAACTTGACTTATTTCTCATGCAGTAGAGTTCTTAATTTGAACTAACAAATATCTATTGATTTGTTCATAGACACGTTCTAAAAGATGTTTCAAAGTTATAATTAGTTTAACTGATTATCTTATCTGTTGGATTAGATTACCATTGTAAGTTAGGTATGACTTATGATAGAACTATTTGCTAAACTTTTCAATATCTGCATGTTTTTGTTAAGTTTATTATACTTAATCTGATGTTGATGCATGTCCCTAGCTTGAGTGGGAGGTATCCACTCATTGGGGCTCTATATGAGTCTCATGAGGTCATTTCAAATATTTTTAGGTATAATGATATCCAGCAGAGAGGTCGTGACAAAGAAGATATAAATAACATAATATAGATAGATTAGAATGTCCATGTACTCTCTCTTTCCTGTGATGGGTTGTAGACTAAGTTTGTTCATCAATGTACATATATCTCATGTAAACTGAACCACATATGAGAACAAGACTTGATTATGATTTTAATAGAGTTGAATAAGATTTGTGATATATAAATGTAATGTCCTTGATGTGATATTGATTTATGAATTTATGGAGAAAGAAAATAAAATTATGTGTGTTTTTGGTATATTGTTTTACCGCCTTTGTGGAGAAAAGAGTGGATCCCGTCATCCACCGTCGGCCAATGAATGTTCCAGCCTTCTGGCTTCACCGCCTCAGGCATTGATGCGGACATCGGACAAGGACTACGTGGGTAAAAACTGGGAAATAGAAAAGGAAGCCATGGGATCTGAAGCCTTTGCTACGGCAAGACACCGAATTATTCGATTCATCATGATCTTCTTGTGCGGCCTCATATGTTGATTGTTTTGAGTATCGGAGGGCAGAAACGCGCAGCCATATTACATCCATCTTTAATTATGTTTTCAATTATCTTTTCTAAAAAATCTTCTCTTTTGATTATGTTTTCAATTATCTTGTATAAAATGATCCATCTGCTGAATGGAACTTCCACGAGATTACGGGTAACAATAGATTCTTATGAATACTTTGTATTTGTATTCTCACCTGCCTTAGTTTATCGCATCTCGCAGGCCACCAATGAGCTGCCAGCGCCACAACACGTTGGCTGAAGCGAGGGGCGAGGGATTATAAGGCTCCAAGAAGTGTCCAGGCTGCCCAATGTCCGCCCACGTGGATAGCCAATATAATTCTCCGGTGCATCCAAATGGAAGAAGTCCCTCCCCCCACCACACCAAAGGGTTATCTTATTCATCCCACCTCTTCCTTGTGGGCAAATAGCACGTATTACTATCGACTTACTTCATAGTCATTTAACTCCTACTCTACAACATATTTGCGTTAATAAGAAGTGTCACTTTAATGTCAATAACTCTTCAATTTTAATCTTCCTTTGATTAGCATATAGCTTCTGCAAGACAGGAAATACACATTCTTCTATGACCAAAAAATTAAATATCACTTTACACAATTGTACTATATGTTTTGTCATCTTAACTTTTCTAACGAAAGTATCAAAAAAAATTTGGCAGTGCACTTCCTTTTAGGATGCATTGCTACCGGTGGAGGCAATTTTGTCCCTAAAAAGGACACACTCTCTACAAAGGCGAATGCGCCCTCAATTAGAATGCATTGCCACGTTGTAGCTTTTAAAAATATTTTCTTATTATGATTGTGTTTATGTTTTTTTCTTTTACATTATGTTTATAAGTACTAACAACCCTACATCTTTATAATATGTAAAAATTATTAGTTTTATTTATTAGCATAAATTCGATATTTCTAAATAATTGAATATAAAAAGAATGATAATAGACTAATATCATTGCAAGAAATTGTACATAATATATTGTTAGTTTCAATGTATTGATTTATATTAATATATGTAATGTTTAGTTATATATATGGTGCTTGTATTTTTATTATTTGTCATACTGTGCTATGCTACATTTAATAAAAATATTTACATATCTTATATGCTAAATATCATCATTACATTATGTGCACGTGTATACCATAATCCATATATTTGTGTGCATTGTTCAAGTTAAATACTACTTGTATACTAAGTGGACATTATAAATTAAAATTATATGCATCATATTATTTTATGTCATTTATTTATCACACTTGTGGAAATAAATTTATATTTTTGTCAGATATTGTATTTTTTCTCTACTATGATATCTATTATTTTAAATTAAGCTAGTATTCTATATTAATTTGATGTTTAAATTATATTATATTTTTAATATTGTATTTGTTAATTTTACACACTATAATTGAAATACTGATATATATGTTTACGAAGTATATATATCTTATTACTGTTTTCATTTAGGTATCATAAAAAAGATTATAACTTTTATCTACTATTAAGGATGTAAAGAAATCTGTTAATATAATAAAAAGGTATACATGGTATCCTTGTCAAAAAACCCATAAAAGCAATCTCTTTAGAGACATCCGATAAAAATCTACGAAAGTAATGCTTCCATGAACGACATGCATTGGCTCCACACAGCGTAATGCATTCTGATTTGGGAAGCTTTGGGCTCCAGGTAGACAATGTGTCCCGCTCAGGAACATATTTACTTCATCAGGAGAAATAATTCCCGTATGATAATGTATTGTCTTAGAAAAATGAAATTTTTATAATTTTTTTAATAATATAACAATTGATATTCCATTAATATAAAATGACATTTTGTTTTATTGACCCGCAATTTATTGATTAGATTCAACTGATGGCAATCAAATGGAGGTATTATGCCTGACCTGGTAATGATCTTATTAAAACAGTATATGTTAACTCACAACCATTCTTTTTGTAAAAAAAAACAAAAAAATATAATTTATTTTATTTTCTGTCAAAAAGAATCTCATAATGCATTGGTAATTTAACTATTATTACTTTCACAACTTGCTCCTTCATAGTTATTTTAGTATCACTTAAAATTGATTTCTCATTATTTTAATTTGTAATATGTTAGTTTTCAATTTTGTCTACTGAAATATCAGTTTATATAATTTGCTCCATAAGAGCATATTTCTCTGAAGGGGTTAGTACGTGCCTAATCAGGACCAATTTTCTCACTCAAAGGAGATCGCGTCCCCAACGCAAAGGCGTCGTGCCATGTGGCATCAATGCATCCTGATTGGGAAGCAATGTTATTATAAAACAATTTATGATACCATGTAACTCGTTTTTATATTTCATGTTACTAGTAAATATACATGTGCAAATGCAACTGAAAGTGAATCTGGACCCATTTTTATTGCTGATCATTTTTATCATATCTTTAGTTAAAACGTTTCCTAATTAATATTCTGAAGTAGTTTTGAATGTCAATGTCTTGAATTTTCGATATAACTTTTAAATAGAATTAGAAAATTCTGCATCACATTATATCAAGTGTTCAATCTATTTTGGACCATTAATTCATTATTGTGTTTATGTAACATTTTATATGTTTTGTAATATATAATATAAGCGAAGTTG
This sequence comes from Alisma plantago-aquatica, assembly GCA_963693085.1. NCBI lineage: Eukaryota > Viridiplantae > Streptophyta > Magnoliopsida > Alismatales > Alismataceae > Alisma > Alisma plantago-aquatica. The sequence continues at coordinate 658,580,326 of OY856412.1, read as the reverse complement.
TTTTGAAGTAGTTTTGAATATATAATATATAACATTTTCATTGCTAACCATTTTTATCATATCTTTAGATAAAATGTTTGCTAATTAATATTCTGCAGTAGTTTTGAATGTCAATGTCTTGAATTTCCGATATAACTTTTACATAGAATTAGAAAATTCTGCATCACATTATATCAAGTGTTCAATCTGTTTTGGACCATTAATTCATTATTGTGTTTATGTAACATTTTATATATTTTGTAATATATAATATAAGTGATTTGTTCTTTTAATAATTATGACAACCAAAATACTAGGTGCAAAGAGAAAAAGTTTGTATTATAGAATACAATATAATATACTTGTAGTGAGCACATATGTGAATAATAATAATGTTAATTTATAGGAGTCACTATATTATACTCATATTAATTTTAGTTTCATAGGGGACTAAGATGCTTATAGTATTTAATTATATTATAATAGTATTTAGTTTAAATTTTTGTGGCCTCACATGGTAAACTCACAGGTTCAGTATCCTTATATTGTTGTCGCAAATTATCTGGTAGATTTAGTTAAGGCTGAATTAAGTTGTAATGGTAGTAGTACTACCATGCTTTATTCTAAAAGCAACTCTATTGTTTGTAAATTGAATGATTTTCCTACACAAGAAGGGTGGGATGAATAGGTAGCCTCCTGACTTTTGAAATAATGATTTTTGTGGCCTCTTGGTCCAATCTTGGGTGCTTCAGAATCATGTCCAGTGAGGCAACGACATTCATGGTAGACATTGACTTTGATTGTCCCTTAATTTGTCTTCATATCATGATCCTATTTTTAACCTTAATTTTTCTTCTAACAAGGATGTCGTTCCTCCAAAAGTTTAAAATACTTTGGTGAGTGTCCTTTTAAAAAACTAATTGAGGACATGAAGGTTAAGTTTGGAATGAATGTTAGACAAAAAGCAGCTTTTGGAAGTCTACAAGTTGATCATGCATATGATTCTCTTCCTATTTCTATTTATGGAGTTGGCTTATATGTGTCATCATGTGGAGTATCATATTATCCTAAGATATCTTCTCATAATTCCTTTATTTACAGTTCATGAAATATTTCCAACTTACTGCAAGGTATGTTTGAACACTTTTGGGAAGCATGTGACTCAATGTAGGGATCTTACAGGTTTAAAGTACATGCATGATCTTGTCAGAGATGTTGTAACATCCTAAATTTTTTTTGTCCGCCAACTATACACATATTAACTCTTGATATATTCAATTTTAATGAATGACCTCCCTCATCATCAATTACATGTTATGGAACCACTTGTTGTTCAAATTATGGGTTATGGTTACTAAATGTAATTTTGGACTCGATTACATAATGTTGATTTCCTTGATTATCATTGAGAGTATTTGAATTTTTGGAACTACAAAACATGGTGATCTTGATCTAAATTGTTTTCTATGAGAAAATAGGAGAAAAAGTTTTGATCCAACGGTGAAGATTTCACCAAATTTAGAGCTTCGAGCACAAAGTTATGGCTATTTCATTCTTGCTCATTTCTAGCCCTTTTTCTTCCTTTTTCTTCTCCTTGTTCATTCGTGGGCCTGAACCCTTTTTCCTTCTTGGGCCCAACTCTCATGGGTGTGCCCATCTGGTCAGTGCACTCATACATCCAGACCATAGATGTAATGATTATAGTTTATCTGAGTGGATCTGACAATAGTTGATCACCTCCTACCTCTAGCCCCCTAGGTGCATGGAGGTGAGAATGGGTGCCCATACTGGCCATGATTGGCTACACCTCATGGCAAATAAATGCACATGGTTCACCCCTTTTCTTCTTCCCATTTAATTTCCAACCTCTTTCTCCACCTTTCTTGCCATCTATCCCCCATCTCTTTCCCTTCCTTCTGCTACCATGTTCGGTACCGTTGATGGACTGCCTTTGGGCATTTTTTCTCCTAAACATTTTAGGAGAAACTGGAGGTGAAGGAGAATCGGTACGATCCCCAATGACCAAGGTGGCAAGCTTGTGGCCTCCAACAACCTCCTTGGTCCAGCTTCAAACCTTGTTGGCGAGGTGCTCCGCCCATGGCCACCACATGAGATCCAACACCTTTGCTCGACCCACCCGACCACGGGCCCACTGGAGTGGCACTACACAGTAGTAGATGGTGACAACGGATGCTTAGCAGTCCTCGTGGGGTGACGAGTTGCATCCTGGGGCCACTCATGGCTGGTGCAATAGGTTGAGCTTTAGCGCATTAGACGTAGTCCCAGACCAGCAAGTGTCGCATCTTGGGCCTTAGTGGCCCCTCTGTGGCCTTTAGATCAGGATCTAACAATCTAGGATCATCCTATTAAGGTAAATCTTACAAAATTTATATTAAACCATCCATAAGACCAAATTGGACATGTTATGTAACATCCCAAAATTTGAGGCCTCAGATAAAATGATCTTAAAAAGAATGATTGGACTACCCATATCACCAAGGTGCACCTCGTTTTCCAGGAGCCCATCACTAAAGAACTCCATAGTTAAGCGTGCTCAGCTTGGAATTGTACTATTATAGGTGACCAATTGGGAAGTTGAGCCTGGCTTGCACGTGAGTGAGGATAAAGCATGTAGTTAAGGCTAGTGGTGTCTGTGGGGCCAGTCGTAATTCCTAAAACTCTACTAGAGCCTTGGGCAGTGGGCCCGCCGGGCATTTACAAATGGTATTAGAGCCATAACCCCTCTAGTAGGTGGGGCCAACATGGACATGTGGCTTGTCAATCTTAAGTCGTGCGGTCCAGGAAAGTTAGAAAGGGCTATTCATTGAGACGAGATGGAGTCGCCTCTATACTGGTAGACATGATGGGAGTTGGGTGCCCATGGGCCATTTTTGGTCTGCACTAAAATGGGGAAGAGATTATGAGGTCATATATAGAGCCTTGATAAGGACGTTAAGAGTCTAAGTGAGGGAATTATAACATCCCAGAATTTGAGGCCTCAGATAAAATGCTCTTAAAAGGAATGATTGGACTACCCATATCACTAAGGTGCACCTCCTTTTTCGGGATCCCATCACTAAAGAACTCCATAGTTAAGCATGCTCAGCTTAGAGTAGTACAAGGATGGGTGACTAGTTGGGTAGTTGACCCCGGCTTGTGCATGAGTGAGGATAAAGCGCGCCGTTAAGGCTAGTGATGGTCTTTGGGGCCAGTCATCATTCCTGAAACTCTACAAGAGCCTTGGGCAGTGGGCCTGGGCGTTTACATGTTATATATTAAAATTGATTTAGTAAGCAAAATCTATCTAATGAACTTTGTTTCAAAGCCTTATTACATTTGTGTCTCCTATTATGTTGAAAATTACATCAAATGTATATATTTTACATAATTAATGATGATTTATGCTCAACCATGATCATGTCTTGAACCTACATGCTTTTCAGGGTCCTAATTAGTAACTTAGGACATTGTAATATTTGAATCGAACTTGATTAAGTCATTCTCTAATAATTATCCTAATTCATGAAATGTATGTAATATAGACTTTAATGCTAAAGGTCATTAAATGGATGCTCAACTTGATTATATGCACTCTAAATCATCATATTTGATCTAGATCAGTAACTTATTATCCTTGATGTACCAATATCCTAGATGTTGCATTCTTGAAATCTATTACAACTTTATACTATGAAAAGTGACATTAAATAGAACATTTATGGACTTATCATGATGATCTTCAAAACCTTGTGATAATGTGGACCAAATGTGAACAAAATTATATCTTGGCATGTCTATCAGTACTAATGATGATTTGTAACACGAAATAGCATGTTGTACACTATTGTTTAGAATTGCGACTAAGTGACCTAGACATGACATGAAATATGGCCTAGTTTCCAAGATGCTAAATCAAGATCTATATCTTGTACAAATCACACCATAATGGCCACCCTTTCTATTTTATGTACTCAAGCTAGTAGCTTATTGATCATTGTGATACTAAATCAAGCTTTATCCCTCTTGTACTCTAATGTTGACTATCTTGCATGGAAATAACTAAATATGGCTTAATGGATGATATAACGAGTAAGTCCTTAATCTTATGATTTTCCTATTAATAATATGAAAACCTAACTTTGAAATCCCTTATCTTGATAATGATTTTTCAACCAAATTCTAAATGATTATAATGTAGTATATGGATTGATGATGAATATTGCATGAAAATTAGAGATGTTGAAATCAATCAATGAGAAATATGAAACTTAGATTAGGTTAAACATCCACCCATGATGAATATGTTTAAGATGGAATAATTCTTAAGATGTTAATCATATCACACTTTCTTTTAGTGTCAATATCTCTTTGATGGAATTTATTCAAATATCTAATATTGTCCTTAATTCTTGTTTACTTGTATCAAGGTACACATTATCATCCTATTGGCCAGACTAGTGGTATTGAAATTGTATGTATGTATGTATGGGATTAAGAGAGAAATATTTCCCCCCCCCCTCTCCCATTCCTGTGGTGGAGGCCAAATTCCCAGGAGGGTTCAAGGCGATAACTAGGATTCAAACATGGGTCCCTTTGTTAGGGTACACCATGTTTGACCACTTGAGGCACTCCTTGTCACAGTATGTATCAGAATCAGGTAAATATATTCCTACGTGCCCCTACAAAGATAGGAGGTCAAAGTTACATATAGCCCTTATGCTCGCTATACATCACTCATGTGAGCAACTCAAACCACTAGCTAATATGTAGCTTCTTTTTTACACTTTTACAAATTTTTACAGCAATAGTACTCACACTCCTAGCTACTCCACTGTGCTTGCGAGGGTTTCTTTCGGTCCACGTATAGAAGCATAGAGAAGATAGCATAAGCATCTTCCTATCATCATTTCCGCAATGCTTAACCATCCTCTTGATATCCTCAGTCAGCTCAATTTGTGAGTGGAATTCTTTGCAAACTTTCCCCCATAAATCCTCTAGTGAATTTGCAGCCACCAAAGAGGTGTACATGAGACTCTTCCTCCTCTCCAAACAGCAAACAAATAGGAGATATATTGTTGTTCTATTTCTGCACTTTATCCAAGGTCGCTAAGGCTCCATGTAGGATTTTGAAAATACACACAGACCACTTAGGGACATGTTTTCCATCCCATATTTGCTCCATTATCTCATGTTTACCAGCTCTTGTTCTAGTGATTTCCCATAGATCAGCCTTTGGATTTATCATTTGCCACTCCCCCTCATTGTTGATGGTAAAAAGATGCTTCACCTGTGGCCATACGCTCCTCATCACTTGGATAGTGTGTGTTAACCCTTCCCGAGTTCTTGGCTGGAAATCTAGCCCTTGTGGATATCTTTCCCTCATCCATCTCCCCCAAACGGATCCACGTGTTTGGTAAAGAATAATTCATTTTAATGTCCCCCATCTAGCAATGTCACGAGGTGTTTTCAACTGCAAGCATCCCTCCTCCTTTGGTAGAGCCAACCTAGCATAACGCATAGGATGAAACTCGCTCGCCCACATGAAGTTGGCTATTTTCATTTCCATTCTATCAAGCACTACACAGTCGGAGTATGTATGTATGTATGTATGTAGTATAAATGCTTGGCTATATATACTTATATGAGATAATGTTTCATATGACTACTATGTTTTGGTCCTGATTACATATGTTGAACAAACTTGAAAATATAATGATAGATGTCCATCGTACAACCTTGTGCACCGGCCTGTATTCTTGGGGTAAGGACACAAGGCCAAGTGTCCTACTTGAGTTTTCATGATAGGGCAGACCATGTTGACACAAGGATTATCTCTTGGATATGTCCTTGAGTTCCCTTATAAATAAGGTTAACTCTTGATGTTAGTCTTGTAGTCCCTCACGTTGAAATAGGGTAGCTAATCTTGAGAACCCTCACAGACCCCTTCTTTTGAGAAGCTAGTAAAAGACCTTATGATATTGTTGGTATAATGGAAATGAACATAAAATATGCTTGCATGTTAATAATTAAGCCTTTAAATGTTGGTGCTTAGTTCTTATTATTAAGTTATGCTTTTTCCAAGAAATATATGTTCTATTGAACATGTGATTGTATATGTTTGACATCGTACCCATTACAGTTGTGCTGACGTGTACCCATTTCATGATTTTAGGTAACATATACACTATGAATCTGTAATGATGATTAATGGTTCCACACTTATGATAATCATGATCTTACTTTGATGATATATAATGGCATGCAAACGGAATATACACAGTTGATACATGGGACCTAAGATCTTGTCAGTTATTAATTTAGCTTTCTTTTTATTCTTTGTTGTCTCTTATGTGAGTTTTTGTTTGTGGTTTTATTCATGCACATGTTATGTGATAGATCCTTCAGACAGACACTCGGGTCCTCGATCACCTTAGGCTTTCTAGGCATTAGGAGTTAGAATTTGGAAAACATGCATGTGTGGATCCGAAAAAAATTCTTCACTACTGGGAATGAAGAGTGGGGCTTTTATTGTAGGAAATGTTGTTTGTATAGCTTCCTCGACGAAGGTGGTTAAGTATGAAATGTTGGATCTTGGTTGGGTTCTATAGGGGGGTGAATAGAGCTAAATGCAGTTAAGAAAAATTCATTAGACCTTCATGATATTTCTAATATAATATGGCAAGTATGAACCTTGAGTGCAACTAAAACATACATAGAAAGGAAGAGAGAGATTGAACAAGTACTAAAACACAAGCTATGTAGAGTGCTTCCATACTCCAAACTCGGAGTAAGTCAGTCCACTACCTAGAGAGGTCAAACAATATGATTTTTTAACCATTGCACCTTCCTTATATTCTATTATAATAGATACAATATATGACCTTCCTTTTCCGGGCCAAGGATACCCAACCTTCCCTTCGAGGAGAAGGGATCCAATAACCTACCCAAGGACATACCTATCCATGACCGACTCCTCAACCTACCCATGGACTTACCCACTTGTGTAGGGAGTCGTCTGCCTTCACCAAGGACTTACCCACTCTTGCACCAAGTCTTTGTCTTTCAAGGAATTACCCACTCTTCTTGGATCTTCTGCCTTTTGACTTCACCTTTGCTAAGAAAAATCCTTCACCAAGGGACTCATTTCCTTCTTCTTCTTCACCTCTCTTAGCCAAGAGACAGAATCTTCATCTTCATCTCCATCTTTGTTGTAGAAATGAGAGATTGGGAGGAGGAGGAATTGAGAGCCTCGCAAGATATATATGTAGGACTAGCATTCTTACAAATATCCTACTCACTCTAATGGATGTAGCAAGTGATTTAGCTTAGAGAGAGAGAGAGGAGGCTCTTGGAGGCACTCAAATATAATATAGGGACCTTAATAGTACTTGGCTAACCATGGGATGAAGCCCAAGGGGTCCAATTTATAGTTGGGGATGCCTACTAGACAATGGGAACACTTAAGGATAAATACTAGCCGTTTGGGGTGTTGCAACAAATATTTTTTTGAGTTTTACAACACTTTAATGGCTAGAAACACTTTTTCTGCATTTCTATACAGTGTGATCGGTCGACTTTACTTTTGGGAAACTCGACCGACTGTACTATTCGATAAAGAAAATTTGAAGCATCGATCGAGTTTATCCTAGATGAAACTGGGCCGATCACTTAAATCTGATTTTCCAATGTAGGGTGTTGATCGAATTACGTGTTTTGGAAACTCCATCAAACCTGATCATTCTCAAAATGCATCAAGGGTGTCAGTCGAGTTTGCCACATTAGAAACTTGACCGAATAGGCACTCTATGATGTATTTTGGAAAATGTCATTAAAGTGCTTAAATATCCGATTTAAGCACTCCTAATATTTTTTAGTTCAACTACATGCATACAATCATTACAAGTTATTACAACATGATTTTAATGGATTTTAAACCTTTTCCACAAAAGTGCAATTGCATTGATTTTGACTTGTAATTCTCCAAGTTTTGATGCGCAAGTTAGGGCATTTGGAGTGTGTCTATACCTAATCTCAAATCACTCAAGTAGGAGATTTAGACACAAATAAGTGGAATGATTAGTCGTCATCAAAACAAGGGTTTAGTCAATTTAGACATGGAGTTAAATTTGACCTTGACTCAACATTTCCCCCCTTTTTAAAGATGAAAACCATTCCATAAATGTATTGAAAGCTTTTAAGTAAAATCATACCTTTGAAGAAACCTACGGGTTTCAAATGAATTGAGCTTATATGCCCCCTCAATTGATGTTCATGGATTTCTCATACTCCCCCTCAATTGATGCTATTTCTCCTGCATGGTTAGCTTTCATAACATTTATAGAAACTATGTCTTCTATTCATATATGTTCTACATATATGTCTTGTCCCCTTAACACAAGACATGCTTTCTCCTCACACATGCCTTCTCCCTGTCTAACATAATACATGCCTTATCCCCCTTTGTCATTTGAAAAAGTAGGGGTTTGAAGAGGTAAAACAAACATGTTAGAAAAAGGAGATATCAAATGTTAGAAGGGAGAGTAGAAGAGTAGAAATTAAGGACTTGTCCAAGAAATGTATATAAAGCAAATCAAGACATGTATTTGGAACAACCCTGACATAGTTCTTTTAAAACAACAAAGATAAAGCTATGAAATGAAGTAACTCAAGATAGTAAATATGCAATTCAAGGAACAAGCTTGAGCATGTAAGAAACAAGATACAAGCATAGCATATAATGAATACCACTTGATAAACAAAGTTAGAACTACATGCATATGAACTACTAGTAGATGATATCACAAGTCAGGACTACTAGTAGGATCTAGATCATAGCAAAATATGGACAAGTCAAAGAGCAAGCTATGAGTATATGTAGATATATATTCAAACAAGAAGATATGCAATTTCAGAAGGATATAACTAACTAGCATATATGCATAATTACCAAAAGATAATTTCCACGAGAACCTCAAGGTTGTATTAAAAGATATACAAATAGATAGATGTAGCAAGTTAAAGCACAATGGAAGAAATTTAAGACACAAATAAGAGATCCAAAGAGATCATCATCAAAACCTACATAATAACTCAAGACAAAATTGCAAGATATGAAGATACCAATTTAGAGAAATTATATAGATAGAGTTGTATGCAAGATAGGTAGTTTAAAACATGGCAATATTCATATACAAAGATACCAAGGGGAGTGCCAAAACAATGAGGCTATTGGTCTAGAAAATATAGTTGGGCGGGAAATTCTCATCCAAAAAGCCATATGTGTATTCAGTGCACAGTGTTTTCGGTTGAGTTTCTGGGTTGAACTTCTCGACCAACAACCGTTGTTGGAAACACCCATTGGTGCTTGTCAGTTGAGTTTTTATCAGGACAAACTCGACTGACAACAACGTTTGTTAAAAAACACATATTTCTCAAAAAAATACATCTAGAGGCATGATTAAAATATAAATCATATCCAAACATGTGTAAGAAAGTCAGTATTGCATTATGAAAGCATCAGAAATAGTTTTTTAGAAAGAAAATGAAGTAATTCACAATATATCATTTTTTATGTAAAACCATATGTATTGTGCATAATAACATGGTAAATGCACATCATGATTGGATATGAGTAAGAATAGCATTAACTCTATTATTACCATTTCTTTTCCACTTGTTGCCTCTCCATACACATATTACCTTTCTTCTTTGATGTGCATTTAGAAGTTTATTTGCAAATCCATAGCTCATGTCAATCCATTTTTTAGATACTTATAAGAAGTAAGATGAAATGTTCCCCAATCATATTTTTGTGTCCAAAGGGTTTAGCTTAGCAACCCAAGTCCTATTTCTCTTTGGTGCTTTCATAAAAGGGCAATAAGTAGAATAATGACCAATATCATTTCAATGGTCATATGAGCCCATAGACTTGGAACTGGAGGTTTCTTCATTGAAAATTGAAGGTCCTTTGTCTTTGTTGTTCCTTTGGCTACTATCAAGTCCAATACCATCACTACCCATTTGTTTGGTAGTATGATCTAGGATTTGATTTAGATTCTTTTTATCATCTAAGAATCTTTGCATAGAAGATCTCAAACTATGATTGTCATGCATAAGAGAAGTAATAATAGAAGACAATTGATTGGTATTATCTCTAGCATGCAAGATATCAGTTTCAAATCAAAGTGATTTGGTCACATAAGAATCATTATCAATATTAAGAGCAGAAAAATTATTCTCTGTACTAGTAGAACTAGAAGAAGATTCAAAGACATTTATTTTAGCAATCAAGGAAGCATTCTCATTTTCAAGAAAATCAATCTTATAAATATAAACACTATTTTTATATTATAATCCTTGCAAAACAAAATCTTTAACCTCATTATCAAGCATGAGAGAATTCACAATGTTACTATGCTCTACATTAGAACTAGGCATAAGAGGTTGTGCTTCTAGAATTCTAATCCTATAAAGCAAGTTGGCATTTTCAAGTTTAAGAAAGTCTACTTGACTAACATAGGCATTGTTTTCACTAGCAAGCAGATATTAGCATGTTCGAGATCATCCTTTTCTACATGCAAATTATCAACAATTCTAGAAAGGTTTTTCTTTTTATTTTTAGAATACTTAAGAGAGGCATGAGTAGCATTGATAATAGAAATCAAAGATTCTTTATTTGATGAGTTTAGATTTACTTCATTTGAGTCTTCACTAGTTGAGTCCATAAGAGCAAAATGACATTCTCTACCTTCACTAGAGCTTGAGATAAATCCTCCACTAGATTCTTCACTTGATCTTGAGTTGGAGGAGTCACTTGAGCTTTTGTGCCATTTCTCCTTCTTCTTGTACTTCTCTTCTCTTCTCTTGTGATGATTGGTGATGTAAGATAATTGTTGCTTTCACATGCTATTTATCATGGACTTTTGTGCACTTATTGTTCACTTTCATACTAATTTGTGCATTATTTATCATCATTAGCATGTGACACTTAATTGCATAAAATAAATGTATTTTTAATGTTCTTTTTAGATTCATATTTATTTGGGAGATTAGTTCGCTTTAGTGAAATTTCAAGTGTCTCTAATAGAAACTACACAGCTCGGTACTACCGACCTGTCTGTCGGTGGTATTGACACTTGCTCATAAAGGAACATATGAGATCAAGAAGATTCAGTAGTACTGACCAAGAAGTTGATACTACCAACCTCACGGCAAGGTTTCAGAAAATATTGAGATATCTCGGTACTACCAACATCAACTTGGTAGGACCAACAACTGCACAGGCGATCACAACTATCGAAGGCATCGGTAGTACCAATACCTAGTTGGTAATACTGACATATCAGGATTAGGCATATCTAAAAAACATGTTTAGTCTGATGGTTGGCAATTGATGATGCCCTAAGTCACTTTTATGGCTTAGGGGGATTTAAAAAAACCTATAAGCATGTTATATTCCATTGCACAATATTCGGGAGACAGAAGAGGAGAAAGGAGTGGAGACAAGCATGTTTCAGATGATTAGGGCACCTCTGGTGGGAATATTTGCTGCCAAAAGACAACAAATCATCACATTTGTCAGAGGGAGTCATCGGAACCACCTTTGCTAGGGGTTACTTTAGTATTTCTAATGTTTTCCAAATTCTTATTCTCTTCTCCCATGTGTATAAAAATGGAAATCATGCCGGCATAATCCCCTTTGTTCCTTAAGGACATGGGAGTATCCCGGTTTTGCACTATTTTTGACATTATGAAATAATATATATGTTTTCTCTTAATTTATGCACATAACTCTATGATTGCTTCATAAAGTATTTATGCTTCATCACCATATTAGATTTCTTAGACTGTTAATTGCTTCGAGAGAGGGATTAAAGATTGGATAGGTCGTAGACTTGCATAGCATAGATCGCTCCTCGAGAGTGGCTTACGCCTATGAAGGGTATAACCCAAAGGATTCAATAAAGCACCTGACTAATGGTTAAATTACTATGAGAGTGGGTTTTATATTAGATTAGGTAGTGAATTACATTGTGAGACTAGGTAATTCTTGCTACAACTCTCTTGCTCCAAGATTAGGAGGAACAAATATTAATAAAATGATGTTAATAGCAGTATAAACCATGGTAAAACCATATTCCTAAGGAATCCATTCCAATTGTAATCATAAACCAATTAAGTGAGTTCTAATTCTTACAATTAGTCAATTAATCAATCAATCAATCTTTTCCATAGGTCTAGCTGATTAGGTGACTGTTAGTAGTAGTTTTTAGATTCACATTTTCCTGAGTTTGATATTCGGGCCTGCTTTGGCCTATATTACTTCGATATGTGCCCTTGCATTTAATACATGTAGTTGACATGCATCAATGGGACTTGTTTCCTTGTGGAAAATCTTCCTTGAAGTGACCCTTATTTCCACACTTCAAGCATCAAATACAGGAGGAAGACATGCCTTTGTAGAGTCTACCCTTGGAGTACATGGCATCTTCTTCAATTTGATAGGATGGAGAAGCTTGATTAACAATGGCATCAATTTGAGATTTGATTTCAGCCTTATTCATTCTCTTGAGCTCTTTCTCTTCTTCTCTTTCTTCTTCCTCTTTCTTATCAAGTTTGACTTCATGGTCTTGTAGATTTCCCATGAGTTCTTCAAAAGGAATATCATTAAGAGACTTTGTTTCTTCAATGGAAGTCACTTTGGACTCCCACCTCTTGGGGAGAGTTCAAAGGATCTTTGAGTTGATCTCTCCTCTATCATAGGATGACCTAATATGGAAAGACCATTTATGATGGTGTTGAGACTTGAGTACATCTCGGATATCCTCTCCTCCTTTCCCATCTTGAGATTTTCAAGGAGGCCTTGAGCATGTAGACTTTTCTTTCCTTCAATAGCTTTGTCCCCTCATAAGTAACACATAGCTTTCTCCCTATCTCATAGGTCGTCTCACAAGAGGAAATCTGGTTGAACTTGGTGGGGGACATGCATGCATAGAGAATGTTGATGGCTCTTGCATTCAAGGTTTCTTTCATCAAAGTATCTTCATCCCATTCTTCTATCTTTGTCTCTGGTATCTTGTATGGAAGGTCCACCATTCTCCATAGCTCAAGACTTGATCCTTGGATGTATAATTGTAGCCTTCTCTTCCAGTAGAGGAAATTGTGCCAGTCAAAGATTGGAATGTTATGAGGTATCTCTCACCATGATAATCACCCATCTTCTCCTATATGTGGAAGAATAATTAGATAAGACCCGCTTTGATACCACTTGTTGGATCTTATATGGGCTCTAGAGGGGGTGAATAGAGCTAAATGCTCTTAAACAAAATTCATTAGACCTTCAAGATATTTCTAAGATAATATGGCAAGTATGAACTTTGAGTACATCAAAAACAAAGAAGATAGAGATTGAACAAGTACAAGAACACAAGCTATGTAGAGTGGTTCCATACTCCAATCTTGGAGTAAGTCAGTCAACTACCTAGAGAGGTCAAACTCTAGATTTTACAAATTTAAACCTTCCTTATATTCCATTATAAGAGATACAATATATGAGCTTCCTTTTCTGGGCCAAGGATACCCAGCCTTCCCTTTGAGGAGAAGGGAGCCAACAACCTACCAAAGGAATTACCTATCCAATATTGAGTCTTCAACCTACCCAAGGACTTACTCACTTGTGCAAGGAGTCTTCTACTTTCACCAAGGACTTACCCACTCTTGCACCAAGTCTTCGGACTTGAAGGAATTACCCACTCTTCTTGGATCTTCTGCCTTTGAACTCACCTTTACCAAGGAGAATCTTTCACCAAGGGAATCCTTCCCTTCTTCTTGTTCACCTCTCTTAGCCAAGAGAGAAAATCTTAATCTTCATCTTCATGGTAGAAATTAGAGATTGGGAGGTGGAGGAAGTGACAACCTTGCAAGATACACATGTAGGACTAGATCTCTTACAAATATCCTACTCACTCTAATGGATGTAGAAAGTCATTAAGTTTAGAGAGAGAGAGGAGGCTCTTGTAGGCACTCAACTATATTATAGGAACCTTCATAGAACTTTTCTAACCATGGGAGAAGACCAAGGGGTCCTATTTATAGTTGGGGATGCCTACTAGCCATTGGGAACACTTAAAGGAGGAATACTAGTCGTTTGGGGTGTTGCAACATATATTTTTTTGAGTTTTGCAAAAGTCCAACGGCTAGAAACATTTTTCTACATTTTTCATGCAATGGGATTACTCAAGTTTACTTTTAGGAAACTCGACTGATTCCACTATTCAACAAAGCAAATTTGAAAATGCATCAAGAGTGTCGGTTGAGTTTGTCATAGGAGAAACTCGTCCGAATAGTCACTCTGTGATGTTTTTTTGGAAAATGACATTAAAGTGTTTAAATATTTGATGTAAGTGTTGCTAATTTTTTATAAGCTTAATTACAAGTCATACAATAATTACAAGTTATTTACAACATCATTCTAATTATTTGAAGACTTATACACAAAAGTGCATTTGCAATGATTTTGACTTGTATTTATCCAAGTTTGGATGCACAAGTTAGGGCATTTGTAGTGTGCCTATACCTAATCTAAAATCACTCAAGTAGAAGCATTTGATACAATTAAGTTGAATGATGAGTCATCATAAAAATAAGGGTTTAGTCAATTTAGACCTAGAGTCAACTTTGACCTTGAGTCAACATGGAAATGTGTGTATTGTCAATCAACATGCTTTATTCCTTTTGAATTTTATACTTTTAGATTCAAGCACCATGTACCTTGGAGGCTCTCAAGGGGGTCCAAAAAGTTATGAATCGTAATATTATGACCCCTAAGTCCATAGATATAGTGTATCAGAAGATTGATGTAGTGGTATGTAGCCAACTTGTCTTCTATTTTGATGTAAATCTTGAATTATGAATATTGGTTTTATCTAAGAAGTTGTCCCTTTTCTGGACCATGTCAACTCTTAGTATTTTAGTGTCCCTCCTTTAATTCCACCTTTTTCCTATACAATTATTCCTAACAAATGTGCCTTATGAATTCTTATTTCAATATATAAAAAGTACATGGGATGAACCCCTATGTTGGTTTGCATAACATCAACCCACCCCAAAACATGGATAAATTCCTTAGTACAAAGTGACTAATAAGTTAACTCAATTTCATAGATTCTAATCACTAACCATGATGCGTCATAGTATATGAAATAAAACCTTCAACACCATATAATTCATAAGGATTTAGCAGACTCAATTAACTCAGGCTTGGCGTTTAGCCTTTTGTATGAACACAGGCTTAATATACATTCTCATGAGTATTATATTTGTATCATGACATATGATTTCATTATAAGAGTGGCAAAAAACTTGTATGAGTCAACATAAGCATGATGCTATTAAAATCAAGGAAGTTTTCTAGACATAAGAATGAACTTTGTACTGTGTCTACCCCATATGTTGACTTTGAGTGATTTATGGTATTTACCTATGTGCAAATGAATGAATTCTTATTTACCATTCTATCCATCATTGTGACAACCCACCACAAAAAATGTGATTACTCAAAACCAATACTCAGTCGATCACTAATTAATCACATCACTAAAAAGGTGCATAATTAAAACAAAAGTAAATTTCTTAAACATGTCCAATGACATTTACATATAGGTTCAATATCTACATAAAATAAAATACCATACTAGTTATCATTATCTATTTCGTGGCCTTAGCCACAACCTATATATAAAAGGTATTGTCCACATATATACATCAATACATTATCAAAAACTTGAGTCAATAAACATCATCTACAAAACTTCCAACTCGGACTTGAGAGTACATGGATGACTCTATGACTCAGTAAACAACTAGCCAACCTTCTTCCTCTAAGGATCTCCAAGCTTCTCCTCCTTGCTACAACAGATTTGATGACGCTGATGATGATCACCTAAAAATATTTGGTGACCCACGAGGTGACACCCAAATCCTAGCGAGAGATATAACTCTCAACAATGTCTATTTCTTACAACAAATTTTGCAATCATACAGATAAATCAAACAATATTACTGAATTGAAAGATTAGCATAATATTCAAAGGAACAAATATAGTAAACACCATATGTATAGTTGATTTCTCTTACTGTGTTATTCATGAACTAAATATTAGGAGAGGCAAAGAAAGTGTTATTATCCAATGTGAGTTGTCGAATAACCCTAACAAATGTGTTTCATGGCTAAATTGTGCATTTTGTTAAGCCTTGGGTAGTTTGAGGTGTACCACTCAAACTTCCAACTAAGCATTGGAAAGTCATAATCAGCTCCATACAAGATATAGGAGAGTCAGGTTCCTTAGATCTTTTCCCCTCAGTCAGTACAAGTCCACCCCATTTACATATCAATCAAAGTGTAATCCACTTAGTTTGCCCTGGGCACACAGGCCATGACACTACAAACTAGGGTATTCAACCTTGAAATATGAGGTATGGTTGCAAGCATCCTCAATCACATATGACATATATATACATATATATGTGTATATATATATATATATAGAGAGAGAGAGAAGTGAAGATGGAATACACTTGAGTGTTCCAGAGACCGAATGCACTCAAGTCATTTTCCATCATGCAACATCTATTTTATATTTCTAAACCATTGATATTCATAGGTATCTTATGAACATACAACATATAAAATTTGAGGTCATTTGGACACTCATAGGTCATGCATTTTAAGAAGACAACAATTATAAAATTTAAATTGGTTTTGAGAGTCATTTTTTAGGTCATAAAAGAGTGACTTAGAAGAATCAAAATGACCTCAAATTTTGCATGTAGCTTGTATTTACTATAGCAATATCAATGGTTAGGATTTTTCAAGAAAATAGTCTAGATATGTGAACACTACTTGAGTGTATGGTGTGATCTATACACTCGAGTGTATTCTAGCCTGACTATATATATATATATATATATATATATATATATATATATATATATATATATATATATATATTCATCTGAGACACGACCTTGATTTATCTTCAAAACATTGGGACTAGGATGATAAGGATATATCCTCCCTAAAACCTTTATATACTCAATGGTATACGACTCTAAGTTTCCCTTATGGAATACTTGTTTTACTATCCAACAAATCCTGACACTAGAATAGTTCTATGGCACATGGAACTACATAATTAGGGATTGACTTGATTAGTTAAACCAATTGAGTGCTTTTAGGCTGCATCAATCAAGTTACATGAAAATAACTACATTGTTTTTATAGGAATCATTGGTATATAACAACTCCAGAAGATATATAACATGTATGAAACATATTCCTCACCACAACATCATAGTATAAAAGTCCATTGTCATCCTTGAAAATGACCAACATCCATTAGGATTCAAAACATGTTCAAAGGCCCTTCAGGTCAAAGCAACATTACTTCTTGTAGGGCATCATTATCATTCGAACACTTTGTGGAGGGTTCAACATGTCACCAACACACTTGTTGCATACAAACTTAGAAGAAGGGTTCATCAATCATAAGAGTTAGGATATTACACAAAGTAACCAACAAAGTTATCTTTATCAATATGAATTATGTTAATTCATTATTTTAACATTAGTATAAGATTGTTGTACTATACCCTCATTAGTTGACCATTAAAAGAAGGACCATAAGTATGGTTTTAATTTGCACCAATACAACAACATACATAGGTAAACCATTGGTTCGTTAGCATACTTAGTAAAACACTTAGATAAATCATTGTTTCATTAGCACACTTAGGTAAACACTTAGGCAAACCATCATTTCATTAGCACACATAAGTAAACCATTGATTCTTTTAATACATATAGGAAGATCATCGGTTCATTCTTAGACATAGTAAAAAACATAAATTCTTATACCTATCATACCCATTTGTTCATTGATGTCCTTAGACAATAATAAGACCATTAGATTATTAAATCACTTATCCAAAAGAAAAACCATCAGATCATTAGTGCACTTAGCAAAAATATCATTTCATAGACTTTGTCACAACCATCGGTTCATTGATTTAGTGAAGCCATCAGTTATTATACGAAGTAGTGTCATTGATTTGCACACTAAGTGAAATCATAGTTTCTTACTGTTTCCTATTCTTTCATTTTTCTTTATTTGGATTCTTTTTACCATTATAAACTATGTGAACTCGAAATCCCATCCATGATGATTCCATTATCCATATTTCTACATATTTCATCATTATCTCAAATTTCCTTCTTAATAAAGCAATATGTGATTTCTTGTTCTTCTTTTAATCATATTGGACTCATTAAAATCTTATGGTCCACGAAATCACATGCAAAAATAAAATATTGCAAAGGGAATCCATCCAATACATATAATCCATACAAATTCCCATAATCGTACGTTTATTGGGGAAATTACATTTCTAACCAAATGAACCCAAAATTGGGGTTGTAACAATCACCCATCTGTGAGAGACAACATGACATGTACAAATAAAGACAAATCATGTCTTCCTAAATTTCTACAGAATTTTCCTTCTTTTGATCAGCACTTGCAGAGGCGATGATATGTACTATGAGGGTCTACATTATTACATTCATCCATGACAAGTTTATTTTTGGAATTTAAAAATGTTCTTGATTGGAAATAATTAATGAAATCTATCCTGATTTGGGGTCAACTCCCACAAGTTCCTCCATTTAAAGTCTGGAGTGAGACTCTTCAACTCCTTGATCATGTGTCTTGGAGGGAGCGAGAGGCTCCCTTGTCAATTTCCTCCCCTACAGTGTACAGGTTACATCTTTGTCCTTTAACTTGACACTAATTAATAAAATCTCAAATTGTTCATTAAACCATTACAAACCAACTCCAAGGACCTGAGAGTACAGAGACGACACATAGGACTTTGATGGAGCTTCCACTTACATGGAATTGCGTGCACCACTAAAAATCCTAAAGATGGTTAGTCTTTAAGTTTAGCATTGCTTATACTAGATTGAGAACTCCACCCACGTATGCTAAGATACATGGAAGTCTTATCGTAGTATAGTTAAGGGTCGAATCCACGGGATAACGGTCTTGTTGTGAACAACAAGATGAAAAACGTTAGAACTTCACTTAATCTCTTAATAGTAGGTACTTAGATCAAAAGGTTGGTTTGGTTGTATTTAAACTAAGAGAAAGTAAAGTAAAGCAAGTAAATTTAAGGATGTTAAACAATGATAAGAAGTCACTAGGGTGTGATCGGTTTTCATCGCCACTACACATGGATCAAAACATGCAAAATAAAACATAACTTGCAACAAGAGTTTAGTCATCTAGTATCTTTGTAGACTTAGTTTCCTTTCGGAGAACTAACTATGAGAAGTGCGGGAATGTTGCAAAGTCAGCCATCCCCGAACGAATGGTCAACTACTATGCATCATTCCCTTCGCAAAGTGTGTTCCTTGACTCACCAAGGTTGTACTTTCATACGTCAACTGATTCCATTTCATAGTATGAAAGTACAATGATGGAAGTGAGTTTACTCCACTTCTTGAAATACACTCCTAGATACCGAAACAGATGCATGGTGGATACATGCACCAAGAACCAATATTCAAACGAGTTTCGAATCTAGTGGTACAAACGTAGACAATTCATACCAAAAGATAAAAGATAACACAAGTTGGTGATCAAGCAACAATCATTCATTAAACGTTTGATGTCGAACTGAAAAGATAGTATCTCTATATTGCAAACTTATGGATTACATTACATGAAATGAAAACATAGGTAGCGGGGCTCCTCCCTGCACCCTAGTGAGAGAGAGACTACTCGCTCATAGCTAGGACAAGGAAGGAGGCAAGAAGAGAGAGAGACCGTCATCCCCACAAAGGAGAGAGGAAAGTCAACCCCTTGGAGAGAGAGAGAGATACGGTCTTCTAGCTTCCCAGGTTGCTTGCTGACGAGGTCCCCTCTTCCCACCTTCTTTGGTGGAGAGAGAGAAAGCAGCTTCAAGATGGAGTGTGAATCTCAGACCGGCAGTCCCTGGGCGGAGGATGGAAATTGGATTTGCTCTGGAGTGATAGAGGCAGCCTCTGGACGTCTGAAAACATGATGTCCTTGGGAGGACCCCTTGGGTCTTATTTATAGGCCTTTAAGTGAAGTCCAAATGGTTGGGACAGTTTTGGGTCCAAACGGTCTTGAAGACCGTTTGGACCCCAAGATCGTTTGGACCCCGAGACCATTTGGACCCCGAGACCGTTTGGACCCTGAGACCGTTTGGACCCCGAGACCGTTTGGACTCCATGCGGTCTTGAGATCGTATGACTCCGTGCGGTCTTGAGATCGTATGTCTCCATGCGGTCTAGAAACCGTTTGGCTGCATGCGGTCTTGAGACCGTTTGGTTTCATGCGGTCTTAAGACCGTTTAGCTTCATGCGGTCTTGAGACCATTTGGCTTCATGCGGTCTTGGGACCGGTTGGCTTCATGCGGTCTTGAGACTGTTTGGCTTCATGCAGTCTTGAGACCGTTTGGCTTCATGCGGTCTTGAGACCGTTTGGCTTCATGTGGTCTTGAGACCGGTTGGCTTCATGCGGTCTTGGGACCAGTTGGCTTCATGCGGTCTTGAGACCGGTTGGCTTCATGCGGTCTTGAGACCGGTTGACTCCATGCGGTGTTGAGATCGTATGATTCCATGTGGTCTTGGGACCGCTTGAGTCTTTTGTGATTTTTTGTGTCTTTTTCTGTAAATAAAAGGGAGAAAAGTTAATCTAGCAGTATGTTTGCAATAAAAGAGAATAGTTAGAGATTTTGTCTACTTTATCTGAGAAAGAGTGTGGAAAACTGAAGAATATTACTAAGATAACATCACAAAATTGGAGGTTATCACCCCCTAACTTAGAGTCTAGCTTGTCCTCAAGTTAGATAGAGCTGGGGCATGTAATGGCGAGATGATTTTATTCAGCTAAGATTTCCATACTCTTGCTTCAATTCTAAACCTGAGATCTCTTATGGTTGTATCGGAGCTTTTTGCCTTAACTCTTTCAGTTATTGAGAGTTGTTTGGATCTCAGGTTTCTTCCATATCTTAGCCCGCATTGGGACCACTTTTTTCTTTATTCGGTGCATGTCGTTGACTCTAATCAGTTTTATACTCCTCTGAGAATCCTACCGGAAACTAGAGTGGGTATGAGGGTTGGCTAAAGGCTTAGTGTGTAACTCCCCCTTCAAGTGGGGGAGGGGTTGTCTATGCTTTTAGGATCTCACTACCAGGCACGATACATCTGCCTTCTTGAGGGCAGCTGAATGTACCGGTCGAGCGAGTCCTTTATCAGCCTTTCATATATTTAGATACCTTAGGGTTTCACTACTGGGCACGACACATCTGCCTTTGTGAGGGCAGCTAGATGTACCAGTCGGGCGAGACCTTTGTTGGTTCTTCATATAGATCCTTATTTATGACACAACTCTCATGGTTTTATTCAACACTCTGGCTTTTATTCGTAAACTCACATGATTGGGATTTGGATATTTAGGGATTTTGATTTGAGCGGCCAAGCCTCTTTTATTTGGAGAGAAGAAAACTATTCTTAGAGTTGTTCGACATGCACTTATTTGGTTTCTACTAGTGGTCCACTTGCAAGGCTTCATGATTTGGATGTCACCTGATGTCCCTCTCGTCCTTGAGATTGTTTTGGCTTATTGCAACCCTGATATTGTCCTGTGGAGAGTCAGATATAGAATTGAAACAGAAGCATGAAAATTGAGTGAAGATGATTCATTAACTCGCCATTGCATGTCTATGTGCTATTCTTGTTATTGCTCTTGAGGGCTACTGGATTCTAAAGTTAGCTTGGGATGACTTTGTTCCAAGTAGGTTTTATTATCAGGAAAGAGATTAAAGCAAAAACTAAGTATGTGCAAAGAAAACTAATTTTTTTATACGGAATTGAAAAAGAAGATAGAAAGGGAAGGATTTAGAATTGATACATCGCCCTTGTCCAGTGTACCCCCCCCCCCAACTTATCACTCACTCTGTCCTCAGAGTGTCAAAGAGATAGGTTGAGAAGTTCAAGGACAAGGGCATCAGACGTCCATTAGTCCTTTATTTGCACCATGTGTGCAAAGGAGATTAGCAGCAAACTTTCCACGTAAGGGGTGGTAATCTACGTCTGTCATATCTTCTACTAGTTTTTGAAGGGTCATGATTGTGTACATCCAGTAGAGGACGTGGAAGCCGCAGTCATTTGATTCCCGAATTTGTTGGGGGCATTTGTGGTTAAAGGATGGGTGATTAAAGTGTTCTTTGCCGTATTCCCTTGTGTGCTGACTTAGAACATCGATTAATTTGTCCGCACACTCCTTCGCCACTTCCTCTGTGGGCGTCTTTGGTGTCACTACATATTTCTTCTGCTTTGGATTGAACTGGCTGTTGGAACTATTGTAGATGATAGTTGTTCCTTCGTGTAGGTTTGTTTCCAGAAGGAGTCAGTGCTCATGGTGAAGGAAGGGGAGCATTATAAACTTCGGTGTTGTATGTTGTAGAAAGGAGATAAGCTCTTCAGTTGTTCCGAAGTTCTTTAGCTTTTGGAGATTGTCCTTCATATAAGCAGATGGCATATAAGTTGTGGGGTGATTCCGTCCGAGGAGAAACTGATAGGCAACCATCAAGCTCATGCATAGAGACCCATTGAATTGTACAGTTTCTCGTAATGCATCTGCCATGACCAAAATATCATCGGACATGAAAACGAGGTCATCCTTCTCGGCGTAAAGCCTTGACATGATGAGACGAAGTTCATTGTCCGAAATACTTTTGCAGGCACTGAGGTCGAAGTCTGGGAAAGTTGGTTCTATGGCAGATAGGGGCACCATTTGTGATGAGGATCACCTGATGGCTTCCCCTGACAAAAGATCTATGTCCCCTTTATCCTGTGCCAGATCAAATTGGGAAGGGTCCCATTTGCTTTGCGCGGGGACTATGGTTGGCTGTTTGTTTTTTTCTAATTCCTTTAAGGTTTGTCTGAAAGGTCGCCTTTGTGGACGTTGAATTGCTGAAAAGAGGTAACGGGGGACGTCATCTGGTGCCATTGTCGGGTCCTTGAAGAACCGTCTATCACAAATAAGCTCCATGCCATAACGTCCTCACAAGGAGTGAAAATCTTCAGCGGCTAGCTCATTGAAGGGGATTTCTTGGTTTAGCGCTTGAATGTGACGAATAGTACAAAAAGTGCAATCCCTAGAGCCTTTAGTGGTTTGGACTTGCGGGTTTATTATTTGGAACCATGGTTGGCTCCAGTCCTGATGGAGGGATGGGCGTGAAACCCAAATTAGCTTAAGGAGACGGAAGGGTATACATCGTGCTTCTCCTGCTCCTTCTCTGACAAAATTTATTGTTCCGACTGGCAGCTCAGCGGCACAAAAATTGTCCACCTTGGCGTCGCGAGCATCGGTGTCCACAATCATAAATAGCTAGTGGTCAGACACTTGGAATGGCACTGTAAGATATCGTGCCCTCCGTGCTAGGCCGGTACGCAGCCGCTCTATTGACTTGGCTCATATTTCTTTGTATAACAAGCCTATAGATAGAGCCGGTGAGGCATTAAACACTGGTTGCTGCCTCTTTGAGCTTCTGTAGACTTCTATGCAGTTGGCAAGTAAGACACGGAAGATTGCCATTGACATCGTTGACCGTGGTCGTAAGATGTTACAGAAGTCTTCACGTGTTAACTTGCGCTTAGTCTTTGTGTTGTGGTAGATGATGTCGCCCCCCTCTTTGGCATCATCGATAATAGTGTTCAGGATGAAGATATCCTGAGCATCTAGTGTTGAGATGGCCGCCATATCTAGATCGTGCATCTTATGCGGCAGAGGTGGTGGCGGGGGAAGCTCTTACGGAGGGGGTGAAGAGGTTTGCTCCAAATCTTCTAAAAAAACTTGCATGTCTTCATCTGAGTCGGAAGCAGAATTGAGTTCTTTGTCAGTATCTAAACGTACTCGTTCTAAATATTCCTATTCTGGAGGAAAGGGCACTGATTGGTCAAGTGCGGAGAAAGGTTGAGGGGTGGCTGCTGGTGTGTTTGTGCTGGTTCCTAAGATACATTGGTGGAAATCAGCAAAAGCCACATCTTTTGCAGACTCCCCTATGGATCCCAAAGCAAAATAATCAAGGAATTGGTCTACATATGATATATTTACATTTTCGTTGTGGGTGGGGGACTTGGTGTGATGCCCACCTTCTTGGTGTGCTCTGTCGGATCCTTTCTGAGATGGTTCTGCTCCTTGGCTTGGGCCCTCCCCAACATTTTCTGGGTCATCAGATTTGTCATCTAAGGAGGTGGTATCGTCATTAGAATCAGATGACGAGTCAGAGTCATCTTCGTCTTCATCATCACCTTCTTTGTTAGTTGTTGCTTTATCTGCTGGCTTCTTGTGTGCTTTCTTTTTGCATTGTCGATGAATGGCATGTAACTCGTCAAACGCCACTTGCACATGCTCGTGCGTTTCGAGCAGTATGTCGTGTGTTTCTTTGAGATCTTTGTATCAGCCCTCGGCAGACAGGAGTCGTGTTGTAAGATCTATTACATTAGCTCGTAATTGTTGGATTTCATTGTTTTTTAACTCCTCTTGGCGATTGATGAGTTGTGTGAGGGTGTTGCTGATGGTATCCAAGCGCGTGCTAAGAGCTGTTTGCTGTTGTTTAAGCTCGCGGAGGGTCTCAGGTAGAGGTTGAGTCTGTGCAGAGATCTCATCGACTTGTTTGGCCATCACTTCTTGCTGGCTTTGTACTCCAAGGACCAGCTCGGGCAAGCTGTTGAAGTGGCTGTCGATGTGATCAACTTGCTTGGCCACTACATCTTGTCTTTCCTGAAGGCCTTGTAGGATGCTTGGCAAGGCACGATTTTGTTCATCGATCTTGGCTACCTGTTTTGATAGTCCCTACACACAAGAAAAAATAGAATTCATTATGTTATAGGGGTCGGTGCGGAGGTTTCAGATGGCGTCGAATTGACGTCCGAATTCCTCACCGACATTTAAAAAAGGGACCCCATAAGCGGAAGGGTGGTGTGGTTGGGGTCTGGGTGGGAGGGGTGTAGTGTCTTGCGGAAGAGACATTGTTGATGGTTCCGTGAACGGTGTGGTGACTATAGATGGTGTCACCAGCAGTGTCGGGGTGGTGGTGGATGGGAAAGGTAGTGAAGTTGCTGGTGAAAATGGTGGGATTGATAGTGGTGGGGGAAAGACTGAGGGGATGGAGGTGAAGGTGGTGAAATCGAGTGTAAGAGTGGAGAAATGGATGCCCGAAGAGAAAAGAGGTGAGGTGGAGCATGTGGGTGGTGGTGTAGTTATGGAGAAAGATGGAAGAGTGGTAGATTGTGGAAAGGTGGAAGGTGGTGAGGTGGTTGTTGTAAGTTCAGCGTTGAGAATCATGATGAAGGAGTCTAGGGATGAGGTGGTGATTTGTTCTTCGGGGAGGGGGGTTTCTGTTTCTGGATGCGGTTTTGATGTTGGTGTCCCCGACAGCTGTTGCTTCTGTGAAAGTCTTTTGGAGGGTCATTTCACAGGAATTTTTATTACCCTGGATGTCGGGGCGGTGATGTTGAGTTCTGTCTGTCTCGCTTGGGTTGGCTTAGTTTGTTCTTTGATCGGAGCTAAGATTTTGGTAATCTCTTCATCAGTAAAGAGAAATTTGTCTTTGTCATAGTCTGCTAGTTCCGGAAGTGGTAATAGGATTCTAGAAGATCAGACTGTTGGGAAGAAGATGTAATGTAGTTTTGCATCCTTCTCCTTGATAATGTAGGAGTTCTTCAAGGTTTGTTCATTTGTTAGGATGTCGCCCTTGATCTCCGTGCAGTGAGGGAGTAATCTGTCCATTTTGAGGTATTTAATAATGGAGGTTATGTGTCCTCCCATATAGATTTCTTTTCCTATGGCGTAGGTGGAGAATTTTTGTATCAAATGCCGTCCAATGTTGATCGGCTTTTCATTCTAGATAGACCATAGGATTAAGAGGTCAGCCGCAATAACGTTTCCTCCCTCTGATCTGGGGAACAGTGCTTTGGTAATGATTTTGTGAAGCGTGCTCACGAACCCTGATTGAATATTGGAGGCTTTGCATGTCTTTGCCTCGTAACTGGGGATCCCTGTTAGTGATTTCCAGAAGCTATGTTTATTGAACGGGTAGATCTCCATTCCTGCAGCTGCATCTTTTTTGAGCTGCTCAAGATTGTCGATAAAAATTTTGTTCAGAAGATTTTTGGTGATGACGATGTCATTGCCAAAAAGCTTGGTGACCAGCCAGCGGTCACCCCCATCCCTTGCTCTGTGCGCAATGTCCACCGTCTCTTTGGTAAGATGGGTAAAGAATTTTGTGGTGGGTTCGACATATGAGATTTCAGGTATGAAACAAAGTCTGGATAAATTGGCGTTGTCGAGCATTGTGAGGATTCTATGGTAGATCCCCATCTTGAGCAGTACGATGGAGCAGACGTACTTTGTAGGTTTTAGGGTTTTATCAATGGAGGGAAGGGTGTGTATGTAGAGGTTTTCTGGTGGTGGTGTTGTAGTGGTGATGGGAGGGAAGGAAGGGACAGTGATTATGGCGGGAGCAGCAGCAGAGGTGGTGGTTGGTGGAATGTTTCCTGCCAGGGTTTGCTCCCTTGCAGTGACAGGATGAACCTGCTTCCTTGCCTGCTTTTTTGGTTGCTGAGTTGTAGTGCCTGAGTTTTTATGTCGTTGGCTCGATGAGGTTTCGATGTTGTTATGATGATGTTGTGGCATCTCTGATCTCAGTAGTTTGTCTCGACATTTTATCTGCTGGAGTGTAGTACTTTTTCAATCGATGGCCATTGACAGTCCTTTCTCCCCCATTGTCGTCAACAATTATGATAGCTCCAGTTGGGTATATGTGTTTGATAGTGAAAGGCCCGGACCACTTTGTGCGGAGTTTTCCGGGGAACAATTTGAGCTTGGAGTTGAAAAGAAGGACTTTATCTCTGATGTCGACGTCTTTTCTTTTTAGATGACCTTCGTGCCACATCTTGGTTTGTTCTTTATAAATCCTGGCACTTTGATACGTGGTCATTCGGAGCTCCTCTAGCTCTTGTAGTTGGAGTTGTCTGCTTTCTCCGGCATTGTTGAGATCGAAATTCAGTTGTTTAATGGACCACCAAGCCTTATGCTCCAGTTTCACTGGAAGATGGCATGACTTCCTGTAAACCAAATGGAATGGGGTTGTCCCGATTGGAGTTTTATAAGCTGTTTGGTAAGCCCAAAGGGCATCGGGAAGCTTGGTGGACCAGTCAGTGCGGTGTCTATTTACGGTTTTCTCTAAAATTGCTTTTAATTGTCTGTTTGAAACTTCAACCTGTCCACTCGTTTGCGGATGGTAAGGCGTAGCAACTTTATGATTGACTCTGTATTTCTTTAAGAGAGCTTCAAAGCTTCTCTCCAAAAAATGGGTTCCACCATCAGATATGACAGTTTGGGGAACCCCAAATCTGGGAAAAATGATATCTTTGAACATCTTTATGACTAGTTTATAATCGCTGGAAATTGCGGGTATAGCTTATACCCATTTCGAGACATAGTCCACATCGACCAATATGTAAGAGTATCCATATGAAGAGGGGAAAGGACCACTACTACATAAATAGCATTCAGTGTCACTTTTCTTGGCGTCGGTTATTAAGGAAAACCGACGCCTAACATATAAGGCGTCGGTTGTTTATAAACGCCGACGTCTATATTCGAAGACCAGCCAGACACGGGTATCGCTTTGTATTAAGCGTCGGTTGTTTATAACAAACCGACGCGTAAAGTCGCCCGCGAAATCCATATTTCGATCAAAAAAAATAGTGTCATTTTCAGCGTCGGTTATATACGTAGAAACTTACGCCTATGTGCGATGAAAATTTGCACGAAAAGTGTCACTTTCAGCGTCGGTTATCCTTGTAGAACCGACGCTGAAAGTGGTTCCCGCCAAATAATTTCATGAAAATATCGTCCAATTGGACGTCGGTTTTTTAAAACAACCGACGCTAAAGATGTTTAGGCGTTGGTTGTTTTAAACAACCGACGCTATTTGGGAACTTCATTACCCTCGATCGCCCGACTCTTCCCCTTTCTTCTGTTTCATTGCGATTTCCCTATTTCTCTGCTGCCGCCGATTTCTCTCCGGTGATTTCTTCTTCAGCTCCCTTTCTCCGGCGCCCCCTTCTCCTCCACCACTCCTGCTCGCCGCCGCTCCTACCGCCGTTGGACACCTGCTCGCCGCCGCTCCTACTCGCCGACGCCTGTTGTTGCTCTGCGTCGCCGCCACCGCCGCCTGCTCGCCGCCGCTCCTGCTCGCCGACGATCCTGCTCCTGCTGCTGCTCTGCGTCGCCGCCGCCGCCGCCCGCTCCTTCCTCCTTGTTGCTGCTCTGCGTCTCCTTGCTCATGCTCTAACTCTGCTGCTCACAAGGTACTAGCATCAAACCCTTCCTCTGCCATTCTTTCTAGGTTGACGCCCTAACTCTGCTGTTGTTTTAATGCTAGTGTCATGGCTATCTATCTAGGTTGATGTATGAGCTATCCCCTGTATTTTTTTTCCTGCTCTCTTTGTGTGTATGAGCCTGTTCCTTGGTTGTGTATATATGGTCTTTCTGTTTGGAGATATTTTGATCCCCTGTGTGGGATACTTTCTCCTTTTGTTTCTTACGTTTGGTCAGGTGTGTTGTCTGTAAATGCCCAAAGTTTTTTTGGTATCAATAGTTGAGTGTTTTTCACAAAAAAAAGATGGAGAAGTTAAATGGATACAACTCTGTACATAGGTAGGTGTAGTTCTCTAGCTAATTACAATAAGAACATGACAATATGATAATAAACATCTACAACCTAATGCCACCTACCAAGACATATACTAATACCACCTCCTCACCTATCAAAATCTTAAGGTTAGACATATAAAGGAGGAAGAGTTGTGAAACATGTGTACATGAATCTGAAGCCACTATACAAACTCTGTTTGAGTGTTTAAGTATCAAGCATCGTTAGTCCAATACATAAGTACTAGAAGTATCCATGGGTTAAATAAGGTGAACTAGCTGTGTAATGTTAGGGTTTCTGTAGTAGTGGGTGCGCCTACTACATTTGGGGGTGCGCCTTATACTATTTGATATCCTTGATTTTATCTTCTAGCCTAAATAAAATTAAGGGACCCATGATTAGAAAACAATTCCAAACTTGGCACACACACTAATTGGAAGGAAATAAAATATGATTATTGAAATGCACATTTGTGATGTGATACCTTTTTTAGGATGCATATATTAGATTCAACCTTTGAGACATCCTTTTATGAGTTCCAATACAATTAGGGTTTCATTTCATTGCCATTGTATGTATTATAATATTACATATTTCACATAAAAATTAATTAAATTGAATCCTATTGGAACCCTAATTTAAATCCTAATTTGATTTAAACTTGTCCATTCTAGCATCCTAATTTGATTTGATTAAACCCTAACATTGTTTAAACCCTAACATCAATTGTGATGAAACCCTAACATGTACATATCTATTATTGTGTTTGTTGGCCTAGAAACCCGTCCAAGATTGACTCATTAGGAGTAAATCATGGATAGTCCCCGGTTTGGGACTGTTCTTGAACACCTAATCTCACTTAGGATGTAAGTTTATAATGTGTATTGGGTTTTCGAGAAAATTTTGGTAGCATTTCCCCGTTTGTTCTCTAAGTACATATGTACTTAGAGAACAGCGGGGAAATGCTGCTGAAATTTTCTCGAAAACCCAATACACATTATACACTTACTAGTGAGATTAGGTGTTCAAGGATGGGATAGGTGGTACACATTTATTATATATAAGAATGACATCACATGTGTTTGTTGGCCTAGAATGTGAACAATCATCGTTTTTTATATTACTTGTACATTGGTATAAATTAGAATGAACAATCACTAAATTATATACTGTTTGTATGGAGTCCAGCTTCATTGTAGATATCTATTATTGTGTTTGTTGGCCTAGAAACCCGTCCAAGATTGACTCATTAGGAGTAAATCTTGGATAGTCCCCGGTTTGGGACTGTTCTTGAACACCTAATCTCACTTAGGATGTAAGTGTATAATGTGTATTGGGTTTTCGAGAAAATTTTGGTAGCATTTCCCCGTTTGTTCTCTAAGTACATATGTACTTAGAGAACAGCGGGGAAATGCTGCCGAAATTTTCTCGAAAACCCAATACACATTATACACTTACTAGTGAGATTAGGTGTTCAAGGATGGGATAGGTGGTACACATTTATTATATATAAGAATGACATCACATGTGTTTGTTGGCATTTCCCCGTTTGTTCTCTAAGTATATATGTACTTAGAGAACAGCGGGGAAATGCTGCCTAATCTTTTCCTAATATATACTTGTTT
The DNA here is from genome assembly GCA_963693085.1 of Alisma plantago-aquatica. Lineage (NCBI taxonomy): Eukaryota > Viridiplantae > Streptophyta > Magnoliopsida > Alismatales > Alismataceae > Alisma > Alisma plantago-aquatica. The sequence continues at coordinate 658,549,910 of OY856412.1, read as the reverse complement.
CCTAATATATACTTGTTTTCTCTGATCATAGAATGGATAGATCATGGATGTCCATTCGTAATCGTTGCACCCCAGAGTTTATATCTGGTCTTGATCAGTTTATTAGATTTGCCGAGGAACATAGGAAAAAACCTACAGATAGGTTCTACTGTCCATGTAGGCATTGCGGTAACAACTTGAAAGTCAACACTGGTGAGGAAATCAAAAGTCATGTCATGCGCAACGGGGTTGTACAAGGCTATACAGAATGGCACTGGCATGGAGAGATTTCAAAATCGAAACCAGTAGATGTCGATAGCAGTGCTTGGGTGGAAGAAGAAATTGCCTCCGATGATGTAAATGTGAACGAACCAGTTCCAGCAGACATCGTTGATGCGATGCTGGATAGTTGTAGGGTAGAGCACACCGATCCACCTCCTATCTTTACAAACATTGTGCATGATGCTGAGATACCGTTATACACAGGCTGTGCTAAGTTTACGAAGTTTAGCGCTGTGTTGAGATTGTATAAGTTGAAAGCTAACAATAGATGGAGCGACAAAAGCTTCACTTCATTGTTGACTTTGTTGAAAGAAATTCTTCCTGAAGGAAACGAGCTTCCAATCTCAACATACTAGGTAAAGAAAATGTTGTGCCCAATGGGAATGGAGGCCAAGAAGATACACGCATGCCCGAATGATTGTGTATTATTTCAAAAGGACTATGTAGATTTGAAAGATTGTCCAAAATGTGGTGCGTCACGGTATAAATTGACGACTTCGGGGGAGTCCAAAACTGGTTCTCCTGCCAAGGTGTTGTGGTATCTACCTATAATATCACGGTTTCAATGCTTGTTTGCAAATACGAAAGATGTGAAGAATTTGAGGTGGCATGCAGATGTTAAGAAAAATAATGATGGGATCCTACGACATGCGTCGGATTCCCCACAGTGGAAGAAGATTGATCTATTCTACCCTAAATTTGGTGAAGAAGATAGGAATCTAAGACTTGGGCTTTGTACAGATGGGATGAATCCGTACGGGACATTGAGCAGCCAACATTGGTACTCTATTAAATATACCAGGTAAGACTAAAGATGGGATAAAATCCAGACTGGACCTACGTGAAATGGGAATAAGGTCAGAATTAACAGAATTACGTGAAATGGGTAATAAAAGAACATACTTACCTCCCGCTTGTTACACGTTGTCTAGAAAGGAGAAGAAAACTTTTTGTGAATGCTTGGTAAATGTTAAGGTGCCACATGGTTACTCATCCAACATCCGTAGATTGGTATCAATGAAAGATCTGAAGTTGATAGGTCTTAAATCTCATGATTGTCACACTCTAATGCAACAAATATTGCCTGTGGCAATTCGATCTATATTGCCGAAGCATGTAAGGTTTGCAATTACCAGACTTTGTTTCTTTTTCAACAGTCTATGCAGCAAAGTTATTGACCCTGATACTCTCGATAATTTGCAAAGAGAAGTGGTTGTTACCCTATGTCAGCTTGAGATGTATTTCCCTCCTTCGTTCTTTGATATCATGGTACATCTTGTTGTCCACTTGACTAGGGAAGTGAAAATGTTGGGACCAGTTTTCTTGCATTGGATGTATCCCTTTGAACGACACATGAGTGTTTTTAAAGGTGATGTTCGAAACCATTATCGGCCTGAAGGGAGTATTATTGAAGGTTATGTGGCGAGAGAGGTTATGGATTTTTGCAATGACTTTTTCAGTGGTAATGACACTCCTGATAATGACAAGAATATTGAGGAGGGCAAAGGAATTTTGGGATCATGGGTGAAATTAATCAGCCGTGAGCAGTTGGAACAAGCTCACTTGTATATTTTACACAATATGGACGAAGTGAGTGTTTATATCGAGGAACGTACCAATTTCATAAAGAGACAACATCCTCGAGCAAGTTCAATGTGGCTTGCTAGAGAGCATAATAAGACTTTTACTAAGTGGTTTGAAGATAAAGTCTTACATCAACTATCTCAAACACCAAATGATATTACAGAAACTATCAAATGCCTCGCCTTTAAACCAAAACTGAATGTTATGTCTTATGAAGGGTTTGACATTAATGGATTCACATATTACACAAAGTGCCAAGATGATAAGAGTGTCGTCCAAAATAGTGGGGTCACTCTTCAAGCGTCGACTATGTACTTTGCAAGTGCAAAGGATAAGAGTCCACGTGAAGCTAAAATGTCATATTACGGTGTCATTGAGGACATTTGGGAGTTTGACTACATAGATTTCAAAATTCCGCTCTTTAAATGTAATTGGGTTGATAACACCAAAGGAGTTATAGTGGATGAATTGGGTTTCACTTTGGTGAACTTTGAAAAGATTGGCGAGAAGGGTGAACCGTTCATATTGGCATCACAGGCGAAACAAATATTCTATATCGATGATCCTGCAAATGATAAATGGTCGGTTGTTCTTCATGGTAAAAGACAGTTCATTGAAGATCCTATAGATGAAGAAGAGTACTATGATAAGTATGATGACTCCAGTCCATTCTCAGTTGGGTTGCCAACTCCACAAAATATTGAAGCTAATGATGACTTATATGTGCGCGGAGATCACAATGAAGGATTGTTAATTGATAAAAGGTCACAAATTTAGAGACATGTATGTTTATACAAATGCTAAATGTTTGCCTTTTTCTAGTTAATACAAATGCTAAATGTTTTCCTTTTTCTAGTTAATACAAATGCTAAATGTTTGCCTTTTTCTAGTTAATAGAAATGCTAAATGTTTGCCTTTTTAATGACATTTTCAGATGGCTGACCATGATGAGCATGATGTCCATGATGAGCATGAAGTCCATGATGAGCATGTTGTCCATGACGAGCATGGCGAGGATACTAATGTAAGTTCTAAAAACATATCTTGTATTTCTATAAAATTCATTATCTTCTAGTTATGTCATATATCCTATATTTCTATATTGGGCTAATTTAGTGTGTTTTATTTTTGTCAAATTTTAGGTTGATGCACCTGTACCCACTGAAGCACTGGAGCAACTTGATGCGCAACACCAAACACTTAACAAGAAAAGGGGCATCACTATGTTGAAGAAGTTATTAGCGCTAAGTGGTAGTGGATCCAAATTGGTGGTGGAGTTTGATAATGGAGGAAATCCAATTGGAGTGAACCGCAATAATTTTGTGAACTATCTTGGGTGTACCACTCGGAGCCATTGTGGTGTTAAGTATGACAATTGGCATAAAGTTCCTCAAGGGAAAAAAGACTTGATATGGAAGGATTTATGCGTGAGTTATTATTATTTGCAATTCTATTTTGTAGATTACAAATTCTATTATTTGCAATTCTATTTTGGATACTAGTTAATAACATTTCTATTTTACAGAATCTGTTTGCATTGGATGAGAAGTTGCATCGTAAAAATGTGATATAACGCGCTGGAAAGATGCTTAGGAATTATAGGACAAATCTGAACAGAGAATACATAAAAGAGAGTGATAAGAAGAAGAAGTCAGCCCTTGAACAATGGAACTTCTTGGACAAAGAAGATTGGGACAATTTTGTTGCTTCAAGAAAATCTGAAGAATTCAAGGTATTAGGCGTCACTCCCAATTTAATTAATATACATAGTATTCACCTATTCAAGATTAGCATTTAGTGCTACTAACCAAATCATTAATGTGCATACTAACTAGGCCCTCAGTGACGCACAAAAAGCAAGGCGTGCACTGAATGTGCATGACCACACTATGGGTCCAAAAGGCTATGCAAGCATTCGCCAAAGACTATAGGCAGAGTATGCGGCTACTCAGGAGTCTGCTCCTACTCAGGAGTCTGCCACACCCATGCCTCGCCATGATATCTGGATAGTTGGCAGGCAAAACAAGAAGGGTGAAATAAAGAAGCCTGTAACTGCTGAGGCGGCTGCAAAAATGGTAAAATAACACTCTTAGAGAAATCGTTTGAATATTGATTATTTGTGGTGTTAACTTACCAATTTCTGTTTATGGTGATTAGCGGGAGCTGCACGAGCAGAGGAAACAAGGCACGTTCATCCCTCAGGGCACAAGGGATGAATTGACAGTTGCTCTGGGTAACCCAGAGCATCCTGGACGTGTTAGAGGTGCTGGCGCTGGTGTTGGCATCAAAGCATTCTTTGGGCCATCCCAGTGCAAACCCAGAGCGTGACTTTCTCAAGAAGAGGTAACCTATTCTTTTTTTAGAATGTTACTGCAAAAGGAAATTCATTAATAAGAAGCTAATGTTTCTTTTATCCATGTATAGGAGAATAAGAGAGTTGAGGATTTAGTTGCTAAGAAGGTCAACGATGTAGTTGCTGAGAAGGTCAAGGAAGAATTGCTGCGGTGGCAGGCATCTCAGGCTTCCAATACGCCTATGGCGACCCACTCTTCTCCTGATGCACAGATTGTGAGTAATCCTGGAGACCCATCGCCTAGCACGTCTGCTGTAAGTATTGTTTATGACATTGTAGTTAGTCTTTTCAAGTTGTTATGTTTTCAAGATGATATGTATATATGTATAATATTCTTTACGTAAATTTGTAGGCATTGAAGCCATGCCGCTTAAGAATGCAAGACTACGTTGTTGTAGAGGCACAGGCTTACCTGTCCCTTCCTGGGGCAATGTTTCACGGGACTCCAATGCCACAGGGCTACGTTCGTGTGAGCCCGATACGTGTGTTACCCGATTGGAGAGAAGCTACATTGCCATATCCCCACCCGGATATTGATAGACTTGCTGATGCAGAAGGCGGGGTGATATTGTGGCCCAAAGCAGATGTCGTTTACACGACTGAAATTGTAAGATAAATTTACATTGATTTAGACTGTTAATGTGTATATATGATGTCAACTGATCTGAAATTATATGTACAGGTTAAAAAGAAGACACCAGGAGCACCTAGGCCTCCACTTCCACTTCCCGCATTACCCGATTGGGTTCCAACTGACCTAACATACCCATTAGGTCCTGCTTGTAGGGGAATGGCATGTTGGCTACGGGCACATAATGTACATTGCCCTATAATTATTTCTTTAGATGCAGATTATGCAGGTCAATCATACGATAGCTCTTTATTTATACAAGATATTATTGAGCTGTTTATGTATGATTGGCTGAATACATCAATGATAGAGACATGGATAAGGTGAGATATTGTTTATACATCCATATACCTTGTGTAAGATCCGGTGATCTGGTTTCTTATATATTAATGCATATGCCTATATGTTTTGCAGCTACCTAGTCGAAGATCATTGCAAACAATTTGCATTTGATCATGTGGGATTTTTGATTCCATCATTGATTAGTTTGGTAGCTAAAGACCCTGATAATGTTCAACAATACTGTATAGATGCTTTTACAATTTTTGGTCAGCAAAAGAAGACGATAATAATAGCTCCATTCAATGTCAAGTAAGTTTACTTTATTTATAATTTGGACTTAAGAAAATTCCATTTTTATTTTGCATTTTGAGTTACTAATTGTTAACTTCTTATTTCTAGCGGTAGACATTGGGAGTTACTAGTTATTGCCCCCGGGACATTCACTGTTTATTATCTAGATCCTGCGGGGAGTACATTGAACACTAAAATTGGACACGTAATGAGAATGCCATTATTCTGGTGAGAAATATTTCATTTTTATATCCGTTAACATCTTTTATTACATTACTATTTACTTATGCAATTTATTATGTTATATTAAAATGTAGGGGTTTAGATGCAATAAAAAAGGCTGGAGAAATGGTCCCAAGGAAAAAGAACCAGCCAATAAATTGGCAGAACGTACAAGTAAGTTCCCGACTCGAATATATATATTATTGATGTGAATTGTGCTTAGTTGTATTATTTTGTATGTTTCAATTTATAGTGTGCTACACAAGACAATGGCTGGGCATGCGCATACTATGTGATGTGATTTATGCAGATGATTATCAAATATGCCGCATTGGACATCGATACCATACATGAGGTATTATATATAGTCTCATTAGTTAGTATGAAATATATCAATCTTATCTTATTTTTATATTATTACTTATATATATACATCATTCTCTTTGCAGGTGTTTAAAACTGACAACACTACAGGTAAACGCTTAAAAAATATACATGCTCCATATATGATGGAAGCATTAAATGAAGTAAGAGAAGAATGGGCAAAAGCCATACAAGCAGTGGCAACTGTAAGATATAATTGGGATGTTGATAGCGATAATGAATGATACTTTGTAAATGAATATTTCTGAATGTTAATACATGTATTTGAATGTTTCTATATGTGTGAATGTGAGAATTGAATTGATGTCTGAATGTATGTACTTGTGTAGAATTTTGCTTGTGACTTTTGCAGGTTTGCGGCCTGTTTGTAGGCTGATATCAATGGATGTCGTAAACCTGCAGTTCAGAAAACTGAACTGCAGGTTCTCATCCTGCTGACCAGCCACAGCAGGCCTGCAAACTGATATGAAAAAAAAAATATAAATAGGCGTCGGTTATTTATAGAAAACCGTCAGCAAAGACATACAGCGTCGGTTATTTGATAAAAACCGCCGCCTAATAGTACAAACAACCCGACCGTGCAGGATAGCACTGCCGTGGTGTAAATGGCGTCGGTTATTCATATAAAACCGACGCCTATAGTACTAAACACGGTCGTGTAGGGAAGCACGGCCGTGTCGTCTTGAAGTACAGGCGTCGGTGGTTTAGTATATAACCGACGCCAAAAGTGTTCGCGCCACAGAAAAAGGCGTCATCTAGGGCACTTTATGTGTCAGTTATCTACTAAAACACCGACGCTATATTCTATATAGGCGTCGGTTGTGTAGTAAATAACCGACGCACAAAGTGCCCTAGATGACGCCATTTTCTGTGGCGCGGACACTTTTGGCGGCGGTTATTTACTAAACAACCGATGCCTATAGAACAAATAGGCGTCGGTTAAAAAACCGACGCCGAAGTGTTCGACCTTTAGCGGCGCCCACATAGGCGTCGGTCGGAAACCGACGCCAAATGGGGTTAAACGACCGACGCCAAAGGACGTTTCTGTAGTAGTGGACCCATATAGTCTATCCCCCAGACATCAAAAATCTCAATCTCCTGACACATGGTGAGAGGCATTTCGTTTCTTTTTGTTATACCACCGGAGAGTTGACACTTGTTGCATGATTTGACAAAATCATGGGAATCTTTTGCCATTGTTGGCAAAAAGAAACCCAATTGTAGGATTTTCATGGCTGTCTTTTTCAAACTCATATGTCCTCCAGTGGGGCCAGAGTGACAATGTTCTAGGATAGGAGTGATTTCTTCCTCAGGTAGGTAGCGGCGGAAGAGTCCGTCTGTGCATAGTCGAAAGAGGTAAGGTTCTTCCCAATAGTATTGCTTGACATCGTGGAGGAATTTCTTTTTGTCATGGTAAGAGGCGGAAGGGTGAATGATTCTCGTAGCCAGATAGTTTACAATGTCAGCATACCAGGGAAATCCTGTTGTAACTTTCACTAGTTGGTCATCTAGGAGGGAGTCTCGGATGGGCACTTTATCCTCGTCCTCAACTTCGATACGGCTAAGGTGATCAGCGACAACGTTCTCCACCCCGCTTTTGTCTTTGATTTTCAAATCAAATTCCTGAAGCATCAGCACCCAGCGAATAAGTCTGGGTTTTGCGTCCTGCTTCTGAATCAGATATCGTATAGCGGAGTGGTCGGTGAAGACGATGACCTTGGCTCCAATCAGGTAGGAGCGTAATTTCTCGAACGCGTAGATGACATCCAGGAACTTCTTCTCTATAGTAGTGTAGTTCTTTTATTCTTCATCGAGCGTTTTAGATGCATAGTAAATTACGTAAGGTTTCTTGTCGATCCGCTGTCCTAATACGGCCCCTATGGCGTAATCGCTGGCGTCGCACATGATTTCGAATGGTAGAGACCAATTTGGGGCTCTCAGTATAGGTGCAGAAATTAAAGCATTTTTGAGAGTTGAGAAACTTTGCAAGCATTATTGGTTAAAAATGAACTCAGTGTCTTTGGTCAGGAGTTGGGTCATGGGTTTTGCTATTTTTGAGAAATCTTTGATAAATCTTCTATAAAACCCAGCATGACCCAAGAAAGCTCGTACTCCTTTTATATCTTTTGGTGGCGACAATTTCAAGATAACATTGATTTTTGCCTTATCGACCTCAATCCCTCTGTCACTCACTCTATGATCGAGGATGACACCTTCAGTTACCATGAAATGGCATTTTTCCCAATTCATTATGAGGTTCGTTTCCTCGCATCGTTGTAAAACTTGTCCAAGGTTGATTAGACAGTTATCGAAAGAATCTCCATAAACTGAAAAATTATCCATGAATACCTCCATTATGGATTCTGTTAATCCTGCAAAAATGGCGGACATACACCTTTAGAATGTAGCGGGTGCATTACACAACCCAAATGGCATTCTTCTAAAAGCATAGGTTCCAAAGGGGCAGGTAAAGGTAGTTTTCTCTTGGTCTTCCGGGTGTATGGGGATTTGGTACAACCCGGAATAACCATTTAGATAGCAAAAGTATTTCTGATGGGCTAAGAATTCTAGGACTTCGTCGAGAAAGGGTAGAGGGTAGTGATCTTTCCGTGTGGATTTGTTTAATTTCCTATAGTTGATGCACATCCTCCACCCCGTCACCGTCCTAGTGGGTACTAACTCATTTTTGTCATTAAGCACGACAGTGGTGCCTTCCTTTTTAGGAACTACTTGGACGAGGCTGACCCATTGAGAGTCTGAGATCGGGTAGATTATGCTGGCTTTCAGTAATTTGAGGACTTCAAGGTGAACCACTTCTTTGAGATTAGGGTTCAGCTTCGTCTGATGTTCGTGTGATGGCTTGAATTCTTCGACCATGGGCAGTCTATGCATGCATAAGGCTGGGATTATGCCCATTAGGTCAGTTATCTTATACCCTATGGCTTTCTTGTATTTCTTCAACTCATCAAGAAGCCTTTCTTCCTGATTTTCTGTTAGGGTGGAACTGATGATAACCGGACATAATTTTTCCTTGTTCAAGAAGACATGTTTAAGTCCCATAGGTCGAGCCTTCATCTCAGGAGTCTTAGGTGGCTCTGTTGCTTCTAAAATGGTTACAGCTTTGAGTTCTTCAAAGGTGGCCGCCAGTGCTTCTTCGGCCTTCTCTAAGTGTTGCAGACACAATTGAACCAATTCATTTGCAGAGAATTCGACTTCCAAGCTGGTTAGAACATTCTCTAACTCGTCTGATGGCTCAGATATTTCTAATTGAGACATTTGATGTATTGCGTCTAGGAGAAAGACCTCCTCTTGATTGTTGGGGCCTTTCATGCTGTTTAGAACTCGGAATTGAATTGCTTCTTTTCCGAGTCTTAGAATGATCGTGCCAGCTTCAACATCGATAAGTGCCCTGGCCGTGGCAAGGAAAGGTGTTATAACCTCATTTTTCCAATGCATGTAATGAGATTTGCAAATCTCTTCTAAATAAATAAATAAGACCAATGTGTGATTTCATGGTTTGTTTTGAATGAATTTTGTATATAATGGCCTTGCATGCTTTCTTGATGGGACTTATTGGCCATTAAGCCCATTTGAAAGAAAAATAAAAAGAAATGAAAAAGGGAATTCCATTTAATAAAAGAATACAAGGGAATAATGGAATATATACGAAAATGAGTAAAAGTGATCAAAAGCCTAAAAGATAATTTCCCATAATAGGATTTTGTGTTATAAAGGATCCTTGGGGTTCAAGGAACTCAAGATAATTAAATAATGGTGAAGGAAATAAAGAATATGTGGAAAATACTATTAAATAAGGGATAACTTGAAACTGAAGTAAAGGACTCGTTTCATTGGGCTAATGATTCCAAATTTTACACAATGAGAGATAAACGTGTGAATGACTTTCCTCTAAATTTTGAGGCCAAAAAGACTTATGGTTTGAGAGTTATCGAATTTCCAAGTTATCTTTAAAATGAGGATTTTCCTTATTTTATTGGGAATACATTTCGTTTTCTGTTTAAGTGCGAGTAATGACGACCGTTGGATACTAATCCAATGGGTCAGGGATCATCATCAAAGTCCTAAGAATCGGGGACTGTAGCGCAAGTTACAGGTAGATTTTCCTAACCTCTTTCCTCGTCATCAGATGGATGTGCCATCTTGGAAATCCTTCCATTGCGATCAGGAGAGGATTCCGAGTCGCCCATACCCTGGTTTGGTAACCTTTCATCGTGTCGTTACAAAACGCCCAATTGGGATGTGCACCATGACGGCAGTAGGGTTGGGGAAACCCTAAAAAGATCACCAAACCCTATAAAAAGGGTCCCTGCTAGTTCCTAACATCCTAACGCTCACGAACGGCCGCCTATTAGACCCCAGTTCTCTCTCTCTCTCGATCAATCGTTGCTTCTCCGGCGAGAGCTCCGCCTCACTCTACTGTGAATCCTGCAGCAAGGACGGGAGGAAGACAACTGACAGCAGTCGTCCGATCTGGAATCATCGTGATCCCCGAAGGGATCTGACGGCACTGAGACGGGGTTGGATAAGTAAAGGCGCGACTTATCGGGATCAGGAATCGACGTCTGACGCCGGGGACGCACGCCGTTAGTGGAGGCCTTCAACACAGAGTGTCAGATCAATGTGGGACATAGAGACGCGCTGATCTAACGGCCGAGGTATTTCCGATTAATACCTCTCTCTGCCCAATAATCAAATAAATGGCTTTTTCTTGATAAAACCCTAGTAATTACTAGGAATCTCGTATAGGGAAAAGTTATATATGAAAGTTGGGTAGAAAATTACAAGGAATCTATTAAAAATAATTGTAGCATCCAATTCCAGTTCGTTTTACAAAAGTGCTTTAAATTGCTAGTAATATACATTTAAGTTATTTGGAAACCCTAAATATCTATAAAGGATGTTTCTTTGTAACATAATGGGTTAAGTTGAGGGTTATGAACCCGTTAATTAATAATATGAGGTTTCTATTCGTTTTTGAATACCAATATGGCTAAATTAGGATTTATGTCTATGAATGAAAAGATAATGTACATGAAGACCCTAATTTAGGGTAAAAGAAGAAGGAAACCTTGTTATTTTGATAAATTGCTAAATAATGATCCTAAAATTGTTAGGACTATAAAAAGGAGATAATTTAAAGGTTCTACATGGATTTGATGAATTAGGGTTCATAGAGATTGAAAATGAAAGCAAAACCCTAATTTTCAAGAAAACCCTAAAAGTGGATAGAAACCCTAAGGGACATAATGATACTAGATAAATATTAATAAAAGTAAATTTGTACTTTTATTTCAGGGTTTCTGTGCCTTTGCTTGCTTACTTGGATATTCTATTTCTTCATTCTTGATTCTGTATCCGAAACTGCAATAAGAGGTATGTGGTTACGTTTATGGCTATACCGCATAGTTTTCCGAGGTTTTATCGACGTTTCCCTAAATGTGTGAAATAACTGTTGGATGTTTTAATTCCTGCCTCTATAAAGTGACTATGGCTATCAATATGAGTATATATGTATGACTAGCTAGATCCGAGTCCACCCCTGTGGCTATGTCAAGGCTAAGGATAACCTAGAGTAAGGTCTAGGGTATCATGAGTCAGAAACTGGGCTACACATGTGTAGTGCTATGAGACTCTTAGCATACCATGAGTTAAGGAGTGGGCTACCCACGGGTAGAGCCATGTGACTCAGCCCTATAAATTGATTCACCTATTAGGTGAAGTCATTAGGGGTAAAATGGGAATCTACCATAAGGGAGGTAGTATCCAGGTCCACTGCAGGGACAGCGCAGGGGATAGGGTACACATGGATCACGTAGTTATACTTAAAACGTAATATTGTTTGTTAATTGATAATTTGATGCAATAATTTGTTATAGATAATTGCACGATTAGTGAATCCCCCACATACCAGCTTTGGCTGACCGACATTTTGTTTGTCGGCGTTTTAGGTACAAAACAAAAAGGACAAACAGTAATCCGTCATATTGTGAAATATACTAATTAAAGTCCAAGGAGGATTAGTTAGTTAGCCTGAGTTCTGGATAGAAGTTTTAGAATTCCAAATTTTCAAAGGTATGTAAAAGTTTTATTTATTACAGCTTTTCAGTTTAGTCTAGTAGAATTTATTAATTGTTATCAATTAATTGCTAAACCTTGATCCGGAAATTATGTGTGCGGCTTTGACCTCTCGGTCTCCCTTAATTGGGGGTTATCGGAGGTGGGGTCATAACATTTGGTATCAGAGCAATGGTTCTCCACTTAATTGTTAATAATTATTAAATTTTACAAACTCCATAGAACCCAAGGGAGTTATTAGAGGAGTATCCGAAAGATGGAGGTGTCTAGAAAGGGATCACGACCGGGGGCTGGCAAGATTTTCCTCCGCACCGCTAGTCAGAATACGAGGACTCTCGGACCCGTGTGACCGCCTGGCCAAAGTCTTAGGGTATGAATCAAAATAAGATACCTTTAGGACTCTCTCATCCTATTCATCCCCTCTCATCACATATTCTATTAAGGCTTTAAGAGTAGGATTCTCTCTCTCTTCCACACTCATGTGGTATGGGCACATAAGTTAAGGGTTTAAGAATCCTCCAGCAAATTAATAAAAGATATGTAATGAGATATCATTGAACATAAGTATAACTAGTTTAAATGATACACTAAAGGTTTGCTTGTTATGCTTATGTAGATGGCAAGAACCAAGACTGTGGCTTTTCCCGAGGGCTCTGGAAAACCGGGTAGGAGTGTTTGGCCTCCCAGTAAAGTAAAGGAGTCTTCTGAAAAGAGGAATAGGAACCATGAGGGTGGATCCTCTAAGAAGAGGAAGAGGCCTGAGGAAGTCACTCAAGAAGTCCCTAACCCTAACCCGGTACCATTTAGTACCCTGAACCAAGAAGAAGACCAAGGGTATGAAGAGCAGCATGTGTATGAGGAAGAAGCCCTGATGGATGAGGACCCAGTCGATGATTCAGAACCCACCATGATGATCCATACCCCTGATACCTTGTGGTTAGAGAAACAGAGGAAGTTGACAGAGGCCATTAATGCTTTGGCCCTCCGAGACATAGCTAGAGTTGAGAATGGTGAACCACACCCTGTTTGTCCACATGTGGGAGCCACCATCCTAGACTTTGTCAAGCTGAACATAGAGAAGTTCTGGGGAGAGGATAAGATAGAAGTGGTTGATAAAGCAGAAGCCTGGATACTTGCAATAGAGAATGGTTTCTGCATGCTTGAAGTTCAACCGAGCAAGAAGGTCCTCTTTGCTGCTCATCTCTTGGAAGGGGCAGCTAAGATATGGTGGGAGACCCACATCACTGGCAGAGACTTGACAGAGGAGCCCATGGCATGGGCTGATTTCAAGACGATCTTCACCGCCAGATTCGTCCGAGTCTCAGCGAAGAAGGAAAAGGAAAGGGAGTTCACCAACATGACCCAAGGAAACTCTTCTGTGGCAGACTTCGGGCATAAGTTTCGGATCCTAGAACACTTTGGGTACAAGATGGATGAAGAAAGGAGGGTGGATCACTTCATAGAGTGCCTTCACCCTACCATCAGGCCCCATGTGATGGCAAGCAAGCCAAGAACCTTCGCCGAAGCCTACAATACTGCTTTAGACATGGAGAGGACCGTGATGCCTGCCCCGTTTCCACCTAAGGGGTACTGGGTTTCACTGAAGGATCCCAAGGCCCGAGAAACAACCACAAGAAGGGTCCAGGACAACATCAAGCTAAAGGTAAACATGGAGGAAAGGGGAAACCTCGTCAGGAGAACAACCGACCTCCTTGCCGCACCTGCGGGAAGGGCCACAGTGGTGAATGTTGCTACAAGAAGAAGACTTGCTTTCGTTGCCACCAAGAAGGACATCTGCAATCCGCCTGTCCTATGCCAGAGCCCAGAGGACAAGGACCTATGGCAGCCCCACCAGCAGCGGCACCACATGTGGCAGCTCCACCTATAGCTGTAGCCCCACCTGCAGGAGAAAGAAGGCAAGCCCGGGTGTTTGCCATTGACAATGAGGAGGCTCAAGTTAATGCAAATCAGTTGATCGAGGGTAATAACCCTTAGAGTTTTTCTTTTATGTTTTAAAGTTAAGCATGTAATGGTCTAATGCATGATGAAAAACAATGTAGGCATGCTTGAAGTTATGGGACATAATGTGAAAGCTTTATTTGACTCTGGATCTACTAATACTTTCATTTCGAGAAATCTTGCAACTATGCTTTGTTTGGATATCAAGGACTTAGGATATGTCTTAGATGTTACAACCCCAAGTGGTCGAATCTTTACCTCTCTTTTGAAAACTCCAGTAATACCTATGAAATATCGAGATCATGAATTTCCTACAGACTTTATCCTTCTTGACATGAATGATTTTGATGTGATCATTGGAATGGATTGGCTTTATACTTATAGGGCCCAAATCGACTGTAGGGAAAAGAAAGTGATCATTAGGGAACCAGGTCACCCACCCTTTGTCATTAGAGGTAGGAAAGATGCCACCACTAGTTTGTATGTGTCATCCCTGAAGGCAGAAAGAATGATGAGTAAAGGTTGTCAAGCTTTCCTAGCAGTTGTTATCGAGCCCGAACCCAAGGTGCAGCCCTTAGAGGAAATAGAGGTAGTCAAGAGCTATGCAGATGTTTTTTCGGATGATCTACCCGGGATTCCTCTCGAGAGAGATGTGGATTTTTCCATAGAGCTAGCTCCAGGAACAAGCCCTATTTCCTGAGCACCCTATAGGATGGCCCCTGCTGAGTTGCTTGAGCTAAAGAAGCAATTGCAGGAATTGTTGGACAAGGGTTTTATCCACCCTAGCACATCCCCATGGGGAGCGCCGGTTCTTTTTGTAAAGAAAAAGGATGGTTCGCTCCGAATGTGCATAGACTACCGGATGATTAACCAGGCTACCATTAAGAACAAATACCCTTTACCCCGGATTGATGACTTGTTTGACCAGTTGAAATCGGCTCGAGTCTTTTCCAAGATTGACTTAAGATCGGGTTACCACCAGTTGAGAGTCAAGAGTGAGGATATCCCGAAAACCGCCTTCAGGACCCGGTATGGCCACTATGAGTTCGTGGTTATGCCTTTTGGGTTGTCCAATGCACCTAGTGTGTTCATGAACCTTATGAACAATGTGTTTCAACCCTTCCTTGACTCTTTTTGTCAAACTGTTTATAGATGACATACTAGTTTATTCTGATGACCTAGATCAACACCGAGACCACCTAAGTAAGGTCCTTGATATCTTGAGAAAGCAGAAGTTCTATGGGAAATTCTCTAAATGTGAGTTTTGGATAGACCGAGTCATGTTCCTTGGACACATCATCTCAGGAGGAACGATTGTCGTAGATCCAGCTAAAGTGTCAGCAGTTCGAGACTGGCCAGCACAGAAGAACCCCTCTGAGATACGAAGCTTCTTGGGGTTGGCAGGATATTATCGGCGCTTCATCGCAGATTTCTCAAAGACCGCCTTGCCTCTGACTATGTTGACTCGGAAATATGTAAAGTTTGTGTGGTCCGATGTTTGTGAGGCTCGTTTCCAGGAGCTGAAAGAGAAGTTGACCACTGCACCAGTTTTGACATTACCATCAGGCAATGAGGGTTTCATGATCTTCACCGATGCATCAAATATGGGACTTGGTTGTGTGTTGGAACAGAATCAGCACGTGGTTGCATATGCCTCCCGACAGCTCAAGCCAAATTAGGTGAATTACCCGACACATGACCTGGAGTTAGCTGCTATCATTCATGCATTAAAGATTTGGCGGCATTATCTATATGGTGCCACTTTTGAGATCTTCACTGACCATAAGAGCCTGAAGTATCTACTGACGTAAAAAGACTTGAACCTACGACAACGATGATGGATGGAGTACATGAAGGATTACGACTTCACCATTGCCTATCATCCAGGGAAGGCGAACGTCGTAGCTGATGCCTTAAGTCGAAAACAACTCAGGTGTGCAGCTGTTTTGTCTAGTCAGTGGAAGAGCTTAGAAGAATTGGTGGAATGGTCACCTCAACCATTGGATGATCGAGTTCGTTTGGCCAATATTCAGATACAGTCTGAGTTATTGAGTGAGATTGTCGCAGCACAGTTGGACAGTGGAGGACTTGACAAGATGAAAGGCTTGATGCAGAAGACACAGACCCGTCTTTCTTTGGGAATAGATGGAGGAATCCATTTGAGAATCGCATATGGGTTCCTGAGGATTCACTGTTGAAGGAACGTATCCTACAAGAGGCTCATGGTTCTAAGTACACGGTACACCTAGGGACTACGAAGATGTTTAAGGACATGCAGAGGTTTTTCTGGTGGCCAGGGATGAAAAGAGACATTGCAGCTTATGTAGCCAGTTGTCTTACGTGCCAAATGGTGAAGGCTGAACACCAACAACCCGGCGGACTTTTACAGTCTATAGAGATTCCAGAGTGGAAATGGGAGCAGATCACCATGGATTTCGTGGTGGGTCTACCCCGGACCAAGAGAGGTCATGATGCGATATGGGTTGTGGTAGATCGCCTTACCAAGTCAGCACACTTCCTTGCCTTAAAGACCACTGCCAAGGTGTCAGATTTAGCTGAGTTGTATATCAGAGAGATAGTACGCTTGCATGCCGTACCCGGTTCCATCATATCCGATAGAGACCCAAATTTTACTTCCAAGTTGTGGAAGCAGGTTCAAGAGGAACTAGGTACAAGGTTAAAGTTCAGTACCGCCTATCACCCCCAGACAGATGGTCAGTCAGAAAGGACGATTCAGACCTTAGAGGATCTGTTGCGAGCTTGTGTGCTCGATTGGGGTGGATCATGGGAGCAGTACCTGCCTTTAGCTGAGTTTGCCTACAATAATAGTTACCAAGCCAGTATCGGGATGCCTCCATATGAAGCTCTGTATGGGAGACCATGTCGGTCACCACTTCACTGGGATGAAGTTGGTGAAAGGACCTTATTGAGGTCAGATGAACTCCAAGTGTATGCTGATAAAGTCGCTTTAATCAGGCAAAGGCTAAAGAGGGCCCAAGACAGACAGAAGTCGTATGCTGATGCAAAGCGGACTGATGTGCATTTCGCTGTGGGAGAACATGTCTTTCTGAAAATCTGACCGCTCCGAGCTATAGCTAAAAATAGAGGAAAGTTGAGTCCCCGATACGTGGGTCTGTTTGAAGTGTTAAAACGGATTGGTGAAGCCGCATATCGTTTGGCATTACCCCCTCAATACAGTATGATGCATGATGTGTTTCACGTGTCCAATCTGAAGCGATATGTGCAAGATCCAAGCCATGTGCTGAGCATTGAACCAATTGAGCTTCAAGGAAAGTTGTCTTATCCTGAGTTGCCTTTGTGGATTCTAGATACCAAGGTAAAAGAGCTCAAAAATAAGAATATAGAGATGGTAAAGGTTCTTTGGAAGCACCATGGAGAGGATGAGGCCACATGGGAGCTGAAGACGGACATGGAAAAGGCATATCCAAATTTGTTTGTTTGATTGTTTACTTTTGAGGGCAAAATTCCTATAAGGAGGGGAGGATGTTATAACCTCATTTTTCCAATGCATGTAATGAGATTTGCAAATCTCTTCTAAATAAATAAATAAGACCAATGTGTGATTTCATGGTTTGTTTTGAATGAATTTTGTATATAATGGCCTTGCATGCTTTCTTGATGGGCCTTATTGGCCATTAAGCCCATTTGAAAGAAAAATAAAAAGAAATGAAAAAGGGAATTCCATTTAATAAAATAATACAAGGGAATAATGGAATATATAAGAAAATGAGTAAAAGTGATCAACAGGCTAAAAGATAATTTCCCATAATAGGATTTCGTGTTATAAAGGATCCTTGGGGTTCAAGGAACTCAAGATAATTAAATAATGGTGAAGGAAATAAAGAATATGTGGAAAATACTATTAAATAAGGGATAACTTGAAACTGAAGTAAAGGACTCGTTTCCTTGGGATAATGATTCCAAATTTTACACAATGATATACAAACGTGTGAATGACTTTCCTCTAAAATTTGAGGCCAAAAAGACTTATGGTTTGAGAGTTATCGAATTTCCAAGTTATCTTTAAAATGAGGATTTTCCTTGTTTTATTGGGAATATATTTCCTTTTCTGTTTAAGCGCGAGTAATGACGACCGTTAGATACTAATCCAACGGGTCAGGGATCATCATCAAAGTCCCAAGAATCGGGGACTGTAGCGCAAGTTACAGGTAGATTTTCCTAACCTCTTTCCTCATCATCAGATGGATGTGCCATCTTGGAAATACTTCCATTGCTATTAGGAGAGCATTCTGAGTCGCCCATACCCTGGTTTGGTAACCTTTCATCGCGTCGTTACAAAACGCCCAATTGGGCTGTGCACCATGACGGCAGTAGGGTTGGGGAAACCCTAAAAAGACCACCAAACCCTATAAAAAGGGTCCCTGCTAGTTCCTAACATCCTAACGCTCACGAACGACCGCCTATTAGACCCCAGTTCTCTCTCTCTCGATCAATCGTTGCTTCTCTGGCGAGAGCTCCGCCTCACTCTACCGCGAAGCCTGCAACAAGGAAGGGAGGAAGATGACTGACAGTAGTCGTCCGATCTGGGATCACCGTGATCCCCGAAGGGATCTGACGGCACTGAGACGGGGTAGGATGAGTAAAGGCGCGACTTATCGGGATTGTTGGATCAGGAATCGACGTCTGACGCCGGGGACGCACGCCATTAGTGGAGGCCTTTGACATGGAGCATCAGATCAACGCGGGACACGGCGACGCACTGATCTAACGGCCGAGGTATTTCCGATTAATACCTCTCTCTGCCCAATAATCAAATAAATGGCTTTTTCTTGATAAAACCCTAGTAATTACTAGGAATCTCGTATAGGGAAAAGTTATATATGAAAGTTGGGTAGAAAATTACAAGGAATCTATTAAAAATAATTGTAGCATCCAATTCCAATTTGTTTTACAAAAGTGCTTTAAATTGCTAGTAAAATACATTTATGTTATTTGGAAACCCTAAATATCTATAAAGGATGTTTCTTTGTAACATAATGGGTTAAGTTGTGGGTTATGAACCTATTAATGAATAATATGAGGTTTCTATTCGTTTTTGAATACCAATATGGCTAAATTAGGGTTTATGTCTATGAATGAAAGATAATGTACATGAAGACCCTAATTTAGGGTAAAAGAAGAAGGAAACCTTGTAATTTTGATAAATTGCTAAATAATGATCCTAAAATTGTTAGGACTATAAAAAGGAGATAATTTAAAGGTTCTACATGGATTTGATGAATTAGTGTTCATAGCTATTGAAAATGAAAGCAAAACCCTAATTTTCAAGAAAACCCTAAAATTGGATAGAAACCCTAAGGGACATAATGATACTAGATAAATATTAATAAAAGTAAATTTGTACTTTTATTTCAGGATTTCTGTGCCTTTGCTTGCTTACTTGGATATTCTATTTCTTCATTCTTGATTCTGTATCTGAAACTACAATAAGAGGTATGTGGTTACGTTTATGGCTATACCGCATAGTTTTCTGAGGTTTTATCGACGTTTCCCTAAATGTGTGAAATAACTGTTGGATGTTTTAATTCCTGCCTCTATAAAGTGACTATGGCTATCGATATGAGTATATATGTATGACTAGCTAGATCCGAGTCCACCCCTGTGGCTATGTCAAGGCTAAGGATAACCTAGAGCAAGGTCTAGGGTATCATGAGTCAGAAATTGGGCTACACATGTGTAGTGCCATGAGACTCTTAGCATACCATGAGTTAAGGAGTGGGCTACCCACGGGTAGAGCCATGTGACTCAGCCCTACCTATTAGGTGAAGTCATGAGGGGTAAAATGGGAATCTACCATAAGGGAGGTAGTATCCAGGTCCACTGCAGGGACAGCGCAAGGGATAGGGTACACATGGATCGTGTAGTTATACTTAAAACGTAATATTGTTTGTTAATTGATAATTTGATGCAATAATTTGTTATACATAATTGCACGATTAGTGAATCCCCCACATACCATCTTTGGCTGACCGACGCTTTGTTTGTCGGCATTTTAGGTACAAAACAAAAAGGACAAATAGTAATCCGTCATATTGTGAAATATACTAATTAAAGTCCAAGGAGGATTAGTTAGTTAGCCTGAGTTTTGGATAGAATTTTTAGAATTCCAAATTTTCAAAGGTATGTAAAAGTTTTATTTATTACAGCTTTTCAGTTTAGTCTAGTAGAATTTATTAATTGTTACCAATTAATTGCTGAACCTTGATCCGGAAATTATGTGTGCGGCTTTGACCTCTCGGTCTCCCTTAATTGGGGGTTATCAGAGGTGGGGTCATAACAAAAGATCTGCCAAAAATTATCAGGTATCTCAGATCCTCCTTGATGCCATGATGATAAAGTTGCACGGGACATAGGCATCTTTGCCTATCCTAACTGGAATATCTTCAATAATTCCTAGAGGTGTGGTGATGGTAGAGTCAGCTAACTGAATTGTCATTGTTGTGGGAAGCAAGTCGGTAAAACCTAATCGTTTCCACATGAAATAGGGCATAATGGATATGCTGGCCCCTAGGTCAGCTAATCCCTTTTTTTTTATGCATTTCCAATGCAGCATTGAATTCCGAAGGAACCTCGGTCCTTCTTCTTCTTTGGCATTTTATTGAGGATGATATCAGAGGTGGTTTGGGAAAGTTTGACGGTTTCTTGTTCCTCAATGATGTACTTCCTTGATAATAGAATTTTGAGGTATTTAGCCCAAGCCGGTACCTATGAGAGAGCATCGAGGAGCGGGATGTCGATGTAGAGTTTCTTCATCGCCTCCTTAAATTTTTGGAACCGGGTGTCCATTTTTGTTTCTCGTAATCTTTCCGGATATGGGATCCTTGGTTTATACTGCAAGATTTCTGGCTCTGTGGACACTTGTTCTTTTTCTTTGCCTTTTTCAGTCTCTACAAAATTCTCAGTTGCTAGACTTGGGCTTGCATTTGGAACAAAGACAGATGTATCATCATTATCAGGAGTGATCCTTGTAGCTTCATGAAAGACACGACCTGACCTGGTAGTGAAAGCATTCAGTTGCTCCGGTCTATTCTGGTCATGTCTTGGGTTCGACTCTGGTTAGCCAACAAAAGTGTCTGCTGGAGGTTTCAACTGGGCAGCAATTTGTGTTAATTGAGCCTCTACAGCCTTCTGTTGGGCTTGCTGATTTGCGAGCATAGTTTGTTGCGATTGTAGCATTTTCCTGATCATGGTTATCTCATCAGTGGGCTGAGAAGGGATATTTTTCTGTTGAAATTGTTGTTGTCCTTGAAGTGACTGTTGTGGCAGTGGTGCTAACTGAGCCTGCTGCAATTGTTGCAGCTGAGGGGGCAGTTGTGGGTGCAGAGGAGGATGGGTGTATTGGTAGTAAGCGGAGGGATTCCTTTGGTAGTTGGACCTTGGTAGGTTATTTCTAAGGTTCCCTTGATTCTGGTTAAAGTTGCTTTGAAATCCTGGTGGCAGTCTATTAGAAGATCCCCCCTTGCGTTTGGTGTTGTGGATTGGAAGTCCCCACAGGATTTCCATATTTGAACCCGGGGTGGTTTCTTGGTTGGCTTGGATTATAGTAGGCTTGTCCCGGTATGGAATGAATGGAGTTTACTTGCTCGGGTATCTGTTCTTTAGGTTGTTCGATAATTGGTTCATACTGTTGTTGAGGCAGTTGCATATCCATCATTACATTGTAAAGCAATCCACATGATAGCGTGGGGTGATCAGATGCGTGGCAAGCTTCACAGGTCCCCGTAGCAGCTTTAACTTGCTGACTTTGGGGGTTTTTCTTCTTATCATATTCCCCAAATGAAGCTTCGAGTGCCTGCTGCTTGTGAGTGATAGTCTTTAAAGCTTCAGCAATAGCTTTCATTTCCATTGATTCTTCAGCTTTATAAACCTTGAGGACTCCTTTACCAGATGATCGTCCCCAATTGGATTGGTTTTCAGCTCCAAGAGTGATAATCTTCCAAGCATCGTCGTAATTTTTCCTCATAAAATTTCCTCCAGATGAGGAATCCATAAATTGTTTGATGTCATCACTCACTCCCCTATAGAATGTTTCTATCAATTGATTCTGGGAGATACCGTGATGGGGGCACTTTCTTAAAAGCTCCTTAAATATTTCCCATGCTTCTGCGAGCGTTTCTCCGGGAAGTTGGGCGAAGTGGTTAATTTGTCCCCTAATTTCGTAGGTCAACGACGGAGGGAAGAACTTTTCCAGGAACTTCTCTTCCAAGGGAGCCCAGGTGGTGATGATTGGCTCCCTATCTAGAGAGTTGTACCAACTCAAGGCCCTTCCAGATAAGGTGAAGTGAAAAAGATGTAGCATTATTGCATCGAAGGCAACTCCGGCTTGCGGGACCAGTCGGCAAAGTGCATTGAATCTTTTCAAGTGGTCTATGCAGTCATCTCTAGAACTACCGGAGAATGAAATACCCTACATGATTTGAATCCATTGCGTCCGGATCTCAAAATGAGGTATGTTGATGATGGGTGTCCAGACTGGGTGGTTATCCTCATAGTTATTTGGGACGGCATAGACTAGTAGTTGCTTGTTCCTCAACTTTAACTGGGCAACCTCGTTCTCAGCTCGGATGCGAGCTTGTTCTTCAGCTCAGATCTCTGCTTGAATCTGAGCACGAGTTGGCGATGAGTTGTGCTCTCTGGGTGGCTATTGCGGCATTAACCCTTTCCATAACTAAGGAAGCCTGTCGTTGGTCTTCAGCCATTTTCCTGGCTCTTTGGCGGTTGAGTCTAATGCGGCGGTGGAAGCTTCTCTCTACCTCAGAGTCGTACTCTAGATCAGGGGAGAATCCGAGGTTATGTGATGGTTGCATACACATCTTCTACCTGAGTAGAGGAAGAAGCACACTTGTTAGATAATGCGGAAGGTGTGATGAAATCAAGAAGATATGGAGTAATGTTTAAAGAAAAGTGAAAAACCCTAACCAACTAACAAGATGGTAAATGAAATTAAAACGTTCTGTTGTCCCCGGCAACGGTGCCAATTTTTTGATGGAGCTTCCACTTACGTGGAATTGTGTGTACCACTAAAAATCCTAAAGATGGTAAGTCTTTCAGTTTAGCCTTGCTTATACTAGATTGAGAACTCCACTCACGTATGCTAAGATACGTGGAAGTCTTATCGTAGAATAGTTAAGGGTCGAATCCACGGGACAACGGTCTTGTTGTGAGCAATAAGATGAAAAACGTTAGAACTTCACTTAATCTCTTAATAGTAGGTACTTAGATCAAAAGGTTGGTTTGGTGGTATTTAAACTAAGAGCAAGTAAAGTAAAGCAAGTAAATTTAAGGATGTTAAACAATGATAAGAAGTCACTAGGGTGTGATCGGTTTTCACCGCCACTACACATGGATCAAGACATGCAAAATAAAACATAACTTGCAACAAGAGTTTAGTCAGCTAGTATCTTTGTAGACTTAGTTTCCTTTCGGAGAACTAACTACGAGAAGTGCGGGAATGTTGCAAAGTCAGCCATCCCCGAACGAATGGTCAACTACTTTGCATCATTCCCTTCACAAAGTGTGATCCTCGACTCACCAAGGTTGTACTTTTATACGTCAATTGATTCCATTTCATAGTATGAAAGTACAACGATGGAAGTGAGTTTACTCCACTTCTTGAAATACACTCCTAGATACCGAAACAGATGCATGGTGGATACATGCACCAAGAACCAACATTCAAACGAGTTTCGAATCTAGTGGTACAAACGTAGACAATTCATACCAAAAGATAAAAGATAACACAAGTTGGTGATCAAGTAACAAGCATTCATTAAACGTTTGATGTCGAACTGAAAAGATAGTATCTCTATATTGCAAACTTATGGATTACATTACATGAAATGAAAACATGGGTAGCGGGGCTACTCCCCGCACCCTAGTGAGAGAGAGACTACTCGCTCATAGCTAGGACAAGGAAGGAGGCAAGAAGAGAGAGAGAGTGTCATCCCCACAAAGGAGAGAGGAAAGTCAACCCCTTGGAGAGAGAGAGAGAGATGATCTTCTAGCTTCATAGGTTGCTTGATGACGAGGTCCCCTCTTCCCACCTTCTTTGGTGGAGAGAGAGAAAGCATCTTCAAGATGGAGTGTGAATCTTAGACCGGCAGCCCCTGGGCGGAGGATAGAAATTGGATTTTCTCTGGAGTGATAGAGGCAGCCTCTGGACGTCTGAAAACTTGATGTCCTTGGGAGGAGCCCTTGGGTCTTATTTATAGGCCTTAAGTGAAGTCCAAACGGTTGGGACAATTTTGGGTCCAAACAGTCTTGAAGACCGTTTGGACCCCAAGACCGTTTGGACCCCGAGACCATTTGGACTCCATGCGGTCTTGAGATCGTATGACTCCGTGCGGTCTTGAGATCGTATGTCTCCATGCAGTCTAGAGACCGTTTGGCTTCATGTGGTCTTGAGACTCTTTGGCTTCATGCGGTCTTGAGACAGTTTGGCTTCATGCGGTCTTCAGACCGGTTGGCTTCATGCGGTCTTGGGACCGGTTGGCTTCATGCGGTCTTGAGACCGTTTGGCTTCATGCGGTCTTGAGACCGTTTGGCTTCATGCGGTCTTGAGACCGTTTGGCTTCATGCAGTCTTGAGACCGGTTGGCTTCATGCGGTCTTGAGACCGGTTGACTCCATGCGGTCTTGAGATCATATGATTCCATGCGGTCTTGGGACCGCTTGAGTCTTTTGTGATTTTTTGTGTCTTTTTCTGTAAATAAAAGGGAGAAAAGTTAATCTAGCAGTATGTTTGCAACAAAATAGAATAGTTAGAGATTTTATCTACTTTATCTGAGAAAGAGTGTGGAAAACTGAAGAATATTACTAAGATAACATCACAAAATTGGAGGTTATCAGACTTCTATCTACAAGACATGACAAACAGTACACTCAACTTAAGTTGTCACTACTGCCTCAGCTATTATTCCTCCTCTGCCAAAATATCTGATCCTAGAGTTGTAGTAATTTTTTCTCATCTACTTTATTTAGATCATAGTTAAGGAATTTGATCACCCACAGTGACTTATGATCCAAGTCTACAAGTAAGAGATAGGATTTTCCATAGACTAGTTTGAATGGAGTTGTCGCAATTGGAGTCTTAAAAGTCATCTTGTACGCCCATGGTGCATTATCTAGATTTAGTACCCAATCCTTACTTGAGTTGGAGACAGTCTTTTCTAGAATAGCTTATAGTTGTCTATTAGAGATCTCCATCTTACGTGATGTTTGAGGATGATAAGGTGTGGACACTTTGTTCTTCACTCCATATTTGCTAAGTAGGTTGTTGAAGTTTCTTTCATTGAAGTGGTTTCCACCATTAGATATTATCGCTCTCAGAACTTCAAACCTAGGAAAAAAATTGTCTTATAGAAAAGCTTTATCATGGACTTGGAATCTGGTGATTGAGTGGGGATTTCCTCCACTCATCTGGATACATAGTCACATGCTACTATGATGAACTTGTATCTACATGAGGATGGAAAATGGCCCATATAATATATGCCCCACACATCAAAGACTTCTATCTCCAGGATTGAATTCAATGGCATTTCATCTTGCTTTAAAATCCCTCCAGCTCGTTGACACTTATCACAAGCTTTCACAAATGTGTGCACTTCACAAAATAGACTCAGTCAATAGGAACATGCTTGAAGAATCTTGGTTGCAGTCTTATCTACAAAAAGTGTCCCCCATAGGGGGAGGAATGACAATCTAAAATCACACTTGCAATCTCTTCATTAGGAATGCATCTCCTAATAAGCCCATCTACACATTGCTTAAAAAATAGGGGATCATCCCAATGATAGAACTTAACATCATGAAGGAACTTTTTCTTATGGTTGTATGCGAAATTAGGAGAAAGGCATCCAATGGCTAGATAATTTGCAAAATTAGTAAACCATGGAATATCAAGAGAGTTCAATACATACAACTTCTCAAAAGGCAAATTGTCATCAATTAGAAACTTGTCTTTAGCACTGATTGATAGACGTGAGAGGTGATCAGCTACATTATTTTTTGTCCCTTTCTTATCTTTGATTTCCAAGTCAAACTCTTCTAATAGCAGTATCTTGCGAATGAGGTGAGGTTTGACCTTTTTTTAATAATAAGGTACCTTATTGCAGCATGATCTGTGTATACAATGACCTAGGAACCCACTAGGTATTGTCTGGACTTGTCAAAGGCATAGACTATGGTAAGCATCTCCTTCTCAGTAGTGGCATAGTTGATTTGTGCATCATCTAAGGTCTTACTTGCATGGTGTTTGGTGTGGAGTTTGTTGTCTTTTCTTTGTCCCAAAATTGCTCTTATAGTGTAGTTTCTTGCATCACACATTATTTCAAAAGGAGAACTCCAATCTGGTGGCTAGATGATGGGAGCTGAAACTAGAACACCTTTTAATCTTCGGAAATCTATTTGGCAATCATCATCAAACACGAACTTAGCATCTTTGTCTAGAAAGGAGCATAAAGGCTTTGCAATATTTGAAAATTCTTGTATGAATCTTGTGTAGAAACATACATGTCTCAAGAAGCTTGAATTGCTTTCACAATGGTTGGAGTTGACATATTTTCAATAGCCTCCACTTTAGCTTTATAGTTCAATTCCCCTACTTAAAATAGCATGGCCTAGTACAACCCATGTCTGCACCATAAAGTGGTACTTCTCCCAATTAAGCACGAGGTTGACTTGTTGGCATCTCTGTAAAACTTTAGTTAGATTCAATAAACAATCATTAAAAGAATTGACATAAACACTAAAGTCATCCATAAATATTTCCATAATTTTTTCAATGTGATCAAAGAATATAGCCATCATACACCTTTGGAGTGTGGTGGGAGCATTACAAAGCCCAAAAAGGGCATCTACCTATAAGCATAAGTTCCATAGATGCATGTAAAAGTGGTCTTTTCTTGATCGGGTGGGTAGATGGGAATCTAAAAGAACCCATTGTACCCATCAAGATAGCTAAAGTATGACTGATGGGCAAGACTTTCTAACATCAAGTCAATACAAGGTAAGGGGAAATTATCCTTTCTTGTGGCTTTATTCAATTTCCTATAATCAATGCACATTTGCCATCCAGTGACGATTCTTATTTGTATTAATTCATTATTTTCCCCTTTAATTATAGTTTTTCCTCCTTTCTTGGGTAAAACATTTATAGGGCTCACCCAAGGACTATCACTTATTGGATATATAATTTCAACATCTTTAAGTTTGAAAATTCCTTTTTTACAACTTCCATCATATTTTGGTTTAGTCTTCTTAGAGGGTCTACGCAAGGTTTGGCATTTTATTTGCATATAGATAGATTGGTGAATTCATTTGACATCATCAATTGAGTACCCTATCACATCTTTATAGATCTTAAGTTCATTTAAAAGATTTTCTTCTTGCTCTTTATTCAATTCCACATTTATTATAACTGGAGAGGTAGAGTTTGGGCCTAAGAAAGCGTACCTCAACCCCAAAGGGAGAGGTTTTAATTCTATCTATTTATTTGTAGGAGTGGTGTTTCTTTCCTCATTCTTCTTTGATTCTTCCTTGCTTGGTGGAATCTTCAAGGTTTCAAAAATTTCCTCATTGAAAGTGGCTTTTGTATCTTCTTCCTTAGGATCATCAAGAATAGTCTCAACATAATTCGTTTCATCCTCAAGTAGCGTATCAATAGTATCTATCAGACAAAGGTAATCCTTAGAGTTGGGTACCTTTATGGCATCATAAATAGAGAATACAAGTTCTTCATCTCCAACTCTAACAGTGAGTTTTCCTTCTCTAACATCAATAAGATAACCTACAGTACATAGGAAAGGTCTTCCAAAGAGGACCGGGTTGGCTGGGTCCTCACGCATGTCTAAGACCACAAAGTCACAAGGAATGAAAAACTTCCATGTTTGTATTGGGATGCCTTCAATCACTCCTCTCAGATATTTGATTGAGAGATTTGCCAGCTGAATCATCATTGACGTTGGTTTCAAGTCTCCCAAGTCCAGCTTTTCCTGTAAAGAAATAGGAATCAAGTTGATGCTAGCTCTAAGATCAACAAGGTATTTATCAAAAGTAGAGTCTCCAATCTTGCAAGGGAGAGTGAAAGCACCTTAATCATCTAGTTTTTCAGGCATAGGATTCTGGATGATATAGCTTAGACTTTCACATAACATAATAGTTTTGTCTTAACCAGATCTCCTTTTCTTTGTTAGGATGTCTTTCAAGAACTTAGCATAAGATGAAATTTTAGCTATGACTTCAACTAGAGGTATATTCACATACAACTTGTTCAAAATTTCCATAAACTTATTGAACTCAACATCATCTTTGGTATTTGAAAACCTGTGAGGGAAAGGAGCATTAGGCTTGCTAGAAGAATCACCTTGATGTAGATTTCCAGTAGATTTCTTTCTTTGATTTTCAATAGTCTCCTCAATAGTGGTGTCAACAACTTCTTCAAATTTCCTCTTGGAAGGCGGTGTAGACCCTCCTATGATTGTCTGACTCCTTAGTCATGAATTTCCAAGTCTCCTTAGGATTGATAACCGGTTGACTGGCAAAGAACCTGAAGGTGGTCCTTGGTTGGCTAAAGCTTGTTGAGCTATTTGGTTCTCCAACATCTTGGTGTGGGTGACAAACCCATAAACTTTAGAAGACAGTTGTGTGATGGCATCCTTTAAGAGATTTCCATGTGACTGGAACTCATCGTTCTACTAAATCTATGTAGTCACAAAAGTCTCAAGGAGACTTTCAAAGCTAGATTTTTATGGTGGTTGAGTCATTTGTTGAAGTTGATTGAATTTTATGTTGTTGTTGTTATATTCCAAAGGTTGTTTGCATATGGCATTCATGGGTTGGATATTGCTCATAGGTCTTTGACCTTGAGCTTGACCTTGCTACTACTGGTTCTGTGAGTTGTTGTTCTTTTTAGAAAAGTTTGGATGGTCTCCCCATCCTGGATTGTAGGTCTCTGAGAAAGGATTGTAGGCTTGTTTGTTGTTGAAGTTTCATACGACATTGATCTGCTTCGGCGTCTCAGTGGAATTCATCTGGGTGCAAAACAAGAACAAGAGTTTTGGCCAGATGCTCCACATGCCACACACACTTACTCTACTGCTTGAATAGAATGAGTGGTAGAAAGATCTAGAAGGGGTGAATAGATATTTTTGATAATTTAAAGATAATTAAAACACTCAACCAAAGAACGAGGAGGAAACAAGTAAGACACTTTTTTTAGAGTGGTTCGAACCTTTAAATTCAAAGGTTGTCAGTCCACTACCCAATTGTCTCCAATTGGGATTTTGAAAGTGATTAATTTTATTTACCTCACAAGGATGTTACAATAAAATACAATCACCTTCCTTGAACTATCCTTCTCCTAGAAGTATCCTCAACCTCCCTGAAGCAGCCTTCTTTGAAGTAATTCCAAGCCTTTAGATCAGCCTTCTCCTCCTAGAAGTAGCTCCACCACCTTGAGATAGCCTTCCTTTAGAAGTAGCCTCTGCCTCCCTTGAAGCAGCCTTCCTTGAAGTAATCTCAAACACCTCTTGAAGAAGCCTTCACCACCAAGAAGTAGCTTCAATCAAGCTCCCTCAAGCAGCCTCCACAATCTTGAACTAGCTAAGGAGCACAAGTAGCTTTAACTTGTGAAGGGGGATTGGAAGAAGGAAATACAACAACTGAGTATAGCGATTTGATCCTATATCAAGCGTTTGGATCTCCTATCCAATTAAGATGGGCGTGGCTAGCTATATGTGGTGGCTAGGAGATTGTAGATATAGGACAACTCTAGAGCACAAGGAAGAAGATAGCAAGTGAATCTTAGCTTTGTTTCTCTCAATAGTGAATGCTCAAGTGTAGCTTAGGTGTTTTAGGTGTCCTAAGGCCTCTCCTATTTATAAGAATGGTTTGAAAGTGTCTAGGGACGTTTTAGGGAGTCTCTAGGGTATTCTTAGTGCTTAACTAGTCGTTAAGTAAAAAGTAGTTGGGTTGCAACGACTAAAATTTTGTTAAATACGAAGTTTCTAGAACTTTTCTCGGTCGATAATATTCTCGACTGGATGACTCTCAGTCCACAATATTGTCGACCAGATGACAGTCTAGATTCAGTTGGATATATGTTTGTTTCTCTCTTGTTTATACCTATTACAATAGTTATATTTTAGGCAACAATATCGTCGACCCAGAAGGACTTTTTGGGAGGATTTGCAATGTATGTGAGGTCCTACTGATGACTCATATGAAACCTATCAACCCTAAAGTCTTCATGTGAGTGTAAGATAGGGTTTTATGTGGATAGGGAAAATATAACACTTGATTTACATGATATTTAAGTACTTGTACATTATATCTTTATACAAGTATTTACATTTGAGTACAATCATGAAAACATAAAAAATTGAGCGTATTTGATCTTCAATTCGTGTTGATCTTCAATTATCCATTTAGTATGATCTCCTTATTTCCTTGAACCCTAAAATACTCAAGTAGCATGTTAGATCCACAGGAATGAAATGTTTGTCATCATCAAAACAAAGGGTATGCTAATGTCCAGTTTAGCCAACAATCTCCCCCTTTTTGAAGATGACAAACATTCCTAAAACAT
The DNA here is from genome assembly GCA_963693085.1 of Alisma plantago-aquatica. Taxonomy (NCBI): domain Eukaryota; kingdom Viridiplantae; phylum Streptophyta; class Magnoliopsida; order Alismatales; family Alismataceae; genus Alisma; species Alisma plantago-aquatica. The sequence goes on along the minus strand of OY856412.1, from coordinate 658,519,218 downwards.
AAGCAAAATGTTTGAAATGAAATGAGTTTCATACATGTGATGTACCTGAGATTAATAGAATCATTTGTTCTCATAAAATGTGTCTAATATACCTAAAGAGATATGGAACATGATATCCATCTCTTAAGTCAATGTAGCACCAATTAATGTCAAGCCAAGAGATCATAAAAACTCATGATAAGATTTTACTTTATTTTGCTTTATTTTATTTCCCCCCCTTTGTCATTTCAAAAATATAATCATAGATGTAAGTCAATAAGGCTCCCCCTTAATTTTTTACTTCAAAAAGAATGTAAAAATTAGTCACAATTCAAAAACCAAGATTAATTTCTAAACCATTTGCAAGGGATGTTAAGTCCTTAAATGGTATGAGATTCCTTTAGGCTCATAGTGAAATCAAAAAATGTATCTCTAACCAAATATAAGGGATGTTAATCCCAACTTGGTGTAGAGAATCCAATTAAGAGCAAGATCAAATATATACATTATATCCAAGAATTTTTGTGAGTTCCCCCTTAATCTCACAACAAAAGTGAGCTTAAAAATACTAAGGTATTTTAAATCATGACCAGATTTAAAATCAATTGATTAAGTAAGACTATGAGTCAATTTTTGTAAGAAATCTTGTCTAGCACTATCTTCAAAATTTATATTATTCTAAGTATTTAACATGATGAGAAAATTATAGATTTAATATACCAATGTTGGGTGCAAGTGAATGATTTGATTTATGAACAAGCATTTTTATCAGGCTTAGTTTTGGTCGAACTCCTTTCCGGTCGAGAGGGATTTCTACAGATTTCCAATTAATGCAGCTTTGTCTAAAATGAACCAATATATAACATTTTATTGACATAAATGGCCAGTCAACTTCTTTTTGTATGCATATTTATCTTGTTTCAAGTCGTGAGTTTAAGCAACAAAGATTTCTTCCTTTATGATTTTATTATTAAGAAGACAAAATTTACATCTTGTGGAGAGTTTGTTGTCCTTATGATTGGCTAGAGTTAAATAATAGATGAACGACCTCAAGTCTATTCATAGATACATAAGTCATATTAAAGTCTATTTTCTCTCATTATATCCTAGCTTTATCATGCCCATTTAGTTCCAATGAATGTTTTTCCTTTCAGTCTAGGAACTGAATCTAATGCATTATTCTCAATAAGTAATTGTCCAATAATTAAATCTTTTAGGAGATACGACTAAGTCTTCAGTTCGTTGGATATAATCATCATTTATTCTACATTTCTTTTAGATGTAGACTTATAAATCCTATATGCTTTACTAGATGTGGAGTATTCCAAGATAAGTCCTTTTTTGTTTTAAGATTGAATTCATCTTTTGTTGAAGAGAAGGCAACAATTTTTACCACATATAGATAAGATTCAATTGAGTTCTAGTGAAACAAAGTTTTATTTTGAAAAGAGATCTTACTTTATATTACTAACAATCTTAGATTGATCAAAAGAAAGTTTAAGTAATGATTATATTCTAGGCAACTTTCTTGCATGAACAATATATCCATTCCATAAACAATACATTATTTGCAAATAGTATCCATATAGTTAAGATGTTTAACAATTATTTTTCCTTTATCAATAACTTTGATGTTTTTGTATGAATCATAACCATTGTCATTGCACTTATGATATAGTTCTTTGACAAATAACACATTTAAAATGTGTATTGACATTAACTATGACAACAGTTTTACCTTTTAAATTTTACCTTTCCTTCAAGTGTATAAAAGGCCTTCTTGTCTCAATTTCTATAGACCATCCAAACATGCAAAGTAGAAAAGTTTTGGTACCCATATAGTGGTCCTTTTGGTTATGAATGATTTTCATTATTTTGAGTATATATGAATCGGAATGAAAAGTATTTTATAACCGTCAAGTATTTATTCAAGTAAATGATTTTAATAACAACAATTTCAGACAGAACTATTCTCGGTCAAACTTTCCTTCAATCAGAAGAATTCTCGATCAAACTATTTGTCAACTTAGAAAATTTTCCATTAAAACAATATTGACAAAACTACCTTAGGTCAAACTTTTCTTCGACCGAAAGAGATCTCATTTGAGCTTTTTGTCGATCAAGATAAAGTTCAGTGCAATTTCAGTAAATTTAACATTTCTAATATAAACATATCATCCCATTATTTTTTGATATCGCAATTAATCAAACAAAATATACAAAGATATACAAGTTCAGGCTTAATTCAGTTGAGATAAGACATTATAAATTTTAAGGTGAAGCTTAGGTCAAATCTCAACTAATATGTCCAACATTTCTAAGTTGGGATTTTTGGAACCCAAACCAAGTCAATCCTTTTTCTTGTATGGACAAGAGATTGAATAATGTCCAAGATGTAAATAGTAATGACAGAAAATAGAATCAATTTCATTTCTCTTCTTAGCTAGATTGTCTTTAGGCACAAACATGACCTTGGTTTTGGGTTTCTGTGTTTTTCTAGTTCTCGACTTTTGGAAGGATTTCTCTTTAGGTACATAGCCTAGTCCTCTCCTCCCAATTTGACTAGTTGAGCTTTCTAGGATTTTATCAAGAATGTCATTATTTTTCAAGCTACTAATTTCTTTTTGCAACTTCTCAATTTCATCCATTTTCCTTTTAATGTGTAACTTTTCTTGATCTAAATTGGATAACAAACTATCTCTTTCTTAGACAATAACATCATAATCCAAATGAATATATATAATAGGTTGAGTTTGAAGATCATTCATTTTAGTAATCAATTCTACCTTTTCTTAACAAAGAAAATTATTGTTGGTTTCTAGAGCAAACAACTTGATATTGTAATCATTAATAGATGATTTTAAAGTAGCTTTTTTAGACATATGACTTTCTTTTTCAAAAGTAAGATCATTCAATTTAGCGTATAAATATTCATTAGTTTTTGTAAGACTTTTTAATTTCCTTTTACAATCAAGATATTTATCATGTAATTCTTCAATACTAGTGACTAACTCTTCTTTAGATAAATCAAGAAGACTTACCTCATTTTCTTCTTCACTGGTTGTTGCAATGAAAAAACTTACCTTGTCTTCTGTAGTCATGAGATATTCTACTTCTTCTTCACTCTTGCTATAATCGCTTGAGCCATCCCAACCTACTTTGTAGGCCTTTTCTTTCTTCTTGAGAGAAGATTTATTTCCCTTCTTGACTTTGGGACACTCATTTTTTAAATGTTCTTTCTTGCCACATTCAAAGCACCTAATGGAAGTAGAGGAAGAAACACAAGGATTTTTGTTAGTTTTAAATCTTATATATCATTTACCATTTATAATGAGCGCATACTCTTCACTATCTTCTTCACTTGTTTCATTACTTTCTTTGGTTGCTACCTTAAAGGTAATGTCCTTCCTTATCTCCTTCTTGTGTTCGGATGCCAATCTTTCTTCTTCTTTAAGAGTGACTTCATGAGTCTCTAAATTTCCAATTATATGATCCATCCTCATTGTGGTGAGATCATTAGCTTCTTCAATGGCCAAATCACATAAGTTCCTTCAAGGTTGAGGTTGTGAAGTACATCGTCCCCCATTCTTCAAGACATGTTATGGCTCCTTGAAGACTTGCTTTGATACCAATTGAAAGATATAAAGGGGGGTGAATAAATCTTTTTGATAATTTAAAGATAATTAAAACACTCAACCAAAGAAGGAGGAGGAAACAAGGAAGACACCTCTATTTAGAGTGGTTCCAACCTTTATATTCAAAGGTTGTCAGTCCACTACCCAATTGTCTCCAATTAGGATTTTAAAAGTGATTAATTTTATTTACCTCGCAAGGATGTTACAATAAAATACAATCACCTTCCTTGAAGTAGCCTTAACCTCCTTGAATCAGCCTTCTTTGAAGTAACTCCAAGCATTTAGAACAACCTTCTCCTCGTAGAAGTAGCTCCACCATGTTGAGATAGCCTTCCTTTACAAGTAGCCTCAACCTCCCTTGAAGTAGACTTCCTTGAAGTAATCTCAAGCACCTCTTTAGGAAGCCTTCTCCACCAAGAAGTAGCTTCAACCAAGATCCCTCAAGCAGCCTCCACAATCTTGTAGTAGTCAAGGAACACAAGTAGCTTTAACATGTGAAGGGGGATTGGAAGAAGGAAATACAACAATTGAGTATAGCGCTTTGATCCTATATCAAGATTTTGGATCTCCTATCCACTTAATATGGACGTGGCTATATGTGGTCGCTAGGAGACTATATCTATAGGACAACTCTAGAGCACAAGGAAGAAGATAGCAAGTGAATCTTACCTTAATTGCTCTCAATAGTGAATACTCAAGAGTAGCTTAGGTGTTTTAGGTGTCCTAAGGCCTCTCCTATTTATAGGAATACTATACAAGTGTCTAGGGATGTTTTAGGGAGTCTCAAGAGCTTAGTGCTTAACTAGTTGTTAAGTAGAAAGTAGTTGGGTTACAACGGCTAAAAATGTTTGCTATATGTGAAGTTTCTAGAACTTTTCTCGATCGACAATATTGTCGACGGGATGACTGTCGGTCCACAATATTGTCAACTGAATGACTGTCTGGGTTCAGCTAGATATATATCTATTTATCTCTTGTTTAGACCTATTACAATGGCTATATCTCTGTCTACAATATTGTCGACTGAGAAGGACTTTTTGGAAAGATTTCCAATGTATGTGAGGTCCTATTGACGACTCATATGAAACCTATCAACCCTAAAGTCTTCATATGAGTGTAAGATAGGGTTTTGGGTGGATAGGGAAAATATAACGCTTGATTTACATGATATCTAAGTACTTGTGCATTATATCATTGTACAAGTATTTACATTTGAGCAAAATCATGACAACATAAATAATTGAGCGTATTTGATCTTCAATTTGTGTTGATCTTCAATTATCCACTTAGTATGATCTCCTTAATTCCTTGAACCCTAAAATACTCAAGTAGCAGGTTAGATCCATAAGAAGGAAATGTTTCTCATCATCAAAACAAAGGGTATGCTAATGTTCAATTTAGCCAACTGTAGTTAGATTTTCAAACTTTTGAGTCAAGGTGTCAAGTTTGGCTGCAATCAGATCTACAACGTCTACAGTGTGCTTCCCTCTAGATTTCTCACTTGAGCTGGTGGAAGATAAAGGCTAATTGATCCTTTCAGAACTCCACTGGCTGTGGTTGAGTGCCATATCTTCAATAATGGCATAGGCTTGACTACAGGACTTGTTCATTAGGGCTCCATTTGTAGTGGAATCAATGGAAATACGGGTGTTGTAGAATAGCTCGTTATAGAAAGTTTGCAGTAGAAACCATTTAGTCAGACTATGATGAGGACAAAGTCATTATAGATCCTTAAATCTCTCCCAGGTTTCATTAAGTGTCTCACCTTCTTGTTGCTTGAAATTGGTGATTTGGTTCCTCAGTTGGTTGTCTTTCTAGGAGGGAAATACATAGTAAGAAAATCATTTAGCAACTCATCCTAACTCTTAATGGAAAAGTTGGGCAATGAAGAGATCCATGCCTTGGCTCAACCTGATAGGGTGAACAAAAATAGGAGTAGACACACTCCTTCAGCTAGAACACCATTGATCTTGAAGGTCTTCATGCAATACAAAAACTTTATTAAGTGAAGATTTGGATCTTCCATAGGAGTTCCTCCAAAGCAGTTCTATTGGATCATATGCATGACTATAGGGTTGATGGAGAAGTTATTGGCTTCTATTGCAGGATGATCAATGGCTCCACAAACATTGATGGTAGTCGGCACAATGAAATATTTTAGCGGATGGTTGTCCTCCATCTCCAGTTCTTGAAGAGGATTGCGTGAAGGTTGTGATTCCTCCATACTGGAAGAGTTATCACTCCTACTTTCTCTCCTACGGCTACTGAAGGTTTGCTCTATTTCTAGGTCTAGGAAGATTGATGGCTGTAGACCCCTCTTAGAGTGACGCATGGAACTTGAAAAGGAAAAATTGAGTGAGAATCACAAAACCAAAGAGGTACCATGATATGGGAAATGGAAATGATGACTTAGTCTCAAGTACTTGTTAATTCTCTTACTCTAACTAGAGTTACCATAGCTCCTCGGCAACAGAATCAAAAGCTTGTTGGAGATTTAAAAGAAAGACTCAAGTCATTAATCACCCACAAGTGCACGGGTTCAATTGTAGTCGAGTGTCGAACACAAGGAGCTAGGTTATCAAGGCACACAATTGTTAACTTTCATTAATCTAAGTCGAGTTATAAAGGTTAAGTTTGATCACAAAGCTAAAAGATGATTAAACAACAAACGAGCTTAAATTAAAGGTTGAATTCACAATTTTAGAGTCTTGGACATTAGATTTCACTACCACACCATCATATCATATGCAACTACCAAATTAACACATGCCATTAACTTGGAAGGAGGTTGTCATCATCATGTGCCTCCCAGCGACATGAGATGGTTCTCATCTTTGCATAACATTTCCATGTATATGCTTAGATTTGAACACAACCTTGAACCCTCACTATCCACCATCCACTCCCATGGCTAAGAGTATATTGACATGAATCCTACTCTGCTTAGTCCATCATACATCCTCCCAAAAAGCACAACAAAGCATAAAACATATATAATAGGTGGCCAGCCCAAAATACAAGCAATAAAGTAGCATAGGCATCCATGGAGAAGCAAATTAACTAGCATTCAGTATAAATTTCAAGTTCACATAAGTGACAACATAGGAGTTACTATCCCATGCCCAAGAAGAAGGTTCTACACGTACATAATGGAGAGACACATGCACATTGCAGACTTTTTAGAGTTTTGCATAGTTAAAGAGAAGTAAAAGCTAAAGGAACCAAAGATGAAGTCAAGGGGAAGTATATCTCCAGTTAGAGGATGAAATTCCACCCTTGGAACTACTTCATCTTGGAGAATCCTCTCTCCCAAGAAGCTTGAGTGAGAAGAAAATCTCTCATACCTCTTGAAGAAGAAATGTTGAATAATGAAGGTTGTTTTCAAAGAATCCTCTTCTTCCTCCCCAAATTCTCCCTCCTCTTGATCTACAACTTTGCTTAAATGAAATACATATCAAAATGATGAGTGATAACCTCCTCAAGTGGTTGGACTCACTTTTAAAATGAGGGGTGGTTGCTACTGAAATTTGCAGAAAACTGATGGAGACAGGACGTGTTGTTGTGGAGACATGTCGTGTGTTGTTGGGTAACTGGTTGCTGAACTGCATCCTCACGATAAGTACATGACGTGTCTCCACTAGGGACATGCCATATAACCTATACTAGAGTCAACAAGGTGAAGTCGACCTTTGGATTGTGAGGACACGCCATGTCTTAATAAGGATGTGTCGTATCTTTTGCTATGTAGTTTGGGCACCAAGGTTGATAGAAACTTACACACCCATGTGTTAAATAACATATAGTGTGTTCTTTGTTACGTGAGCTTTTTCTGGAAAGATACATGTCGTGTCTTAATAAAGATACATTGTGTATGGTGTTATTTCTTCAGGATGAACTCTAAATCTGCTGCATATCAAAAGGAGGTCCAACTGAGGTCAGATTTGGGTTGGACTATATTCAATTTGTCATTTTCAACATGTGCATGTGATCAACATCATGCAACAAGTAAAATAACTAAAAGATGGCAAGATAAATATGATTAGAGGCTAAATGGGTGGTAAAATGAACTGATTTGTGTGTGAATGTGTGCAAAAAGTAGATAGGAAATGTGCAGATCAATACACTATCACAATGGTCCCCGAGTAGGGGCAGAGACCGCATTTTACCACTGAAAGTAGCTTGCAGTGGGCGTTCATGCTTTAAATATTTGTAGACACTATATTTATGGAGCGAAGTATCAGATCTTCACCGACCATAAGAATTTGTAGTGTATCTTAAAGAAGCAGGAGTTGAATATGAGGCAGAGGAGATTGATGGAGCTGATTAAAGACTGTGATTTCACCATAGACTACCATCTAGGCAAGGTGAATGTGGTAGTTGATGCATTGAGTAGGAAGTCATCATCAACATCATCTGAAGACAATGCATGGTTGTATTCCTTGGTGTGCTATAAATGAGACATGTTAGTGTCTCTTTTCCAGATGAATGTAGAGCTACAAGCTTCTTTGTTGGCGAGTTTATTGGACAAAATTACAAGTCAAACCTATTTTGAGATAGTAGATCCATGATGTAAGGACCCTGACCTTCGTTTTGGGCTTACCCTATTTGGTTTGCCTAAACCTAGTGCTTGGTTGCTTGCTAACCATCTCTAGTGATGATTAGGGTTTGCATGTGCTTAGTCGAGAGTTGGAGGTGCTACTTGCAAAATAACCTAAGATAGGGTTGAAGAGCAAGTATGTCACCTTGAGAGATGTATTTCTCTCTCTTTGCTTCCTCTAGGGTTGAGAGGAAGGTTTGGGTTCGTGCCTTGGGTTGTCTTGGGCTTGGTTGAGCTCATTTGGGCCTTGTTTTCCCTTGTTTGGGCCTTGCCTTGCTTGGTTGAGCCATGTATCAGGCAAGGATGCTTTGTATCGGCCATGGGGTATCGCCCATGGGGGTGTGTCAGCCTTGGAGGTGTAGTGTGTCATCCTTTGACCTTTTTTGACCTTCTTGCCTTGGTTGTGTCACCCTAGCTTGGACATGTGGTCGATCCTTGGTTGAGTTGTGGCATGGCATGTGCATGTGTTTTGCAAGGTGGTGGAACGTGTGGACAAGTGTCCCTTGGTAAGGTGACACCTTGCCTTGGTCTAACCTTGACCCCCATCTATATATGCCTTGCCTTTATCTTCCTTAGGAACCCTTTAGCTCTTTGTTGCTCCTCTCTTCCTTGGTGCACGATACACCTCTCCCTTGCAACCTTGGTGGCTAATCCCCTTGATGGAGTTCTTCTTCTTCTTCCCTTAGCTTGGTGGCCGAACCCTAGGTGGGTCTTGTTCTTTGGTAAGCATCTTCCCTCTCTCCTTAACATCTTCTTCTCCATCTTGCCTACTCTTCGGCCATGTTGGTTATGCTTCTTGTTCCTTTTACTGAGGTGGCCGAAGTAGTGTGCTTGGATCTAGGAGCTTGAAGCCTGGAGCTTTGGAGCTTGAGGAGTTTGCTTAAGGATGGTTACATAACTTTTAACCCTAGCTATACTACTTTCCCTATGTTGCATGTTTCCTATATGTTGACAATCGGCCATGCATGTATGTTTCTTTCCCTAGAACATGTTGTTGATCTTATGGATTTTATGAGCATGATGTTGTCGATGTTGTTGATGGGTTATATGACTTTACACCTAGTTGGCCGAACCATAGTTGAGGTTTAATTTGGTATCAACACTCCTTTCTCTCTTTGGTCTAGAGAAGTGAGTTTGAGCTCTAGTAATGTGGGCAATACCCCTCTCTCGTTTAAGTTGAGAGGTGAGCTTATATTCTAGTTGCTTTGGCAATACCCTCCTCTCACCATGGATTTGAGAGGTGAGCTTTTGATGACCTATGTTGAGGTTGGATCCTTGTGGTTGCCCGATTTGTGAAAGAGGTTGTGCAACACCCCTCTCCCTTGGTTGTTGAGAGGTGAACCGGCCTTATTGATCAACTAGGGTTTGGTGCCCTTGTGCTTGAGGTTGAAGATGACCTTGTTGGGTTGTGTCTTGTATGATATGACTTTGGGAATAGTGTTGCCCAATAACCTTCTTGTCTTGGGTTGTACCTTCGGCCGATACCCATGTGTGCTTGGGCGTTATGTTTTGTTGAGTGGCCTGTATGATACACCTTGTTGAGATAGTTTTACCTTGGTGCCTGATATCCCTTATCCACCCTAGAGTTAGGTTTGGGCGACATGGTTGCTAAACCCCTGGATGGGCACCTTGGTCGATATGAAGCCTCAACACAAGCCTTGGTGTTTGTGCTGCTCTAGGCGACATGAGTTGTCTACCCTTAATGCACGATATTCCCTTAAGGTGTAATCCTTGGTAGATAAGCTTGCTTGGGTGATCCATGTATCCCTGGCCGATATGCCTAGTTGAAGCTCAGTTGGTTCCCGTCATGGTCCCTTGGACGATACCCCTAGTGGAGTTGTTGGGTGGGAGACACACCCTTGATGAGACGTTGCCCGATATCCTCCTTAGGGTTAACTCTTGGATGACACACCATGTAGATATGGTTCTCGATGCACTCCCTTGTCTTTAGATGGCCTTCATAGTTATCCATGATAAGCTTGGACGATATGGTTTCATGCCCGACATGCCAACCCTAGGATGCTGACTGTTATGATGTTGGCCATGCACGACACCTTTCTTGGGCGTCATGGTTACCCTAGCCGATAGGGTTAACCCTCGGATGATGCTAGAAGGTTGCATGATAGGGGCACCTTGGGCGACACCCCTTTGGCCGATATAGCTCGTGTTGAAGGTCATCCCGATAGTGGAACCTAACCCTAACCCTAGCTTGGTGCATGTTAGACCCGTGGCTGATAGCCATGGCAGTGTTGCACGTTATGACCTCGTGCATGGCTGCCCGACACCATGAGTGTTAGTGGAACCTTGGTGCATGTTATAGGATGTGCAGTGTTTGGTTGGTATGGTGGTGAGTTGCTTTAGGGTTTGGAACCCTAGCCGGTACACCCTTTGGGAAGGGTTGGCGCTGCTCGCCATACCTGTAGTGAGGGTTGCAGGAGTTTTGGTGAGGGTTCTGATAACCCGGAATGTATATACTTGATGGTTCTCTTTTAATAATGATAACACAAGTGACATGATGTAATCACCTTGCATCCTGCAAATATGATGATGAGATATAATGATAGGTTGTGAAGTAGGAAGCTTGGAAGCTTATGATGTTGCTTCACATGTTGATATAACACATGCATATGGTCACAAGTATAAGGCATAACACATGCCCCTGATTGATTATAATACTATGAATGATAAAGCTTGTGTAATATACTCATGGATGCTTCTTTATACTTGATAGCATGATCATTCTGTTAATCCATGATGGCTTCAGTTATGTATATACTAACCATGCAGGTATTTCATGTGGATTCATAGCCTGGTAAGAGCTATGAGATATATGTGCTCTGACTAGCACAGTGTGATGATAATTTTTATTAATAAAATAACAAGTTGATAGGTCTCAGGACCTTATATAAGGTTGAGTGCCTAATTGAGGTGTTATCCTATACTGATGAGATAAGGGATGCGTTCCCAGGATGCTGATGCATGATTGTGATGCCTTGAGAGGCAATGGTTGATATCATGAGGGATTGAGGTCCCAAGATAGTATGTTTATGGAAATAATGATGTAATTCTATAAGACTATGTTTATACCTTGTTTTGCCTCAACAATTGTCTTAAAATATACTAATCAATGATAGATAAACATATCATGTAGTTTGCCCTGGACATAGATCCATTACCTTCAGTATTTGGTGATGGTGAAATAGGTTTATCCTGCGGGATTACCTAGAGCGCATATTGTTGAATATGTGAGGTTTCCCCTAGCCTAAAATTGGAGGGTTGAATGCAACTGTGGTTGCAGACTCGGGATGTATGGAGCATGGTGAACATACCCATGGCTCAGGATATGTGATGATGAGCATGATGCGTTAATGGCTTGGATGTATATACTAGAACCTATGATGAGGTGAGCTAGAGATGGGTAGCTTGTAGAGCTAACCTAGAGGCTGAGGCCTATAAGCATAAGATTGTGGTCTTACTTGATGATTCGTGTACTGACCATGAGAAGGTGAGGTCATGGAGTCCGGATCTCCTTAGACCTTGTATGGCACCAGATTGGGCTTCACAGCTAATGGTTGGATCGTGCAACTATGATAACAATGTATTTCAGCCAATTAACATTTAACAAACAATATTACGTTTTAAATATAATTGTGTGATCCATGCATTCCCTATCCTCTGCACTGTCCCTGCAGTGGACCTGGATACTACTTTCCTTATAGTAGCTCCCCATGAAACCCCTCATGGTCCCACCTATAGGTGAACCAGTTTCTAGGTTTGAGTCACATGGAACTACCCGTAAGTAGCCCACTCCTTAACTCATGGCTTGCTAAAGGGTCTCATGGAACTACACTTGGTAGCCCAATTTCTAACCCACGATAACCTAGACCTTACTCTAGGTTACCCCTTTTTAGCCTTTACAAGACACAGAGGTGGATTCGGATCTAAGCTAGCTATATATATATATATATATATATTCATGGTGATAATCATAGTTACTTTATAGTTGCATGAAATAAAAGACATCCAACAGTTATTTCACGGCCGAGCAGTAAGAAGAGCAGTAGAAGGGAAGAGATGGACTTGTTGCTGTTTTGGTGGTTTTGTAGTAGAGTCATTGAAGTCATCCCTGTACTCCCAGGTCCTTGGAAGTGTTTTGATGAGATTCACGATGTTTAGATACTGTAATTTTTGTATACCCTACTGCTAGCCGTACGTGGTTGTTCTGTATGTATAAACAGGTGATGAACTAATATGCGTTGTTGCGACAGTGGGTGACTTTAAATTGTGAACATATCTAGCAGGTGATCTTTAATATATCTATATATATGACCTAATCTTCTTACAGGGCCTGGTTGCAAATGTTCTGTATGTATGTTTCTGCAATCAATTTTAATTAACCTGTGTTTTCGGTAATATATGGTTCCGCACATTTTCGCGTGTCATCTCATTATCTATGTGATGGCACGGCGTCACAGTTGGTTTGGTATCAGAGCTCTAGGTTCACTGAGTCTACAGGGATCTAGGACTGTGTTTACGTCTGTTTTTGTGAGTTTTCCAGATTTTCTTACAATTATCTTCTGCCCTCATCAGAAGATAAAGCTTAAAGATGTCTGGAAACCATGAAGAACATGTTGCCGAGAGCAGTGATGCTCCATCAGTTGATGGAGCATGAGGGAAGGAACATGGAGATCGGGTTCCTGAGGTCCCCCAACTTGACCCAGCCATTCTTGAAAACCCTGCCTACCAACAACTTATGGGGCAGATGATGGCTACGATGAATCACATGGTGGAAAGGTTTCCAGTGCCTCATCCAAGAGCACAGGCTCCCCATGGTGAAACATCGGGTATTGGGAAGACCCTTGAGTGGCTTCGCCGAGTCAGAGCTTCAGATTATGCTGGACGGCTGATCCAGTGTATGTAGATCTGTGGCTGACAGGTCTTGAGAAAGCCTTTCGGATCCTCAACATCCCCGAAGCAGACAAAGTCAAGCATGCTATCTACCTTCTGAACGGCAGTAATGGCCACTGGTGGGCCATCGAGGAGGAGAAGTGACCAGGTGAGGAGATTAGTTGGGAGATCTTCCAGCAAGAGTTCGTCAGCAGATACTTTCTGAAGACGTACCTGGACGAGAAGATCAACTAATTTGAGCATCTATGCCAAGGAACAATGAGCATCACCGAGTATGAAGCCAACTTCATGGACTTGCTGAGGTTTTGTCCTCCCATGGCAGCGACAAATGATGAGCGTATCAGGCGGTTTGAGAAAGGTTTGAGTACTGAACTGTCGACACCTGCTGCTGCTTTAGAGAATCGAGAGAGGGTTGCCATGTTTGTGGATTCTGTCTGCAAGATTGAATGATTTTTTAAGGAGAAAAGGGAGTCCATGACCAGGAAAAGTCCTACTCAGTTCTAGGGACAAAGATGTGGTGGCTTCAAGAAGTCAAGGTTTTCAGCACCTTCCATGATGAGAGGTTCTAGTGCACCGTCACAATGGTCCCCGAGTAAGGGAAGAGGTTATGTTTCTTCACCGTCGAAGGCGCATAGTACGGTTTTTGTGGCAGTAACAAAGCCATCTAGACCGCAAACAGAAGGCAGGTCATGTTATCACTATGGACAAATGGGGCATTTAAAGTCAAATTGCCCAAGAAGAGATGTTGAGGTAACACAACAGCTGAGACAGAATCAACAAGGACCAGACAGACAGCAGCCCAGTGCTAGTAGAGGGTGAGGACGGGGTCAAGCATCACAAGCGGGATCGTCTGCTCAAGGAAGCAGAGGACGTGGACAATAAGCAAAGATTCAATTCTATGCTATGAGTCAGCCGGAGGTGATAGTCAACCCGCGAGTGGTGACAGTTCAGATGGAGTTATTTCACTCTGATTTGTCTTCTTCTTTCTTTATATCTATTTTGGTTGACTCGGGTGCTATACACTCTTTTATCGCACATAGTCTACTTGATAGTTGTCATTTACCTATTAGTTGTAAGGAAGATAGCCTGTTGTTAGAAACCCCTCTTGATGGTTCATCGATGCTTCAAGAAGAGTGTCCATCTTGTGTCTTATATTTTTTGGGACGCAATATACAAGTGGATCTTATACCACTTGATATGCATGGATTCGATGTGATCCTTGGGATGGATACCTTAGAGAAGTATAAGGTTGTGTTGGAATGTGGTTCCAAGAAGGAAGTGTTTGATGAAGATGGAGAGAAGTGGATCTTCCAAGGAGACAGGAAGATTCTTCTAACATGTCTAGTGTCAGCGATGGTGGCAGAAAAGTTGTTGCGGCAAGGTTGTAAGGCTTTCTTAGCTCACATTGTGGATACCAAGGCAAAAGGTCCTAGCCTTAAGGAGGTAATGATTGTCTGAGAGTTTGCAGATGTGTTTCCTGATGAGTTTCCCGGTGTTCCCCCACCTCCAGAGATTGATTTTGAGATCAATATGGTACCAGGAACACAACCAGTTGCACAAACACCGTGTAGGATGGCTCCAGTAGAGATGGCAGAGTTGAATAAGCAGTTACAGGAGTTGTTGGAGAAAGGTTTCATCCGACTGAGCACATCACCTTGGGGTGCTCCAGTGTTGTTTGTTAAGAAGAAGGATGGGTCGATGCGGCTATGCATAGAATATCGACAGTTGAACAAAGTGACGATTAAGAATAAGTACCCGTTGCCGAGGATAGATGATCTGTTCGATCAGTTGTGTGGTGCTACAGTGTTCTCAAAGATCGATCTATGGTCTGGATATCATCAGTTGAGGATTAAGGCGGAAGATATACCAAAGTCAGCATTTAGGATGAGGTATGGTCACTTTGAGTTTGTGGTTATGCCGTTTGGTCTAACCAATGCACCTGCTGCTTTCATGGACCTGATTAACTGAGTGTTCTGTCCATTCCTAGATCAGTTTGTTGCAGTATTTCTAGATGACATTTTGATCTATAGTTGGGACAGGCAAGAGAACGAGCGACATCTTCGACAAGCGGTGACTCTTCTTCGCCAACATCAGTTGTATGCCAAGTTCAACAAATGTGAGTTTTGGTTGAAGGAAGTGACATTCTTAGGTCATGTGATATCTGTAGAAGGAGTTAGAGTGGACCCTAAGAAGGTGGAGTTAGTGGCAGATTGGGAGCAACCAAAGACGCTGACAGAAGTTCGTAGTTTCCTGGGTTTGGCAGGATACTACCGGAGGTTTATCAAGGACTTCAGTGCAATCGTGTTTCCGATGACAAAGCTGACCAAGAAGGATGTACCTTTTGTTTGGAATGATCATTGTCAGCAAGCTTTCCAAAGTTTGAAGGAGAAGCTGATTACTGCTGCAGTGATAGTGCTGCCAGAGCCTGGGAAGGGCTATGTTGTTTTTCGCGATGCTTCCAAGAAAGGCTTAGGTTGTGTGCTGATGTAGGAAAATCATGTGGTTTCTTTTGCTTCGCGAAAGCTTAAGAAACATGAGGAGAACTATCTGACACATGATTTGGAGTTGGCAGCGGTGGTCCATGCGCTAAAGATTTGGAGACACTATCTTTATGGGGAAGTGTGTCAGATATTTACAGATCATAAGAACTTGAAGTATATTTTTTCGCAGAGTGAGATGAACATGTGACAACGTCATTGGATGGAACTGATTAATGATTATGATTGCACCATTGAGTATCATCTTGGTAAGGCAAATGTGGTAGCTGATGCGCTTAGCAGAAAGTCTTCTTCTCTCTCCACAAAGAAGGCACAATTGAGTTCCTTGGTATGCCATAGGCGGGATATGTTTGTGTCCTTGTGGCAGATGAATGTGCATTTGGAAGCTTCCTTGTTGGTAGGACTGTTGGCACAGATGCAAGTCAAACCTTCATTGAGAGATTAGATCAAAGACGCACAGCAGGCAGGTGGTGCAGTGCAGTTAATCAGGTCAGAGCTTGGCAGTGAAAAGCGTGATGGGTTCCATGAGTCTGAGGATGGACTAGTTTGCTATCATGGTAGGATGGTGGTTCCCGATGGTGATAATCTAAGAAAGCTAGTGCTCAAAGAAGCACACACGTCGATGTATGCTATGCATCCAGGAGTCACCAAGATGTATCATAACCTGAAGGACCTGTATTGGTGGTCTGGCTTGAAGAAGGATGTAGCTGAGTTTGTGGCTAGGTGTGCAGTATGTCAACAAGTTAAAGTTGACCATCAAAAGCTGGCAGGTATGTTGCAACCCATGCCGATACCACAATGGAAATGGGATCATATAACCCATGCCGATACCACAATGGAAATGGGATCATATAACCATGGATTTCATAGTTGGTCTGCCAATGACAACTAGGAATCATGATTCCATTTGGGTAATAGTGGACAGGTTGACAAAATCTGCTCATTTTATACCGGTAAAAACAACGTATACAACAGAGAAGCTTACTCGGATGTATGTAGATGAGATAGTGCATTTGCATGGTGTACCAGCAACAATAGTTTCTGACACAAGTCCCCAGTTCACAAGTCGTTTCTGGGAACAGTTGCACAAAGCATTGGGAACGCAGTTGAGGTTCAGTACCACTTTCCACCCCCAGATGGATGGACAGTCTGAAAGGACTATTTAGACTTTGGAGGATCTTTTCTGAGCTTGTGTTTTGCAGTTTCTAGGCAGTTGGGACATGCATCTCAGTTTGATAGAGTTTGCTTATAGCAATAGTTATCAGCGGAGCATTGACATGGCTCCTTATGAGGCTCTATATGGAAGGAAGTGCAGATCCCCTTTATGCTGGTATGAGTCTGGTGAAAATCAGCTTTTGGGTCCTGAGTTAGTACAACAGACAACAGAAAAGATCAGAGTGATATAGCAAAAGTTGAAAACAGCACAGGACAGATAGAATTCTTATGCAGACAATCGTCGACGACCTCTAGAGTTCCAAGTGGGAGACAAAGTGTATCTCAAGGTCTCTCCTTGGAAAGGCGTGCTAAGGTTTGGCCAGAAAGGCAAACTAGCACCCAGGTATATGGTGTCGTACCCAGTAATAGCACGTGTTGGCAAGGTAGCTTACAAGTTAGAGCTACTGCCAGAGTTGCACAGGTTGCATCCAGTGTTCCATGTCAGTATGTTGAAGAAAGGTCATCCAGACACAGGGACAGTGATACAGCCAGTTGAGGTTGATCTTGATGAAGACGTGATCTACGAGGAAGGTCTAGTGGCGATCCTTGACAGGAGAGTAAAGAAGCTGAAGAGGAAGGACCTGTCTCTTGTGAAGGTTCTATGGCATCATCGTGGTGTTGAGCAAGCCACATGGGAGCTTGAGGGAGAGATGAGAAGGAAATATCCCTCACTTTTCTCTTCGGATTTTGGGGACGAAATCCTTTTGTAGAGGTTTATGTCTTGTAAGGACCCTGACCTTCATTTTGGGCTTACCCTGTCTGTTTTGCCTCAACCTAGTGCTTGGTTGCTTGCTAATCATCTCTAGTGATGATTAGGGTTTGCTTATTCTTAGTCAAGAGCTGGAGGTGCTACTTGCAAAATAACCTGAGATAGGGTTGAAGAGCAAGTTTGTCACCTTGAGAGATGTCTTTCTCTCTCTTTGCTTCCTCTAGGGTTGAGAGGAAGGTTTGGGTTCATGCCTTGGGTTGTCTTCGGCTTGGTTGAGCTCTTTTGGGCCTTGTTTTCCCTTGTTTGGGCCTTGCCTTGCTTGGTTGAGCCCTGTATCAGGAAAGGATGCTTTGTATCGGCCATGGGGTATCGCCCATGGGGGTGTGTCAGCCTTGGAGGTGTAGTGTGTCGGCCTTTGACCTTTGTTGACCTTCTTGCCTTGGTTGTGTCACCCTAGCTTGGACATGTGGTCGATCCTTGGTTGAGTTGTGGCATGGCATGTGCATGTGTTTTGCAAGGTGGTGGAACATGTGGACAAGTGTCCCTTGGTAAGGTGACACCTTTCCTTGGTCTAACCTTCACCCCCATCTATATATGCCTTACCTTTCTCTTCCTTAGGAACCCTTTAGCTCTTTGTTGCTCCTCTCTTCCTTGGTGCACGATACACCTCTCCCTTGCAACCTTGGTGGTCGATCCCCTTGAAGGAGTTCTTCTTCTTCCCTTAGCTTGGTGGCCGAACCCTAGGTGGGTCTTGTTCTTTGGTAAGCATCTTCCCTCTCTCCTTAGCATCTTCTTCTCCATCTTGCCTACTCTTTGGCCATGGTGGTTATACTTCTTCTTCCTTTTCTTGAGGTGGCCAAAGTAGTGTGCTTGCATCTAGGATCTTGAAGCTTGGAGCTTTGGAGCTTGAGGAGTTTGCTTAAGATGGGTTACATAACTTCTAACCCTATCTATACTACTTTCCCTATGTTGCATGTTTCCTATATGTTGACAATCGGCCATGCATGTATGTTTCTTGCCCTAGAACATGTTGTTTATCTTATGGATTTTATGAGCATGATGTTGTCGATGTTGTTGATGGGTTATATGTCTTTACGCCTAGTTGGTCGAACCATAGTTGAGGTTTTCTTTGGTAGAAACACTCCTTTCTCTCTTTGGTCTACAGAAGTGAGTTTGAGCTCTAGTAATGTGGGCAATATCCCTCTCTCGTTTAAGTTGAGAGGTGATCTTATATTCTAGTTGCTTGGGCAATACCCTCCTCTCACCATAGATTTGAGAGGTGAGCTTTTGATGACCTATGTTGAGGTTGGATCCTTGTGGTTGCCCGATTTGTGAAAGAGGTTGTGCAACACCCCTCTCTCTTGGTTGTTGAGAGGTGAGCCGACCTTCTTGATCAACTAGGGTTTGGTGCCCTTGTGGTTGAGGTTGAAGACGACTTTGTTGGGTTGTGTCTTGCACGATATGACTTTGGGGATAGTACTGCCTGATAACCTTCTTGTCTTGGGTTGTACCTTCCGTCGATACCCATGTGTGCTTGGGCGTTATGTTTTGTTGAGTGCCCTACACGATACACCTTGTTGAGATAGTTTTACCTTGATGCTCGAAATCCCTTATCCACCCTAGAGTTAGGGTTTGGGCGACATGGTTGCTAAACCCCTGGATGGGCATCTTGGTCGATATGAAGCCTCAACCCAAGCTTGGGTGTTAGTGCTGCTCTAGGCGACATGAGTTGTCTACCCTTAATGCACGATATGCCCTTGAGGTGTAATCCTTGGTAGATAAGCTTGCTTGGGTGATCCTTGTATCCCTAGCCGATATGCCTAGTTGAAGCTTAGTTGGTGCCTGTCATGGTCCCTTGGACGATACCCCTAGTGGAGTTGTTGGGTGGGCCACACACCCTTGATGAGATGTTGCCTGATATCCTCCTTAGGGTTAAGTCATGGACGAAACACCATGTAGAGAGGGTTCTCAATGCACTCCCTTGTCTTTAGGTGGCCTTGGTCGTTATCCTTGATAAGCTCTGATGATATGGTTTCATGCTCAACATGCCAACCCTAAAATTTTGACCGTTATGATGTTGGCCATGCATGACACCTTTCTTGGGTGTCATGGTTACCCTGGCCGATAGGGTTAACCCTCAGATGATGCTAGAAGGTTGCACGATAGGGGCACCTTGGGCGACACCCCTTTGTCCGATATGGCTCGTGTTGAAGGTTAGCCCGATAGTAGAACCTAACCCTAACCCTAGCTTGGTGCATGTTGGACCCATGTCCGATAGAGATGGTAGTGATGCACGTTATGACCTCATGGATGGCTACCCGACACCATGAGTGTTAGTGGAACCTTGGTGCATGTTAGAGGATGTGCAGTGTTTGGTTGGTATGGTGGTGAGTTGCTTTAGGGTTTGGAACCCTAGCTGGTACACCCTTTGGTAAGGGTTGGCGCTGCTCACCATACCTGTAGTGAGGGTTGCAGGAGTTTTGGTGAGGGTTTTGATAACCCAGAATGTATATAGTTGATGGTTCTCTTTTAATAATGATAACACAAGTGACATGATGTAATCACCTTGCATCCTGCAAATATGATAATGAGATATAATGATAGGTTGTGAACCATGAAGCTTGGAAGCTTATGATGTTGCTTCACATGTTGATATAACACATGAATATGGTCACAAGTATAAGGCATAACACATGCCCCTGATTGATTATAATACTATGAATGATAAAGCTTGTGTAATATACTCATGGATGCTCCTGTATACTTGATAGCATGATCATTTTGTTAATCTATGATGGCTTCAGTTATGTATATACTAACCATGTAAGTATTTCATGTGGATTCATAGCCTGGTAAGAGCTATGAGATATATGTGCTCTGACTAGCACAGTGTGATGATAATTCTTATTAATAAAATAACAAGTTGATAGGTCTGAGGACCTGATATAAGGCTGAGTGCCTAGTTGAGGTGTTATCCTCTGATGATGAGATAAGGGATGCATTCCCAGGATGGTGATGCATGATTGTGATGCCTTGAGAGGCAATGGTTGATATCATGAGGGATTGAGGTCCCAAGATAGTATGTTGATGGCAATAATGATGTAATTCTATAAGACTATGTTTATACCTTGTTTTGCCTCAACAATTGGCTTAAAATATACTAATCAATGATAGATAAACGTATCATGTAGTTTTCCCTGGCCATAGATCCATTACCGTCAGTATTTGGTGATGGTGAAACAAGTTTATCCTGTGGGATTACTTGGAGCGCATATTGTTGAATATGTGAGGTTTCCCCTAGCCTAAAATAGGAGGGTTGAGTGCAATTGTGGTTGCAGACTCGGGATGTATGGAGCATAGTGAAAAGACCCATGGCTCAGGATATGTGATGATGAGCATGATGCATTCATGGCTCGGATGTATATACTAGCACCTATGATGAGGTGAGCTAGAGATGGGTAGCTTGCGGAGCAAACCCAGAGGCTGAGGCCTATAAGCATAAGAATGCGGTCTTGCTTGATGATTCGTGTACTGACCACGAGAAGGTGAGGTCATGGAGTCTGGATCTCCTTAGACCTTGTATGGCACCAGATTGGGCTTTGTAGCCAATGATTGGATTTGAGCAGGGAAGGCTCACTTCCTCAGGGCATAATAAAATGTAATCCAGCCGAATAAATACATCCTGCTTAGAGAAAAACATGGAACATTGATTGAGGCCTTGCTTATATAGCTGATCTAGTTACACCTCACATATATGTATACGATCCTTATATCTTGTGATGAGTTCTTATAAAGCTTATCTTGTCAATCATGTTCCATAAAGAAATACTTGTTAATATGCCTCCCAGATATCTTAGTAAGCTTGATGGTAATAATAGCTTTTCTCAGTATGCTGCTCTTGTTATACACTTATTCAGTTATTGGTTGTTATCTGCTTTAACCTTTGAGGTTTTATAGTTGCGGTGGGGAGTTATGTTTCTCACTAGGACTGTGTGTCTCACCCCACTGGTTTACACCCTTTTTAGGTTATCTCTCTAGACGTGGTGGTGGTCGTGAGGTTGCGGATGAGCAGCAAGAAGAGCAATAGAAGGCAAGAGATGGACTTGTTGCTATTTTGGTGGTTTTGTAGTAGAGTCCCATAAGTCATCCCTGTACTCTTAGGTCCTTGGAAGTGTTTTGACGACGTTTCACGATGTTTAGCTGCTGTAATTTTTGTATACCCTACTGCTGGCCGTACGTGGTTGTTCTGTATGTATAAATAGGTGATGAACTAATATGCGTTGTTGCGACAGTTGGTGACTTTAAGTTGTGAACATATCTGGCAGGTGATCTTGAATATATCTATATATATGACCTAATCTTCTTGCAGGGCCTGGATGCAAATGTTCTGTACATATGTTTCTGCAATTGATTTTAATTAACCCGTGTTTTCGGTAATATATGGTTCCGCACGTTTTTGCATGTCATCTCGTTGTCTATGTGATGGCGGGGTGTCACACGTGATGCTTAATAGAACAATACTCTGATATAGAATATCTAATCAGAATTGGGTAGTGAGAAGCCTAATGGCTTCCATAAGGTAGATGATGGTATAGTTTATTTCCATAACAAGACAGTGGTTCCTGATGTTGATGGGTTGAAGAAGATGGTACTTGAGAAGGCTCACTCCTCGATGTGTTTGATGCAACCTAGAAGTACCAAGATGTACCATAATCTAAAGGACTTGTATTGGTGGTCAGGTATAAAGCATGACATGGCAGAGTTTGTTGCGAGATGTCTAGTCTGTTAGCAGGTTAAGGCTGAGCATCAGAAACCTATAGGAACATTACAACATTTACCAATACCACAATGGAAATGGGATCATATTACCATGGACTTTGTGGTTGGTCTTCCTAGGATAGCTAAACGTCATGGTTCCATTTGGGTAATAGTGGATAGATTGACCAAGTCATCTCACTTCTTTCTAGTTAAAAAAGTGTTTATAGTAGAGAAATTGGCACATGTATATGTTGATGAGATAGTCTATTTACATGGAATTCTAGTGACCATAGTTTTTGACAGAGATCCATAATTCATAAGTCATTTTTGGGAATGTTTGTACATGGAGATGGGAACAGAGCTAAGGTTCAACACAACTTTCCACCCATATACAGATGGCCAATGTGAAAGGACTATTCAGACTATAGAAGATCTTTTGAGAGCATGTGTGTTGTAGTTTATTGGTAGTTTGGATGTACAACTGAGTCTGATAGAGTTTGTGTACAACAACAGCTACCAGAGAAGCATTGATTTGGCACCTTACGAGGGTCTTTATGGGATATGTTGTCATTCTCCACTTGGCTGGTATGAAATAGGTGAGTATCAACTTTTGGGTCCTGAGCTTGTACAATAGTCTATTGAAAGATTAAGGTGATACAATAACATTTGAAGGCATCCCATAACAGACATGCAGATAATCATCGTATACCGTTAAAATTCCAAGTGGGAGACAAAGTGTATCTCAAGGTTTCTCCTTGAAAATGTGTGCCAAGGTTTGGAAAGAAGGGTAAGTTGTCTCCTAAGTTTATGGGACCCTATCTTAGCTCGTGTTGGAAAGGTGGCATACAAGTTGGATCTACCGCAAAAGTTGCATAGGCTACACAATGTTTTCCACATCTCCATCTTAAGGAAATGTCATCCAGATACAGACCAAAAAATCCAGCCGATGGAGGTTGAGTTAGACAAGGATGTTTCCTATGTTGAGGGTCCCGTGTTGATCCTAGATAGAAAGGTGAAGAAGTTAAAGAAGAAGGATATAGTGTTAATGAAGGTTTTGTGGCATCACCATGGTGTAGAGGAAACCATGTGGGAGTTAGAAGATGATATGTGTAGGAAGTACCCATCTCTCTTTGCGTAGGATTTTGGGGACAAAATCCTTGTTAGGGGTTTATAGATGTAAGACCTTTGACCTTGCTTAAAGTGTTGAACATGTTTAAATGTATTAATTGATTGATTTAAACCAAAATCTAACCATATGAAGTGCTTTTATATCATGTTACAAGCTTAAGTTTCAAGTTTGGTCTAGTTTGAACACTGTTTGAGAAAGTTAGGAGATTTTGTGCACATTTTGGAATTTTGTACAATTTACCCAAATCTAAGGTTTTACTTGCAATTTTTCACATGTATTATGATCCTTAGATGTTTTTTTATCATTATCAAGCTTTTTGGGCCATGGGGCACCTGGTTGTACCTTATTTTGGTGGTGTTTCTCTTCAATGGTGACTTAGGGTTTTACTCCTTCATGGATGAGCTACATTTGAGGCCATAACTCAATGTTCCCCTATTTAGTTGACATCCTATGATCACCAACAGGTATTGACAATTGGTGGTCACCTCTATAGCTATTAGGTCGATGGATTTCTAGTTTTGGTTCACTTGAAATGACGGTTCACTTCACAGAGGTGGTAAACTGATGGTTCACCACTTAAATGACTTGGGTTCCAAAGAACTGATGGTTCCTTTTCATGGATTTTGATAGTTGTCTTGTAGATCCCACAATTGATGGTATAAAATGTCTCCACAACTTATGGACCTATCATTCCATAGTTGTGGAACCTCTTAGCTATGGACACATGGAGAGCTGCTTGGACACCTCAAGCTTCTCTCTTTTCTTATCCATAAGCTTTATATACCTATCCTTTAGCTCATAACTGAAACCTTTAGTTCCTTATCTCTTCTCTCCTCTCCATAACCTCTTCTTCCCTTGCTTGATGTCAAACAGGGTGCTCAAGGTAGAAGAAGATAGTTGATCTTCTTGTTTGAGCTCCTAGGGTTCGGATCTACCCTTATCTAGGGTTTGTGAAGCTCCCTTTAGGTGATCTTGACCTAAACTAGTAAGTTTCTCCTTCTCTAATCCATTTCTTTTGCATTTCTTCTTCCTTCTACCTTCTTCCTAGATGGAACCATGTTGTTCCGGGGTAAAGTTTTCTCTAAATCTCAAAAGAACCTATGTAGGGTTTGCTTCTCTTGTGAAGAAAGGTGCTAGTCGGCTGATTTCAGAGCTTATACTAGGGTTCTTTACCTTCTTTTCTCAATTTTTATTAATTTTTGGAGTCTTATCTTCTTCCTAGAGGCGATTTTTATAACCCTCTTTACTTTTATTGCTTGCTACAAGCTTTCTTGCTTAAGTTCTTACTCTAAAACTATGATCTAAGCTTAGAGAAGCTATGTTGGCCTAGGGTTTCAATTTTTTATGGTGTTCCTGCTTAGTTTCCAGGTATAGATGAACTAGATATAAGGTTTACAATCTTCCTAAGGTAATGTAAGACTTAGATTAGGTTAAATGGCATACTGATGGTGCTTACCACCTATCAAACGATGTCTTATACTTAGAGTTTTTATGATGATTTCCACTTTATACATGAACTGATGGATGATCTTACACTAGAACTGATGGAGTTGACTTCTTGACAACCAATGGTGATGACCAATAATAACAACTAATGTCGTCAACTGACAGTCACACCTTAGCTTAGTTTTAGTGCAGTGTGACGCCCCACGCCACAAAAGCGAGATTACTAAAAACAAAACCGTAGAAGAAGATCAAACAAATTGATTACTGGAAACTAGTAAAATTAAAACCTTTTTCATAAAACTGTCAAATGAAAACAACCTTTACAGATAAGTCCTTTCATGCCTCAAATCACTTACTATGTGTGTCATCAACCAGTTACCATAGAACCTATTCCATAACATATATACATATATCCACTACGTCTCTATACAAAAGGGAACACAAGCCAACCACACATCGAAAGAACATCCACAAAACATATACAAAACATCCCAAAGGACCCAAGTGTACAAGGACAACTCTAGGACTCTATCAACAAAAGAGTATTTAACAACACTCTCAACCTAGTCAGTTACTGCCTCTCTTGTTGCTCCTCAACCTCTGCTGCACGATCTCTACCTCCTCGTGCACGTCCACCTAAAAAGGATGTGGGAAACCCACTAGGTGAGATTCCAACTCTCAGCGGACATATAACTCTCCACCAACTCTATTATTATCACAGATGAGATAATTAAAGCAGTAGTAAAGTACAATTGTAAGAAGCATGTAATCATTATTAACAGTAGGAGCAATTACTATTGAATTATGAAACATCTTAACACTTTAAAAGGAATATGAAGAACATGTATATTTTCTACCAACTCTACTGTACAAAATCAAACAAGGCATCATCCAATGTTTCTGTGTTTGATCCAATACAAGTATACTACATGGTTGTTTACGTATTCAATTATACCTCGAGGATTTGAGTCGTGCCACCCAAATCCAACTGACCACTCCAAAGTCAAAATTGGAGCCATACAAGGTCTAATGGAAGATATGGAATCCACGACCTCACCCCCTCAGTCAATATGAGTGAACATGTAGTGACATCATCAGTCAGACTGCTATCAGTGACATATAGTCTAGTTGTACAAATTTAACATGCCCTGGTATAGGTCATGACACTAGTGAAACTGAGCTACAGCCCACAGCTGCACTCTAATCAGGGTATGGCCCGCAGCCAATCATGTATTACATATCACTGAGCTATGACCCAAAGTTGTAGTATAATTAGGGTATGGCCCATAGCCAATCTTGTATCACATATTACTGAACTACAACCTGAAGCATCACTCTAATCAGGGTATGGCCTGTAGCCAATCGTGTATGCTAGGTGTAAGGGGATATTCATCTTCACCCCCACATATTCAAAAATATGTGCTCCGAGTTAAACTTGTTTCACCATTCAGAAAATACTAACACCAAATCGATCTATGGCACAAAGCATGCTACATGATTAGGTTCCATTTAATTAATTAAGTCATTTAAGTATTCTTAGCATCAATCAAGTTACAATTTATAAACTCCAAACAAGTTCTACATAAACAAGGACATAAGACATCACCAAAATATATTTGAGCATGTAGGGTTTGATCTCATCACATCATCACTTGATATTTTCCAACCACCATAATTCTCACCATAAGGATCACATACATTGGGGTAGCAACCCATCATCTCATCACTAAGGAAATTATCATCTCATACAGGGCAATAGGCCATCATTAGGTCTTAAGACCATTTACCTTCTCTTTCAATGATGCCAATCATCATATATGCCTCATAAGGCCCACTCAATCAAATCATAAGTACCATAGCTCAGACATGGATATACTATCAACTGGTGTTACCTGCATGGTTAGAGTCTTATAACAAGAAGAACAATACATCATCAATACTACCATCTCATAAGATTCATGCCATTTACATTACATCATTAGGGGTAGAGTTCTTCATTAATCGGTTAGGGTTTACAAGGTTGGATCAACAACCACCTTTAGATCATTACTCCCATCAACGTTACAAGGTTTGTTATAAAATACAGGTTATAGAAAACAACATTCCTTTATTATTCACACAACCACCTCATAGGGTATCACATCATGTCATGTAAACCTATCATCAACATGATTTAAAACAATTACCGTCACATGGCATCGTTTGAGTCTATCACATAAGGTATCAATTTACCACTTCTTAAGAGTGTGATGGCCATCACCACCTAAAGGTTTCTGACAACTAAATCATGTCAGACAGCCCCAGGTATATCGGTTGTTAGGGTTAGGGTTTTGTTAGGCATCAAAGGTTAATGTGTATCAGACAACACCACCCTAAATGTGTGTCGGCCTCTACTCAACCTGAGTGTCACGGTTAGCCTTGAAATAGACCAACTCCATGAGGCACTCCCTTAGCCATAATGGGTTGATGACTTTAAGGCATATCAGTTTCAAAAACACCTTATATACTTAGGTTCTTCAAGATCATGATGGCTAACACCCTCCGTGCACATCGGTTTAGCCATCACATATCAGTTTAGGTTCTTTCAGGTCATGACAGGCTAGCTTCGTCAAAATCTATCTACTATATTGGTTTAACAACCATAAGCCAAGACAAGCTAACCTTCTCAACCCATGTCGGCCTAAGCATCAACAAGGCATGTCGACCTAGGCATCTCCAAGTCATGATGACTTGCCACATAGGGTGTCAGTTTGTTGCACTACAAGTCATGATGACCTACCCTCAACATGGTGCATGTATGTCTGAACTTGTCATCTTCAACCTTAGAAAGGTCGACCACTAGTCCATCTACTAACATAACAAGAAGGTGCAAGGTATGAATAGAAAACCAAAAAGATTCCTTCATCAAAAAAGTTCTAAAACTATTAACAACTACTAGCATACAAGAGATGAATGATCTCAAGATGAAGAACAAACATAAGCATATGAAGAGTGAAAATAACAAAGGAGGTTAAGAGTTATATAACCTGACTCAAAGATCACCACCAAGATCCAAGATCCAAGGTCAACCTTCAAAATTATAAACTCAAGGTAGAAGATGATCCACCAAACTTGATCACCATCACATCTCCAAAGAAGAATATGATACCAAGGTTAAGACGGTTCAAGGTGGAAAGAAGGTATCCAAGACCCATGGATGAGAAGAAGAAAAAAGCAAAGAGAGATAGGAAACACAGCTTACCAAGGTAGAAGATGAAGGATGATCAAAGAACATGACAACTTGGAACTCATACACCAAGCTCCAAGAGAGACTCTCTATCTCCATAAACTTCTCAAAGTCATCCTTCAATAAGGAGAGAAAGCAAAGATGGCCAAAAGGATCCTCTTCTGTGGAGAGAAAGAAGATTTTATATAAGAAGGATGAGAGATGGATCATGGAAGAAGTGTCATCACCTTAGGATCTTAGGTGTCACTTGCCCACGAAAAGGATCCACATGTAGAACATCATGCAAGACATGGTGATATAGGTCTAGGCAAGGTCTCCCCCTCTTTGTCTCCTACCAAGGTCATGACCGATACTATATCTCCACACATTCATAAACTAATAGGGTACAACTCTACATACCCTACAAACTGATAGGACTCAACCCTACACACTCATAGACTGATAGGGCTCAGTCCTACACACTCACAAATCGATACACACCCCCTTCAAGGCTCTCTAACCCGAGACAACACATCTAGGTGCAAGATACACCTCACACATGTGTCCAAAACATCACCAAGGATGTCACCACACAACCAAGACCCAAACAAGTTGCCCATCTCTCTTTTCTCTAGATGATGCCAAGAGAGAGAAAGAATACTCAAGAGGTAGTAAACTTGCACATCAACCCCTACTATGAATTGTAAATTGCACCAAAACCTCACCACAAAACACACACATCAACTAAACATGCTCAAACAACAAACTTTAAGCTTCCAGCATGCCCTAATAACATCTCAAATCATTAGAGCAAGGTGATTAGCTACATACTTAGGAAAAACAAATAAGGTTATCCTAAAATGTGGGTCAGGGTCCTTACAAGCCATAAACCCTTAACATGGATTTTCCCCCAAAATCCTAAGAGAAAAGAGAGGGGTACTTCCTCCTCATCTCTTCCTCAAGCTCCCACGTGGCTTCCTCAACACCACGATGATACCAAAGAACCTTCACAAGCACTAGGTCCTTCTTCTTTAACTTCTTCACTCTCTGGTCAAGGATCAACACTAGTCCTTCCATGTAGGTCATATCCTCATCCAACTCCACCTCCATAGCTTGCAACATCGACTCTCTATCCCGATTGCTCTTCCTCAACATATTTACATGAAACACTGGATGCAACCTGTGCAACTCAGGTGGTAAATCCAACCTATAGGCCACCTTCCCAACACATACCCCCACTGGGTAAGGTCCCATAAACCTGGGAGACAACTTACCTTTCTTCTCAAACCTCAAGACACCTTTCCAAAGAGAGACTTTTAGATATACCTTGTCTCCCACTTAGAACTCCAAGGGTCTATGATGGTTATCTATATATGACTTCTGATGGTCCTATGATGCCTTCAACTGTTGCTGAACTCCAAGGGTCTATGATGGTTATCTATATATGACTTCTATCGGTCCTATGCTGCCTTCAACTATTGCTGGACTACCTTGATCTTCTCAGTCATCTGCTACACAGGCTCATGACCAAGAAGCTAATACTCACCTGTCTCGTACCAACACAATGGTGATATGCAACGTCTCCCATACAATGCCTCAAAAGGTGCCATGTCAATGCTACTCTAATAGCTATTGTTATAGGCAAACTCTATCTTACTGAGATGTATATCCCAACTTCCTAAAAATTGAAGAACACATGCCCACAATAGATCCTCCAAGGTCTGAAAGGTCCTCTCAGATTAACCATATGTCTGCGGGTGAAAAGCAGTGCTAAATTTTAACTGCGTACCCAAAGTTGTGTGCAGCTTCTCCCAAAAGTGACTTGTGAACCAAGGACCTCTATCAAACTTGATAGTTTTTGGAACACCATGTAGGCGCACTATCTCATCCACATATATTTGGGCAAGCTTCTCTACTATGAACATCATCTTCATGGGAAGGAAATGTGCAGACTTAATCAACCGGTCAATAATCACCCAGATGGAATCATGACCTTTGGATTTCCTAGGCAGACCAACCACAAAGTCCATAATTACATATCCCATTTCCACTGTGGTATAGGCAAAGGTAGCAACATTTGTGTAGGCTTCTGATGCTCAGCTTTAACCTGTTGACTTACATCACATATCGCAACAAACTCAGCCACATCCATTTTCCATCCTAGCCACCAATACGTATCTTTCAAATTATGATACATCTTGGTGCTAGTGGGGTGCATAACATACATGGATGAATGAGCCTCCTCCACCACCATCTTCCTTAGGTCATGAGCATCATGAACCATTATCCTACTATGGTAACAAACTATCCCATCATCTGACTTGTGGAAGCCATCACACTTCTTGCTGCCAAACTCTAATCGAATTTGTTGTATCACGGTATCAATCTATTGTGCCTCTTTGATCTGATGTCTCAGTGTAGGCTTCACCTATAGACGTGCCAACAAACCAGATAGCAAGGAAACTTCCAACTCAACATTCATCTTTCGTAAGGAGACCAACATGTCTCACTTGTGTCACATCAAAGAACTCAACTGGGCTGTATCCATATGCGAAGATGAAGACTTCCTGCTCAACGTGTCTGCCATGACATTTGCATTTCTTAGATGATAATAAATTGTACAGTCATAGTCTTTGATTAACTCCATCCAGCAACATTGTCTTATATTCAACTCATGTTGTGAAAAGATGTACTTTAGGTTCTTGTGATCTATGAAGATATGACAATTCTCCCCACATAGGTAGTGCCTCCAAATATTCAAAGCATGAAATACCATAGATAACTCTAGATCATGGGTTGGGTAATTATCCTCATGTTTCTTAAGCTGTTGGGAAGCAAAAGAAACCACTTCCTATCTTGGATCAGCACACAACCCAAACCATTCCTGGATGCATCACAAAAAACTATGTATCCTTTTCCTTGCTCAAGCAGGACCAGAACTGGTACACTTGTCAACTTCTGAAACGCATGTTGACAATTGTTGTCCCAAACAAATGGCACATCCTTCCTTGTTAACTTATTTAGGAGTAAGGTGATAGTGCTAAAGTCCTTGATGAACCTCCTGTATTAGTCTACAAAACATAGAAAATTCCCCACTTTTGTCGGCGTCTTAGACTGCTCCCATTCTATCACATACTCCACTTTCTTAGGATCCACATGTACTCCCCCACAGATATATCATGCCCCAAGAAAGCTACCTTCTTCAACCAGAACTTGCTAAACTTAGCATAAAGTTAGTGTTGTCTCAGCACGATCAATGTCTGACTAAGATGATGTTCATGTTGTTGACTGTCATGACTGTATGTCAAGATGACATCTATGAAGACCACCACAAACTAATCAAGAAACGGCCAACCTAATATGTTCATCCAATCCATGAACGTTTTCAATGCATTGGTCAGCCCAAACAACATGACCACGAACTCATAGTGACCATACCTCATCCTAAATGCTAACTTAGGTATGTAATCCTCCTTGATCCTCAACTGGTGATATCCTAAACTCATGTCTATCTTTGCAAAGATTGTCACACCATGCAAATGGTCAAAGCGGTCATCTATCCTCGATAAGGGATACTTATTCTTTATCATCACCTTGTTCAACTGTCTATAATCTATGCACATCCTCATAGATCAGTCCTTCTTTCTTCACAAATAGCACTAGAGCACCACACGACGGCGTACTCAGCCTGATAAAACCTTTATTAAGAAGTTCTTACAAATGTCTCTTCAACTCTGCCATCTCTGTTGGTACCAACATGTACCGTGTCTAAGCTATTGATTGTTGGGTCACCTTTCCATCTCTCACCAGACACTCCCATATCAGATATCCTATCTTCCCACACTTGTGGCAAGCTCGGGTCTCATACTACGGTCTAGATGGCCCCTTCAATGTTGTTGATGTGGTGTTGTAAGCTCCAGTAGGTGGAAGATGAGGACCTCTACCCTTACTAGGTGACCACTCCGTCTAAGCACTAAACCTCTATGATGTTGGCAGTACAGAAAACCTCAGCTTCTTAAATCCTCCTGACAACTATCCATAGGACTGCACAGACCTCTTCTTGGCACTAGCCTCTTGTTTCTCCTTCACAAATCATTCTATCCTCCGAACAGACTCCACAAACACGGCAAACCTTTCTCAATTACCTAAAGCAGTTGTCATGGTAGACAACTCATCATTCAACCCCTTTTCAAAATGACAAATCCACTTGTCCTCCATGGCAGCCATGTGAGAATAGAACCTCAACAACTCCATAAACCTTGCTTTATACTCATTGATCATCATGGAACCCTATCAAATCCTCTCACACTGGATGATCTTCTCATCAAGATATGTCTGAGGAAAGTACCGACTAACAAACACACATTGGATCTCCTCCCAATCGATCACAACATCGGGTCTCTTCACCTCCTCGATGGCCCACCAATGTCCAACACTCCCCTTCAAAAGGTACACCACATTCTTCACCTTATCTGCTTCAGGGATACTAAGGATCTTAAAGGCTTTCTCAAGCTCGGTAAGCAACAGATCCGCATCCTCTAGATCAGTCGTCCTAGCATACTCTACTGCTCTAACACGATGAAGCCACTCAAAAGTTTTCCCAGTACACGAAGATTCATCATGGGGAACTGGTGCCTTAGGCTGAGGTGTAGGCATCATGTCCACCATATGAATTAGGGTAGTCATAAACTGCCCAAAAAGAGATTGAAAGGCTGGGTTTTCAATCATGTATGGGTCAAACTGAGGGACTTCAGGCACCCAATCTTCTCGTGCCTAGTTCCTTCCACCAACACCTGGTGCAATAACATTACTCTCGGCAACATGTTCTTCATGTTCTCCAGACATCTTTAAGCTTTCTCTTCTTCTTCTGCATAAGTAGAAGTCATTATAAGATAGACAAGAGGACACTAGAACAAACACAAATCCTAGACCTAGGTCCCTAAATACTCAGTGAACCTAATGCTCTGATACCAACATTATAGTGTGATGCCCCACGCCATAAAAGTGATATTACTCAAAACATTCCCTTATCAAATTGACTATCACTTA
Organism: Alisma plantago-aquatica; assembly: GCA_963693085.1. Taxonomy (NCBI): domain Eukaryota; kingdom Viridiplantae; phylum Streptophyta; class Magnoliopsida; order Alismatales; family Alismataceae; genus Alisma; species Alisma plantago-aquatica. The sequence continues at coordinate 658,486,090 of OY856412.1, read as the reverse complement.
GTTCTTATCATCTCAAGATAACTTCATATTGGGTATGAGCTAGGTGCTTGACCCCATATTGGGTATAAGCTATGTGCTTGGTGCCATATCGTGCACAAGGTGTGCACCATATCGGGCATAGAGTATATGCCTCATCATATATCATTTAAGTGGTATATATATAAGATACCATATCAGATTCCCATCCATGATTATCATATTGGGTCTCCATGTTAGGTAACATATCATGTTACCATATTAAGTAGACCCTTAGGCATATAACCTTTGTATACCTTCAAGGATCAACCCTATCATATAATTACATGACAATCTAGGTGTCTAATTGAGTTCCCTTATCACAATATATTACTCAAAGGATGGGGATATCAGATTTCAATCCATCATCTAGGGTTATCCATCATATTAGGTAGAATGGGCCATATCGTGCATGAGGCATGAGTTGGACCTTATATCGTTCACAAGGTAGAAGTAGGTTCTATTCATATCATCCAAGGGATATCAATCATATCATACATATGGTATCATTTACCACTTATATCGGTTTACTCATCACCTTGGGTTTCCAACTCTATGTTGATTAAAGTGCTTACTATCTCTATATTGTGTAAGAGGTATAGTTCTAGACTTGTATCGTGTATAAGGGGCAAGTAGGTATCTCCCATATTGTTCATAAAACATGGCTCATATCATGTATGAGCTATCATCTATCCCCATGTCAGGTTAACCCCCATCTTGGGTTTCATATCAGGTTGAGGCATTTCAACCATATCGGGTTATACCTTGTATTTGAATCCATGTATTATATTGTTCATAAGTGTATGCTCAATCAATCATATTGTGCACTAGATGTGTGCTTCAAGATATCGTGTACCAGGGGTGTACTACATGATCATATCATGAAAGGGGTACTTGTTTGTCTTACTCATATCGAGTTACGCAAACTAGGGTTTTGACATATCGACTTACAAGTATACACTTGACCCAATATCGCACATGGAGTCTTTTCTTGAATTCCTATCGTGCAATAGGTATATGGTTAACACCATATTGTGTTCCAAGGTATGAACTTTATCTCCATATCATGTAAGGAGATTTACACTCATAAACATACCATGCAAGTGATGTTTGTATATATCTATATCGGGTTAGAGGTACTAGTTTGTATGCTTGAACCCGATATCCCTTTGCAAAGTGATACCATCTTCTTCAAGCTCTAGTCCTTCTTTATAACTACTATAACTCATGAATAACATATCTAAGAAACTACTGGAACTTATAATTTCATCAACTATTCAAGCAGACTTCATAATTGAAAGTAAATCATCAAGTATAGTAAGATAGGTGATGAATAATAACATGATTGGGTTCAAGTTATATAACCCACCTTGTGAACAACTTCAAAGATCCAAGCTCCAAAGCTTTACATTCCTAAGGTTGAAGATGAACTTCTTCAAGGTCCAAGGCTCATTCACAACTCCTCCATATACAATAAATCGCCATAGTTAAGCACTTGGTGAAGAAGGAAATAGAGGAATATCCATAACCCGATATCCTACTTCAACCAGGTTGAAGATGACCAAAGCCTTACCTTAAGCTTGGTGCTCGAGCTCTCCTTTCTCTTTGAGCTACTTTGCACGATATCCAAGGGGCTATGCATGATATCTCCAAGGAAGATGGTTATGGGACCCGTAAACTTCCATAAGTAGGTGGAAGGTGAAGTATATATACTTGGGTTCATGAGATAAAGTGTATAAGCAGTGTCTTCACCTCAAACTACTAGATGACATGTGTCCATGCATGGTTGACACGTTTCCATGCATGAAAAAATACATATCTTACTATGCAAGAGTCTTGAGGATAAGCTAGAGACAATATCTCGGCCATCCTTTATCTTGTTGGATAAATTACTTCATCTTTATCTCATTAATAAGGCAAACTGATACACTTTATGCAAGGGGCTTGCAACCCATCATGGGCCACCCCCCTTGATGTGCTTTGCCCGACATGGTTTCCAAGGCTCAACAAACTGATAGGAGACTCCTACTAAGGCTCCTTGGCTGATAGGGCTCCTATATCAAGTCTAAAACTTGATACAACACATATAATGATTTACCCTTTAATTCTTCCTTGGTCTATTTATCACCAAGAGTATCATCATTCAAATATCACTCAAACA